>CM055121.1:613535511-614735511 GCA_029206835.1 Rana muscosa | reverse complement strand
AATCACCGCTGGTGACCCTTAACCCATTATGTAATGACTAGCTCTGTGTCCCGTGGTGTACTCCAAGAAAAGGATTTTACAGGTAAGCTGTTATAAAAATCCTATTTTTGGGTCACTCCACACTGCAGAGGACGCAGGATTCTGGGGACGGAATACCTCAGAGGACGCCAGTCCAGCGCTTCGCACATGGCGATATAAGCTTTCCAGGCACGGTGATAGATCTGCCCGGAGGAAGACTTCCGTGTCCTTAACATGGTCAAAATGATCGAGTCCGACAGACCTCGGTCCCTCAACACCTAGCTTTTAACAGCCCTGCCGTTAAAGCCAGAGACTGTAAGCCGGATGAAACATAGGACCTTGAGACTGAAGGTCCTCCCTCATCGGCAACCGCCAGGGAACGTCCGCGACGAGACGTGCCAGATCAGCGTACCAGTGATACTGAGGCCAATCCGGAACCATTAGGATCGCCGGAGTTTATATCAGGCGATAAGGACCCTATGGGGCCACCAACGCATCTGAGGTATCGCCCAAGGATCCCTGGATCTGGCCACAACCTCGACCCTTGCGATTGAGTCGAGAGGCCACCAGGTCCACATCCGGCGTGCCCCACCGTCGGTAAAGGAGTTTAAATATGCAAGGACCACTCTTCTTGGTCCGGGGTCTGGCGATTGGTGACTCAGATAGTCCGCCTGCCCATTGTCTATGCCCAGAATGTAAAATGGCCTACAGAGCCGGCACGTTTCTTCCGGCCCACTTCAGGATACGGACTACCTCGGAAGCCGCATCTGAGCTCCGAGTTCCCCCTTGATGGTTTACATACGCCACCGCCGTGGCGGTGTCCGACTGGCTCCTGATGGAGCGACCCCATACTCTCTCCGACCTGAGGAGAGACACAGTCCGATGGCCCGTATTTCCAGAACAGTGATTGGTAAACGGGCTCGTCCGGAGTCCAAGGCCTGATTTGACAGGACTTCCCAGACTCCACCCCAGCCCGTCAGGCTGGTGTCCGTCGTGAGTACCGTCCATTGGATGGGAGGGGAACGACTTTGCGGACCGAAGAGCCGAGGATCTCAACCACCATGTCAGGGGCGCCCTGACCAGGTGAATCACCTGGATCTGAAGATCCAAGGACAACGGGGATTTGTCCCAGGTGGACAAGATCTCCTTCTGCAATGCCCTGGTGTGTGATTGGGCATACAGAACGGCCGCGAAGGAGGCCACCACGAGTCTCGTGACTCTCATGCAAAAAACGGATTGACAACCATTTTTGGGATGTCAGCACCCGCACCGCAGACTGAAGTGTCAGCAACTTCTCCAGAGGTAGGATACCTTTGCCTCCAAGGAGTCCAGAATCAGAACGAGATACTCCAGACACTGAGTCGGGACCAGGACTGACTCCTGAATGTTCAGGAACCACCAGAGTCCCTGAGGGTCTAATTGACGATAATCACCTTTCCTCTAAGTCTGATCCACTTTCTGCTCTTAGCAGAAGATCGTCCAGATAGCCCACGACAGCAATACCTCGCTGTAACAGAGGGCTAGAACCGGAGCAAGCACCTTGGTGAACACCCTTGGTGCCGAGGCTAGGCCGAAAGGAAGAGCCACAATCGATAGTGGACTTCGCTGATCGCAAGCGCAGAAACTTCTGGTGACTTGCGCAGATCGGAACATGCAAGTAGGCGTCCTTGAAGTCCAAGGACGCCAGAAGAAAATCCCTTTGGTGGAGTGTAGCGATCACCGTGCGAATGGATTCCATGCGGAATTTCTGCACCTTCTCGAAGGCATTCAGGGCCTTGAGGTCCAGGATAGGTCGAACCACGTCCTATTTTTGGGACGACAAACAGATTCGAGTAGAATCCCTGAAAACTCTCCTGTGACGGAACCGGCAAAATCACTCCGGACCTGATCAAATCCTGTACAGCCCCCAAGAGGGCTGCCCGATAGGTAGGAAGGAGAGGAAGATTTGAGGGAAAGAATCTGTCTGGGGGCCAGGATCGGAATACTATCCTGTATCCTGAGGTGACCACCTCGCACACCCACCAGTCGGAGATTCGGGAGGACCACCGATTCATGACCTACGAAGTCGTCCCCCCACCCCAGAGTCGGGCGGAGGCAAGACTTCACGCGGAGGCGGGCTTGGGAGCCGCTTGTTCGGCTTACGCACCCAGGGGCACTTGTGCCCACCAGCCGCACTGCCGTCAGTCTGAGAGGGCCTACCCGTGGACTCTGACTGACGAAAAAACCCGTTTTGCTGGAAAGGAAGGCCCCTGTTTACGGCGGGCCTCCTCACCCTTGCTAGTCTAAGGAAGAAGAGTGCTTTTACCTCCCATGACATCCATGACGATGTCATCCAGAGCAGCACCGAAAGGTCTACCACCTTTAAATGGTAGATCCGTCAGGAGCTTCCTAAGGCTAGGTCAGCAGACCAGCACTTCAACCAGATAAGACGACGCAATACCACCGCCGAGACAGAGGCCCTGGATATTAAAGGGGCCGCGTCCAACGTGGCGTCGCACACATAAACCAGGCCCTGAACCAGTTGGTGGGCCAAAGCAACTGTGTCTGGAGGAAGATTATGCTCCTGTACAGCTAGGTGCAACATTTTTGCCCAACCTGTAAGTGTTTAAGACACAAGGGTCGCCGCTACCACAGGCCGTAGGGCGGATCCCAACAAGGCAAACATGGCTCTGCTCACCACTTCTGACCTCCTGTCAGTGGGGTCCTCAAATGCAGGAGTCCCCCCCATCGGGAGAGTGATGGCCTTGTTCAACCGGGCGACTGGAGGGTCGACCCTGGGGGAGAAGCCCACTTTTTAAGTAGGGCATCTTCAAGGGGTATCTGATAGACAAACGCCGCGGGACCATAAAAAAAATTCTTCTGCGGCTTTTCCCAGACCTTATCAATGAGCTGGTCAAAGAAAGTACATATGGAAAAACCTCTTTAGAAGGCCTGGCCTTAAAAGAACCAAAGGAGACTGTATCCGCCTGAGGTTCTGCATCCGCAGCATTTTAGCTTGAGAGTGTCCCTCACCGCAGTCATGAGTACACTAACAAGCGCCCTGTCATTTACTGACTCAGAACTGGAGTTTTCCTCATAAGGAATGTCCTGTTCAAAACCATCCACTCCATTCAGAACTAGGGTCCTGAGCGGTAGTGGCTAGGCCCATATCTGAATCAGCGCACTGCCCTCATGAAGTAAAGTGGGGAGAGGGCGCTTTTTTGCTCCCTTGCGCTTGCACACAGCTCCCATCCTGGTCAGAAATGATTCCAGGACTGCCCACAACTGGTCCCTAGGGACCGCAGATGCTGAAGCACTGCCTGTTGTCCACTGACATTAAGGGGAAGCTGGTGACAGAGACTCCATATTGCCCCCCTCTGAGACGCCTCAGATAAAAAGTCCACCCACAGGCTGTGCTGACTGAGGAGGGGGCGCCCAGGGGACTCACCAAACCGGACCAGGGACCGCTCAGTTCCGCTGTTTGTACCGCGCTGTGTCAGCGCTGGTGAGCTGTGAGGAGATTGTGAGGAGATTTGCGCTGTTACAGCAGCGCTAGAGGCCAAAACTAGTGCTGAAGAGCGCGCGGGCTACAAGAAAATGGCCGCCGCACTTCACTGAGGCGATCAGCAGCAAGATGGCCGCCATGACTCAGCAAAAGTGAAAAAAACAGCACACACACACACAGCGCCACTCGGCGCTCAGGCCCCAAAACACACAAAAAAAAAGGCCCCAAGCATATCTGCAGACCAGCAATAGCCCCTCCAATAACAGTGTGAACCCCAGGCACCCCACAAAGCACAGCGCCAGCAATGGTGACAGAGAGTGACAATGAAATACAGGGGGAGACAGGGAAAATCCCCCACAGAGAAACACACAGCCTTTTGTACTCACCTGCAGGCAGGAGAGACTACTTACCCGTCCCCTGAGGGACCCACTGGTGTGTTTCTGACAGGACTATCACAGTGCAGTACTGAGTAGCTGTCGGCCCGGTCCACCGCGAAAGATACAGTCAGTCAGGAACTGTTCAGTCTTGAGAGGACCGTGGGAGCATGAAAGCAAACCCGGCCACCCCTGGAGTCATGGGGCCTGTCGTGAACTGAGTCTCACGCACACAAGGCGAGGATCAGCACGCTCGATGGTCGGACAGGGAAGACTACGAGGATATCTTGTACCCAACCTGTTGCCCCAGCCGACAGTTGATAGAAAATTCTCAAAAATAAAAAAGAATTCCAGAAAAGGAATAAAAATAGGTCAGGAGACTGGCTCCTGAGAGAGCCACGTCTTCTCCTTCTGCTAGGCAGAAAAAAACTGGAGTCTGCTGACTGTAGTGGAAGGGTTATGTCCGGAGGGACCGCCCCCTGGGTGGGGCTGTTCAGCTCTGGCTTTTAGAATGTATGTATAACATTTCACATTCTGCCTAGGTCTTCTCCTGCAAGCAGGGACATAACCCACGTGTAAAGTGTAAAGAGACACCGTGTCAGTCCATGGATGGTAAGAGAAATATAGAGGAGCCTTGACGTGGGCACTGTGGCCTGTGCATATATTTGCAAATGTGTGCAAATCAAACCCTCTCTTCTTAACGTTAATGATTAATGTAGTTGTTTTGCAGACTGGCTGGTAAGTGTGCTGGGAAATCTTTTGTTTGTTTAAAAGGTTGAGTTATCCTTTAATTCTGCATTGATATATTTTATGTGGCTCCTTTTGAAATAATTTTATCCTTCAATAACTGAAACACATTTCAGAAAAAAAAGTTTTTACTTACTCCACAATCATTCGCTCCGTCTCCACACATGCCAACATAGTAACTGTAAAACAAGCAAGAAATAGCTGTAGTATTTAATAATCACATGGATGACAATTGCTGCAGACAAGGCAGAAAATGTTTGGTCAGAGCTGTATATAGTCTCTTGCTGGCCATGTCTTACGAAGCTCAAGCATTATATCACACACCTTAGGGCTCATGCACACTGCAGCTCAAAAAAAAAAAAAAAACTGCTTTTACAGGCATTTGAGCTTTTATTTCGCTTGAAGTAGTTTGTGTTTTTTTTTTTTGCTCTTTCACATTTTTATTGAGCTTCTTTGAGCATAAAATTTTTTTTTTTTTTTTTAAACCCTCACCTCAACAAATTTTTCCTTTTTTGTTTATTTGAGCTTCTTTCAGCTTTTTCATGCGTTTGGGCCCTAGGCGTCTTTTCTGCTCAAAATCTCCTATCAAAAACGCGAGTTTGGTGGGTTTTTCTGCCTTTAAAGTGCATACAGTATGCTTGTAAACTCCTGAAAGAGCCAAAGTGTGCATGAACATATTGGCTAAAACAGAGGGGAGTTTCCAGGCAAAAATAAATAACAGATCTCAAAAAAACTCAAAAGCCTGTAGGAGCTGCTTCTTAGAGATGCAGTGTGCATGAGCCCTAATTTAGACAGCATGTTGAATTGAAAAACAAAAACAAAGGGCTTGTTCGCTCCAGATGCATTGGGGCTACACTTGCAGCTATTTCCAGTGCAGCCCCAATGCACAGGCAAACCAAAGAAAGCAACGGCTTGGTTTCCTATGTATTAGTTCACACCACAGCATTGCTGTTGTGTGCAATTAAAAGGGTACTGCCTACAGTTAGGGGGTGGAGAGTCAAAGACAAAACTTACTAAAAAAGAAGGAAGCTCTGTAACTAGTCTCCAAGAAATATAGTAAATCCTGTATAACAGGGCTTGACAAATTTGCTTGGAATCTAGGAGCCATCTAAAAAAGTTAGGAGCCAGGAACGCGCACCGTACCGCCGAGCTTGCGTGCAGAAGCGAACGCATACATGAGTAGCGCCCGCATATGAAAGCGGTGTTAAAACCACACGTGAGGTATCGCCGCGATTGGTAGATCGAGAGCAATAATTCTAGCCCTAGACCTCCTCTGTAACTCAAAACATGCACCCTGTAGAATTTTTTAAACGCCGCCTATGGAGATTTAAAGGGTAAAAGTTTGTCGCCATTCCACGAGCGGATGCAATTTTTAAGCGTGATATGTTGGGTATCAATTTACTCAGCGTAACATTATCTTTCACAATATAAAAAAAAAAAATTGGGCTAACTTTACTGGTTTTTTTTATATTAAAAAATAAGACGTGTATTTTTTCCCAAAAGTGTGCTTGTAAGACCGCTGCACAAATACGGTGTGACAGAAAGTTTTGCAATGACCGCCATTTTATTTTCTAGGGTGTTAGAATAAAAAATATATATAATGTTTGGGGGTTGTAATTAGAGGGAAGGAGATGGGGCAGTGGAAACAGACAGGGGAAGCTCCATTAGCATTGCTGGTTGTATGTCATACCAACGGCCATCACAAGATGGCGCCTGATCACAGAAGGAAGCATAGGCCTACATACAGAAAAGCATAGGCCTGCAGAAGGCCGCAAAGCCGCGGCCTCAATTACCGGCCGGCCTGACGCGATCGCGCGGGCAGGGGGTTTCACGGAGAAACAGGATACCCCAGCTGTGCTGCGCCAGGTCACTAATTCTAGTCGCAATGGCGACTTGGCGCCCGGGGATTGTCGAGCCCTGCTGTACTGTATAATAATAAAGTATGCTGAAAAGGCATCTTGCGGAAAGAAGTCTAGGTGATATGAACTTTTTACTTTGCTTGTATTGCTCATCATTGTACATACTTCTATTGCTCAATTCCACCTATAGATAACCTACAACCTTTCAGAATTAACAAGATAGACTGACAAAGTATACTCTTGCAAGGGTATACTGTACAAGGATGCTCATTTCATTTTTTTTGTCACATAATACTTATGGTAAACTTATGAAGAGAGTTTACAAAGTTTGCAAATACTACATACACTACATTACCAAAAGTATGGATGAGCGAGTTTGGGGTGGGGGAACTTGACCCGGTAGAACATCTTTGGGATGAATTAGAGCAGAGACTCTCCTGATCCAGCATTGGCACTCCTCAATCTCAAGCCTCCTGAACTGAGCAAGTCTCAATTCCAATTACTTTTACACCTCACTACTGCAGCTAAACAAACTATAGCTAAGGCCTGGAAAACCCAAACTTTAGTTGTAGCTGAGACCAAACATAGAATTAATAGAGCCCTTATTTTTTCCAAAATGTCCGCTATTGAAGATAACAATATTACTACATACAATAAGGTATGGAAACCATGGATTAAACACTTTTTACCCCCATATTTTGATTATTACTGTTGATGCCTTGCTAAAATATTTTAATTATTTACTATTCATTTCTATAGTCAAATGTTGCCTTGGCTTTAACTGGAGTGCCACCTGGGGAGACAACCTTTATCTCTCTTTTTCTTTCTCTATACTTTCTTTTCTATATATTTTATTTTTCCCCCATTTCCTCTTTTTCTCTCTGCACTGCTTCTATTTTTCTATTCTTGTTATTTTTTATTATTTCCGTAGTACTGATCATATACACATACGACTTTATGTCCATTACATGATTTACATACATACTTCTAAGGTTTAATTTTACCAATCACTTAGATTTCTTATCTGTCATATGCTTTGATAGAAAAGTATTTAATTGAGCATTGAGATTTAATAGCAATCTCCTGTTTTATCTCTTATCAATAATTCACCATCTACAACATAATACTCTACTATTCCTTAATGTGCCCCCATCTGCTCAGTTTGTTCCCTTTTGGGGTGAGCGGATGGTCTGGAGGCATGATATATTACTTATAGTATAACTTATTGCTCTAATCATTTTTATCCCTCTATTTGTATTATCATAATCACTAATAGGTTCTTAACCTTTACTACTTTCCTTTTAACATGGATTGTTAGATTTTATTTCAATTCTACTTTTTTCAAGTATGTAATGTTCATAATACATGTTGTTTACATGTAAAATTTCACAAAAACAAGAATTAGAGCAGAGACTGTGAGCCAGGCCTTCTCGTCCACATCAGTGCCCGACCTCACAAATGCGCTTCTTGAAGAAGGGTCAAATGTTCGCATAGACACACTCCTAAACCTTGTGGACAGCCTTCCCAGAAGCGTTAAAGCTGTTATAGCTACAAAAGGGTGGACCAACTCAATATTTAACCCTACGGACTAAGACTAGGATGCCATTAAAGTTCATGTGCGTGTAAAGGGAGACGTTCCAATACTTTTGGTAATATAGTGTATATTAATGTACCAACCCTAAACAAATCTAACTGTGCATTACCTATCTGAGGAAAATGTACATGTTTTAGTTCATACAATAAAAACGACTTGTCTATTTATACAACTGAATGCTTATGCAGTTCTATCATCTCTCCAGTGAAAAAGGAATGACAAATTGACAGTAATGGGTTGCAGCACTTACTCAACATTCTGCAGTTCCTCCACCAACTGCGTCTTCTGATCAGGGGCCATCCTGGCAAACACTGTACCATGCAACACCAGCTAGGACAACACAAAACAATTAGGAAAACTGTACATACATTTGACTCCAATCTCTGAATATTACATGTGCCATACCTTTGGAACCAGGTCCTGAAAGTGTTCCAGAATTACTGAAAATGATTTCCCATTCATTGCAAAATGGTAGTCAACCGTCAGATTCTCATCTAAACTGTCATTCACTGCTTTCATAGGAATAGCCTTAGCAAAAAAAAAAAAAGGGGGAGAGAAACCTTAAAATATTCACAACAGCAATTACTAACAAAAGTGAATTGTTACCATGCCACATGCATGGAGAATGAATAACTGGTGGCTATGGTTTAAATAAAACATTTCTTATTTGCGACACGTTTAATAAATAACAGCAAAGTCAGGTACACTACAAAAAAAGAAAAGTGTCGTCACACTGTCAACTGCAGCCTCTTAAAAAATTGCAGTTCCGTAGTTCTGATTGACATCTCTTATAGCAAAGTGTATAAATACAAAATGTTATTTGGACTGCCGAGCATCCTTAATGGAGGTAATGCAAGATTTTTATGTACAAATGGAAAAAAGATGGACAATATAACCTTCTTTTTTCACAACCAGCATGCGTTCCAGATGCTTTTCTGCATGAGCGTTCTTGACTCTTTTTTGATGCAGTCCAATGCACCCCCCCTTTTTTTCTAACCTTAAATAAGGACATGTGTGTTCCAGTGCATCTTTGATGCGTTTTACAGCATTCCAGTACAGTCCAGTGCAGGAAAAATGCAGCATGTTCAACTTTTTTTTCTGGAACAGGAACACACTGGAACTGCAAGCACTGGTGTGAACTATGCCACTGAAAACCATTTAACCTACTTTCTATGCATTTTTGATGCAGAAAAAAAACAAACACACTGGACTGCATGTGGTGTGAACTGGCCCTTAAATCTATTACATTTACCATTCCCTCAATAGACTAGAAAACAAAAATAGATTTTCTGTCTGGGTGTCAACTCAGGTCTACTCCAAATAAACAGCATGTAAATAGCCAATTCAGTTATAAAACAAGTACCGGTAATTCATGAATAAGGATCTACAATATTGAAGATAATTAAATTATGAGTGAGACCATAAAAAATACAGAAAAATAGGATTTTTTACTCACCGTAAAATCCTTTTCTCTGAGTCCATGGACCGACACAGCTTCTCTATTGACAAAGTGGGTATTATCCGTTAATTAGGAGTGACTAGGCAGAAAAACTTGTAAAAAGTGTTGCATCACACCTTCTACAGTACCGCCCAGGGGGCGGACCCTCTGGGTATACCCTCTCAGTCTGCACATCGCAGATCAGTTCGTCAAAAAGCAGTACAAACTTAAAAGGAGGGGTGGGTGCTGTGTCGGTCCATGGACTCAGAGAAAAGGATTTTACGGTGAGTAAAAAATCCTATTTACTCTTTCGTCCATGGACCGACACAGCTTCTCTATTGACAAAGTGGGACGTCCCAAAGCAGTGTCAGAGAAAAAACGAGGGGTGGTAACAGCATAAAAACAAACTTCACCCCAAAACACAAAACAGCACTCCTCCAACGGAGGAGTTGCAACTCTAAACAGCCGCCTGCAAAACCTTGCGGCCGAAAGAGGCATCCGAAGATGCACCTACATCAACTTTGTAGAATTTTGTGAAAGTGTGAGCGGACGACCAAGTCGCCGCTTTACATAGTTGGGAAACAGACGCTTGATGTCGGAAAGCCCAAGAGGCACCTATTGCCCTGGTCGAATGCGCCGTGACAGGAAAGGGGGGCGCCTGACCCTTTAAGGCGTAAGCCTGGATTACTATCTGTCGGATCCACCTAGAGATGGTGGCCGATGAGACTGCTTGGCCCTTCTTGGGACCAGCCACCGAAACAAACAGTGAGTCTGACTTCCGGAACAGGGAAGTAGCAGATATGTATACTCTCAAAGCTCGGACAACGTCCAAGGAATGCAACGCCGACTCCTTAGGATTCGACGGCTGAGGACACAAGGATGGAAGTACAATGTCTTCGTTGAGATGAAAAGCCGAAACGACCTTCGGAAGAAAGGAAGGCTGCGGCCGCAGCACCACCTTATCCTTGTGGAAAATCAAATAGGGAGCCTTGCAGGACAAGGCTGCCAGCTCAGAGACTCGTCTAACTGACGTAACAGCCACCAAAAAGACCACCTTCTGAGAAAGTGTCAACAGGGGAATATCTCTAATATTCTCAAACGGTGCCTTCTGAAGCACCGAGAGGACCAGGTTCAAGTCCCACGGAGGTAACGGGGGGCGGACCGGAGGGGCCACATGTCGAACCCCCTGCACAAATGTACTCACGAGAGAGTGAGTCGCCAGGGGTCGCTGAAAAAAGACAGCCAGGGCAGATATCTGTCCCTTAATCGTACTTAGGGCAAGCCTTTGGTCTACCCCATGCTGTAAAAACAGCAGGATTCTGGAAACCAAATAGGTACGCGGATGCCATTTCATTTCCTCACACATGGAGATGTAGGCCCTCCAAGTGCGGTGATAGACCTTCCTAGAGGACGGTTTCCGAGCACTTCTCATAGTAGAAATTACTGAGTCTGACAGGCCCCGGTCTCTCAGTACCTGGTTCTCAACAGCCATGCCGTTAAAGCCAATGACTGTAAAGCAGGATGGAATATGGGACCTTGCGACAGCAGGTCCTTCCGTAGTGGTAGGCGCCAGGGGACGTCTGCTACCAGACGTACTAGATCGGCGTACCAAGGACGCTGAGGCCAATCTGGAGCGATTAGGATCATTGGAATTCCCTCTGCCTCCACTCTGCGGAGCAGAAGAGGAAGAAGCCTTAAGGGAGGGAAGGCATAGATTAGCCGATACTGGCCCCACGATGCTACCAACGCGTCCGTTGCGTCTGCCCATGGGTCTCTTGACCGGGCCACAAACCTCAATACCTTCCGATTGAGTCGGGAAGCCAGAAGATCTACGTCTGGTGTGCCCCATCTTTGGCAGAGGAGTTGGAACACCTCCGGGTGTAAGGACCATTCTCCCTGGTCCAGCATCTGGCGGCTCAGGTAGTCCGCCTGCCAGTTTTCCACACCCGGAATGTACACGGCCGACAGTGCCGGTACGCTCCTCTCTGCCCACTTCAGGATGCGAGCGATCTCCGATGCTGCAGCTGAGCTTCTTGTTCCTCCTTGATGATTGACATATGCCACTGCTGTGGCGTTGTCTGACTGGATCCTGACTGGACGCCCTTGCAGTCTCTGAGACCATTTGAAGAGGCACAGCTTGATCGCCCGGATCTCCAGGACATTGATCGGCAGGAGGGCTTCCTCTGGGGTCCAGCGACCTTGCGCCGACTGGACACCCCAGACTCCCCCCCAACCTGTAAGGCTGGCGTCCGTCGTGATCACTATCCAGTAAACCGGAAGAAATGACTTCCCGGCCATTAGAGCCGGTGCTGTCAGCCACCATACCAGGGATCTCCTGACTAGGTGGCTCACTCGGATTTGATAATCCAGAGATGAAGGGCATCTGTTCCATCTGGACAGAACTTCCCTCTGTAACACTCGAGTGTGGTATTGAGCATATGGGACCGCCTCGAAGGAGGCTACCATGAGGCCCAACACTCGCATGCAAAAACGGAGTGACGACCAATTCCTGGAAGTCAGCTGCCGTACTGCAGCCCGGAGGGTCTGCAACTTCTCCACAGGGAGGAATACCTTTGCCTCTGAGGAATCCAGAATCAACCCCAGGTACACTAGGCGTTGAGTGGGCACCAATACTGACTTTTGCGTGTTTAGTATCCAACCACAGTCTCGAAGAGTCTGACAGGTAATGGACACGCTTACCTCTAATTCTGAGCTTGAAGGGCCCTTCAGCAGAAGGTCGTCCAAGTAACCTGTGATAGCGATACCCCGCTGTCTTAGAAGTGCCAGAATCGGAGCGAGCACCTTGGTGAACGTCCTGGGTGCTGAGGCAAGGCCAAACGGGAGGGCCACAAACTGGTAGTGGTTCTTCCCGATAGCAAATCGCAGAAACCTCTGGTGTCTGGAGTATATGGGGACATGCAGGTATGTGTCCTTGATGTCCAAGGAGGCCAGAAAGTCCCCCGGATGGAGAGCCGTGACTACGGATCGAACCGACTCCATCCGAAATCTTTGTACCTTCACAAAGCAATTGAGGGCTCTGAGATCCAAGATTGGACGAACCCCCTCCTTCTTTGGCACAATGAACAGATTTGAGTAAAAACCCTGACCCCGTTCCTGTTCTGGAACTGGAATAACTACCCCGCGTTCCAGTAGACCCTGGACCGCCCCATACAGGGCCTCCCGACGGGTCGGTAGTAGCTGGAGATTGGAGGTGATGAATCTGTCTGGTGGACAAGAGAGAAATTCTATCTTGTAGCCTGAGGAGATTACTTCGCAAACCCACCTGTCGGAGACTAGAGCAGTCCACTGAGTCGCGAATTTGCGAAGACGTCCCCCCACCCGAGAGCTGGGTGGGGGCGGACCTTCATGTGGACGCAGATTTGTCCACAGGCTTGTTGGGTCTGCGGGACCAAGGACGCTTTAGTCCTTGGGCAGGCGCTTTATCGGCCTGGGGTCTTTTCCCTGTCGCCTTAAGAGGGCGAAAAAAACCGCTTACGTGCAGTAAAGGAGGGCCCTTGCCCTTGGCGTGGTCCCCTACCCTTGCTAGTTTGGGGAAGCAAAGTGCTTTTACCTCCTGTAGCATCCTTGATGATGTCATCCAGAGAAGCCCCAAAAAGTCTGTCGCCCTTAAAAGGCAGATCCAATAGGGCTTTCTTGGAAGTCTGGTCCGCAGACCAGCCCTTTAGCCAGATCAGGCGGCGTATTGCTACTGCATAAACCGAAGCTCTTGACAGCAGGGGAATAGTATCCATGTCTGACTCGCAGACAAACTTAAGGCCCTGGACCAACTGGTCGGCCAAAGTTATCTCATTAGGAGGAGCATCTCGCTCCTTTAACCCCTGGAGTAGCAATTTTGCCCATTCAGTAAGTGTGTGAGACACTAGGGCCCCCGCCAATGCCGGGCGTACTGCTGAGCCTACCACTGAGTATAGGTAGCGAGCGAGTGCTTCAGCCTTCTTATCCACAGGGTCCTTGAAAACAGGAGCCCCTTCTACTGGAATAGTGGTGGCTCTATTAAGTCTGGACACCGAAGGGTCCACTATAGGGGGAGAGGTCCATATCTTCAGAAAACTCTCCTCAAAGGGGTACCGTACTGCAAACCTCTTTGGGGCTGTAAAGACCCTCAGTGGGTTCTCCCATTCCTTGTATAAGAGTTTGTCAAAATAAGACACACAAGGGAACACCTTAGCAGTGCGGGCAGGTTTACGAAACCCAAAGGGGACTGGAGTATCTGCTACTTCTTCAGTCCTTTCCAACTTTAGCGTATCCCGCACTGCAGTAATAAGGTCAGATACCAAAGCCGTCTCGCGTACTGACCTGGACTTGGAGTCCTCCTCACTGTCCGATCGGTCACGGTCTGCAGTCTCTGATGCATCAGAATCTGGGCCATGAGCCGTAGCTGGACCTGGTTCTGCATCAGAAATATCCCCAGAAGATTGCAGGGGACGGGGGCGTTTATTACCCCCTGTATTCCCGTGTGCTGCTTCCACCCTGGCAGCAAACGCCTCTAGGATTGCCGACATAGCGTCCATAGACACCTCAGGGACACCAGCTGCTAAATCTGGTGTTTCAGGGGAGAAGACATCTGGCTCAGATGCCATGCTGACCACACGCTGACACTCACAGGGCTCCAGGCAAGATATCAATAGGCCACCCTCCTGCGCTGCAGAGATGCTGGGTTACCCAGAGGACTCACCACCCTGGATAGGTACTGCTATGCTGCGCCTATGATGCTGTCCCCTTGCTGCTGTGTCAGTCTGCTTCTTTTATCAGCACTTCCTGTGTGAATTTTCGCGCCAGTGTAATGCACCCTAGAGGCCGGAGGCTCTCGCAAAATGGTTGCCAAAACCGTCTGTATGGAAGATAATGTGGGCTCTAAGAAAATGGCCGCCGACAGAAGATAGAGGTCAGGCAGCCATAGCCCACAAAAAAGATGGCCGCCGAACGGCAATATCTGCATACAGGGTGGACAAACATGGCCGCCGATCACCTGATAGGGGCCAGTGGGTGTGGCCGAACTACAGGAAGATGGCCGCCAGGCAGTTACAAGAGGCCAAACTTGGCATGGACCACCTCAAAATGGCCGCCGACAGCATGGAGACACAGAAACACAGGTAAGCAAAAATGACATTTCTTTTAAATGTTAGTTACAGCCAGCCCCGCTCCAGTGGGACCCCCTAGGTGACCCCCAGCACCCAGCAACCTTTAGCTAGAAGCCCAGGGAGGAGGGAAAGGCAGGGAGAGAGGGAAGAAAGGGGCCACAACCACTTACTTGATCTCTCCAGGAATGTCCAGCTAAATCACCCAGCCGAGGCAGGGGAGTTTTACTTACCTATCCTGCATGTATTCTGCTGGAAGACATTCCAAACAGATCATCGTCCGCGCACGGAAGGTGACTGTTGGCCAGGCATGCTGTGATTGGACCCAGAAGGGACGATCATATGTATGCCCTGGAGCATGACGCTCACCGGACAGGCTGCTGCGACTCGGCTGTAAGGTCAGCCGAAGCTGAGCGGTCCGATGCAAGCCTTGGAGCGTAAGCTCACCGGCCAGGCTGCTGCGACTCGGCCGTAAGGTCAGCCGAAGCTGAGCGGTCCGATGCAGGCCCTGGAGCGTAGGCTCACCGGCCACCCGTGGAGCGACGGGCATGTCGTGGAAAACCCAGCGCGTAGCTAGGGTCGGCACACGCTCGATGGCCGAAACTGGGGAGACTACAAGGATCGAGGATCCAGCCTGTCACCCAGTCGGCAGTTGATCGAAGATCGCAGGAAACAACAAATGTAGCAAAAAAATAAAAAATATATATATCTTTTTTCCCCGGACCAATGAGCCCGAAGGGAGCCATGTCCTACTCCTTGCTAGACAGAAAAAAACTGATCTGCGATGTGCAGACTGAGAGGGTATACCCAGAGGGTCCGCCCCCTGGGCGGTACTGTAGAAGGTGTGATGCAACACTTTTTACAAGTTTTTCTGCCTAGTCACTCCTAATTAACGGATAATACCCACTTTGTCAATAGAGAAGCTGTGTCGGTCCATGGACGAAAGAGTAATACCACTATTAATTGGGAAAGACAGAGGTATGAAAGAGTGTTTTCTACAGTATATATAATGGCATAAAAACCCAGAAAGACGAGTAGAGCACAAACAAATCCAGTGTAGCTTAAATAGGGACCAAGGTTAGACTTTTTGAAAGAGATTAAGCGGCTCATTTAAAAAGCACTGGTATGTGTCAACGATTCCCGAGTCCATTTCCAGAATAAGGAGAGGCATTTTGAGACTAGCTGATCAGGTAGCCATTTCCTGCCACTGGAAATCAACATCCCTGCTACATATTTTAGAATGGACCCAGATATCTAATGAATTCATGACTTTGGAGACCCTAGTAGTTGCCCTAAGTAATGACCCTGAAAAGACCTGCTCCCTATAGACATGTTGGCAAGCTCACAGGGACTTAGATTCTTTTTGTGCCTTCAACTTACACAATAAGACCATTATCTCCCTTCCAGAACAACTTAATTTTAGCCTCTGTCCTTTCAATGAAATCTGAAAGACCCTAGATTCTCCCCCAGTGGCTGCTGTGTGCTTACACTCTTCGATAGCCCTACTCGGGTATACGCTTTCTTATAATACAATTTTTTTTTCTAATGCCAATAATAACCTAAGATGGCATGATTGTAATAACTTTTTTCTTCCCTTCCCTACATTCTTCGACTAATATTTCTCCTCCCTTCCCAAATCCACCCTCCACGCAGATACGGAAGGGTAAATGATCTTAACCACTTTTTTTTTGCACATTTTAAAAAGGTATGCCCGTAGGCAAAAAAGGCTCATAATAAAAAACATACACAGGGAACAAGACTTGGTGAAGAAAAGACATATCGTGAATGAATGTACAACATATAGAGTAAGCCCAAAACACAATGGCGCATGGAAAACTCTGCTTGTATCGGTAAAGTCCAGGAAAGGGCAAGGGCTAAAGCGACCATTGGGGGGAGACTGTGCAGCAATACCATTTCCCCAGGACTTGTTCTGTCTTTCTATAGATTATATGTATATATACATATACATACATACACACACACACACACACATACACACACATACATACATACATACATACACACACACACACACACACACACACACACATACATACATACACACACACATACATACACACACACATACATACACACACACACATATACATACATACACACACACCCAACCTTTTTTTCCAGATTTTTTTAATGAATCGTTTTTCTTTTATGGGTGATTTTGTTAATTAGATAATTTCTTCTAGACGAGTGAAAATATATGTTCCTGTCAAGGAACTGGAGTTTAGGACTCACCTCTGAGTTAATTGCATTTAAATTGCTCCTTGGCATGGTGTCTGCATAGTGCCAGTTAATTGTGGCAGCCTGGCCATCCTTTGGAGGTAGTGCTTCTGCTACAATAACTTTATCATGAGGTAGAATCATTCCACAGTCCCGGGCAACAGAAATTGCAGTTAACATGTTGTCTCCTGTAAAAGAGGTCAGTACAAGTAGTCCATAAATACACTGGTGTACAGTCATTAAATGGGAATTTCACTATATGCCCTTTTATGTAAAAAATCATCTCCACTATGTAATGCATATGTTTTTATTCATTGTAAAGTTATAATTTTTTTCATTAAAATAGGCATCTTATATTTATCTGCTCTGTGCAATGGTATTGCACAAAGTGGCTCTGAACTTCCTCTTTTGGGGTCCTTGGCCAGCACTCTCAGCTCCTCTTCCCATCTAAGTGCCTCCATAACAAGCCGCTTACCATGGGGGCACTCATGCAGGCTCGATCCCCAGCTGTGCTGTGTGCATCTTTTAAAGTAGACCGTGTGGCTTGGCCCTGTCCCCTCCACACAGGATTTGCTGCCTGGCTGAGTCCCTGTGAGGAGAGAGAGCAGCACTGATGCTCTCAAGCACAGAAGCTGGATCAAGATAGGACATAGGTAAGTAATTAAGGGGGAGGGAGGCAGAGTATGGAAGTTTTTTTTTTTGCCTTAATGCAGAGAATGCATTAGGGTGAAAAAAAAAAAAAAAACCCTAAAGCCGATTTCAATGTTTTCTGTCACTTTAATTTGTTTGGACCAAGCTGCTCCAAACAAACTATTTTCTTTACCAAGTACTTCACTGGTTCGATGCACTGTATGTACTGCATGTGGCTTCAGCTACATATGGTACATAGCACTGGGTTCCGACTGTGAGAACGTTTTCCCGTCCTAAACTCGGAACAATGCAGAGACAGAGCCAGAGAGAGAGCCGCTCAGCCATTCATAGGCAGTTTTGTATGGTTAGAATGTATACAAAGCTTCCTCTGCTTGGCTGAGTCGGAGGGGTGGGCTGATGACGTCATGCTGCTCGACTCTGCCAATCAGTAGAAGCTTTGTATTTATTCACAGAATACAAAGCTGCCTATGAATGGCTAAGCGTCGCTCAGACTATTTTGTTCCAGTGTGAGATAGGAAGTCTGTCTCACAGCTGAAACCCAGCACTGGGTACTGAATGTAGCTAAAGCTACATGCAGTTTATGCAGTGCTTAAAGCCATGCAGCACTTAGTGAAGGAAATAGTTTGTTTGGACCAGCTTGGTCCAAACAAAATATTTAAAAAGTTACAGGAAACATGCAAATCAGCTTTAAGACTTTACAAACACTTTAAGCACCTTCACTGGTAAATGATGAATGCACTCAGTAGGAGCCAATTAACAACCGATTTAAAGTGTCATTAAAGGCAAAACACTTTTTAAAATAGAGTTAGGGAGGGTTATAACCCGTCAAGTTTTTTTTTTGTGGCATCTGTGTCTCACTGGGGAGGTTTCCCTTTACTTTCTGTCCCATAGCCAAAACAGGAAGCGAGAGGAAATCCTTCCAAGGTGGTGGAATCCCCAGGTGTCACCAGGGTCCCCATTGGAAGATTACCCCTTTATTACCGTTTTAATGTCAACCCAAAGTTTGGGATTTTCTTTTACTTTCACCGATAATGGTTAACAGGACAAATAGAGAGGGAAAATCTCCCTAAAGGGAATTCACAAAGCAATACAAACTGACAGGGGTTCATATCCCTCTCCATTCTGTCTAAAACAACAAAAATAGGATTTTTGTACTCCCCGTTAAATCCTTTTCTCTGAGTTCATGGACCGACACAGATTCCAATTGACAAGTGGGTATTATCCGTTATTTAGGAGTGACTAGGCAGAAAAAAATCTTGTAAAAAGTGTTGCATCACACCTTCTACAGTACCGCCCAGGGGGCGGACCCCCCGAGTATATCCCCTCACTCTGCATCTCGCAGATCAGATTGTCAAAAAACAGTACAAACTTTAAAAGGAGGGGTGGGTGCTGTGTCAGTCCATGAACTCAGAGAAAAGGATTTTACGGCGAGTACAAAAAATCCTATTTACTCTTTCGTTCATGGACCGACACAGCTTCCAATTGACAAGTGGGATGTCCCAAAGCAGTGTCAAAATGAGGGGTGGTAACAGCATAAAAGTAAACTTCACCCCAAACACAAAACAGCACTCTTCCAACGGAGGAGTTGCAACTCTAAACAGCCGCCTGCAAAACTTTGCGGCCGAAAGAGGCATCCGAAGATGCACCTACATCAACCTTGTAGAATTTTGTGAAAGTGTGAGCAGACGACCAAGTCGCCGCTTTACATAATTGGGAAACAGACACTTGATGTCGGAAAGCCCAAGAGGCACCTATTGCCCTGGTCGAATGCGCCGTGACAGGAAAGGGGGGCGCTTGACCCTTTAAGGCGTAGGCCTGGATTACTATCTGTCGGATCCATCTAGAGATGGTGGCCGATGAGACTGCTAGGCCCTTCTTGGGACCAGCCACCGAAACAAACAGTGCGTCTGACTTCTGGAACAGGGAAGTAGCAGATAGGTATACTCTCAAAGCTCGGACAACGTCCAAGGAATGCAACGCCGACTCCTTAGGATTCGAGAGATGAGGACACAAGGATGGAAAGTACAATGTCCTCGTTGAGACGAAAAGCCAAAACGACTTTCGGAAGAAAAGGAAGGCTGCGGCCGCAGTACCACCTTATCCTAGTGGAAGATCAGATAGGGAGCCTTGCAGGACAAGGCTGCCAGCTCAGAAACTCGTCTGACGTAACAGCCACCAAAAAGACCACTTTCTGAGAAAATGTCAATAAGGGAATCTCCCTAATATTCTCAAACGGTGACTTCTGAAGCACCGAGAGGACCAGGTTCAAGTCCCACGGAGGTAGCGGGGGACGGACCGGAGGAGCCACATGTCGAACTCCCTGCATAAATGTACTCACGATAGAGTGAGCCGCCAGGGGTCGCTGAAAAAAGAAGCCAGGGCAGATATCTGCCCCTTAATTGTACTTAAGGCAAGCCTTTGGTACACCCCATGCTGTAAAAACAGCAGGATTCTGGAAACCAAATAAGTACGCGGATGCCACTTCATTTCCTCACACATGGAAATGTAGGCCTTCCAAGTGCGATGATAAACCTTCCTAGAGGATGGCTTTCGAGCACTTCTCATAGTAGAGATTACTGAATCTGACAGGCCCCTGTCTCTCAGTACCTGGTTCTCAATAGCCCTGCCATTAAAGCCAGAGACTGTAAAGCAGGACGAGTATGGGACCTTGCGATAGCAGGTCCCTCCGTAGAGGTAGACGCAAGGGGACGTCTGCTACCAGACGTACTAGGTCGGTGTACCAAGGACGCTGAGGCCAATCTGGAGCGATCAGAATACTTGGAATTCTCGCTGCCTCTGTTCTACGAAGCAGCTGGGGAAGGAGCCTCATGGGAGGGAAGGCCTAGATTAGCCAATACTGACTCCACGATGTTACCAACGCGTCCGTTGCATCTGCCCCTGGGTCCTTTGACTGGGCCACAAACCTCAAAACCTCAATACCTCCCGATTGAGTCGGGACATAAAGAGATTTGTGTGGCGTGCCCCTTCTTTAGCAGAGGAGCTGGAACCCATCCGGGTGTAAGGACCCTTCTCCCTGGTCCAGCATTTGGCGACTCAGTTAGTTCGCCTGTCAATTCTTCACACACGGCCGACAGTGCCGGTACGCTCCTTTCTGCTCACCTCAGGCTGCGAGTGACCTCCGATGCTGCAGCTGAGCTTCTTGTTCCTCCCTGATGATTGACATCTTCCACCGCTGTGGCGTTGTCCGACAGGATCCTGACTGGACGTCCTTGCAGCCTCTGAAACCATCTGAAGAGGCACCGCCTGATCGTCCGGAGTTCCAGGACCTTGATCGGCGGGCAGGCGGGCTCCTGTAAGGCTGGCGTAAGTCGTGATCACAATCCAATGAACAGGAAGGAATGACCTCCCGGCCAAGATAGCCGGTGATGTCAGCCACCCTCTCAGGGATCTCCTGACTAGGTGGCTTACCCGGATTAGATAATCCAGAGATGATGGGCATCTGTTCCATCTGGAAAGAACCTGAATCTGTAACACTCGAGTGTGATCTTGAGCATATGGGACCGTCTCGAAGAAGGCTACCTCTGAGGAATCCAGAATCAACCCCAGATACACTAGGTGTTGAGTCGGCACCAATACTGACCTTTGCGCGTTTTATACCCAACCACAGTCTGGGAGAGAAGAAGGTCGTCCTAGTAGCCCATGATAGCGATGCCCCTCTGTCTTAGAAGGGGCAGACACGGGTCAAGCTCTGGAACCGGCTTTTAACCTGAGGAGATCACTTTGCAAACCCACTGGTCGAAAATCAGAGATGTCCACTGAGTCGCAAATTTGCGAAGACGTCCCCCCCCCACCCGAGAACTGGGTGGGGGCGGACCTTCATGCGGACGCAGATTTGTCCGCAGGCTTGTTGGGCTTGCGGGACCAAGAACGTCTTTGTCCTTGCGCAGGCGTTTTGTCGGCCAGGGGTCTTTTTTCTGTCGCCCTAGGCGGACGAAAAAAACGCTTGCGTGCAGTAAAGGAGGGCCCTTGCCGTGGTCCCTTACCCTTTAAGGTTTGAGGAAGCAACATGCTTTTACCTCCTGTGGCATCCTTGATGATGTCATCTAGAGAGGCTCCAAAAAATAGGATTTTTTGTACTCACCGTAAAATCCTTTTCTCTGACATCCATGGACTGACACGGTGTCTCTTTACACTTTACACGTGGGTTATGTCCCTGCTTGCAGGAGAAGACCTAGGCAGAATGTGAGATGTTATACATACATTCTAAAAGCCAGAGCTGAACAGCCCCACCCAGGGGGCGGTCCCTCCGGGCATAACCCTCCCACTACAGTCAGCAGACTTCAGTTCGTAACAAAGCAGTACAAACTTAAAAAGGAAGGGTGGGTGCCGTGTCAGTCCATGGATGTCAGAGAAAAGGATTTTACGGTGAGTACAAAAAATCCTATTTTCTCTTATCATCCATGGACTGACACGGTGTCTCTTTACACTTTACACGTGGGATGTCCCAAAGCAGTGTCAAGAGGGATGGGAGCAGTATAAATGGAAAAACCAAACTTTCACTCCAAGAAGACAGATCTCCTCAACGGAGGAGTCGCAACTTTAAACAGCGGCCTGCAGCACCCTGCGGCCGAAGGAAGCATCCGAAGATGCAGCCACATCAACCTTATAAAAAACTTAAAAGGTATGAACAGACGACCAGGTCGCCGCCTTGCACACTTGTGCAACCGACGCTTGATGTCGGAAAACCCAGGAAGCACCAATTGCCCTGGTGGAATGCGCCGTAACCGGAAAGGGAGGCGCCCGCCCTTTGAGAGCATAGGCTTGAATGACGGTTTGTCTGATTCCCCTAAAAATGATGGCAGACGAAACCGCTTGGCCCTGTTATGGACCAGGGGCAGTCAAACAGTGAGTCGGACTTCCGAATAGAAGCAGTAGCAGACAGGTACACCCGTAAGGCTCGTACCACATCCAATATGTGCAGCGCAAACTCTCTGGGATGCGATGGGTGAGGACACAAGGACGGGAGGACAATGTCCTCATGTAGGTGAAAGGTAGACACCACCTTTGGCAAAAGGGAAGGTCGCGGATGCAACACCGCCTTATCCTTATGGATGACTAAATATGGCGACTTGCAGGACAAAGCCGCCAACTCAGACACTCGTCAAACAGAAGTGATTGCCACTAAAAGGCCACCTCCTGAGACAAGACAAGAGAGGAATATCCCGGATATTCCCAAAAAGGAGGTTCCTGGAGGACCGAGAGCACCAAATTCAGATCCCACGGTGGGAGAGAAGGCTTGACAGGAGGGAGCACATGGCGAACCCCCAACACAAGGTGCTAACCAAGAAATGACCCGCTAGAGGTCGCTGAAAGAAGACGGCCAAGGCCGAAATCTGATCCTTGATGGTACTCAAAGCAAGCTTTTGGGTCACTCCACACTGTAGAGGACGCAGGATTCTGGGGACGGAATACGTCCGAGGATGCCAGTCCAGCGCTTTGCATATGGCGATATAAGCTTTCCAGGCACGGTGATAGATCTGCCTGAAGGAAGACTTCCGTGTCCTTAACATGGTCAAAATGACAGAGTCCGAGAGACCTCGGTCCCTCAACACCTGGCTTTTAACAGCTCTGCCGTTAAAGCCAGAGACTGTAAGCCGGATGAAACATAGGACCTTGAGACTGAAGGTCCTCCCTCATCGGCAACCGCCAGGGAACGTCCGCAACGAGACGTACCAGATCAGCGTACCAGTGACGCTGAGGCCAATCCGGAACAATTAGGATCACCGGAGTTTATATCAGGCGATAAGGACCCTATGGGGCCACCAACGCATCCGAGTCATCGCCCAAGGATCCCTGGATCTGGCCACAACCTCGACCCTTGCGACTGAGTCGAGAGGCCATCAGGTCCACATCCGACGTGCCCCACCGTCGGCAAAGGAGTTGAAATATGCAAGGACCACTCTTCCTGGTCCGGCGTCTGGCGATTGGCGACTCAGATAGTCCGCCCCTACAGAGCCGGCACGTTTCTTCCGGCCCACTTCAGGATACGGATTACCTCGGAAGCCGCAGCTGAGCTCCGAGTCCCCCCGTGATGGTTTACATACGCCACCGCCGTGGCGTTGTCCGACTGGCTCCTGATGGAGCGACCCCGTACTCTCTCCGACCTGAGGAGAGACACAGTCTGATGGCCCGTATTTCCAGAACAGTGATTGGTAAACGGGCTCGTCCGGAGTCCAAGGCCTTGAGCCGACAGGACTCCCCAGACTCCACCCCAGCCCGTCAGGCTGGTGTCCGTCGTGAGTACCGTCCATTGGATGGGAGGGGAACAACTTTCCGGACCGAAGAGCCGAGGATCCCAACCACCATGTCAGGGACGCCCTGACCAGGTGAATCACCTGGATCCGAAGATCCAAGGACAACGGGGATTTGTCCCAGGTGGACAAGATCTCCTTCTGCAATGCCCTGGTGTGTGATTGGGCATACGGAATGGCCGCGAAGGAGGCCACCAGGAGTCCCGGGACTCTCATGCAAACAACGGATTGACAACCATGTTCGGGATGTCAGCACCCGCACCGCAGACTGAAGTGTCAGCAACGTCTCCAGAACCAGAACGAGATACTCCAGACACTGAGTCGGGACCAGGACTGACTCCTGAATGTTCAGGAACCACCCGAAGTCCCTGAGGGTCTAATTGACGATAGTCACCTTTCCTCTAAGTCTGAGCCACTTTCTGCTCATAGCAGAAGACCGTCCAGATAGCCCACGACAGCAATACCTCGCTGTAACAGAAGGCTAGAACCGGAGCAAGCACCTTGGTGAACACCCTTGGTGCCGAGGCAAGGCCGAAAGGAAGAGCCACAATCGATAGTGGACTTCGCTGATCGCAAGGCGCAGAAACTTCTGGTGACTTGCGCAGATCGGAACATGCAAGTAGGCGTCCTTGAAGTCCAAGGACGCCAGAAGAAAATCCCTTTGGTGGAGTGTAGCGATCACCGTGCGAATGGATCCCATGCGGAATTTCTGCACCTTCTCGAAGGCATTCAGGGCCTTGAGGTCCAGGATAGGTCGAACCACGCCCTATTTTTGGGACGACAAACAGATTCGAGCAGAATCCCTGAAAACTCTCCTGTGACGGAACCGGCACAATCACTCCGGACCTGATCAAATCCTGTACAGCCCCCAAGAGGGCTGCCCGACAGGTAGGAAGGAGAGGAAGATTCAAGGGAAAGAATCTGTGTGGGGGCCAGGATCGGAATACTATCCTATATCCTGAGGTGACCACCTCGCACACCCACCAGTCGGAGATTCGGGAGGTCCACCGATCCGTGAACCTGCGAAGTCGTCCCCCCACCCCAGAGTCGGGTGGAGGCAAGACTACACGCGGAGGCGGGCTTGGGAGCCGCTTGTTTGGCTTACGCACCCAGGGGCACTTGTGCCCACCAGCCGCACTGCAGTCAGTCTGAGAGGGCCTACCTGTGGACTCTGACTGATGAAAAAAACCCCGTTTTGCTGGAAAGGAAGGCCCCTGTTTGCGGCGGGCCTCCTCACCCTTGCTAGTCTAAGGAAGAAGAGTGTGTTTACCTCCCGTGACATCCATGACGATGTCATCCAGAGCAGCACCGAAAGGTCTACCGCCTTTAAATAGTAGATCCGTCAGGAGCTTCCTAAGGCTAGGTCAGCAGACCAGCATTTCAACCAGATAAGACGACGCAATACCACCGCCGAGACAGAGGCCCTGGATATTAAAGGGGCCGCGTTCAGCGTGGCATCGCACACAGAAACCAGGCCCTGAACCAGTTGGTGGGCCAGAGCAACTGTGTCTGGAGGAAGAATATGCTCCTGTACAGCTAGGTGCAACATTTTTGCCCAACCTGTAAGTGTTTTAGACACAAGGGTCGCCGCTACCACAGGTCGTAGGGCGGATCCCAACAAGGCAAACATGGTTCTGCTCACCACTTCTGACCTCCTGTCAGTGGGGTCCTCAAATGCAGGAGTCCCCTCCATCGGGAGAGTGATGGCCTTGTTCAACCGGGCGACTGGAGGGTCGACCACTGGGGGAGAAGCCTACTTTTTAAGTAGGGCATCTTCAAGGGGTATCTGAAAGACAAACACCGCGGGGCCATAAAAAAATTCTTCTGCGGCTTTTCCCAGACCTTATCAATGAGCTGGTCAAAGAAAGTACAATGGAAAAAACCCCTTTAGAAGGCCTGGCCTTAAAAGAACCAAAGGAGACAGTATCCGCCTGAGGTTCTGCATCCGCAGCATTTGAGCTTGAGAGTGTCCCTCACCGCAGTCATGAGCACACTAACAAGCGCCCTGTCATTTACTGACTCAGAACTGGAGTTTCCCTCATAAGGAATGTCCTGTTCAAAACCATCCATACATACATTCAGAACTAGGGTCCTGAGCGATAGTGGCTAGGCCCATATCTGAATCAGCGCACTGCCCACGAGTAGATAAAGTGGGGAGAGGGCGCCTTTTTTGCACCTTGCGCTTGCACACAGCTCCCATCCTGGTCAGAAATTGATTCCAGGGCTGCCCACAACAGGTCCATAGGGACCGCAGTGCTGAAGCACTGCCTGTTGCCACTGACATTTTTAGGGGAAGCTGGTGACACAGACTCCATATTGTCCCTCTCTGAGACTCTCCCAGATAAAAAGTCCACCCACAGGCTGTGCTGACTGAGGAGGGGGCGCCCAGGGGACTCACCAAACCGGACCAGGGACCGCTTAGTTCCGCTGTCTGTACCGCGCTGTGTCAGCGCTGGTGAGCTGTGAGGAGATTCGCGCTGCTACAGCAGCGCTAGAGGCCAAACTAGTGCTGAAAAGCGCGCGGGCTACAAGAAAATGGCCCCGCACTTCACTGAGGCGATCCGTGGCAAGATGGCCGCCATGACGCAGTTAAAATGAAACAGCACACACGCACAGCGCCACTCGGCGCTCAGGCCCCAAAAAAAAAAAAAAACACAAAAAAGCCCCAAGGCATACATTGCAGACCAGCATGAGCCCCCCAAGAACAGTGTGACCCCCACGCACCCCACACAGCCAGCGCCAGTAATGGTGACAGAGAGCGACAATAAAATACAGGGGGAGACAGGGAAAATCCCCCACAGAGAAACACACAGCCCTTTGTACTCACCTGCAGGCAGGAGAGACTACTTACCCGTCCCCTGAGGGACACACTGGTGTTTCTGACAGGACTATCACAGTGCAGTACTGAGTAGCTGTCGGCCCGGTCCACCGCGAAAGATACAGTCAGTCAGGAACTGTTCAGTCTTGAGAGGACCGTGGGAGCATGAAAGCAAACCCGGCCACCCCTGGAGTCATGGGGCCTGTCGTGAACTGAGTCTCACGCACCGAAGGCGAGGATCAGCACGCTCGATGGTCGGACAGGGAAGACTACGAGGATATCTTGTACCCAACCTGTTGCCCAGCCGACAGTTGATAGAAGATTCTCAAAAATAAAATAAAAAAGAATTCCAAAAAGGAATAAAAATAGGTCAGGAGACTGGCTCCTGAGGGAGCCATGTCTTCTCCTTCTGCTAGGCAGAAAAAAACTGAAGTCTGCTGACTGTAGTGGGAGGGTTATGCCCGGAGGGACCGCCCCCTGGGTGGGGCTGTTCAGCTCTGGCTTTTAGAATGTATGTATAACATCTCACATTCTGCCTAGGTCTTCTCCTGCAAGCAGGGACATAACCCACGTGTAAAGTGTAAAGAGACACCGTGTCAGTCCATGGATGATAAGAGAAAGTCTGTCACCCTTAAAAGGCAGATCCAACCGAGCCTTCTTGGAAACCTGGTCCGCAGACCAGCCCTTTAGCCAGATCAGGCGGCGTATAGCTACCGCATAAACCGAAGCTTTGGACAGCAAGGGGATAGTGTCCATGTCTGACTTGCAGACAAACTTAAGGCCTTGTACCAACTGGTCGGCCAAAGTTATCTTATTAGGAGGAGCATCTCGCTCCTTTAACCCCTGGAGCAGCAATTTTGCCCACCCAGTAAGTGTCTGAGACACTAAGGCCCCCGCCAATGCCGCGCACACCGCTGAGCCTACCACCGTGTGTAGGTAGCGAGTGAGTGCTTCAGCTTTCCTATCCACAGGGTCCTTGAAAACAGGAGCCCCTTCCACTGGAATTGTGGTAGCTTTATTAAGTCTGGACACCGAAGGGTCCACTATTGGGGGAGAGGTCCATTTCTTCAGAAAACTCTCCTTAAAGGGGTACCGTACCGCAAGATTCCTTGGGGGCGTAAAAAACCCTTGATGGGTTCTCCCACTCCTTGTATAAGAGCTTATCAAAATAAGACACACAAGGAAACACCTTAGTAGTGCGGGTAGATTTACGGAAGCCAAAAGGCGATCGGAGTCTCTGCTGCATTCTCCAATTTTAGCGTATCCCGCACTGCAGTAATAAGGTCAGATACCAAAGCCCTTTCGCGTACTGACCTGGACTTTGAGTCATTCTCACTGTCCACTTGGTCCCGGTCTGCAGTCACTGATGCATCAGAATCTGGGTCCTGAGCCATAGGTGGGCCTGGTTCTGCATCAGAATAATCCCCGGAAGATTACCGGGGACGGGAGCGTTTACTACCCCCCGTGTTCCCGTATGCTGCTTCCACCCTGGCAGCAAAAGCCTCTAGGATTGCCGACATAGCGTCCATAGGAACATCAGGGGCACTAGCCACCAAATCAGGTGTTTTAGGGGAAAAAACTTCTGCTTCAGACGCCATGCTGACCCACGCGCTGACACCCACATGGCTCCAGGCAAGGTATCAATAGGCTACCCTCCTAGCTGAAACAGAGATGCAGGGTCTCCCGGAGGACTCACCACCCTTGGAACGGTACTGCTATGCTGCCATGTGCTGCGCCTGTGATGCTATCCCACCGCTGTCTGTGTCAGTCCGATTCTTATCAGTGTCTTCTGTGAAAATTTGCGCCAGAGAATGCACACTAGAGGCCGGAGACTACCGCAAAATGGCCGCCAAGAGGCTGTATATAACAATGTGGGCTCTAAGAAAATGGCCGCCGAGCCTGAATATAGAGGCAAAAAATGGCCATGGACCACAACAAAATGGCCGCCGTGTGGCAGTATATACATACAGGTGAGAATCCTAAGAAACATGGCCGGCGAACAGTCAGAGGCCAAAGCGGGCGCGTACTACAAGAAAATGGCCGCCGGGTGCCGATTTAAAGCTATTGGCGCGAAACTACAAGAAAATGACTCACTAGAGGCTGAAACAGGCATGGACCATCGCAAAATGGCCGCCAACAGCATGGAGGGAGAAAAACACACACACACACACACACACACACACACACGTAAGCAAAATTACATTCTTTTTAAATGTCAAACAGCACAGCCCCGCTCCAGATGGAGCCCCCCCCCCATGGTGACCAGCACCCAGCAACCTTAGCTTAGAGCCCAGGGAGGGAAGGCAGGGAGAGGAAGGAAAGGGGTCATAACCACTTACTTGATCTCTCCAGGAATGTCCAGCCAATGTCACCCTACCGAAGCGGGGGAGCTACTTACCCTTCCTGCGTGTCTCATGCTGGAAGACATTCCGGACAGATCATCATCCGCGCAGAGGTGACTGTCGGCCAGGCATGCTGTGATTGGACCCTAGGGGACGATCATATGCATGCCCTGGAGCGTTAGCTCACCGGACAGGCTACTGCGATTCGGCCGTAAGGTCAGCCGAAGCTGAGCGGTCCGATGCAGGCCCTGGAGCGTAGGCTCACCAGCCACCCGTAGAGCGATGGGTATGTCGTGGAAAACCCAGAGCGTAGCTAGGGTCGGCACACGCTCGATGGCCGAAACTGGGGGGACTACAAGGATCGAGGACCCAGCCTGTCACCCAGTCGGCAGTTGATCGAAGATATCAGGACCAAAAAAGCAAATTGTAGAAAAAAAATATATAATTTTTTTTTCCCTGGACCAATGGGCCCGAAGGGAGCCATGTCCTACTCCTTGCTAGACAGAAAAAATCTGATCTGCGAGATGCAGAGTGAGGGGATATACCCGGGGGGTCCGCCCCCTGGGCTGTACTGTAGAAGGTGTGATGCAACACTTTTTACAAGTTTTTTCTGCCTAGTCACTCCTAAATAACGGATAATACCCACTTGTCAATTGGAAGCTGCGTCGGTCCATGAACGAAAGAGTAAAAAATATTTGCCTTTAGTGACTGATGGTGGGCGAGAGGTTATCACTCCAACTCACACTGATAAACACAGAAGCTTAATTTTATTCCAGGTGTAATGCCAAGATAAAGTCAGCATTGCAGCATAAGGATATGATATGACCTTGTGTAAATAAAATGATACAAGATATGCAGCAATTGGGTTTCTTACTAATATGAAATACAGCAATTTTGCAGACATACCACTGACTATGGTGTCAACCTCTTGGTGCTTAAACTGGTCTAAAACCAAAATAAAAGCGGAAAAGGGAAATAAACTTCTGATCAAACTTTTTCACGCTTTTGCAGTCTCCAGTATTTCCTAGAGCAGTGAAATGTATACTTGGTTTAAATTTGACTAAGAACAGTTTATTCAATTTTTTTTGTTAAAAATGCACTCAGGGACAAGGAGTAGTGGCAGAGGTATCAGTGTACTACTGAATGAGACACTGTTTATGGCTAAGAAAGCTATTGCACTCAAATGGATTCAACCAAATCTGCCATTTGTTCATATGCGAATAAAGACGATAAACCAAATGCTGCCAGATGAAAAATGTGTGTATGAGCATAGAGGGTGCCCAACAAAATATAATAAAATGTGGGATGTGTGGTGTGCATCTACCCTCACCATTTCCAAAAACCGAGAAGTCCATTGACACAGGTGTACTGTATGCAAAATGGTTGGACTCGAACTTCTTAGTGTTGATTCCCAATACTCAGGGAAATAATGGTGAATCATTTTATGCTTTCTATCTTTTATTTTGTGATCCAAGCAGGCTATAAATGTGTTCTCAAATAACCTGGTACATGTCAGTTAAAATGTATTTTATTTGCTATGGTGCTCATGTTGAGCATTCTGTTGAATCCGCTAATGTAATACATATCCGTTAATAAAAAGGGTTTAGAAAAAAAAAAATGCACTCCGTACTTTCTACTGAAATAAACACAGATTAGTTAAACTTTCTTTAAAGCCATTTGAGTCTCAACCTTTTTTCTCACCTGTGACCATGACCATACGTATGTTGGCTTTGCGAAGGTCTTCAAGTACAGCTGGAGTCTCCAGTTTTAATTTATTTTGCATAATAATCAACCCCAGGAATGTCATGTTGTTTTCAATTGCATCTCTGCAATAATTATTGAAAATGTTGCATCAAACTATTAGAAAGCATGTTTCCTATACATACGCAATACTAATATTAAACTGCACAATTTTTTATACAAAGTCGACAGAATTTTTTTTTCAGTCTAAACTTTTCCTTTTCTAGTATGGAATGGCTAGATCTCCCACCTTTTTTACATTTTTGGCATCTGTGTGCCATTGGTAAGACTTCCTTGCAATCATATTCTGATAACTTTCTCACTGTGGCTGAGTTTTGACTAGATACACCAACAAAACTAAACTTGAATGTCAAGAACACAAAATGATGCTAAAAGTAATGTTTCCTCGTAGTATATATTTTAAAACCAACATTCTTACTTTTTTTTTTGTTTGCCTCACTCCAGGCTACATAAAAAAATAGGACTTTCGGCATACCTTTAGGCGATTGAACGCTGGCAAAAGCTATATGCTGGGAACCTCCCTGCAGTGTACCTATAAGACCGTCCGTTATAAAAACCCAAACTTGTATGAATCCCGGGAGTGGATGCTTAACCACTTGACGACCGCCGCACGACGATATACGTTGACAGAATGGCAGGGCTGGGCATAAGGGCGTACAGGTACGTCCCCTTTAAGATCCCAGCCATGGGTGGCGCGCTCGCAACTCGGTCGGAAGCTCCGTGACCGCGGGACCCGATCGCCGCCGGTGTCCCGCGATCGGGTCACAGAGCTGAAGAACAGGGAGAGGCAAGTGTAAACAAACCTTTCCCCGTTCTTCCTAGCGACACTGTCACCGGGAACAGCGATCAGTGACGTGTCACGCCAAGCCACGCCCCTTAAGAGTTACAATCACTCCCTAGGTCACACTTAACCCCTTCAGTGCCCCCTACAGGTTAACCCCTTCACTGCCAGTGTCAATTTTACAGTAATCTGTGAATTTTTATAGCACTGATCACTGTAAAAATGACAATGGTCCCAAAATGGTGTCAAAAGTTTCCGATGTGTCCGCCATAATGTTGCAGTCACGATAAAAATCGCTGATCGCCGCCATTACTAGTGAAAAAATTATTAATAAAAATGCCATAAAACTAACCCCATTTTGTAGACGCTATAACTTTTGCGCAAACCAATCAATAAACGCTTATTGTGATTTTTTTTTACCAAAAATATGTAGAAGAATACATATCGGCCTAAACTGAGGAAAAGTAAAGCAAAAAATATTGCATTTTTTTCAAACTTGTCGCTCTATTTTTGTTTATAGCGCAAAAAATAAAAAACGCAGGTGATCAAAGAAAGCTCTATTTGTGGGGAAAAAAAGGGCGTAAATTTTGTTTGGGAGCCACGTCGCACAACCGCGCAATTGTCAGTTAAAGCGACACAGTGCCGAATCGCAAAAAGTGGCCTGGTCTTTGACCAGCGAAATGGTCCGGGGCTGAAGTGGTTAAAATGGTGCCTGTACGCTAAAACTGAGGGGAGGTGCTCAATATTGTATCACAAGGAAACCCCCCCACACACCCACTCGGGGTATGTCCCCAACATAACACAGGTCACATACACACACCCCACCACTTGAGATGCCCTGGGCCACCCTTCTCTCAACGGTACCTCCACTAGTATAGAAAGCGTCTTTTGGACTACTAAAGCAAACCGCAGCGTTAATCAGAATGATAAAAATACAGTATAACCTAAAATGTATGTGGTGGGTACTATAACTTATCTCCAAATCAGCATATAACAGTTGATGTGGTACAGTGGTCAAACGATATAGCTCCCCAAATGCTCCTTACATTCAAAAGAACCGACATACCATACTAGTCTATTGGACTGTTGTCTCCTATTGCAGCTCCAGGAAAGCCTGTTGGATCCAGCCTGCCATACAATTTTAGCTTGTGTTGATGAAGCACTTAGCAGCTGATTGACCTCCACACAGTATTGGAGTCCAACAGAGATCTGCAGTCGATTGGCTGTCTGTATGTGTATGTCCACCTAGGGGATATCCGTCACTGAATAGCGCTGCTAAAATAGCTGCTATAAAAAACCCTTAAATGTACGTGATGGGTATTATTATTGGTATCTCCAAATGAGCATATAGCAGTAAATATGATACAATGGTCAAATTATATATATATATCCCCAAATGCTCCTTACATTACAAGAGACCCAACATACCATACTAGCCTATTGGACTGTTGTCTCCTAATGCAGTTCCAGAAAAAAACCTGTTGGGTCCAGCCTGCCATGCAATTATAGCTTGTGTAGATGAAGCACTTGGCCGCTGGCGCTGATAGACCTAAAACACGGGATTGGAGCCCACAGAAATCTGCGGTTGGCTGGCTGTGTCTGTGTATGTCCACTTAGGGGATATACCTATATAACCCTGCCCACTTACGGAAGCTCCAGTTTTCTAGCAAATAGTAAGGAGATCACAGGGGAAAGACCTGTGCCCTGTACGCCAAGATAATAGGATTTTTATTACAGCTTACCTGTAAAATCCTTTTCTTGGAGTACATCATGGGACACAGAGCCTTAAGTATTTACTTAATGGGTTATAGGCCACCTTCAGGTGTTGACACTGGCAACCCTAATTAAAAGGAAGGTCACTCCCTATATAACCCCTCCTCCTTCCAGGAGCACATCAGTTTTTGTAGCAAAGCAATATACGCAAGTCCCAAAAAAGAGGGGAGGGACCTCTGTGTCCCATGATGTACTCCAAGAAAAGGATTTTACAGGTAAGCTGTAATAAAAATCCTATTTTCTTTATCGTACATCATGGGACACAGAGCCTTAAGTATTTACTTAATGGGATGTCCCATAGCAATGCCACTTGAGGGGTGGGAGAAACAACACGCAGGGTACACCCAGACTTGAGGATCTATGCTACTGCTTGCAGCACACTACGCCCGAAGACGATATCCTCATACCTCCTTACATCCACCTGATAAAATTTTGTGAATGTATGCACTGAAGACCAAGTTGCGGCCTTACAGATCTGAGCCAAGGAGGCCTGATGACGCACTGCCCAAGAAGCACTAACCGCTCTGGTAGAATGCACCTCAACTTGAAAAACGGGGGAATCTTACCCCTTAAATCATAAGTTTGAATTATCACTTGCCGAATCCACTTAGCGACAGTGGATTTCGACGCTGCCTGTCCTTTCCTAGGACCCTCCGGCAGAATAAATAAGACATCAGTCTTACGAATCTGAGCAGTTTTCTTTAAATAGATTTCACTGCTCTCACCACATCAAGACAATGTAGTGACTTTTCTTCCCTGGAACATGGTTTTGGAAAAAACGATGGCAGGACAATATCTTGGTTCAGGTGAAAACCTGAAATTACTTTTGGCAAAAAGCCTGGACGAGGGCGTAACACCACTCTGTCCTCATGAAAAATCAAATATGGCTCTTTACAGGAAAGAGCAGCCAATTCCGAAACCCTCCTTGCTGAGGATATAGCAACCAAAAATACCAACTTCCTTGTCAGGACTAGGGGACTATGTTGTATCGGTTCAAATGGCTGTTTTTGTAACACGGACAAAACTAAGTTTAAGTCCCAAGGGTTCAAGGGAGGTTTGATGGGCAGATTAAGCCGCGTTACCCCTTGTATAAATCCCCGGACTAAAGAATGAGTAGCAAGTGGTCTTTGAAATAAGACTGATAAAGCTGAGACTTGGCCCTTAATAGTACTTGAGGCCAATTTAATTTCTACCCCTAATTGTAGAAAGGCAAGAATTCTGCCTATGATACATCTCCGATGGTGCCAACACTTTGATTCACACCAGGAAATATAAGTCTTCCAGACTCTATAATATATAGTTCTGGAAGCTGGCTTCCTAGCATTAATCAGGGTAGAGATAACTGACCCGGAGAGCCCACGTTTTCATAGAATGTGGGTTTGAATAGCCAAGCTGTTAAATTTAGACCGTAAGGAAGGATGGAATACCAGTCACTGCAAGAGCAGATCTGGCCGGGGTGGGGCCATGGGCCCTCCACTGCCATCTTTACAATTTCTGTGTACCATGACTTTCTGGGCCATGCTGGTGCCACCAGGATTATCGGCTTTCTTTCCAGTTTGATCCTGCAAAGAAGTCGGGGCACCAACTGAATAGGGGGGGAATGCATAGAACATCGAGAACTAATCCCATGGGGTCACCAACGCATCCGTTCCGCATGCGAATGGATCCCTTGTTCTGGTCACAAAGTTGACCAACTTCGTGTTGAACCTGGATGCTAGAATATCCACGTCCGGAGTCCCCCATCTTTGGCAAACAGCCCGAAATATGTCGGGGTGAAGAGACTATTCCCCTGGGAATAACTGCTGGCGACTTAAGTAGTCCGCCTGCCAATTTTCTACTCCCGGGATGAAGATTGCAGATAGGCATGGAACATTCCTTTCTGCCCAAGTTAGAATATGGTTCATCTCTCTCTGTGCTGAGAGACTTTTGGTGCCCCCTTGGTGATTGATATAGGCCACAGCTGTGGCATTGTCGGATTGAATCCTGACAGGACAATTCTGTAACCTCAAAGTCCAGGCCTTTAGAGCCAGACGCACTGCCCGAATCTCTAGGATATTGATGGGCAAGATCTTTTTGCTTTTTGACCACTGTCCTTGGACAGTTGTTGTTTCTAGTACTGCTCCCCAGCCTGAGAGGCTGGCATCTGTCGTTACTAATTTCCAGAAAACTGGTCTGAAGGATTTTCCTTTCAGCTGATTCTAGGTAAATAACCAAGTGAGGCTTTGGGCCACTCTTGGGGATAGCAGAATTGGTAAGTCTAAAGCTTGAAATGTCTTGTTCCAAGCAGACAGGATACTGTTTTGCAACAGTCTTGAATGGAACTGGGCATAGGGAACTGCTTCGAATGAAGCTACCATGGTTCCTAGCAACCTCAGGCAGAGACGAATGGAGGGATTGCCATTTGACTTGACCCTTCGCACCAGTTCTCTTATGGAGTTGATCTTTGCTTGAGGCAAGAACACATTTTCCTGGGCTGTGTCTATGATCAGACCAAATATAAAAATAATAACTGGCGCTGAAAATAACAGTGAAAAATAGATATATAATTCCCGTGAAGAAAGTTATTTCGTGAGAAATAATCTGCAGCTGCTGTTTCAACAAGTGCTATAACTTGAACTATGAGCCTGGGTCTGACCTTGATGTTTTCCTCTAGAGTCTGACGGCGGAGGCCGTCGCCACTGCATTGAGGCAGAAGCCCCTGGAGCGGGGTAAAGAGCCTGTTTAAATGAAGGGCGTTTATATTTTCTTTTGACTGGTAAAACCATACTTATCCCACTAGAAATTGTCTTGATATATTTATCCAAGTCTTCTCCAAATAGTCGCTCCCCATGAAAGGGGAACCCAGCTACGTGGTTTTTACATGGTGTTTCGGCTGGCCAACTTTTCAACCATAGGATTCTACGCATATGTTCAAGCATAAGCGAAAGGCGGGATGCCTGGTGAATAGAATCTTTAATGGCATCTAGGGCAAAACTTAATGCTCTAGGTAGTTCAGCCAAATCCCGAGCTTGTTGTGTAGGGAGTTCTCTAAGCGCCAATTTAAATCATCGGTTTGTCTTTCTGCCTGATCGATTGAGGGTAACACCTCATCGTGAGTCCAATGTTCCCCTTGTAAAGCTGAAGTGGTGGAAGGGCTAGATCGTTTCTTATCACTCTGAATAGAGTATGCGATTAAAGCCGCTAATCTTTCTTCCATACCCTGGAGGGAGGCGGAGAGGGCATCTTCAGTCACATATCTAGGTGCTGAGATGTGAGAGGCAGTTGCACCATCAATTTGTTCCAATTGCTCACCCTGTGTTGCCATAATTGGTAATTCAGGCGAGAATGACAGCATGGAATTACAGCTTGAAGTCTCAATGCCGGGGGGTGAAATCTTTGCTTTTTTGGTAGGCATAGTCCCAAGTACAAAAAACAGAGGCGCTATACAATTTGCACTAAATCGCTGAAAATAGCCAGGACTTTAAAAGCCGCTATAAAGTTTCAGCCTAGTGCTGGAAAAGTGTGTCTTTCCTGAATCAGGAATGCCAGTTTTGCAACCCATACGTGTCCCACAGCTCGTGTGTCCCTGTGTCAGGCAGCTTGCTTGTTTCCTCTTCATTAGCAGAGGCAAGACTGACACAGCTGTATCTTATCTGCTTTAAAACTTGCTTTAGGCCCCACCCCCTGCGAAAAAATTCCGCCCCCTTTTACATTTAAAATGTTTCCCGCGCCTGAGCGCGGCGTTTTTCGGGTCCCAGACCCAACACGAAAGGGGGGGGGAGGCAAAGACTCCTGCAGTGAGGTACAGACATAAGAATAATAAAGTCAGTAGCAAGTTTTAGCGATATAGCGGGACATCCGCCACGGCGGGGGGAGGGGGGTATATAAGGGTGCAGCGGTGCTGTCCACCTAGCCCTCTGGTCCCATCAGGAGGAACATTATAGCAGATTTTACCTTGCAAAAAAAATTCCCCTTCTCACGTTTGTGTAGCCAGACTGAGCTATAGTGAGACAACAGTAAGGTAAGTGCATAGACTCCATCTGGTGGAGATTAAGGCATGACAACATTTTTTCTTTTTACTGGAAGAAGTACATAGGTATTAAAAATATCGAAGTTTCTTCCTTACCTTATCCTCGCCGCAGGATTAAACGGATTTAACAGAAATCCAGCCTTCACCCATCACGGGGGGCTGGTTTAGTAAACCTTCAAGGACTGGGTCCGTGAAAACGGAATTCCACTGCCTTGGGCCATGTATAAGCACACCATCAGGAAGCAAAAAGGTAATGCAACAAGACCTAAGCCCCGGTTTCCTGGGGTCCAGCCCTACAAAGAGGCGTTACAGGCAAAAACCTTGTGCTTCGGATACAAGGTCCCAGGTACCATCCACCTAGGCCTCAGTGGCACTCTGGATGGATCTGGCTTCTTATTGTGGAGGAATTTAAATCCAGCACGGATCCCTCCGTGCTCTTCAGAGCACCTCTTCACTCGTGACCAACACCTTAGACACTGGCGAAAAAACTGATGTGCTCCTGGAAGGAGCAGGGGTTATATAGGGAGTGAACTTCCTTTAATTAGGGTTGCCAGTGTCAACACCTGAAGGTGGCCTATAACCCATTAAGTAAATACTTAAGGCTCTGTGTCCCATGATGTACGATAAAGAAATAAAATTTACAAGTGCATAAAAATTCCTATTACCTTTATGGGACAATACAGGACACAGAAGTGAATTCGTAGAGCATGAGATGTTCCCAAGCACTAAATAAAAGGGTGGACAACAAAACCGTGAAAATTGTAGCAACTAGCCCACAGGAAATAAAAAGAGTTAAGCCCTGTACACACGATCGGATATATGGATTCTAATCCGATGTTTTTTTCCATTGGAAATCCGATTAAACGGTCTTCCATCAGTCTTGCCCACACACCATCAATCAAAAAACGGACCGTTTCAAACGCAGTGACGTAAAACACTTAGATGAGCCGAGAAAAATTAAGTTCAATGCTTTTGAGCATGCGTCGACTTGATTCTGAGCATGCGTGGGTTTTTTATCCGATGGATTTCCACACAGACGATCGGATTTTGCTATTGGTTTTTTCCCCCATCGGATAAATTTAAAACATGTTCTATTTTTTCACACCGATGGAAAAAAGACCGATGGGGCCCATACACGATCGGTTCGTCCGATGAACAGTCCATCGGACTGTTTTCATCGGTAAAACCGATCGTGTGTACATGGCTTTAATGGACCCAACAGCCATCTGTCTAAAATGTATTTGAAAACATGAAAAGAAAAACAAGCGGTGGCCCTGCGACCCTTGAGAAGAACCAATGTAAGATGCTGTAAACTCAAGAACCCCAACATCCTTGTGGGAATTGGTCTAGGTAGGGAAATAGGGAGCCATTGCCTGAGGGCAGAAGCCTGGGAAAGAAAGGCAAAAAAAAAAAAAAACACCCCAAAAAAACGAGGGAGGAATCCAAATAGAGGGACCACCCTGTGAGATACATAAGTGGGGTCAGTTGGCAAGGGAATACATGGCAGTCAGCCATAGATAACTGTCCTGACCCCGCCCATAAGGCGAATCTTACGTGCCTGACATGCCTTCAAGGCAGGATATGGTGAGTGAGAAAGACATTTCCACAGAAGGGGATAAGAAGAACCTCAGGGAAGCAAGAAAAACTGGTTTCCAGGAAACCTTGTCCCCATGTAGCGCAAGAGGAGGAAGGGGCCCCAGGAAGCACACAGGGTGAGCCAAAGCAGAACTATGCCTATTAGGCCCCATGCACACGAGACGCCGGTGCAAACTCTGCTGAACGCATGTTTTTAAAGGCTGAAACCGGCATTTAGAAACGCCCGTTTTTCCAGCCGCATTTAGCAGCGTTTGCGTCTATAAGCGTTTAGTTAAGAAACATCATAAGACCCTACCTTAGCTCAAAAAAAAGGGATTTTTATAACAGCTTACCTGTAAAATCCTTTTCTTGGAGTACATCACGGGACACAGAGCGACTTAGTCATTACTAATGGGTTATATAGTTTACCTTCAGGTGCTGGCACTGGCAACTTCCAAACCGGAAGTACCCTCCCCTATATAAGCCCCTCCCATCCGGGAGCACCTCAGTTTTGTAGCAAAGCAATAAGTGTCCCAAAAAGAGGGGTGGGATCTCTGTGTCCCGTGATGTACTCCAAGAAAAGGATTTTACAGGTAAGCTGTTATAAAAATCCCTTTTTCTTTTTCGTACATCACGGGACACAGAGCGACTTAGTCATTACTAATGGGACATCCCAAAGCAATGCCAAATGAGGGGGGGGATACACTATACATAAGCTGGGCGCCATCAGGCATGAGGATCTTTTGCGGCCTGCAACACACTGCGCCCAAAGGCGACATCCTCCTGACTTCTAACGTCTACCTGGTAGAACCTAGTAAACGTGTGTACTGAAGACCATGTTCCTGGCTCAAGTCTGTAAGGCCGCGAGGCCTGGTGATGCACTGCCCATGAAGTTCCAACTGCTCTTGTGGAGTGCGCCCTAACTTTGAATGGAGGCGGTCTCTTTCTCAAGCCATAGGCTTGTATTATGACCTGTCGAATCCACTTGGCTAAAGTAGATTTTGATGCTGCCTGACCCTTTCTGGGGCCTTCCGGCAGAATAAACAAAGTATCCGTTCTGCGAATCTGAGCAGTGGCTTTTAGATAAGCTTTAACTGCTCTTACTACATCCAAAGAATGCAATAACTTTTCCTCTACCGAGCTAGGTTTGGGGAAAAAAGAAGGAAGAACCACATCTTGGTTCAAATGAAACCTCGATACCACCTTAGGAAGAAAGGCTGGATGAGGACGTAATACTACTCTGTCCTTATGGACAACCAGATATGGCTCCTTACAGGACAAGGCGGCTAATTCCGATACTCTTTTAGCCGAACAAATGGCTACTAAGAAAATCAATTTCCTGGTGAGAAGAACCAAGGAAATGTGTTGCAATGGTTCAAACGGTTGTTTCTGTAGAACCGACAGAACCAGGTTTAAGTCCCATGGACACATGGGAATACTAACCGGAGGGCTAATACGCATCACTCCTTGTATGAAAGCTTTGACTAGTGAATGCGAAGCCAAGGGCCTTTGAAAAAATATTGACAAGGCCGAAATCTGACCCTTGATAGTACTCAAGGCCAGCTTCCTATCTACAGCCCACTGTGGGAAGTCCAAAATCCTACCTATTATGTACTTACGTGGATGCCATTTCCTGGCCTCACGCCATGTAATGTACGCCTTCCAGATCCTATAATAGATCTGCCTGGATACCGGCTTCCTGGCATTGATCATGGTAGATACCACAGGATTAGAGAGCCCTCTCTTTTTCAGAATGTGGGCTTCAATAGCCAGGCCGTCAAACCTAGGGCTGGTAAGGAAGGGTGGTATATCGGTCCTTGCGACAGCAGGTCCGGATGATGTGGGAGGGTCCAAGGACTCCTCACTGACATTTTTACAATCTCCGCGTACCATGCCCTTCGGGGCCACGCTGGAGCCACCAGAATCACTGGTTTCTTTTCTACCCTGATTCTGCGGATTAATCGCGGTAACAATTGTGGCGGTGGGAATGCATATATCAGCTTGAACTGATCCCAAGGGAACACTAGGGCATCCGAGCCGCAAGCTAGGGGATCCCTTGTGCGAGACACAAATCTGTCCACCTTTGCGTTGAATCTGGATGCTAGCAGATCTACATCCGGTGTTCCCCACCGCTGGCATATTGCCTGGAAAACCTCGGGGTGAAGAGACCATTCCCCCGGGCATAATTGCTGGCGACTTAAAAAGTCCGCTTTCCAATTTTCCACTCCTGGGATGAAAACCACGGATATGGCTGGGACATATCTTTCTGCCCATTCCAGGATGCAATTCGCTTCCCTCTGGGCTGCACGACTCCTGGTGCCACCCTGGTGATTGATATATGCCACTGCTGTGGCATTGTCTGATTGAATTCTGACAGGGGACCCTTGGAGTTTGGATGTCCATGCTACTAGGGCGTACCGGGCTGCTCGTATCTCTAAGAGATTGATGGGCAGGGCCTTCTCTGCTTCTGACCACTTGCCCTGGAGAGACCATTGCTCCAGTACTGCCCCCCAGCCTATGAGGCTGGCATCTGTAGTGACCACCTTCCAAGAAACCGGACTGAAGGGTTTCCCTTTTTCCAGATTCTGGGGCACCAACCACCAATGGAGGCTCTTGCGAACGGAAGGGGACAGGGACATTGGTAAGTCTAAAGCCTGAACTTTTTTGTTCCAGGCTGACAGTATGGCCCTCTGCAAGTTCCTTGAATGGAATTGACCGCAGGGTACTGCTTCGAATGAAGCCACCATTTTTCCCAGCAGCCTCATGCACAGGCGTATGGATGGTTTTCTTTTTGTACCCACTAAGTGGGTCAAATCTTTTAAAGACGACACCTTTTCTGGAGGTAAGAAAATCTTTCTCTGATTTGAATCCAGCCTTAGACACTGGCAAAAAACTGAGGTGCTCCCGGATGGGAGGGGCTTATATAGGGGAGGGTACTTCCGGTTTGGAAGTTGCCAGTGCCAGCACCTGAAGGTAAACTATATAACCCATTAGTAATGACTAAGTCGCTCTGTGTCCCGTGATGTACGAAAAAGAAACAGTATTATTTAACCAGAGTGAGTAGCAGCAACTGAGAGAGCAGCGTGTCCCTTGCCACATCACCTGCCACAAGCTGTGAATTGTCCACTTGCCACGTCACCTGCCACGTCGTCTGGCCACGTCACCTGTCACAAGTTGTGGATTGTCCACTTGCCACGTCACCTGCCACAAGTTGTGGATTGTCCACTTGCCACAAGTTGTGGATTGTCCACATCACCTGCCACAAGTTGTGGATTGACCACTTGAAACGTCACATGCCACAAGTTGTGGATTGTCCACGTCACCTGCCACAAGTTGTGGATTGTCCACTGGCCACGTCATCTGGCCACAAGTTGTGGATTGTCCACTGGCCACGTCACCTGGCACAAGTTGTGGATTGTCCACTTGCCACGTCACCTGGCCACGTCACCTGGCACAAGTTGTGGAATGTCCACTTGCCACGTCACCTGCCACAAGTTGTGCATTGTCCACTTGCCACAAGTTGTGCATTGTCCACTTGCACGTCACCTGCCACAAGTTGTGGATTGTCCACAATGCAATGCAAGCAATTACAGTTTTGTTTTTATATTTTTTTAATGTTTTTTCATCATTTGCCATCATTTTTGAGATTTCTAATCTAAAAAACAAGGTCACCTTTAAAAACGCTTATAAACTAAATTGCGGCAAAATGCCGATAACCGCGTTTAGTGTCTGAAACTTGGAAATTTTTGCGTCTGAATCCATTTTTTTTGCTTTCAGAAAAACGAGGTTAAACGCAACTGCATATAAACGGCAATAAACGAGACAGTGTACATGGGCACATAGGATAACATTGAATGAGTTCAGGGGCAGTTGAAAAAAGTGTCTAACTGCCTCTGAACGCCAGGTACCAATGGCTAGGCGGTGTTTTGGAGACTCCAGAAGAGGTTTCAGGATGATTAAAACAGAAGTACACTCATCGATTTAACAGTTTCAAAAAACAGTTAGGGCCCTTTCACACGGACGTGTCCGTGTGTGGGCTCCGCTTTGCTCCGCGGGGATTGCTCCGTCGATCCCCGCTGAGCAGGCAGATGACAGGTCTGTCTCTGCACATTGTGCAGGGACCAACCTGTCAGAGCGCCGCTCTCCACTATGGGGGATCGGATGACGACGGACCGTAGAGTCCCTCACACTTTGGCGGGTCAAATTTTTTTTCATAATTTTTAATTGCCGGCATATTTTCTTTACATTCGCTGGTCGACAAACACTGCATGCGATACCGCCAGCAAAACTCTAGCAATAAATAATAGGATTTTTATAACAGCTTACCTGTAAAATCCTTTTCTTGGAGTACACCACGGGACACAGAGCTAGTCATTACATAATGGGTTAAGGGTCACCAGCGGTGATTGGACACTGGCACAACCAATGGAAGACAGTTCCCCTCCATATAACCCCTCCCATCAGGGAAGTACCTCAGTTTTGTAGCAAAGCAGTAAGGTTCCCATAAGAAGGGGGGGACCTCTGTGTCCCGTGGTGTACTCCAAGAAAAGGATTTTACAGGTAAGCTGTTATAAAAATCCTATTTTCTTTATCGTACACCACGGGACACAGAGCTAGTCATTACATAATGGGACGTCCCAGAGCAATGCTCATATGAAGGGGGGGAGACACAGATCAAAACAGGCCGCTTGCGGACCAGAAGCCCTATACTGCTGCCTGCAGCACACTTCGCCCAAAGGCGGAATCCTCATGTCCTTTCACATCTATTTGATAGAATTTGGAAAATGTATGGACTGAAGACCAAGTTGCAGCTTTACAGATCTGAGCCATCGAAGCCTGGTGGTGCACTGCCCATGAAGCACCTATCGCCCTGGTAGAGTGCGCCTTAACAGGAAAAGGAGGAGTCCTGTTCTTTAAACCATAAGCTTGAATAATTACTTGTCTAATCCACCTGGAAATGGTGGATTTTGATACCGCTTGGCCCTTCTTGGGCCCATCTGGTAAAATAAACAAAACATCTGTTTTACGTATCTGAGCGGTTGCTTGCAGATACACCTTTACCGCTCTCAGTAGATCTAGAGAGTGTAATAATTTTTCCCCCGCCGTCCGCGGGTTTGGAAAAAAGGAAGGCAGAACAATGTCTTGATTCAAGTGAAAAGCCGACACCACCTTAGGTAGAAAAGCCGGATGGGGTCGTAGTACGATTTTGTCCTTGTGACAAATTAGATAAGGCTCTTTACAAGAAAGAGCTGCTAGCTCTGATACTCTCCTAGCAGAAGCTATAGCAATCAGAAAGGCCAACTTCCTACTCAATATAATTAAAGGAATATGGCGAATAGGTTCAAAAGGTTGCTTTTGCAACACTGACAATACCAAATTCAAATCCCATGGACACAAGGGAGTCCTAACTGGAGGATTTATCCTCAGTACCCCCTTAATGAATGTCCGAACTAGGGAGTGAGATGCCAATGGTCTCTGAAAGAAGACTGATAGAGCCGATATTTGCCCTTTGATGGTGCTAAGGGCTAAATTCATATCCACTCCTAACTGGCAAAAAGCAAGAATCCTACTTATTTCATACTTCTGAGGATTCCAACATCTGGATTCACACCAGGAAACGTATGCTCTCCAGACTCTATGATAGATGAGTCTGGAGGCTGGCTTTCTAGCATTAATGAGCGTAGAAAGAGCCGGACCAGAGACCCCTCTCTTTTTAAAAATGTGGGTCTCAGCAGCCAGGCCGTCAACTTTAGCCTTTGTAAGGAAGGGTGGAATACTGGACCCTGTGACAGCAGGTCATGTCGGAGTGGAAACTTCCAGGGCCTTCCTATCGCCGTTTTTACAATCTCGGCGTACCAAGGCCTCCTGGGCCAGTTTGGGGCCACTAGGATTACTGGTATTCCCTCCTCCTTGATCCTGCGAAGCAGTCTTTGTAGAAGAGGGATCGGAGGGAATGCCTAGATCAGTGAGAACTGATTCCATGGAGTTATTAGAGCGTCTGTATTATTAGAGCGTCTGTCCCGTAGGCTAGAGGATCTCTCGTTCTGGACACAAAGTTGTCCAATTTCTTGTTGAACCTGGCAGCTAGCAGGTCTACATCTGGGTTTCCCCATCTCAGACATATGGCCTGAAAGATCTCGGGGTGAAGAGACCACTCCCTGGTAGCAGCTGCTGACGACTCAGGTAGTCTGCTTGCCAATTTTCCATCCCTGGAATGAAGATTGCAGAAAGGCAAGGTACATGCTCTTCTGCCCATGCCAGGATCCGGTTCACCTCTCTTTGGGCTGCCCGACTGCGGGTGCCTCCTTGGTGATTGATGTAAGCTACTGCAGTAGCATTGTCGGATTGAACCCGAACTGGGTAGCCCTGTAACCTGTATGTCCAGGTTTTGAGGGCTAGATATACCGCCCGGATCTCTAGCACATTGATGGGCAGGATCCCCTGAGTCTTGGCCCAGGTTCCCTGGGTAGAAGCCTCCTCGAATACTGCACCCCAGTCCGATAGGCTGGCATCCCTAGATACCACCTTCCAGGCCACTGGGAGGAAGGACTTTCCCTTCCGTAAATTCCTGGCTTCTAGCCACCAATCGAAGCTGTGGCGTACTTGTGAGGACAGGCGCATGGGTATATCCAGAGCTTGGCTCTTCCTGTTCCAGGAAGCTAAAATATTGCCTTGAAGTAGTCTCGAATGAAACTGGGCGTAAGGGACCGCCTCGAAGGAGGCTACCATCTTTCCCAATAGTCTCATGCAAAGGCGAATAGACGGCCTCTTGTTTGCTTTGACCTTGTGGATCAGGTCTTTCAGAGACTGTATCTTCGGTTCTGGCAGGTATACCCCGTTTTGGGCTGTATCTATGATCATGCCCAGGTACCCTATCCTTCTTTGGGCCTGGAGAGAGGATTTTTGTAAATTTATAATCCATCCTAAATGCTCCAGGTATCCTACTGTAGTGTGTACAGCGTGACCCAATCCGTCCTTTGACTGATCTATTACTAGTAGATCGTCCAGATAGGCTGTTACCGCAATGCCCCGTGTTCTTAGGTTTGCTAACAGAGGAGCTAGCACCTTTGTGAATACTATGGGCGCGGTGGCTACACCAAACGGCAGAGCCACAAATTGAAAGTGGCGATCTTCTACCGCAAACCTTAGGAATCTTTGGTGAGCGGGGAGGATGGGTATGTGTAAATGTGCGTCCTTGATATCTATAGGCGCCATGAATTTTCCGCCCTTTAAAGTGGCGGCCACGGATCGGATCGTTTCCATTCGAAAATGGCGATCGTTCAGGAACCGATTTAGGGATTTTAGATCCAGGATGGGTCTGACATCTCCATTTGGCTTTGGAATCACAAAGAGGTTTGAGTAAAAACCTGAACCTCGCTCTTTTTGGGGTACGTCTGTAACTACCCCTTGAGCCATTAAGTGATTCAAACCTTTGAAGGATTCTCTTTTTTGTGGATCCTTGGAGAGTCTTGAACCTCGGAATTGAGAAGATGGGATCTCTCGAAATTCCAGTTTGTACCCTGAGGATATTGTGGATACTACCCAATTGTCCTGGATTTCTGACCACCAAGTTGCTCAGAACTGACAAAGCCTTCCTCCCACTCGGCCGAGCGGGGGCGCCCCTTCACTGAGAGGCTTTGGGGGCTTGCTTATTAGCTCTTGCACCCCACGGCTTCTTGTTCTTCTGAGCTTGCCCCTTGGCTTTTGTGGGCGGCTAAAACAGGCCGCCGCCACTGGTTGGAGTCAGATTTCCCGGGAGCTGGGGAGAGAGCGTTTAAAACAAGATCTCTTGTTTTTCTTTCTCTCAGGTAAAAGTCGTTTTACCACTTGATCTTCTGTATCTATTTTTCTAAATCTTCCCCAAATAGGCGTTCGCCATGGAACGGGAACTTGCCAACAGCTTTTTGCATGGGGTCTCCGCTGACCAATGCTTAAGCCAAAGTACTCTGCGCATCTGTACCAGCTGGAGTGTAAGGCGTGATGCCTGTATGATAGAATCTCTCATGGCATCCACTGTGAAGCATAAGGCTTTAGGCAAATTTTCCCAATTTCTAGCCTGCTCTGAAGGCAGTTCCTTCAGCCCCTGCTTTACCTGTTGGCTGATGACCTGACACATACCGACTGCTGCTACTGCAGGTTGGGTAATTGAGCCGGCCAAAAGGAAGGAGGATTTCAACTTCCTCTCAGAAGGATCTTTTAAACCCTTGTACATCCCCCATAGGATAAAGAATGTTAAACCTTTTTGGAGGTGAGAAACGCTTATCTGGATGTTGCCAGTTTGCGTATATTAGATCCTCTAGTAAACGGATGAACCGGGAAGGAGCATGCACCTTGCAGGGATCTTAATGACCCTAGGGAGGAGACAGGTAATTCCGTTACCTCCGCAGAGGTTAACTTAAATGCACTGTTATAGCATTGTACCTGTGACCTTAAAATCTGGCTCCTCATCCTCTGCTGATGTAGCCTCCTCCTCCTCATCCTCCTCCCTCAGGTACTTCTGAAGGGAGGTCCACTACTGGAAGAGACCTGCTTCGCTTATTGTCCCTTTTTAGAGGACTTAGCGATTAAGGTAGCAATTTTTTCCTCCAGATTATTTAGGGCAGCTGATAAAGTGTCCTCAGTGACATATACAGGCCCAGGCTTCACTGGGGAAGCCGCCATACCTGACAGAGGTAATGGCTCATCCTGAACAGGTGCATTTAGCAACACAGGAGAGAAAGGTACCGAGTCAGCACAGTTAGAGCCTCCTCTCAGGCGGTGGTGCTTTCTTATCTCTTTTTGTCCGTATTACTTCCCCTGGAAGGCTTACTGTTTAGACAAAATACAAGGTACCTAAATGCATATACTACCGTGTTTAGTTTAGCAAATACATTAAGTATGCAACTTTTAACACATAACTATGCATAACATGGATGTCTTCTAGGAAGTACCCAATCCAACCACATGGAGTCTTACGTCCCTGTATAGCTGCTGTGTTTCTCTGCCAGGAATAAGAGAACCAACGAGCTTGCTTGCTGCTGCAGTGCTTCTCACACTGACAGTCTTTTAAATTTGGCGCCGTTTCTGTGCCTGCGCGCGCCACGTGCCCGCGCACGCCTTCGCCCCCCCCCCTCCGATAAAGCGGGCTCCCGCGCGCAGCGCGCGGCCCTTAGCGCTATGGCGGTGGCCATAGTGAGAGAGGACTCTCATCAGCCCTTGTTCCCACTTACCTGCATCTGCAGGTGTCTGGTCGGCCACCGAAAGGAGGATCGGGGTGCCCCAGCAAGCTCAGCAGCGGAGGTGACGAGCAGTGTACTTCGCCGAAGCCGACACTGAACAGAGTGAGGTGAGTATATTCAGCTCTTTACTCCCCCCAGTGGTGGAAAAAAAGAAGACATCCACTTTTTGAAAAAGGTCCCAACCTAGTTATGGACCTTCTAATCTCACCTTATCCACGCCGCAGGTTTTTCTGCTGAAAGATTTCAGACAGATACCAAACTTCACCCTTCACGGTGGGCTATGTGTGCCAACCTTCAGGGATATGGGTTCCTATTTAAAGGATACCTCTCCCCTGGGCCTTGTACAAGACTCTTACCAGGACTTTATAGCGAAATAGCGAAAGTGCTGGATCTTAGAGCCCAGTCCTCCGAAGAGAGACATTACAGGCGACGCCTCATGGATGAGGCCCGGATCCCATCCAGATTCAGCTCATTTGTAGGCGTCTTGGATGGATCCGACCTTTCGACACTGGCGAAAAAACTGAGGTACTTCCCTGATGGGAGGGGTTATATGGAGGGGAACTGTCTTCCATTGGTTGTGCCAGTGTCCAATCACCGCTGGTGACCCTTAACCCATTATGTAATGACTAGCTCTGTGTCCCGTGGTGTACGATAAAGAAATTGCATTTTTTTTACTCTCTGTTCCATTTCTGAATTGGACTTAAGAGCTTACGCATTTTTTTGGGCAATATTTACCGGCACATTTTTCATTTTGAGGTAAAGGGCGCATACATTTTTTTTTTTTTATGAATTGGAATTTTTACCGCAATCATTTATGCAAATGAGTCACGTGACCATGCTATCACATGCCATAAACATTAGTGAATAGACCCCATAATCAGGAAAAAGAAAAAAAAAACACATAAAATGGCAGGTCATATATTGTAAATTGGCACAACGATTTACTCTGCGAAGATCGCTTAATAATAGGAAAATGGGTATCATTAGAAGAGTCAGCGAAAACCATCAATAAGTAAAATACAATAAAACGTATGCAGCCTGAAAGGATGCGTGCCTTTACCCCTGTCCCATTTCCAGGAGAAGGGAAGGGGTGAGAGCACAAAAAAAAAAAATACATTATGTGTGTGTAATTATATATATATATATATATATATATATATATAAAAGAAACCGATATGTCACCACACTTCCTGCGAGTCTAATACAGATTTAATACCCAGACCTGTAATGAGGGCATTCTTGCCTCACTATATTTTCAGGTGGGCAACAATATCCCCTCTCTCAATTGCACGTACCTTGTAAATTAATTTAGTTTGTTGACCTCCCCACATATTAATTGGATAGTAAAAGGGGGTAATTTATGTGCTCTCCCTTCCTGTAAACCAGCGCCCAGAGCAGTGATGGCGAACCTTTTTGAGCCCGAGTGCCCAAACTGTGACACAAAACCAACTTATTTCTTTCAAAGTGCCAACACAGAATAAAACCTACCAGCGGCTCTGTACAGACGATGAGACTGATCATCCCTCTGAATGAGCCCTAAGGGACCAAAAACGTACGATTCTGCCAGATTCGATCAGAATGCAGGGTTCAGGAATGCGTTGTGCTCAGAATACACCGTGCAACATACACTGACCTACCTGACACATGCACTGACCATTACACTCACCTACCTGACCATTACACTCACCTACCAGAATTTTTATTTATTTTTTACAAAAACAATAAATTTAGTCCAAATTTGGGGGTCAATCTGGATCCTGACCTAGAGACATGGCCAGGATAAAGCAAGTGAAAGTGGACAGGAAGGAGTTGAAATGGGAAGGTACCCACCAGCAGATGAGCAGCTTGAGCCTCTGCCTCTAAGAAGCGTGACACCACAGACTGATAAGATACTCAAGAAAGGTAGCTGGATGGCCGCACACCAAATTAACACCTTTATTGTGCAAAATTTTGCACAATCCAAAACAGTCAATCCATGTACAGAAGAGGTACAAAAAGAACAGCTAGCTTTTTGTACATGGATTGACCGATTTTAATTAATCTTGCACAATAAAGGTGTTAATTCATCCAGCTACCTTTGATTGTCTGCAGTGCACGTTTGCAGAGCTAGCACCTGATGTCAAAGTGGGGCAGAGTGGGTTATGCATGGGATAACATGCCTGGAGCGGTGTGAACCATTTTGCTTCGGACTGATAACCGTACATGTCCACTCCACCTGTCTCCAATCCCTCCAGCAGCTCATTCCCGCCCGCAATCCTCCTCTGATCCCAGCCGTGTGTTGTCTCTGTCATGCCCAGCACGTCACCGATGACCCCAGAGATTTGTAGGAGATACAGTTTGATGGTGGGTGTGGTGTGGATGAGACAGCTTCCATGATTGGATTTCTGCTCGCACGTCACCCCTGGCCGCTTCTACTTAGTCATGCCCACCTCGGACACATCACCGATGTCCTACAGACCTGTGGGAGATTTAGTTTGCGATGGGGGGGGTGCGGTGCGGATGATCAGATGTCAGTGTTTCAGTGTATTTTCTATGTTTTCCTGGCGTGCCCACAGAGAGGGCTCGTGGTGCCGGCAGTGCCACCCATGCCATAGGTTCGCCATCACTGCTCTAGAGATACTCTGATGGCATTGTGCAATGCAATATAGCCCCATAATTAGCTCACACTGCTGTTCTTCCCTCCTATACTGCCAAAACATATACAAATATATATATATATATATATATATATACACACATACATACACACATATATATAACCAGATTAGGAGGTGGCGTTTTTAACTTGCCTGGAGTTGGGGTTAAAATGATTAACTCCATTTGTGACACCACTGGTATCACACAATGCAATAAGATAACTAGACAAAAATGAATTCCATACCTACTAATATTTTGGACTTTGTGCCATGCAATTTTTGACTCCAGTTTTCTGTGCGCAAGTGCAATAACACGATATCCCTCCTTTGTGTAGTCCTCTAAAACGGTTGCAAAATCTGACGGAACTACAAAAATAAAATGAACAAACAGGTATTTTAAAACTAGGATAAATTAGAAAAAAATGGTGTTCAATATGGATCTTTTGTAATATACAAATGATTAGTAAGACCTCATTTAGAATAAGCAGTTACATTTTGGGCACCAGTTCACAAAAAAAACATTGGGGAACTGGAGAAAGTGCAGGGAAGGACAACCAAACTAAAAGAGGCATGGAGGAGCTTAGCCAAGAGGAAAAATTGGAGGAACATAACTTATTCTCTCTATATTTTGTTAGCAGACACCCTATGGAATAAAAAGGCAATCATTGCAATTTTTTATGTTACACTGTATTTGCGCTGTGGTTTTTTAAACACAATTTTTTAGGCAAAAACTATACTTTAATAATTAAAAAAAAACAAAAAAAAACACAATATATATACCCCGTTTTTTTTGTAAAATATAAAAGATGATGTTACGCTGACTAAAGACATACCCATTAACGGGGGGTGCTTTAATATTTTAATATATATATATATATACACACACACACACACACACACACACACACACACACACATATATATATATATATACATATATGTGAAATATTTCAGCAAAATAGTTTCAGCGGCTTACGAGCCGCTCGGAGATCTTTTATGAGAAAGCCAGCCACCGGCTGAAGAAAAGATACTGGAGTTATGGCCGATCGCTTCAGCCATAACCCCAGTAAACCACTTGTAAACTGCAACGTATATATATGTATTGCGGTCGGCTAGTGGTTAAGGTCATCACTGAGGAAAATGGGGCACTCTTTACGTCTGGAGGAAGAGCGCTTTAATCTCCAAATATGGAAAGGCTTCTTTCACAGCAAGAGCTGTGAAAATGTAGAATAGGCTCCCTCAGGAGCTGGTTCTGGTTAGCTCAGTAGATTGTTTTAAAAAAGGCCTGGATTCTTTCCTACATACACATATTACTGGATACTGATATGTATATTTAAAGTTGATCCAGGGAATATCAGATTGCCTCATGGCGGATCATGAAGAATTCCCCCCCCCCCCCCCCCCGCTGGAGCAAATTGGATCATGCCTTGCTGGGGTTTTTGCCTTCCTTTGGATCAACTGAGTATAGGATTGTATAAAAAAAAATGTCCCCCTTCTATTGGTTGAACTGGATGGACTATGTAGATACATTCCAGAGAAGAATTAAATAATATTGACGGTAGTTTACCTGTCTCTGGCTTACAAAGGCTGGCTACCACTTCTGGAGCTCCTTTCACATAAGCATCCATCCGTTTTTCTCCAAGCACTTTGGCAACTACTGCCATACGCTGCAAAGCTGAAGAGAAAGGAAACTGTCGTACAATTCCAATCTCATATGATGTCTGCAAGGTAAAAAAAAAAAGGGGGGGGGGGGAGAAGTAAACAAAAAAAAAAAAAATCTATACATGGTTTAATAGAAAAAGTGGGCAAAAGCATAAGCATTGCAGAACATGACGTAGAGAAATGCTTTATGTTCATGACAGAAATCCCCACCCACATTTTGAGCATTTAAAACATCACAATCTCAACGTAAATATACAGTTTTCTGGAAAGCCCAAGTGTTTGATAGAGATAATGGCTTTACAAACCATTTACCATGAAGACCAAGGAGCTAACGCTATATGGGAAAAACCATTGTGGCCACCTGACCATTAAACCTATATGAGCTGGTTTCCAAAACAGTGGACAATAATGAGTGCCCCCCCCCCCCCCTTCTCATTTTTGCAGCTATAACAGTTTCTACACTATTAGGAAGGTTTTCCACAAGATTCGAGTGGAAGTGTTTTTTTTTTTGTAGTAGTAGATGTCAGGTGCTGATGTTGGATAATAAATGTTCATCTCAACTGCATGAATTGAAGGAGGATGGGCTCATAGTGCAGTCAATTCCTCTTCACATCTTAATGGCGCTGTACAAGGAATGTTGGAAGGCTGATATCAAAAGGGAGTTTCCGGTACTCATTCTAGCACTCTAGTTTACAGGAGAGCATTAAATTGCCCTATATTATGCTTAAAGTTCACCTTTAAAGGCCAAGTTCACCTTTTGGGAAAAACATTATAAAAGCACATATTTTAGCAGGAAATAATAAAGTGCGTTTATTATTTTTTCCCACAGGAGCCTGGGAAGGATTGCACTCATGATCAGTGGAGCAATGTCAGGCTCCTGCAGACAAGCCCTGCAGCTTTCAGCCTGTAACTAATGATTACAAGCTGTAGGGTTTGTGAATGAACTTCAAGAGCCCTCATAAGCACCCTCACAGTTCATTGAGAACTGCAATGGCAGACGGTACTTGTAGTTCACTGATCGCTGTGAATAAATGACACAGGTGGGTTAGGAGAAAATCTGTCACAGCGAGAAGAGTCAGAGTCAAGGAAAACTACAAATCTTTTGTCAGTAAGCCTACTCAATTACAATACGTTAAAACTAAATATCCATATTCTAGCATTAGCCCAACCCGGACTGTTCATTTTTATTAGTAGAATTACACAGTATCATCACAAAAGTAACATCACTTCTCTAGGTAACGTCAGGAGAAAAATGTGACCATAAAGTTAAAACAACTATTCAATTCTGCACCACTGAGTAACAATCAAGAAGCCTACATTAAAAACATTTTCAATTACTCATAATGGATTCTACAATAAAAGGTTTATTAGCTCACTCCAGTAAGACATAAATTGTGTCGTTGTAGAATGATACCATATGGCTACTAAGTGAATATTTTAATTCTCAATTATGTGCCCTTATCTGAAGATTAATGTTTTTACTATTAGGTCACCAGTATCCCACTGAAGGTCTGTGGTGTCTGCAATAAGCAGTCACAGTGTTGCTTAGTACAGCTTATAAGTCTTAGGGAAACATGAGAAAAACAGCATTAAATGGATCATAGGTCTAACCAGGACAATGATCATTACAGTGTTGGTGGTAACTGAACACATCTTTGAGAGAGGTGCATAACAATCAGAGTGCAGGTTCAGACAGCAGGCAGACTTCTGCAAAACTGTTGTTCATGGCAGATTCAGCTGCACCCCAGCATTTTGGACGGTTTTACTTTCCCAGCAGTTGCTGCTTGTCAGACACATGAACACAAAACTAGAAGGTATTGCATACAAAATCTGATTACCAGCTTTGCTATGGCTCAAAAACAATTTGGAATTACTTCTCCTGTTACATACTGCTTCAGCAGCTTTACTATAAAAGCCGACAATTATGCTAGGTTTTTTTTTTTAGCGCTCTTGAATTTGAGGACCCATTTTTGAAAGCAGTTGCAAGATATCATGAACTTCTACTTTAACAAATGTGTATAAAATGTTCTGAAGAATTATGTAGAGGATAACAAATATTATAACTACCTTATACCGGTCTTAAGTCTGCAGGGAACAGGTTTGGTGTTTTTTTTTTATTCGAATTACAAACATAAATTTGGTTCTCATTGATCAGAAAGAAGAGCATAGGCAAAAAACTGCTGCCATCTGCTGGCTCACTCATAAAATTGCACACCACTCTAAGGCCCCTTTCACACGGAGGCGTTTTTCAGGCGTTTTAGCGCTAAAAATAGCGCTGTAAAAACACCTGAAATAATCCTGCCCCAGCATTCTCAATGTGAGAGCCCTGAGGGCTTTCATACTGAGGCGTTGTGCTGGTTGTGCGTTGGAAAAAATCCTGCAAACAGATTTTTTGTGGCGCATAAAATAGCGCTGTAAAAACGCCTATCCCTATTGAAATGAATGAGTACCGCTGTAAAACCGCTTTAAAAATGCCCAGAAGCTACGAAAAACCAGGAAGTGCACAGGATGTGATGTAAGGGAAAACCCATAGGCGTTCACACTATTTTTAGCGCCAACGCGGTAATAACGCTAATCGTTTTTAGCGTGTTATTGCAACGCCTCAGTGTGAAAGGGGCCTTAAAGTGGAGTTCCACCCAAAAATGGAACTTCCACTTTTTGGAATCCCCCCCCCCCCCCCCGGTGTCACGTTTTGGCACCTTTCAGGGAGGAGGGGGGAGCAGATACCTGTGTAATACAGGTATTTGCTCCCACTTCCTGGCATAGACCACCACGGTGATCGCGATGACTTACATCATGTCCGGCGCCTACACTGTCCTCCCCCCGCTGTATTCTGGGAAACACACAGGTCCCAGAACACAGCAGGGACCAGTGAGGACACGCAGCGTGACTCGTGCAATGCGCAGTAGGGAACCCGTCAAAGTGAAGCCGTAAGGCTTCACTTCCTGATTCCCTCACTGAGGATGGCGGCGGGGGCAACCAAGAGCCGAGCGATTGATCGGCTTCGGCTGCTGACATCGCGGGCACCCTGGACAGGCAAGTGTCCATTTATTAAAAGTCAGCAGCTGCAGTATTTGTAGCTGCTGGCTTTTAATATTTTTTTTTAGGCGGACCTCCGATTTAAAGTGGTTCTAAAACCCAAACATTTTTTACCTTTTTCTTTTTACAACCAGGTTGTGTTTATTGAGCCGTTATGTATACATGAACAGAAAAACAGAACTCGGCCAACATAGCCGAGGAACATGACAGTACAACTAGTGACATTCAAATACGTATAATCAGCAGGCATTAGTTACAGTAAAGAATAATACTGCAGGGGGGCCCCCTGCCAACCCAAACATTCACCAGGGCTAAGACTTTCGAGGGCGACGTTACCAGGAAACCGCAAGCCACTGGCAGAGATCCCCAAATCCCCACAGGATGGCCCAGGGCTCCCTCCCCCCCCCCAGAGGCCACAGGATCCCATCTAAAGGCAAAGAACAGGGAGGGGATGAAGGAGCGGTCAAGGTGATATCCAGGGCAACCACACCTTGTCAAACTTCCAGGGGCATCCTCTAACATATGTCAGCCTGTACATTGGGATAGCAGCATCAACCATGGCCAGCGAGGAGGACACAGAAGGAGGGCTAGGGGATATCCACTTGCAGATAATAGACTTATTTTTATAAAATAACAAATACGCAATCAACAGGTTACTATGGCGGGGTCTCTGCTCATCATCCGTGACCCCGAGCAAGGCCAGCTCCGGTGACACGGGAAGCGCCAAGTCCAGTTTCAGGTTAATCAATTAAAAAACCTCCCTCCAAAATACCTGTATCTTAGGGCATTCCCAAAGTAGATGGATAAGGGTACAAGGGTGGGTCCGACATCTAGCGCAGCAGGGGGTCCCTGTCTGGGTAGATCCTATGGAGCCTAACCGGTGTAAAATATACCCTGTGTTTAATTTGTGTCAGTTTGTCTCGGGAGGAAATCACTAGCTTAGGGCATTCCTCCAACACATCCTCCCACTCCTCTCTTCCCAGGGATGGAATATCCGCCCTCCACCTATCCCACAGCCTGTCCAGTCTCGGGGAATCTATCTTGAGCAATGTCCCATATAATACAGAGAGCGGCTTCTTGAGGTCTTCCTAGGCTAAAAGCGTCTCAACAGGGTCGAGTTCCAACAGGGGCCTAGTGGGAAACTGCGCCCTAGCGGCATGGCGTAGCTGGAGGTATCGGAAGGGCATCCAGCCCGGCAACTGAAACAGACTGCTAAGCTGGGCATAGGTCAATAGTACCCCACTTGGCATAATATCTCTCAGTGTTTTTACCCCAAAACTGGCCCAGATCTGCGGATCAGGAATCGTTCTAAATCGATCTAAAGTGCGGCAACCCAGGGTTATCCCACAAGGGCTGAACCGGGGCACATCTGTTAGCCAGGGAGAAACGTTTCTTAGCAGCCGCCCAGACCTTAAGGGTAGTTTTAGTAGGGTCCAGAAACCGTAGAATAGGCCCCTGCCCCCTGTAAACCAGGTTTCGCAGGTCCATCAGTGATCCCAGACAGGCAGCCTCGAGGCACACTGCCGCATTAGATCGATCACCCGCCACCCACCAGTATGCCGTCACCAGGACAGCTGCCCAGAAGTAAACCACAAGATCAGGCAAAGCAAGCCCCCCCAACCACGTAGGGAGGTGAAGGGTAGACTTAGCAAGCCTGGGGACCGCCCAATTCCACAGGAAGGGGGTAATGCACCCATTAACAGCTCTAAAGAAGGAAGCCGGGATCCAGACCGGGCTGTTCTGAAATATATAATTAAACTTTGGTAGCAGAACCATCTTAAAAATGTTGATGCGGCCTATGAGGTTCAAGGGGAGACCAGACCAAGCCAAACACTTTTCCTTTAATGTAGTCAGCAGGGGGAAAACATTACGGGCATAGTAGTGGGCAGCCTCCCTTATCACCACTACTCCCAAGTATTTAAATTCAGAGACCCACTTTAAGGGGGACGGGCTAGCCAGAGAGGGGGCCTGAGCATCCAGCGGAAATAGCACCGATTTGGACCAGTTTATTCTAACTCCAGAAAACCTCTCAAACGCCTCGAACGTCTCCAGAGCGGCCAGCAGCGAGGGACCAGCGTCATTGAGGTACAGGATGGCATCGTCCGCATAGAGGGATATCCTCTCCTCCAGGCTCCCAAGCGATAGCCCGGTAATCGCACTGGACTCCCGGACAGCAATCGCCAGAGGTTCCAACGCAAGGGCAAAGAGGCCGGGGGAAAGGGGGCACCCCTGACGAGTACCCCTAAAAAGTGGGAAGGGCTCAGAGACCCAACTATTAGTACGCACCCTCGCCACCGGCCGCCCCCCATACAGCATCCGAATCCAGTGTATAAAACAGGGACCGAAGCCAAACCTACCCAGGACCTCCCACAAATACCCCCAATTCCACCGAGTCAAAGGCCTTTCCCACATACAGGGAGGCCACTACGCGGGATCCGACACAGTCATGCGTCACAGAGAGGTTCAAAAAAAGTCTACGAATATTAATGTCGGTGCCCTTACCCGGCATAAACCCAGTCTGATCTACATGGATCAGCTCAGCAATCACTCCTGACAGACGGTTCGCAATGATTTTGGCAAGGACTTTAGCGTCCACGTTCAATAAGGAGATGGGCCTGTAGGAGGCACAGTCAAGATTCTTACCGGGCTTGGGCACCAACACAATAACCGCCTCTGCCATGGAGTCCGGTAGGGCACCCTGGACACTAAACTCTAAAAAGAGGGTCGTTAATTTCGGGGCAAGGGTCTCTAAATTTTGTGAATAGAATTTGGTCGGAAGTCCGTCAATCCCAGGGGTCTTACCGCCCTGCAAACCCCCTATGGCCCCCTGAACTTCCTCCAGGGTGATGTCTTTCTCAAGGTCAGCTCTCATAGTTTCATCAAGTGTAGGGAAGGGGACAGAGTCCAAAAAGACCTTCAATTCAGAGGGTGAATACTGAACTCGCGAGGAGCAGACCCCTTGAAAGAATTGGGAGAATCTAGCATTAATATTGCCCGGGGAAGTGAGCACCGTCCCCCCCTCATCCCGCACACCCACTATGTGTGTAGACAGAGTCAATCCCCTGGAAAGCCATGCCAGCAACCGCCCATTCTTGTTGCCATGTTCAAAAACCCGTTGGGCAGAGTATAACATAGATTTTTTGGTCTGGTCAATCTGGCACAGGGAAAGCTTCCTAAGGGCCTGTTGCCATGTAGAATAGGCCGCATCTGTAGGGGCAGCAACATAGGATCTCTCACACCCACTAGCCTCCTCCTCCCTGTCAACCAACTCCCTCACACCCTCCCTCTGCAATAGGGATATCCGGGAGATATAACCCTAACCCCCTAACCCAGGCCTTAAAAGCATCCCACCGCACCCCATGAATATCCAAACCAATAAACCTGCAAAAGAAAATGATTAGGCATGTCATGTCACAAAGAAACAGAACGAAAAACGTCCCATCCCACTGCAACAGCAGTATAATAATAAGGTCCCAACATATCCCTACCCCCCCCCCCCCCGCCACCCCATCCCAATCATGGAGAGCATATACCCCCAACCCCAGACAACAGGTCTACTAAAACAAGATACTAGCGTAGAGGGCCGTGGACCGGAGGAGTCCACACCGCTGGCCACCACATCAAAGTACATGCCACTGCAGGTAGCATCAGTAGATCTCCAAGGCTTCCAAGGCAGCCAGTAAAAGTTCAGGAAACAAAACAGGAGCAGTGTAAGAAGCCACCATTAATACATGCGATTCCCTATGGACAACAGGTGGTAGTTCAGACAAAAACTTCTCCTGCAAGCAGGGGCACATTACTTGAGAGGACAGTACTCGAGGTATTGGAGGAGCATAGTACATACCCCATCACAATACTGGGATCCCCAAACAGGCAGCAGAACCCAGACCTCAGTAGGATCCAGACAGAATCGAGATCAGCAAGGCGGGCACAACCGCAAGTAAGGGGCAGCAGTTTGAAAGGCAGATACGACATCCCACACACAGAAGGAGGGCTGCTACCAGATCAGCGACGAGGTTGCAGGGTGTCAATCCAAGAGGAGGCTTCCCTTGGTGATGTGAAGAAGCGGATAGTTTCACCATCTTGTACCCGGAGGCGTGCAGGGAACATTATATTGTACCGGATAGCGCGGGTACGGAGCTGGGCCTTGACCTGGTCGAATGATTTCCGCAGCTTCTGGGTCTCCATTGAATAATCCGGGAAGATGAGAACTTTAGCGTTTTCAAACCGAAGCTCCCCCTTACTCCTTGCGGCTCTCAGTACCTCATCCCGGTCCCGGAAATTGAGGAAACGGAGAATAAACGTGCGGGGGGGACCCCCGGCAGGATTCGGCCGCGGAGGGATCCGCTGCGCTCGCTCCACCGCATAGAAAGGGGAAACGTGAGCATCAGGCAGGAGATCACGTATCAGGCCCTCCACAAACTCGGTAGGGGACTGACCCTCCACCCCCTCCGGAAGTCCAACAATCCGGAGGTTGTTCCTCCTGTTGCGGTTTTCGGCGTCGTCAGCCTTATATTCCAACGCTTTGATCCGGTTGTGCATGGCCCGGAGGTCAGAGGAATGCCCCGTCACTGTGTCCTCTACATCGCCAACCCTCCGCTCAGCCTCCGAGACCCGGGACCTTAACTTGTCTACGTCCTGCCTCATAATCCCCATCTCCAGTTGCACGGCCTCAATCTTGGAGGTAAGTGTTGCCTGGCAAGTCGCTATGGCTGCCATGATATTGGCCACATAGCTGGGTTGTGGTGGGGCCTCCTCCGCCTGCACGGTCTGAGACGCCATATTGGAAAGCCGCACACTACGAGGCCGCACACTGGCCGGGGGAGAGTCCGCAGGGATCTCGGACAACGGAGGGAACCGAAGCGTCGTACCTCCACCTGAGCCTCCCCTGCGTGTGCGGCGCCTCATCCGCCAGAAGAAGGGAGTCACGAACGGAGCCTAAACCCGCCTGGAGAGGATAAAATGCCAGGTAGCCAGCAGAGTGCGTCCGTTCAGGTCTCCATCTTGGCCACACCCCCAAACATTTTTTACCTGAATGTATTTCCTGCATTAAGATGAAAGCTGTTGAGGCATCAGTATAACCCCCCTAATATTTGAGTCCTCACTCAATCCAGCACTGTGCCCGCCTGCAGCGGCTCTGTCTTCTCTCCCTGTTTTCACAGAACAGACAGAGAGCTGCAGGAGGCATTGGCTGTGAGGAGAGGGGGGATCAAGCCGCGCAGTCTGTGTCTATGGATGCAGGCAGCGCGACTTAGGATCAATCCCACACGAGTGCCGCAATTGGAAGCTGCTTTATATGTGGGCACTCGTCAAAGTGGAGGAGCTCGGAGTACTGGTGGGGAAGCCAAGAGGAGGAAGTTTGGGACTGCGCTGTGCAAAAATCACTTGCAATATCAAGCATATCATGTTTTTGTTCAAAAAAAAAAAGAAAATTTACTTTACAATCACTTTAAAGTATGTGTGTACCTTGTAAAAAAAAAAAAAAAACCTGATTCAGTTTAAAATAGAAATGTAAGACAAAACATTTGGGTATAGATATATATAAAAAAATAAAAATAATATTTTCTACCATCACCATTTGATCACATGACCTTTGTTCTCAGCTGCATAATGGGCTTAGAGAGCTGGGGGTGGAGACTGCAGGGGAACATGTCAGCAGGAGGAAAGGAGGAAGCAATACTCTGATCTCCCCAGTGAAATATTTCCATGAAATCACCAGGTATTTCACAAAACGGAATTGCGAAGAGGATACTTTTGAACACAACCGACACATTTTAGAAATATTAAATGTTGTAGTGACTGTAGGGTAATGACCTAAACATATGTTAATGTATTAATCATTTTTATACTTTCAAATAAACAACACTATATCAGGCCTATACATTTTTTTTTATTCCATATGGAGCAAACTGCATATTTTCCAAAAAGTTCTGCCTATCACACACTGCATATTTGTACAATGCTGCACCATACTTGTCAGAAATAATGGAACTTTTGTACCCAATGTAAAATCTATTTTGAAATCCATTGTGGGACACAGGGATTCAGATACAGATCGATTATACTGCTGCCTACAGGAAGACTGCATTCAGGGAAACAGCACAGGACTAGACACATGCAAACCGGTAAACCTTTAAGCCATCCCCCAGTATAAGGGCTCATTCATACCTGCACAAAGAGCCTCAGTATAGCGTGAAAAGGCGCATTTTTAATCGACTGAAAAGCTAGCCAACTGCTTCCAAGTAATCCCTCAATGGTCGGTCCATAACCTTCTCTGCAAAATGCAAATGCTACAGTGGACACAATGCAAGCATCGTAGTACTATATGACTGGAAGGTGTGCAGGAGTGACAGGTGATTGCACACAGCCATCTGTACAAGTCAATGACAAGCTGTGGCTGCATGCATATCACCGAACATCCATCCTTGTATGCATGCAAACTAGGGCTGCAACTAATAATTATTTTCAGAATCGATTAGTTGGCCGATTATTGTTTTGATTAATCGGATAATCTTAAAAAAAAAAAAAAAGTGTGGTGTATAATAAAAAAACAAAAAAAAACAAAAACAGTTTATTCTTAAATATCCATATGCAGTGGTAAATATTAATATCCAACTGCAGTAATTGTAATACTTACTATTACCTCCAGTCTATCAGCCTCCACCTTCTCTGGTTTCAGATGCTGATCTTCCCTGCACACAGTCTTTAAAGTAATTTTTTTTTTTTTTAAACAAACATGTTATACTTACCTGCTCTGTGTAATGATTTTGCACAGAGCAGCCTGGGTTCCTTCTCTTCTGGGGTCACCCACTGACACTTCTGGCTCCTCGTGCCTTCAGGGTGCCTCAATAGCAAGCTGCATAGTGTAATATAGAGTATCCCTATAGTAAGGTAAAAAACTTCTGCCTTTAGAACCACTCACTTCCTGTCCAGGACTAAATGTCCCATGAGTCATTGCTCTTCACATTCACAAGTTCTCAGGCACTTACTGACATGTATGGATGGTGTACTGAGCTGTATGTGTGCTGCACTGTATTTCCTGATATGAAAAGAAATAATGCATTCTGTATGCAGGCAAACTAATCGGCTGGCCGATTAATAGATTATGAAAATAGTTGACAACTATTTTCATAATCGATTAGTTGGCGATTAATCGATCAGTTGTTTCAGCCCTCATGCAAACGCTCAGATGTGGGTATGCCATGTACAGCCGCAGCGTATCACTGATGTGTGGCTGTTTGCAAATACCTGTCACTCTTGGGCACCTTCCAGCTTCATAAACACACGGTAGCCATTCAGCCTAATGCATGAGCCCTTACCTCTCCTCTACCAAGAATGGCTCAATTTTGTGCCAAAGCAGTACTAAGGGCATGAACAAAAAAAAACAAGGAAGGACAGGGACAGTTTGCCTAAACGGACTCCAAGAATAATTTTTTTTACAGAAAAATAAGACAGTATAGTTCTAACATATGGGTGTAAACACATTCATGGTACAAAACCAACAAAAAGATAGGTATGCAATCCGACAAACAATAGCACCAGAAAATGGCATCATTAGCAAATTTATAGGACATTGTAGGAGGCAAACCTGAAAATAAAAGCCACCTGCAGGGAATATATTTTATAGAACCCGGTACGGTATTGCAAAGTTAACCGGGGGAAAGGCTAATCCAGATAATATAGGATAAACAGCAATGTGCCAAGAATCTTGATTGAAGGTAAAAATAAGAAAAAAAGGCTAGCAAAATTTGACTGAAGAAAGGACATCCGTCCAAAGAGACTAGCAAGAAAGTAAAGCCTGCTGGATAGAGGAGGGGTTATAGTGTAGGCTGGCTTACATTTTCCCTGTTTGTTTGTGTTTCATTGCTTCTGTAGGTGGCAGTAGAACATATCAAAGTCCAACACTTTAGAAATACTGTTTTAGGGCTACCACATATTTTTACAACTTTGAAAAAAAGAAAAATATATACAGTATATTTGCTATACTTTTTGTTTGTTTTAAAAAAAAATATTTAAGGTTGTAAAAACCAGTATGTTAACCGGTAAAAAGTATGATAGTTTGCTTCACTGTGGACTCCAGTTTTTTTATACATATGCCAATTAGGGTTTAAAGGTCTGGCTTTTCTTTGTGTTTGAGGTGGCAGTATAACGTGGCTGTATCTTAATTCCATAGTCCCTCATTGGACAAGATTAAAAATGCAATTCAGGGAAGAGCTCAATCATTGTCAAGTTGTGCAGAACAAAACGTGGGGATAGGAAAACTTAACAGACTAACTAGTAGTGATGCTGACAGATGAGATGATTTATATTCAGTGCTGAAGAAAACAGTGTTTCTTACCTGTAATTCAAACAGTTCCTGTAGAAAAGAAAAGAAAAAAAAATTATAAAATTTTTTAAACTGCAATCTTGTTTTACCAATATTTATAGCCAACTGAAAGCCTGTGCTGTAGTACAGTGCTGGGTTTAGGGCTTTTTTTTTTTTAAACAAAATCCCCTTGGAAATTGAAAAAAACAAAAAAAAAATACACAAAAAAAAAAACACAACAGGCATTTAGGAGGCTCGGTCCCCTCTGAAAAGTGATCCACTGAGAGTGGCAAAAACTACCACCAATGTGAAAGGGTTATGTCACCCAGTTGCAAATTTGATTGCTTCCACCTAAAGCGGCACCAAATTTTATTCAGGGTGGTACAATCCAATCATCCTCAGGCCAAACAGTCTGTAAAATTCTACACAATGAGCAATAAACTCATAGGGGTTGATTTACTAAAACTGGTACACACAATGTGGTGCAGCTCTGCACAGAAACCAATCAGCTTCCAGGTTTTATTGCCAAAGCTTAATTGAGCAAGCGGACGTTAGAAGCTGATTGGTTACCATGCAGAGATGCACCAGATTCTGAGTGCACCAGTTTTAGTAAATCTGCCCAATAAATGTATGTCAAAGGAAAGTAAAAGGGCAAGTAATGCAGATGAATGTATTCAGCCTCAGCATATCAAGAGGTAAAATAATCGCTCAAGACCCATTTCCTAACTTGTGTGATAGTTTGGGCACTCTCAAAAGCCAACTCAAGCCAATTTTTATTCTTTTAACTTTAGATAAGAGTGAGGAAGGGTTAAAATATGTACAGTATGTCAGATTTTTACTGCAGTTTGTGACTTTATTTAGAAGACATTTCCCCTCACTTTCCATCCCTGTGACACCAAGAACTAAACTGAAGGAATGGGCGTGTCAAGGACAGAACAAGACAAATGAAAACCAGACACGCATTCCAAACGTATTTATTGTAAAGCAACCAGGCTGCATATGGAGTAATAAATATGGGGATTTTTTTTTACACTGGTATACTGCACCAAGGAATGCTAGTACTTAAGAAAATGGGACCATGGATCTTGCCCAGGTATGGCAAGTCTTTTCGAAGACTTAATTTAATACCACAGATTTTCCATATCTTGGGGTAAAGTACACAACACGACAGGGAGTCACAGACCCTGGGTTATATACCACTACCATCAGGTGACTGGACACTTGGAAAAGCTTTTCTCGGAATGCCCCCAGTACACACTCATATAACCGCACATACTCCATGGGACTCCAGTTTAGAATCAAGCAATAAGGAGAAACAGAGGGGAGAGGGACCCGTGTCCTATACTGTACTCCAAGATATGGAATTTACTGGTATGTCAAAATTCCCCATTATCCTAATTGTGCAGTGCAGAAAAGGAGGAATTCAGAGACCATGGGACATCACTAGGCAATAAACTGAGGTGTGGGCAACAACATAGCAAACAGCAACAAAAAGGTCCACAAAGGTCATTGGACCGGCAACACTCAGATGACAGCTTGAAACACCTGATGGCTGATGCTCCCCATCAGCAGAGGCCTGAACATTCACCTGTTAAAAGTTTCTTTAAACAGCGGGCTGCAACACCTTGCGGCCGAAGGAAGCATCCGGAGATGCAACCACATCAACCCTATAAAAAACTTAGAAAGGGTATGAACAGACGATCAGGTCGCCACCTTGCACACTTGATGTCGGAAAGCCCAGGAAGCACCAATTGCCCTGGTGAAATGCGCCGTAACCGGAAGGGGAGGCGCCCGCCCCATGAGAGCATAGGCTTAAGTGATGGTTTGTCCGATCCACCTAGAAAATGGTGGCAGACGAAGCCGCTTGGCCCTGTTTTTGACCAGAGACAGTCAAACAGAGAGTCAGACTTCTGAATAGAAGCAGTAGCAGACAGGTACACCCGCAAGGCTCGTACCACATCCAAAGTGTGCCGCGCAAACTCTCTGGGAGTGTCCTCATTTAGGGGAAAGGTCGAGATCACCTTTGACAAAAGAGAAAGTCGTGGATGCAACACCGCCTTATCCTTATGGAGGACTAAATATGGCGACTTGCAGGACAAGGCCGCCAACTCAGACACTTGTCTAACAGAAGTGATTGCCACTAAAAGGGCCACCTTCTGAGGCAAAGTCAAGAGGGGAATATCCCTGATATTCTCAAAAGGAGGTTCCTGGAGAACCGAGAGTACCAATTCAGATCCCACGGGGGGAGAGGAGACTTGACAGGAGGGAGCACATGGCGAACCCCCTGCACAAGGGTGCTAACCAAGGAATGACCCGCTAGTGCTCGCTGAAAGAAGACGGCCAAGGCCGAAATCTGACCCTTAATGATACTCAAAGCGAGCCTTTGGGCCACTCTATGCTGCAGGAAACGCAGGATTCTAGTCAGTCCAGCTCATCGCACATGGCGATGTAAGCTTTCCAGGTACAATGATAGATCATTCTGTAGGAAGACTTCCTTGCCCCTAATATGGACGAAATGACCGAGTCCGAGAGACCTCGGTCTCTCAACACCTGGCTTTTAACAACCATGCCGTTAAGGCCAGAGACTGTAAAGCAGGATGAAATATAGGACTTTGAGACAGAAAGTCCTCCCTTATTGGCAACGGCCAGGGAACGTCTGCGACGAGACGTACCAGATCGGCGTACCAGTGAAGCCGAGGCCAAACCAGAGCAATGAGAATCACCGGAATTCCCTCGGTCGTCACCCTGCGCAGCAGGCGAGGGAGCAACTATAGCGGAGGATAAACCTATATCAGGTGATAATGACCCCATGGGCCACTAACGCCTCTGAGGCATCCGCCCAAGGATCCCTGGATCTGGCCACAAACCTCGACACCTTGCGATTGAGTCGAGAGGCCATCGGGTCCACCTCCGGTGTGCCCCACCGTCTGTGTGGCAAAGGAGTTGAAATACCTCCGGGTGCAAGGACCACTCTCCCTGGTCCAGCGTCTGGCGACTCAAATAGTCCGCCAGTTCTATGCCTGGAATGTAAACGGCCGACAGAGCCGGCACGCTTCTTTTAGCCCACTTCAGGGTACGGGGGACCTTGGAAGCCACGGCTGAGCTCCGAGTCCCCCCTTGATGGTCGACATACGTCACCACCGTGACTTGTCCAACTGGATCCTAATGGAGCGATCCTGCACTCTCTCAGACCACGTGGAGAGGCACAGTCTGATGGCCCGTATTTCCAGAACATTGATCGGTAAACGGGCTTCGTCCAGAGTCCAAGCCCTTGGGCCAACAGGACTCCCCAGACTACACCCCAGCCCTTCAGGCTGGCGTCCGTAGTGAACACCGTCCATTGGACGGGGAGGGACGACTTCCCGGACCGAAGAGACGGGGACCCCAACCACCATGTCAGGGACGCCCTGACCAGGTGTCTCACCTGGATCGGAAGATCCAAAGACAACGGGGATTTGTCTCAAGTGAACAAGATCTCCTTCTGCAATGCCCTGGTGTGTGATTGGGCATACAGAACGGCCTCGAAGGAGGCCACCATGAGTCCCAGGACTCTCATGCAAAACGGATTGACGACCATTTTTGGGATGTCAGCACCCGCACTGCAGACTGAAGTGTCAGTAACTTCCCCGGAGGTAGGAATACCTTTGCCTCCAAGGAGTCTAGAAACAGACCTAGATACTCCAGACAATGAGTCGGGACCAGGACTGACTCCTGAATGTTCAGGAGCCACCCGAAGTCTCTGAGGGTCTGACTGACGATAGTCACACTGTCTTCAAATTCTGAGCCATTTCCTGCTCTGAGAAGATCGTCCACATAGCCCATGACAGCGATGCCCCGCCATCTCAGCAAAGCTAGAACCGGCGCAAGCACCTTGGAGAACACCCTCTGTGCCAAGGCTAGGCCGAAGGAAGAGCCACAAATTGATAGTGGACTTCACCGATCTCAAGCGTAGAAACTTCTGGTGACTTGCGCAGATCGGAACATGCAAGTAGGCGTCCTTGATGTCCAAGGTCGCCAGAAAATCCCCTTGACGGAGTGTATTAATCACCGTGCGAATGTATTCCATGCGGAACTTTTGCATTTTCCATTCCGGACCTTGAGGTCCAAGATAGGCCGAACCCCGTCCCTTTTTTGGGACGACGAACGAATTCGAGTAGAATCCCTGAAACTTCTCCTGTGACGGAACCGGCACAATCGCTCCTGACCTGAGCAATCCTGAATAGGCCCCATAGGGCTGCCCGACGGGCAGGAAGGAGAGGAAGATTCGAGGGAAGAATCTGACTGGGATCAGGAACGGAAACCTATCCTATAACCTGAGGTGATCACCTCGCACACCCACCGGTAGGAGATCCGGGAGGTCCACCGATCCGTGAACCTGCAAAGTCGTCCCACCTACCCCAGAGTCGGGTGGGGGCAAGACTTCACGCGGAGGCGGACTTGGGAGCCGGCTTGTTTGGCTTACGCACCCAGGGGTGCTTGTGTCCACCAGCCGCACCGCTGTCAGTCTGGGAGGGCCTCCCCGTTGACTGACGAAAAAAAAATTTTTTTTGCTGGAAAGGAAGGACCCTGCTTACAGCGGCCTCCTTACCCTTGCTAGCCTGAGGAAGAGAGTTCTTTTACCTCCCGTGACATCCTTGATGATGTCATCCAGCGCAGCACCGAAAAGCCTACCACCTTTAAAATGGTAGATCCGTCAGAGGCTTTTTAGAAGCTAGGTCAGCAGACCAGCATTTTAACCAGATCAGACAATGCAATACCACCGCCAAGACAGAGGCCCTGAGTAATAAGGGGCCGCGTCTAACGTGGCGTCGCAACATAATCCAGGCCCTGCACCATTTGGTGGGCCAGAGCAATAGTGTCTGGAGGAAGATTATGCTCCTGTACAGTTTGGTGCAAAATTTTTGCCCATCCCGTAAGTGTTGGAGACACAAGGGTCGCCGCTACCACAGGCCGTAGGGCAGACCCCAACAAGGCAAACATGGCTCTGCTCACCACTTCTGACCTCCCGTCAGTGGGGTCCTTATATGCAGGAGTCCCCGCCATCGGGAGAGTGGTGGCCTTGTTCAACCGGGCGACTGGAGGGTCGACCACTGGGGGAGAAGCCCACGTTTTAAGTAGGGCATCTTGAAAGGGGTATCTATAGGCAAACGCCGCGGGACCATAAAAGTCTTCTGCGGCTTTTTCCCCAGACCTTATCAATGAGCTGATCAAAGAAAGGTACATATGGAAAAACCTTTTTAGAAGGCCCGGCCCTAAGGAACCAGAGGAGACTGTCCGCCTGAGGTTCTAAATCTGCAGCATTCAGCTTGAGAGTGTCCCTCACTGCAACAATGAGTTCACTAACAAGCGCCCTGTCATTTACGGACTCAGAACTGGAGTCTTCCTCGCAAGGAATGTCCTGTTCAAAACCATCAAACATATTCAGAGCTAGGGTCCTGAGCGGTAGTGGCTAGGCCCATATCTGAATCAGCGCACACCCTCCCCCCCCCTTTTTTTTGTGGAAAAAAAGTGGGGAGAGCGGCTACTTTGCTCCCTTGCGCTCACACGCTGCTTCCCTCCTGGTCAGAATGATTCCAGGACTGCCGACAACTGGTCCATAAGGACCGCAGGTGCAGGAGCACTGCCAGTTGTCTCTAACAAATGTGAAGAAACAGGTGAACCATACTCCATATTGCCACCCTCTGAGACCTTATTCACCATTACAGTGAATAATACAGTCCACCCACTAGCTGTGCTGGGGCTGAGGAGGGGATACCCGGAGTACTCACCACCCTTAGGGACCGCTCGGTACCGCTGTATGAGCCGCGCTGGAGCGCGAATGAAGCCTGAGGAGAGTGAAGAATCTGTGAGGAAATTAGGTATTCGCGCCGAAAACGAAACTGAAAGCGCCGCGGCTACAAGAAAATGGCTGCCGGGCGCCTGTATAAACTGTGCTTTAAGCCGCGGCAAAATGGCCGCCGATGGCGCACTTTTTAAATTCAAAACACTGCCAATGGCGCACACAAAAAACAACACACATTGCCCCAGAACACTTTCCAAACACATTAACAGCCATGGAGCGGCCCCCCTCCAGGGCAGAGTGACCCCCCAAGCATCCCCACACAGCACAGCAGCATAACAGGGTGCAGAGAGCAGCATAACAGGGGGGAGACAGGGAGAACCCCCCACACACAGAAACACAGCCAGCATGTACTCACCTTGCAGCAGGAGAGACTACTTACCCGTCACGCAAGCACCTTGGAGAACACCCCCGGTGCCAATAGAGGGACCCACTGGCTTGTTTCAGACAGACCTATCACAGAGTCGTACTGCGCAGCTGTCGGCCCGGTCAACCGCAAAAGATACAGTAGGTACTGTTCAATCTTGAGAGGACCGCGGGAGCATGAAAGCAACCCGGCCACCCTTGGAGCCATGGGGTATGTCGTGAACTGAGTCTCACGCACACAAGGCGAGGATCAGCACGCTCGATGGTCGGACAGGGAAGACTACGAGGATACTAGTGTACCCAACCTGTTGCCCAGCCGACAGTTGATTGAAGGTCTCAAAAATAAAATTCCCAAAGGAATAACATTTAAAAGTAAAATCTTCCAGGAGACTGGCTCCTGAGAGAGCCACGTCTTCTTCTGCTAGGCAGAAAAAAACTGAGATTTGCTGGCTGCAGGTGGGAGGGTAATGTCCGGAGGGACCGCCCCCCTGGGCAGGGCTGTTCAGCTCTGGTTTGTTCTAGAATGTTTTAACATTTAACATTCTGCCTAGGTCTTCTCCTGCAAGCAGGGACATATACCCACACGTTCAGTGAATAAGAGCCGCCGTGTCGGTCCATGGATGATAAGAGAAATGCTTTTTTTTTTTTACAACATTTTGGGGATTTTTTCATTTATAGCGCAAAAAATGAAAAACCCAGTGGTAATAAAATACCACCAAAAGAAAGCTCTATTTGTGTGAAAAAAAGGACAAAAAAATTATATGTGTACAGTGTTGCATGAGTAATTGTCATCCAAAATGTGAGAGCACCAAAAGCAGAAAATTGGTACCTGGTTAGGAAGGGGGTTTAAGTTAACCACAAAATTCTGTGCATATGCAAAAAGAGCAATGTAAATCCTAGAGACCTGGTAAACTACATCCTCTAGGTCTAGGACATCAACACAAAATGAAGCACTGAAGGCATGAGCTCCAATTGTTTCAGCAGAACAGGGTCCCCAAAGATAGAATTGTGTTTTCTGTATCCATCTGCCCAGTCCAGTTAGCAACAGTCTGACAAATGGCACGACTGAAGAATATATTGGCATGTGGTGGATTGGGTGTGTGGATCAATATGTTTGCAGTTCATTCTTTTTTTGGGTCAGGCCAAGAAATGCTTTAAAATTCTAATACAGTGACAGGCCTTCACTTAAATGGCATGGTATAACTGGAATCTGGATTCCTGGCAATTAAATATATTTTCTCAGTGAAAACCAAAAATACCTTTGTATCCAATAAAATTGTAATAACTGGTTGGACTGTAAATGGGGGATGATGGCCCCTACTGAATTAAATAGTAAAGATTATTAAACAGTCAATCTGGGACCGAATTGGCATTTATTTTATTTATTTTCTGCTTTACTTACTGGGTTTTTTTTTTCGTTTTTTTAAATGTATGCATTTTCCATTTCCTCCTCCCTGGCCGCGGCCTGCGTGTCATTTCCGGTTTGCAATTCCTTCTGGGAGATGTGTGTCATCAATCCCAGGAGACAATAGGCATCGCTGGTCCGTAGCATTGCGTTATTTCAAAACCGGAAATTACGCGATGCAAGGCGGCAGGCCAGCACCATTTTTAAAGGGAGGGGGGCAGTGTGATGGGGGCACTGTGAGGCACAGTGATGTTATTCTAGCACTGTAGGGGGCATTGCGATGTGATTGGGTACTGTGATCTGATGGATGCACTTTGTTAGTTATCGGACAAAAAGTTGACGCAGAGTTGTTTTTGGGGGGGGGGGGGCACTATGTGATGGGTCCATTCAATTCATATTTTAGCTTTGTGATGTGAATATTACATTCAAATGTGATTAATTTAATGAGTGGCAATGCATGTAAGCATGATGATGCTGGTAACATGTGTGGGCACTGTGACGTGCACTTTCAGGGCACTGTAATGGGCTAAGAATATCAGAACTGTGAAGGGCAATTACAGGTAATGTTGCAGGGAGTAGTTTTTCTAATTGAAAAAATATTAACCTGAAGTGACATGATATATGGTATACAGCGATGTGAGGTTTCAACATGCCAGACATTTGTTATTGTTTTGTGTACTACCTTTGTTTGTATGTCTGCTCAGTCCAGACATCAAGGTGCCAGTGATGTTTTGTGGAGTGGCGTGGGGGGGTATTTTTTTTTTTAATTATTATTCACAAGAAATACAATCTTTTCTTCTATTGTGTTTTTAAATGTAACTGGGTGGGACTCTAGCTTTGTTTTCTGTATTTCGGGAATATCATTATACCTTGTACAATCATGCAGATATACTTCCTGGAGGGGGAGGAGGGGAGGAAAGATTTGCATAGCTATGGGGCGGCAACTTCCTCTGACACGGTCGTTGCTATGGAAACCCGAACCTGCAACCTATTACACTGCTTGTGCTGCACTGAGCATGTGCGAGATCTGCAAGGAAGAGATTAGGGTTGTCCCGATACCGATACTAGTATCAGTACCGAGCATTTGCCCGAGTACTTGAACTAGGGTAAATGCTCCGATGCTTCACCCGATACTTGGGCAGTCAGGGTAATCAGTGCGGTGGGGGAGTTACAAGCACTGATCACCCTGTATAGATTTCAAAGTCTGACAGCCGTTTCTCCGCTTCTCTACCCACCCACCCCGCGGCTTTCAGCTGCTTTAGTGAAATCAGCGGTGATCGGTGCCTGTAACTCTCCCACACACGATCAACCCCCACTCTCCAAGTATCCTCATCCAGCCCCATCTGTTCTGCTGCTGTCCCCTGCCGTGTTCCCCTCCATGTTGCTGTCACCCTCCGTTATCCTCTGTGTCCTTCTCCATGCTGCTGTCCCCCTCTGTTCTCCTCCGTTATCCTCTGTGTCCTTCTCAATGCTGCTGTCCCCTCTGTTCTCCTCCGTGCCCCCCTCCGCTATCCTCTGTGTCCCTCTCCATGCTGCTGTCCCCATCTGTTCTCCTCCGTGCCCCCCTCCATTATCCTTTGTGTCCTTCTCCATGCTGCTGTCCCCCTCTATGCTGCTGTCCCCCTCCGTGTCCCCCGCCATGCTGCTGTCCCCCTCCATCAGCTCGATCTGTCAGGATGGAGAGCATAGGTAGGAGCCAGTAAATCCGGCTCCTTTTCCGAATGTACAGAGTCAGTGTCAGTTCACATAACTGAAATATCGTAAACTGTGTTTACAAGGTTACAGTTTATGAATGGAGAGGAGCCGCTGTCTTCTCTCCATTTTCAGTGCAGCTGAGGCTGCTGAGAAAGGGACTGGGAAATCTGTGCCCCTAGTCCCTTTCCTTGTCTCAAAAGGGGAGATGTCAGGGGTCTGTTAAGACCCCGGATATATCACCAAAGCCCCCCAACAGGGCTTATGGAAAAAAAAATTGCAATAAATAAAAAAAATTATTGTAATAAAAATAAAAAAACACACTGACACTGTCCACCCCCCCCCCCCTTAAAAAAAATAGAGCATTGTAAAAAACACAAAAAAACAAATTGTAAAAAAAAAAAAAAAAAATTGTAAAAAAATAAATAAATAAATAAATAAACACTGACACATGTGCCACCGTCGCATGAGATTAAAAAAAATAGGATTTTTGTACTCACCGTAAAATCCGTTTCTCTGACGTCCATGGACCGACACAGCTCTCATACTGATTACATGTGGGTATATGTCCCTTCTCGCAGGAGAAGATCTAGGCAGAATGTTAGATGTTAAAACATTCTAGAACAAGCCAGAGCTGAACAGCCCCGCCCAGGGGGGCGGTCCCTCCGGACATTACCCTCCCACCTGCAGCTAGCAGCCTCAGTTCGTAACAAAGAAGTACAAACTTAAAAGGAAGGGTGGGTGCTGCGTCGGTCCATGGACGTCAGAGAAACTGATTTTACGGCGAGTACAAAAATCCTATTTTCTCTTATCGTCCATGGACCGACGCAGCTCTCATACTGATTACATGTGGGACGTCCCAAAGCAGTATAAGAAAAGGGTGGGAGCAAAAAAATAAGGAACAACCAAAACTTCACTCCAAACCAGCAGAGCCCCTCAACGGAGGAGTTGCAACATTAGACATCGGCCTGCAACACTTTGCGGCCACATCAACCTTGTAGAACTTTGAAAAGGTATGAACGGACGACTAGGTCGCCGCCTTGCTCACTTGTGCAACCGACGCTTGAGGTCGGAAAGCCCAGGAAGCACCGATTGCCCTGGTGGAATGTGCCGTGACCGGAAAGGGAGGCGCCCATCCCCTAATGGCATAGGCCTGTATAACAGTCTGTCTGATCCACCTAGAAATGGTGGCAGACGACACCGCTTGGCCCTCTTTCGGACCAGAGACAGACACAAACAGCGAGTCAGACTTCCGAATAGGAGCGGTAGCCGGCAGGTATACACGTAAGGCACACACCACGTCTAAATTGTGAAGCGCAACCTCCCTAGGATGCGATGGATGAGGGCACAAGGACGGCAGGACAATGTCTTCGTTAAGGTGAAAAGCCGAAACCACCTTAGGAAGAAAAGACGGTCACGGTCGCAATACCGCCTTGTCCTTATGGAGGACCAGGTAAGGCGACTTACATGACAGAGCCGCCAACTCAGACACTCGTCTAACAGAAGTAATGGCCACTAAAAAAGCCACCTTCTGGGACAAAGTTGAAAGAGGAATATCTCTTATATTCTCAAAAGGAGATTCCTGAAGAACCAAAAGCACCAAGTTCAGATCCCAAGGAGGGAGCGGGGGCTTGGCAGGTGGAACCACATGGCGTACCCCCTGCACAAAAGTGCTAACCAAGGAATGACCAGCTAGGGGTCTTTGAAAGAAAACGGCCAAGGCCGAAATCTGACCCTTAATAGTGCTCAAAGCCAGCCTTTGAGCAACACCACGCTGTAAGAACCTCAGGATTCTGGGGACAGAGTACGTCCGTGGACGCCAGTCTAGCTCCTCGCACATAGCGATGCAAGCTCTCCAGGTACGGTGATAGATCTTCCTAGAAGAAGACTTCTGTGCCCTAAGCATGGTTGAAATTACCGAATCAGACAGGCCTCGGTCTTTCAGCACCTGGCTCTCAATAGCCATGCCGTTAAAGCCAGAGACTGTAAAGCAGGATGAAAGATAGGACCTTGAGATAGAAGGTCCTCCCTCAAGGGCAGGCGCCAAGGGACGTCCGCGATAAGACGTACCAGATCAGCGTACCAATGACGCCAAGCCCAGTCCGGGGCAATGAGGATCACCGGAATTCCCCGTCTGCTGCGCAGGGTAGCGGCCGAGGGTATCAACTGCAGCGGAGGGTAGACATATATTAGGAGATACCGACCCCACGGGGCCACTAACGCGTCCGAGGCATCCGCCCAGGGGTCCTTGGACCAGGCCACAAACCTCGACACCTTGCGATTGAGTCGAGACGCCATCAGGTCCACATCCGGAGTGCCCCATCGTCGACAAAGGAGCTGAAACACTTCCGGATGCAAGGACCACTCCCCCTGGTCCAGGGACTGGCGGCTCAGATAGTCCGCCTGCCAGTTTTCTACGCCTGGAATGTAAACGGCCGACAGCGCCGGCATGCTTCTTTCCGCCCATCTTAGGATGTGGGCGACCTCGGATGCCGCAGCCGGGCTCCGAGTGCCCCCCTGATGGTTGACATACGCCACGGCCGTGGCGTTGTCCGACTGGATCCTGACCGAGCGGCCCTGTAGCCTCTTCGACCAAGCGGAGAGACACAGTTTGATCGCCCGCAATTCCAGGACGTTGATTGGGAGACGAGATTCGGCTGGAGTCCAGAGCCCCTGAGCTGACAGGACTCCCCACACTCCTCCCCAGCCCGTCAGGCTGGCGTCCGTTGTGATCACCGTCCAGTGGATGGGGAGGAACGACTTCCCGGCCCGAAGAGCCGGGGACCTCAGCCACCACGTCAGGAACGCCTTGACAGAGTGACTCACCTGGATCTGAAGATCCAAAGACAATGGGGACTTGTCCCAAACTGACAGAATTCCCTTCTGCAATGCCCGAGTGTGTGATTGGGCATACGGAACCGCCTCGAAGGAGGCCACCATCAGTCCCAGGACTCTCATGCAGAAGCGAATTGACAACCATTTTCGGGACGACAAAACCTGTACTGCTGACTGAAGTGTCAGTAGCTTCTCTGAGGGTAGAAACACCTTTGCTGCCGAAGTGTCCAGGATCAGACCCAGATACTCCAAGCGCTGAGTCGGGGCTAGAGCTGACTTCCGCGTGTTCAGAACCCAACCGAAGTCCCGGAGGGTCTGACTGACTATCGTCACATTTTCCTCCAATTCTGAGCCATTTTCTGCTCTGAGAAGGAGATCGTCTAGATAGCCCACGATAACAATTCCTCGCTGTCTCAGCAAAGCTAGAACCGGGTCCAGCACCTTGGTGAAAACCTGTGGTGCTGATGCTAGGCCGAAGGGAAGGGCCACGAACTGATAGTGGACTTCGCCTATGGCAAAGCGCAGAAACCTCTGGTGGCCTGCGCAGATTGGGATGTGCAAGTAAGCGTTCTTGATATCCAAGGACGCCAAAAAATCCCCCTGGTGGAGGGTCGCAATCACCGTGCGAATGGATTCCATCCTGAATTTTTGTACCCTCACATAGGCATTCAGGGCCTTGAGGTCCAGGATTGGCAGAACCCCGTCCTTTTTCGGGACGACAAACAGGTTTGAGTAAAACCCCTGAAACCTCTCTTGTGACGGAACCGGCACAATTACTCCGCGCCCGAGCAAATCCTGTACGGCCCCCAAGAGGGCCGGAAGGAGAGGGAGGTTCGAAGGAAAAAAAACCTGTTTGGGGGCCACGAGCGGAACTCTATCCTGTATCCCGAGGTGACTACCTCGCACACCCACCGGTCGGAGATCCGGGAGGTCCACCGCACCGAGAACTTGCGAAGACGTCCCCCCACCCCAGAGTCGGGCAGGGGCAAGACTTCATGCAGAGGTGGACATGGGAGCTTGCTTGGTAGGCTTACGCACCCAGGGACGTCTTTGTCCCCCAGTTGCACTTTTTTCAGTCTGGGTGGGCTTGCCCGTGGAATCTGACTGACGAAAAAACGTCTTCTTCGCCGGAAAGGAAGGGCTCAGCCTGCGGTGGGGCTCCTTTCCCTTAATAGACTGGGGAAGGAAGGTGCTCTTACCTCCTGTGACGTTCTTAATAATGTCATCCAGGGCGGCCCCAAACAGTCTACCGCCCTTAAAGGGCAAGTCAGCCAGGAGCTTTTTGGAAGCTAGGTCGGCTGACCAGCATTTCAGCCAGATAAGGCGACGCACCACTACAGCCAAAATGGAGGCCCCCGTTATTAAAAGGGGTCGCATCCACAGTGGCATCGCACACGAAGACCAAACCCTGTGCAAGCTGTTGAGCCAGGGCAATGGTTTCAGGAGGGAGATTATGCTCCTGCACTGTCTGGTGCAATATCCGTGCCCAGCCTGTGAGTGTCTGAGACACCAGTGTTGCCGACACTATAGGGCGTAAGGCGGCCCCCAATAAGGTGAACATAGTTCTACACGCCACCTCTGACCTCCTGTCAGCGGGATCCTTAAATGCAGGAGTCCCTTCCATTGGGAGCATGGTGGCCTTATTCTAACGGGCGACCGGGGGGGTCGACCACCGGGGGTTGAGCCCACTTCTTAACCAGGTCCTCTTTAAAGGGGTACCGTAAGGCTATGCGCCGCGGGACCATCAAAGTCTTCTGCGGCTTATCCCAGACTTGGTCAATGTATGTATCAAAAAAAGGCACATATGGAAAAACCTTTTTTGAAGACACGGCTTTTAAAGAACCAAAAGGTCATAGTGTCCGCCTGAGGTTCCTCAGCCTCAACATTTAGCTTGAGATCATCCCTCACAGCATCAATGAGTTCACTCACAAGCACCCTGTCAGTAGGTGGTTCAAGACAGGGGTCTATCGCGCAAGGAATGTCCTGACTAAACACGTCAACCTCCTCAGAATTAGGGTCCTGAGCAGCAGTAGCCAGGCCCATATCTGACTCAGAGCACTCCCCATGTGGAAATTGTGTGGGGAGGGGGCGCTTTACAGCCCCCGTGCGTTCGCACACCGCTTCCAGCTTGACAAGGAATGATTCCAGGACTGCCGACAACTGGTCCATAGGGACCGCAGATGCAGGAGCACTGCCAGTTGCCTCTGGCAAGTGGGGAGAAGCAGGTGAACCAGACTCCATCTTTTCCACCCTCTGAGACCCTATTCACTATAACAGTGAATAGTACAGTCCCACCCACTGGCTACGCTGAGGCTGAGGAGAGGATACCCGGAGGACCCACCACCCTAGGGACCGCTCGGTTCCGCTGTATGAGCCGCGCTGAGGCGTGGTGTGAAGCCTGAGGAGAGTGAAGGAGCTGTGAGGAGAAAGTATTTTGCGCCGTTCAGCAGCGCCGCTAGAGGCCGAAACCAAAACTAAAAGCGCCATGGCTACAAGAAAATGGCCGCCAGGCGCTTGAGCTGCGGTAAAATGGCCGCCGATAGCGCATTTTTAAAATTTAAAATACCGCGCCAATGGCGCACGCAAAACATTACACAAAGTCCTCCAGAACACTTCCCAGCATATAAAAACAGCATAAAGCGGCCCCCCTCAGGGCAGAATGACCCCCCAAGTATCCCCACACAGCACAGCACCAGTACAGGGTGCAGAGAGCAGCATAACAGGGGGGAGACAGGGAGAACCCCCCACACACAGAAACACAGCCAGCATGTACTCACCTTCTTTCCAGGAGAGACTACTTACCCGTCCCGCAAGCATCTTGGAGAACACCCTCGGTGCCAATAGAGGGACTCACTGGCTTGTTTTAGACAGACCTATCACAGAGTCGTACTGCGTAGCTGTCGGCCCAGTCAACCGTGAGAGATACAGTAGGTACTGTTCAATCTTGAGAGGACGGCGGGAGCATGGAAGCAACCCGGCCACCCCTGGAGCCATGGGGTATGTCGTGAACTAAGTCTCACGCACACAAGGTGAGGATCAGCACGCTCGATGGTCGGACAGGGAAGACTACGAGGATACTAGTGTACCCAACCTGTTGCCCAGCCGACAGTTGATTGAAGGTCTCAAAAATAAAATAATACAATTCCCAAAGGAATAACAATTTTAAAAGTAAAAATCTTCCAGGAGACTGGCTCCTGAGAGAGCCACGTCTTCTCCTTCTGCTAGGCAGAAAAAAACTGGGGCTGCTAGCTGCAGGTGGGAGGGTAATGTCTGGAGGGACCGCCCCCCTGGGCGGGGCTGTTCAGCTCTGGCTTGTTCTAGAATGTTTTAACATCTAACATTCTGCCTAGATCTTCTCCTGCAAGCAGGGACATATACCCACGTGTAATCAGTATGAGAGCTGCGTCGGTCCATGGACGATAAGAGAAAAAGAATCAGTATCGGCGAGTACTTGAAAGTATCGGTACTTGTACTCGGTCTTAAAAAAGTGGCATCGGGAAGAGATACAGGAAGAAATACAGTCTGGCTTCAGATGCCCACACTTGAGATGGCCACGGCCTGCTGGAAGGTTATAACGCAAGAAACGAATGCTACAAACATACAAAACAAACCTAGGATTACAGCCTAACTTTACTAGAATACATTAAGCTTGTGTATTATAGGGGTATTTTTATCAAAAAATTATAATTTCGGCCGGAACACCGCTTTAAGAGGTCTCTTAAAAAAAGGTGCCCGGGGTCGTATAACAGAATTCATAATACATTTTATGGATTCTTAAAGAAGAATGGGAAAGGCAAATTAGAAAGTGAATATTACCCTCATGCTTCCAAGCTCTCTTTCTCCTTTAGTTTGTGAAGTACAGCCACTTGAAGTGTCAAAAAACGGCCAGTAACGGTCCTCTGTTTGAAAGTTTAGAGTGGGAGGATACAACTGCAGCAATCCGCCCACTCGTTCAGTCACTACTTCTCTTTAACATGTGGCCGATCCTGGCAAATGGGCACACACCTAAGCAGCAAACCAGAACGTGCACGTTTTCCACAAGTCTCCATTTCCATAGAAACCTATCAACACCCTTAAACCAGGAAGCGGAGGCAGTGTGAGAAGTTGTGCACTGTCATCATCTCCAGCAGCTGTCTTGTCTGTGTTCTGGGCTGCATGGTCACCTGCAGTCTGTGTCCTCTCTCCCCACCACCTCCTCTGATACTTCCTGGGCTTCGATTTTTCCCCCCTGAGTCCTCAGATCTCTACCCCCTCTCCTCCCCTTCACTCACATTGAATGCCTGTGTTGGCTTTCAGCACAGGAGGTTATCAGGAGGTGGAGGGGGGTGGTCGGCAAAGGAACAGCACATTATCATGTTCAGAGGGATCCCTGGATGCTCTCTACACATCCCATTCAACAGGAAGACATCAGCCACTTCTTGTGTCTATCTGTGAATAAACAGTGAGATGTGTTCAATACAATGCAGTGCTGCAGGGGGAGGGGAACAGGAGTCCCCATCTTCAGTGTTGTATTGTGCATTATATTTTTATTATTAGGAACAGTAGAATATGTATAAAGAACACTTCAGTAATCTCTCTTCCACAGTCACTGAACTGCTCCTGCTGTTACTGAAGGCATGTATGTGTGCTCAGGATCGTCTGACAAGAGGGAGGGGGGAAGGGGAGGAGGGAGAGGAGCGATGCAGTGTGAAGTCTCAGGAGCAAGCAGCAAACGTCAATCACAGAGATGACAGGAAAGGGGGTGTATCCAGACTCCTCAGATTCCCCATTGTCGGTATGAGGCTTCAAGAAAGATTGTAGTTCCTTCCACAGGTAATTAACTCTTTTTGCATAAAGTGTGCACTTCTCAGAGTGCAGGAAAGCTCTGTAGGTATTAGTAGCTTATAAGGATCGAGATTAAGCAAAACAAATAAAACCCATACTTCTCTTTTAAACTCTCTATGAGCCTGTGGTGCATAACAGCTTATGTTTTAAAAAATATACCGTAGCATGTAATCTTTAATGTGTGAACTCTGCTGCCCATCTATACAGATATAATGCTCATTGAAGGACTATTCTAACATCAACACATGCTAGCCCTTCAATAGGCTAAAGGCTGTATCCTGTTGCTGCTCACGACGAAAAGACTGAGAAGTAATAAAAACTACAAGGTCAGAATAATGAAAATTAAGAAAAAAAAAAAAAAAGTACATAACTATTTTTAGGACTACACATACCATTTCCTCACTGTCTGCAGGTTTAAGCTCTGTGCCCGGTTGTTTAGGAGGTTTAACAACTGTTGGCATTATCTTGTTATGTAGTGCAGTCTCCTCCTCAGTGGCTTCTTCCAGGATCTAGAAGGCAATAGTATAATTATGTTAAATAGAATTAGCCGTTCCTCAACTCAAAATTATTTCTGAACCATTCTAAACATAACAAAGCTTCTGTGAGTTTTGTGACCTGCAGGCTAAGTTTAAGAATGATCCATCTATTTCGCCACTGCTGACTCTTACCTCGCTTCACTACCTAGTGAGTCGCTAACCGGGCACTATGCAGCCAGCAGAGTTAGAACTTCCAAACCAGGAATGCCTATGGAAGAGTGTGACAGAGAGCGCCTAATATCCTTCACAATAAACCTAAGTACACAAATGCCACAGGTATACTTTTTTAACCAACATGCTTGAAAACCATTTAAAGTTCTTTTCAGTATAGTAACTGAGATTCTGGCAACATTTCTGCAGCAAATGGTACAACATAAGCAATTGCAGACTTACAGTAGTGATATGGAGCATAAAAACACAATGAGGAAAGTTTGAATGGGAATGTAAGTACCTACAAAAAACACCTAAACTCAACGTCACCTAAATAGAAGCAAAAATAGTTTTTGTCACTTTAACTGAAACTATTACTTCTGGACAACAAAGCCTGTTTTCTTTAAAGCCTGTGATAAAAGGTTTATAGACATTCCAAACAGACTTTACTATCAACAGCTCACAATTGTGAAATATTCCAAGACTCTCAAGGGGTATCAGAACTTTCATAAAACTACCCAGTCCTGATTCATTTTCTGTATAGCCTAACATTATACAAACAGCTAAAACTTGTGTGTCAGGGAAAGGTTGGATTACATTTCATCTCCCTGCTCTGTGGGTAAATATGTTTTTTTAGGGCCTGTTTACATTAGGTATGGTGAGGACTGCCCAGGGCAGCTATTTCCAGTGCAGTCCCAATGTGAAACGTCTTGTCAAGTATCAGGCCACTCAGTGCCAGATTAAACTAGGCAGTTGAAACCTTGGGGACCCCCCCCCCCTCGCAGGTTTCTGGAGGCTTCTCGTGTTCACACTCAAGTGGGATAACATTGAACTAGGTAGTGTGCACGTTGGCCGCTAGATAGAGATGACCATCACTTTTCTACATTACACACATGAGCTTTTAAGAGACAATTTGTAATGTGAACCTGATGTCTATAGTTTATGTACTTTAGGTTGTATTTGGGTACATTACATAAATACAGTATTTTTTCTATAGAGTCTTTGATGTATAGTTTCCAGTTTATTGCATTGACTTGTTTTTCTATCTTTTGTAAACCATTTAAAAAAGCTTTTGTAATTTATTTACAAAAATCAAATCAATATTTTCATCAGTTGTTGTGGGGACCTTAAAGGGCATGGGGCCCATAATCCAGTTCCCACTGCCTATTTGGAAATCCAGCACTTAGGCCAGTTCACCCTAACCCATCGTGGTGATGTGCGCTGAAATGAACACTGCGGCCAACAGAACTTAAAGAAATGTCACTCTGTGACATTTCAGTAAATTGTGCTTTTAAAAAGAAAAAAAGTAAAGCGTGTGATGCATCTGGATTATGCTACCGTACACCAATGGCAGCGTCCCAACGCCATTATTGTACAACGCCAGGCAAAAAATAGGATTTTTATAACAGCTTACCTGTAAAATCCTTTTCTTGGAGTACATCACGGGACACAGAGCGACATAGTCATTACTAATGGGTTATATAGATACCGTCAGGTGCTGGCACTGGCAACTTCCAAAACCGGAAGTACCCTCCCCTATATAAGCCCCTCCCATCCGGGAGCACCTCAGTTTTGTAGCAAAGCAATAAGTGTCCCTAAAGAGGGGCGGGAGCTCTGTGTCCCGTGATGTACTCCAAGAAAAGGATTTTACAGGTAAGCTGTTATAAAAATCCTATTTTCTTTCTCGTACATCACGGGACACAGAGCGACATAGTCATTACTAATGGGATGTCCTAAAGCAATGCCAAATGAGGGGGGGGATACACCATATATAAGCTGAGCGCTATCAGACATGAGGATCTTTTGCGGCCTGCAACACACTGCGCCCAAAGGCGACATCCTCCTGACTTCTAACGTCCACCTGGTAGGACCTAGTAAACGTGTGTACCGAAGACCATGTTGCGGCCTTACAGATTTGAGCCAGGGAGGCCTGGTGATGCACTGCCCATGAAGTTCCAACTGCTCTCGTGGAGTGCGCTCTAACTTTGAACGGAGGCGGTCTCCTTCTCAAGCCATAAGCTTGCATAATGACCTGTCGAATCCACTTGGCTAAAGTAGATTTTGACGCTGCCTGACCCTTTCTGGGGCCTTCCGGCAGAATAAACAAAGTATCCGTTCTGCGAATCTGAGCAGTGGCTTTTAGATAAGCTTTAACTGCTCTTACTACATCCAAAGAATGCAATAACTTTTCCTCTACCGAAGTAGGTTTGGGGAAAAAAGAAGGAAGAACCACATCTTGGTTCAAATGAAACCTCGATACCACCTTAGGAAGAAAGGCTGGATGAGGACGTAACACTACTCTGTCCTTATGGATAACCAGATATGGCTCCTTACAGGACATAGCTGCTAATTCCGATACTCTTTTAGCCGAACAAATGGCTACTAGAAAAACCAATTTCCTGGTGAGAAGCACCAAGGAAATATGCTGTAATGGTTCAAATGGTTGTTTCTGTAGAACCGACAGAACCAAGTTTAGATCCCATGGACATATGGGAATATTAACCGGAGGACTAATACGCATCACTCCTTGTATAAAGGCTTTGACTAGTGAATGCGAAGCCAAGGGCCTTTGAAAAAATATTGACAAGGCCGAAATCTGACCCTTGATAGTACTCAAGGCAAGCTTTCTATCTACAGCCCATTGTAGGAAGTCCAGAATCCTACCTATTACGTATTTACGTGGATGCCATTTTCTGGCCTCACACCAGGCGATGTACGCCTTCCAGATTCTATAGTAGATCTGCCTGGATACCGGTTTCCTGGCATTGATCATGGTAGACACCACAGCATTAGAGAGCCCTCTCTTTTTTAGAATGTGGGCTTCAATAGCCAGGCCGTCAAACCTAGGGCTGGTAAGGAAGGGTGGTATATCGGTCCCTGCGAAAGCAGGTCCGGACGATGTGGGAGGGTCCAAGGACTCCCCACAGACATTTTTACAATCTCCGCGTACCATGCTCTTCGGGGCCACGCTGGAGCCACCAGAATCACTGGTTTCTTTTCTACCCTGATTCTGCGGAGTAATCGAGGTAACCATTGTGGCGGTGTGAATGCATATATCAGCTTGAACTGATCCCAAGGGAACACTAGGGCATCCGAGCCGCAAGCTAGGGGATCCCTTGTCCGAGAGACAAACCTGTCCCCCTTTGCGTTGAATCTGGATGCTAGAAGATCTACATCCGATGTTCCCCACCGCTGACATATTGTCCAGAAAACCTCGGGGTGAAGGGACCCTTCCTCTGGGCCTAATTGCTGGCGACTTAGAAAGTCCGCCTTCCAATTCTCCACTCCTGGAATGAATACCGCAGATATGGCTGGGACATATTTTTCTGCCCATTTCAGGATGTAATTTACTTCCCTCTGGGCTGCACGACTCCTGGTGCCCCCCTGATGATTGATATATGCCACTGCTGTGGCATTGTCTGATTGAATTCTGACAGGGGACCCTTGGAGTTTGGATGTCCATGCTACTAGGGCATACCGGGCTGCTCGTATCTCTAAGAGATTGATGGGCAGGGCCTTTTCTGCATCCGACCATCTGCCCTGGAGAGACTATTGCTCCAGTACTGCTCCCCAGCCTATAAGGCTGGCATCTGTAGTGACCACCTTCCAAGAAATCGGACTGAAGGATTTCCTTTTTTCCAGATTCTGGGGAACCAACCACCAACGGAGGCTCTTGCGAACGGAAGGGGACAAGGACATTGTAAGTCTAGGGCCTGAACTTTTTTGTTCCAGGCTGACAGTATGGCCCCTTTCAAATTCCTTGAATGGAATTGACCATAGGGTACTGCTTCGAATGATGCCACCATTTTTCCCAGCAGCCTCATATACAGGCGTATGGACGGCTGTCTTTTTTGTACCCACTAAGTGGATCAAATCTTTCAAAGACAACACCTTTCCTCGAGGCAAGAATATTTTTCTCTGGCCTGAATCCAACCTTAGCCCCAAGTATTCCAGACTTTTGACTGGTTTTTAGGGCTGACTTGTCTCGGTTGATAATCCAACCGTGAGATTCCAGATACTTGATTGTCTTGTGAACGACCACGTCTAGTTTTTTCACTGAGTGGTCTATCAGCAATAAGTCATCCAGATATGCCATTATCATTACACCTTGTGTTCTTAGATTGGCCAATAAAGGGCCAGAATTTTTGTAAACACTCGTGGTGCTGTGGCCAAACCGAAGGGTAAGGCTCTGAACTGAAAATGGCGCCCTTCTACTGCAAAGCGTAGAAATTTTTGGTGGACTGGAAAGATGGGAATGTGCAAATAAGCATCTTTGATGTCGATCGTGGCTAACCAATCCTCCCCTTGTAGGGCAGTGGCCACCGATCGGATCGACTCCATCGGAAAGTCCTGATATACAGGAATTTGTATAGCCCTTTTAGAATTAATATGGGCCTCCCGTCCGCGTTTGCTTCGGGACTGTAAGAGGTTTGAGTAAAACCCGAACCCTCATTCTTCCAGGGGAACCTCCATAATTACTCCTTGGAGCAATAGTTGTTCTAGTGCCAACAGGAGGGACTCTCTCTTCCGGGGATCCCTTGGCACGTTTGACCTCAAAAATGGGAAGGAGGAGAGTCTTTTAACTCCAAACTGTATCCCAAACCTACTGCGGAGAGCACCTATCTGTCTTGATCGTGTCCCGCCAGGTCTCTTGCGAACAACTGGAGTCCTCCCCCCACCCGACTGAGTGGGGGCTTCAATGAATTTAACTTTGGGGGAGGTTTTGTACCTCCCCTGACCCAGGGTTTCTCATTACCCTGCTACTGTCCCTGTTTTTTACCCCCGGGATTTGACCGAGGAGGCCGTCGGAACTGTTACACAGCCGATGCCCCAGGGACTGGAGAAGCAGGCCTCTTAAAGAGGGACCTCTAACTCTGCTTTTAACCGGCAAGAGCGTATTTTTACCGCTGGAAATTTTCTGGATATATTTGTCCAGGTTTTCCCTGAATAAGCGTTTACCATGAAATGGGACGCTAACCAGCCATTCTTTACAGGGAGCTTTAGCAGACCAGTTTTTGAGCCATAGGAGCCTACGCATATGTACTATAGACAGCGTAAGGCGGGAGGCCTGATGGACTGAATCCTCTATGGCGTCAACCGCAAAGCCTAAGGCTCTAGGTAGATCAGCTAGGGCAAAGCCTGCTGATCTGTCAAGTCCCTCAAGACCTGTTTCAACTGATCCTTCACTGCTTAGCAGACCCCAATAGCTGCTACTGCTGGTTGTATCACCAAGCAGATTTTCATAAGGACTCCAATCTTTTATCTATTGGGTTCTTGAACATTTGGACATTATCCACTGGACATGTCAGTGATTTATACATACAAGAGATGGCTGCGTCCACTGTAGGGACCTTCCATTTTTTTTTTTTTTTGATGAACTTATCCTCCATGGGATAGACCACCGGAAATCTCTTGGGGGAATAAATATTTTCTCAGGACGTTCCCAATCCTGGTAAATGAGCCCTTTCAGTAAAGGGTGAAGTGGAAAAGAACAAACAGTCTGGGGGCTTCTAGCGACCCCAACGAGGATACAGTAGTGGTTGATGGTTCCGCAAGGTGCATTTTTAAATGCTGATCGGACCATGTTAGTCAGAGACTGAACCCATAATCTTTCAGCTTGAGATGCTGAGAAAAGGTTCCCCCACTGTTGATTCCTCTATAACAGAATCAACCTCATCCTGACCCCCTTCAGGCAGGTCGATCCCTGTATGGGACTGTTGCTCTGCTAACAGGCACTCTGAAGGAGGAGACGGAGATCGGGCGTGCTTTCCCTGACAGGGAGGCAGCGATAAATGTTGACAATCTCTCTAATCCTCCCAGAGCTGAGGAAAAAACCTCCTCTGTTACATACACAGGAGCAGGTGACTGAGGACAGCCACAGTACCAAGTACCCCTGCGGGGTCTCTACGGTCACTTACCTCTGAACTTCAGGGGAGACTGGTGCAGCAGGAGTATGCCCAAGATCCTCCGAGCCCGATGAGACCCCCTTCGCTTCCTGGAAGATTCAGTTCCGGAGCTTCTGGACGGCATATTCCTAAGCCTAAAGCTGAGGTATTCCAGCCGCAATACACCACTTTTACTGAGAATAGTCTAGCACAATTGCTGCTATATCACAGTTGGTGTCTACTAATGTGCCTTTCTAGGGGATGCCTGTATCAACCGCTTGCTGTATGCCTTTAAATGTTGCCAGCTCTGTCTCTGTACTTCATAGCCAGCTCACTACAATATTGTTGTTTTTTTTTAAAACTGCTGGGACGCCCGCACATGCGCAGAAGCGCTGCGGCGCGCACAGAGCGTCATCCCCCAGGCTCCGCCCCCTTTCCCGGCTCACCTCTATATATAGAGGCGCGTGCACGCGCACGCGCGCGGGCACGTGCGCCTTCGGCGCTAATTTCAAATATGGTAACAAGGGACAGGAGCCAGGGCCCCTCTTTGCCGCAGGCCGGGGGATGGACGAGCACTGCAACATGGCAGAGGAAGCAGTTTCCTATCAGAGAACTCACCATCTGCCTGGACTTTGCTCTGCTGAGAAGAAGCTAGTCCACATGACAAGAAAACATTCCACAGCGGCCTCTAGTGGACAAACACAGGTACCGCAGTCTAATATATTAAATATATATATAAAAAAAATTTTTTTTTTTTTTTTTTCTTGACCACCATTAAAAATTATTACATTTTTTTAGTAGTTACAGGCATGCACAATTTTGCGGGAATACCATTAGGTAACAGACAGAAAGACAAATTAGGCTTGGGGGTCCCCCAATAGAACCAAGTTCCTGGGGGCCCCCACTTACCTGTTCCCTGCCGCAGGACTTTGTTTGGTCCACAAAAGCCCAAACTTCACCTATCACGGCAGGCATTGTAATCAAACCTTCAGGGACTGGGTTCCCAAGGATTCCACTCCCCTGGACCTGTATAGCACCCTGCACAGAAAACATCTTGGTCGTGGGTATGACCAGAGCTCTGGATCCCAGGGTCCAGCTCTCCTAAGAGAAGCATTACAGGCAAAACCTTGCTCTTCTCTTTGCAAGGCCCGGGTACCGACCGTTTAGCTATGAAGCTTTTTTGGTCGGATCCGGAATAGCTTACTGAGGCCCAAAAGAACCTGTACGCAAGCTCAGTGAAAAACACATGTTTCTTCTTGGCCAACACCTTAGACACTGGCAAAAAACTGAGGTGCTCCCGGATGGGAGGGGCTTATATAGGGGAGGGTACTTCCGGTTTTGGAAGTTGCCAGTGCCAGCACCTGACGGCATCTATATAACCCATTAGTAATGACTATGTCGCTCTGTGTCCCGTGATGTACGAGAAAGAAATACCAAATGTTTCAACAGCTTGAAAACAAGTTAGGCCCCTTTCACATGGTACGGACTCCTTCAGGAGTCTGCATGCTCAGTGGGGAATCTGTCCGCTGATCCTCGCTGAGCAGGCAGATATTTGGTCTGTGTCCATGCAGAGTGGACACAGACACAGCCCACTCTCCTCTATGGGCGGACAGATGTAAAAGAACTGCCTGTCCGTTTACACCAATTACCATCCGATTTGATCAATGGTTCCTTATCTGTTTTAGGCGGATCGGCTGTCAGTGGATGTAAACGAACATATGTCTGTTTACATCCGCTGCTTCATAGAGGATAATGGAGTGTCTAATCGGGTCCAAAAAAACTGACAGGCAGACCCAATCAGTCCACCGTTTGAAAGGGGTTTTAGTAAAGAAAGGGTATGTTGCATTTTAAAGTTTTTTCAACCTCCTATATGAAAATACAAATTAAACAAAGCATGATCATGATTGCTAGAGGTAAGGTTTTCCATAATAGTTAGGTACAAGGCCTTTTGGATGATGGCCGGATTTCACAAATAAGTTCTACAAAAAGAGGAAATATGAGGAACAGCAAATTTCTTGAGGACTATATCACCCACTGAACAGCTCAGGGCAACACGCTGTGTGTGTAAAAGTGAGGAAAATCAACATGAAACTAAGCATGGGTAGTTAGCAAGAAGAAAGACGAGACCACTCACCCATCCTATGGCTTCAAACATTTTTAAGTCTAGAGGATCACCTGAAATCACTCCATCAATCTTTGTGAGTGAATGGCAGGTTGCCATACAGGCAACAAAATTAGACTTGACCAAACCCTCACTGCAAGCTTTCTCTTCTGACAGAAGGAACCTGAAATTACAGAAAAAGTAATTAGAATAAATTACAATATTGTAACAAAGAATTACAGTTAAATTATGTAACCAAGTGCATGTGTTTATTAACAAAGACATGACTATATAGAGGGCTAATTAAATACTAGAGCAAGTTTGAAGAATCCTCTATCTTGAAGAATGCTTAGAAATTGATCCATGTCTGAACCTGCCCCACTTTGCTGGATGAAGTAGCACCAAAACACAAAAGCAATTTTAGGCCCCTTTCACACTGCCGTGACTTCAAAGTCATGTGATTTTGCCGCGATTTCAGGGAATGCCTGTGTAAACTTGTCTATGGACCTCAACTCGCATCAAAGTCGGACCAAAGTAGTACAGGGACTACATGGAAGTCGGTGTGTCTTGAAGTCGCACAGATATGAATGTTATCATTGGGAATTATGGGTGCGACTTGTCATGCGACTGATGTCCAAAGTCACACAAGTGTGAAAGGGGCCTTAACTGGAATTAGACATATGTCATATGTGTGCTGCTACTGCAATCCTTCTGAAAGTTAGCCATCCTGATGATCCTTTGGCTTAAATGCTTGGAGTCACTGACCCAGAACAAGCTCGGATTTCAATGGATGAATGATCTTATTCACGGTTTTAGAGAACACTGAAAACAAGACAAGCTCACCAGTAAGAAAGCAGAGATATGGTTTGCAGAACAAGGGCTATCGTCATCTTCCTGAATTTTGCACAAGGCTTTCAAAATTCAGATGCTAGTATACAGTAGGTGCCGCCGATAGTGTGTCAATCTCGCCGCTTCTAGCGGCGAGATTGACACCCTATGAGCTCCGTCGTGAGAGCCAGCGCCGAGCTGTCTCGTCATCGGGAAAGGAAAAATAGGATTTTTTACTCACCGTAAAATCCTTTTCTCTGAGTCCATGGACCGACACAGCTTCTCTATTGACAAAGTGGGTATTATCCGTTAATTAGGAGTGACTAGGCAGAAAAACTTGTAAAAAGTGTTGCATCACACCTTCTACAGTACCGCCCAGGGGGCGGACCCTCTGGGTATACCCTCTCAGTCTGCATCTTCGCAGATCAGTTCGTCAAAAAGCAGTACAAACTTAAAAGGAGGGGTGGGTGCTGTGTCGGTCCATGGACTCAGAGAAAAGGATTTTACGGTGAGTAAAAAATCCTATTTACTCTTTCGTCCATGGACCGACACAGCTTCTCTATTGACAAAGTGGGACGTCCCAAAGCAGTGTCAGAGAAAAAAACGAGGGGTGGTAACAGCATAAAAATAAACTTCACCCCAAACACAAAACAGCACTCCTCCAACGGAGGAGTTGCAACTCTAAACAGCCGCTTGCAAAACCTTGCGGCCAAAAGAGGCATCCGAAGATGCACCTACATCAATTTTGTAGAATTTTGTGAAAGTGTGAGCGGACGACCAAGTCGCCGCTTTACATAATTGGGAAACAGACGCTTGATGTCGGAAAGCCCAAGAGGCACCTATTGCCCTGGCCGAATGCGCCGTGACAGGAAAGGGGGGCGCCTGACCCTTTAAGGCATAAGCCTGGATTACTATCTGTCGGATCCACCTAGAGATGGTGGCCGATGAGACTGCTTGGCCCTTCTTGGGACCAGCCACCGAAACAAACAGTGAGTCTGACTTCCGGAACAGGGAAGTAGCAGATATGTATACTCTCAAAGCTCGGACAACGTCCAAGGAATGAAACGCCGACTCCTTAGGATTCGACGGCTGAGGACAAAAGGATGGAAGTACAATGTCTTCGTTGAGATGAAAAGCCGAAACGACTTTCGGAAGAAAGGAAGGCTGCGGCCGCAGCACCACCTTATCCTTGTGGAAAATCAAATAGGGAGCCTTGCAGGACAAGGCTGCCAGCTCAGAGACTCGTCTAACTGACGTAACAGCCACCAAAAAGACCACTGAGAAAGTGTCAACAGGGGAATATCTCTAATATTCTCAAACGGTGCCTTCTGAAGCACCGAGAGGACCAGGTTCAAGTCCCACGGAGGTAACAAGGGACGGACCGGAGGGGCCACATGTCGGACCCCCTGCACAAATGTACTCACGAGAGAGTGAGTCGCCAGGGGTCGCTGAAAAAAGACAGCCAGGGCAGATATCTGTCCCTTAAATCGTACTTAGGGCAAGCCCTTGGTCCACCCCATGCTGTAAAAACAGCAGGATTCTGGAAACCAAATAGGTATGCGGATGCCATTTCATTTCCTCACACATGGAGATGTAGGCCCTCCAAGTGCGGTGATAGACCTTCCTAGAGGACGGTTTTCGAGCACTTCTCATAGTAGAGATTACTGAGTCTGACAGGCCCCGATCTCTCAGTACCTGGTTCTCAACAGCCATGCCGTTAAAGCCAATGACTGTAAAGCAGGATGGAATATGGGACCTAGCGATAGCAGGTCCTTCCGTAGTGGTAGGCGCCAGGGGACGTCTGCTACCAGACGTACTAGATCGGCGTACCAAGGACGCTGAGGCCAATCTGGAGCGATTAGGATCATTGGAATTCCCTCTGCCTCCACTCTGCGGAGCAGAAGAGGAAGAAGCCTTAAGGGAGGGAAGGCATAGATTAGCCGATACTGACCCCACGATGCTACCAACGCGTCCGTTGCGTCTGCCCATGGGTCTCTTGACCGGGCCACAAATCTCAATACCTTCCGATTGAGTCGGGAAGCCAGAAGATCTACGTCTGGTGTGCCCCATCTTTGGCAGAGGAGTTGGAACACCTCCGGGTGTAAGGACCCTTCTCCCTGGTCCAGCATCTGGCGGCTCAGGTAGTCCGAATGTTAGTTACAGCCAGCCCCGCTCCAGTGGGACCCCCTAGGTGACCCCCAGCAACCTTTAGCTAGAAGCCCAGGGAGGAGGGAAAGGCAGGGAGAGAGGGAAGAAAGGGGCCACAACCACTTACTTGATCTCTCCAGGAATGTCCAGCTAAATCACCCAGCCGAGGCAGGGGAGTTTTACTTACCTATCCTGCATGTATTCTGCTGGAAGACATTCCAAACAGATCATCGTCCGCGCACGGAAGGTGACTGTTGGCCAGGCATGCTGTGATTGGACCCAGAAGGGACGATCATATGTATGCCCTGGAGCATGACGTTCACCGGACAGGCTGCTGCGACTCGGCCGTAAGGTCAGCCGAAGCTGAGCGGTCCGATGCAAGCCTTGGAGCGCAAGCTCACCGGCCAGGCTGCTGCGACTCGGCCGTAAGGTCAGCCGAAGCTGAGCGGTCCGATGCAGGCCCTGGAGCGTAAGCTCACCGGCCACCCGTGGAGCGACGGGCATGTCGTGGAAAACCCAGCGCGTAGCTAGGGTCGGCACACGCTCGATGGCCGAAACTGGGGAGACTACAAGGATCGAGGATCCAGCCTGTCACCCAGTCAGCAGTTGATCGAAGATCGCAGGAAACAACAAATGTAGCAAAAAAAAATAAAAAATTATATATATATATATATATATATATATATATATATATATATATATATATCTTTTTTCCCCGGACCAATGGGCCCGAAGGGAGCCATGTCCTACTCCTTGCTAGAAAGAAAAAAACTGATCTGCGAAGATGCAGACTGAGAGGGTATACCCAGAGGGTCCGCCCCCTGGGCGGTACTGTAGAAGGTGTGATGCAACACTTTTTACAAGTTTTTCTGCCTAGTCACTCCTAATTAACGGATAATACCCACTTTGTCAATAGAGAAGCTGTGTCGGTCCATGGACGAAAGAGTAAAATGTTCCTTTCACGATGAGCGACACGCATTGCCGATGGACGGGGATCCGCCGTGGATTCCCGCCAATACCAGGCACTGCGTTTGGTATGAATCCTGAGCGGGAACTCCACGCCAATTTTTAAAGAAAAAAAACGGCGTGGGTTCCCCCTCCAGGAGCATACCCCTCCCTCCTGAACCGTACCAGGCCGCATGCCCTCAACATGCCCTCAACATGGGGGGTTTGGTGCTCTGGGGCAGGGGGGCGACCTGCGCCCCCCCCACACCAGAGCGCCCTGCCCCCATTTTGATGAGGACAGGGCCTCTTCCCGACAACCCTGGCCGTTGGTTGTCGGGGTCTGCGGGCGCGGGGCTTATCGGAATCCGGGAGCCCCCTTTAATAAAGGGGGCCCCCACCCTATGTGAATGAGTATGGGGTACATCGTACCCCTACCCATTCACCTGGTGGAAAAAAATGTCAATAAAAACACAACACAGTTTTTAAAAGTATTTTATTGCACAGCTCCGGGGGTCTTCTTCCGACTTCGGGGGTCTCCGGTGTCGTCGCCGCGCTCTCCGGTTCTCTTCTTCTGCCGGGCCACCGCTATCTTCTTCCAACTCTTTTGCTAGCGGGGCCCGGTCTTCTCCGTCGCCTTCTCCCCTCTTCTCCTCTCCGGTTCTTTCTTTCTTCCGCCGGGCCTCCGCTAACTTCTTTTAGCTCTCTTGCTAGCGGAGGCCCGGTCTTCTCCGTCGCCTTCTCCCCTCCGGTTCTTTCTTTCTTCCACCGGCCCCTCCACTAACTTCTTGCAGCTCTTTTGCTAGTGAAAAAACGGCGTGGGGGTCCCCCTCGAAATCCAAACCAGACCCTTATCCGAGCACGCAACCTGGGAGGCCGCAGGGGAAGAGGGGGGGGGACGAGGGAGCAGCCCCCCCTCCTGAACCGCACCAAGCTGCATGTCCTCAACATGGGGGGTTTGGTGCTCTGGGGCAGGGGGGGCGACCTGCGGCCCCCCCACCCCAGAGCACCCTGCTCCCATGTTGATGACAGGGCCTCTTCCCGACAACCCTGGCCGTTGGTTGTCGGGGTCTGTGGGCGGGGGGCTCCCGGATTCCGATAAGCCCCCCGCAGACCCCGACAACCAACGGCCAGGGTTGTCGGGAAGAGGCCCTGTCATCAACATGGGGGCAGGGTGCTCTGGGGTGGGGGGGCCGCAGGTCGCCCCCCTGCCCCAGAGCACCAAACCCCCCATGTTGAGGACATGCGGCCTGGTGCGGTTCAGGAGGGGGGGGCTGCTCCCTCGTCTCCCCCCCTCTTCCCTTGCGGCCTGCCAGGTTGCGTGCTCGGATAAGGGTCTGGTTTGGATTTCGAGGGGGACCCCCACGCCGTTTTTTCGGCGTAGGGTTCCCCTTCAAATCCAGACCAGACCCAAGGGCCTGGTATGCTTCTGGAGGGGGAACACACGCCGTTTTTTTTCTTTAAAAATTGGCGTGGAGTTCCCGCTCAGGATTCATACCAAACGCAGTGCCTGGTATTGGCGGGAATCCACTTCGGATCCCGTTCAATACAGTGTCACGTCTCCCTCTCACTATTGCAGCGAGCGCGGGATGTCGGCACCCTGTTGCTGAGATCTCGGCACTCCTGTCGCCGAGAATCTCGGCGATGGGAGCGCGATAGATATACAATATCGGCGGCACCTACTGTAGTTTACCTCTTGTCCAGAAACCCACTAAGGGCAGAAACCTTAACTATTAATGCAGTGGTATTGCATTAAAATTCAAGGAGGTCCGATCAGTAAAATGTTCTTCCAGCAGAGGTCCAAATCTCATGTTTGTGTAATGACTAAGATACATCATATTGCAGCCCTCTCTCCTCCTATATCACTATCCAGTTCTTACATCAGTGCCCTCGTGTGTATACACCACTCGCAAACAGCCCCAAAGATGCTGCTTGCAGGACTTTTTTCTAATGTCCTGCAAGCGCACCACACCGGCCCAGTGTGAAAGCACTCTGGCTTTAACACTGGGACTGCAGATGAGGCATTTTTCAGGCGCTATTTTCAGCGCTAAAGCGCCTGAAAAACGCCCCAGTGTGAAAGGGGTCTAAATTCCTTTTCTTGAAGTAAATCACAAGATACAGAGCAGACATAGTAATTACTATGTGGGTTATGCACCACCTATATGGGGTACTGGCAGATCAAACAGAAAGTTCTTCCCTATATAAACCCTCCTACACAGGAAGTACCTTCGTTTTGTAGCAAAGCAATGAATATCCCAAAAAAGATGGGGGTTACCTCTGTGTCCTGTGATGTACTCCAAGAAAAGGGTTTTACAGGTAAGCTGTAGAAAAAAATCGAATTTTCTTCATTGTACATCACGGGACACTGAGCAGCCATAGTAATTACTATGTGGGATGTCCTAAAGCAATGCCCTTGAGGGCAGGGAGACGCGATTACAGAAACTGCTACCTGAGGAGGACTTATTCTGACGCCCGTAACATAATGTGGCCAAAGCAGTATCCTTTGTGGCTTTGATATCCATCTGGTAAAATCCTGTGAATGTATGAACCAAAGACCATGTAGTGGCTTTAAAATCCTGAGCCACCGACACCTGATGGCCCAAGATGCCCCCACACACCTGGTAGGGAGCGCTTCCAAAAAGGGGTGGGGACCTTGCACTTTCAAGCCATAGGCTTGAATCGTTAACTGACAGATCAAATGAAAATAGTTAACTTGGATGCCTCCTGCCCTTCCTGGGCTCTACTGGCAGCACAAACCAGGATTCCTGACCTGTGGAAGTAATTCTGACCGACTGAACTACCTTCAGAGTATGCAGCGATCTTACCCCTGACAACTGAGGAATCAGAAAAAAGTTGACAAGACATTGTCCTGATTCAAGTGAAAACTAGAAACCACTTTAGGCAATAAAGTTGGTTAAGAACACAACATCACCTTATGATGCGAAACCAAGAACGGCCCCTTGCATGAAAGGGCCATCAGCTCTGCCACTCCACTTGGTGAAGTAAAAGCAACCAAAGAAGCCATCTTCCAAGATAAAGGACTAACCGAGTCTCCCAATTGTTTCAAAAAGTGACCTCTGTAAGGACAGACGAGAGCAAATTCAAGTCCCAAGGACACAAGAGTGGCCTGACAGGCGGGACTTTCTGCGTTACACGCTGTATGAAGTATGAACCAAAACAACGGCTTCTGGAGAAAAATGGATAGGGATGAAATCTGACCCGTAATGATACTTAAGGCTCCCTTCCCGATTAGAGAAAGGAAAGAAACTCCCACTCACATATCTGCAGGTGCCAATTCCTGGCTTGACCCCAGGCATAAAACATTACCAAGTGCTGTAATTTAAGTTCCCTGAACCTGGCTTCCAGGGGCTCAACAGTGTAAAGATACAGCACTCAAGACCACTAGGTCCCACTGGACTGGGATTGTCAGAGGAGCGACCCACGCAAGACTCGCTTATGTCAGCCGAATTAGCCCAGGAGGGCTTGGTACACCAACACTATTATCAGAGTTACCACTTCTCGGATTCTTCGCAAAAGATGTAGCAGTAGTCGAAACAGAGGTAAAGCGTCAATTAGGGAAAATTGGTGTTACCAGTGGATCCATCACTATTGCCAGTGGGATTTTCATCCCGAACACAATCTGTCCCAACTTCTTGTAGAACTTGGAATCTAGTAGATCCACTTGCAGAGATCTCCAACGTTGGCCAATTGCCAAAAAACGACTCAGGATGCAGAAACCGTGTGGTCCCAGCACTAGTTGCTGATGACTGGAAAACCTCCCTGCCACTATTCTATACCTGGAATATGTACTGGCGATAGAGACCGCACGTGTTGTGCGGTCCCAGACGAAATGTGGTTTATCTTCCTGAGCCACAGGACGCCTGGTGCCACTCTGGTGGTTGATATATATGCCACTGCAGAGGCATTTCTGGATTTAACCTATAACTTGTTTGTCCCATAATCCAGAGCAAGGTGTACTGGCACAAAGTTTCAAGATATTGATGGGCAGTATCCTCTGCTGTGAAGACCTTTTTTTTTTATTTTATTTTTTTTATTCTTTAATTTCTTGAAACAGGGTATACAGATGCAACATTGCCATTTAAAGAAAACATATAAAAGCAATACTTGATCAATCCATCAGATTGCTTATTTTACTATAGTCTCAGTCTATTCTTCCTGCTGCCCCTCTTCTTTCCCTTCCCTCTACATCTCCTACTTCTTTTGACCCTGCTATCCTTTCCTATTTCCCCTATTCTACCCCCATCCCCTTCCCTCGACCCACATAGCCTCCCTTCTTTTACCCCTGCTTTACGCAGGAGAACATTAAACACACAAAAAAAAAAAAGACTGGGTGTGGAACTTCTCAGAAACCCTTGCTTACTCTTTTTATCAGTCAGCCTAATTTTTATTTTTACTCTTCTAATAACTTCTTCCCTTCCTCCGTTTTTAAAAATTGCTCCCATGGTGCCCATATTTCTTGTATTTGTTTTTCCCCTCCAACGTTATCGGTAAGAATTTTTCCATTATTCCCACCCTTCTAACTTTGTTTAACCACACTGAAATCGTAGGGGCGCTAGGATCTTTCCATTTCATCGCAATACAACTTTTTGCCGCATTTACTAAATGGCACAAGACTGAATTTATATATTTTTTCGGTGGGATTTGTGTATGGTGTAGCAAGACAAAAGCTGGTTTCTTCTGCAATCTGATGTTCTGTAAATGTTTGAGTAATTCTCTGTACAGTTTGCCAAAATTGTCTAATTACTGGGCATGCCCAAAAAATGTGTATCATAGTCCCTTTTTCATCACATTCTCTCCAGCACCTGTCAGATATTTCTGGAAAAAAATTGTTCAAGGCCGATGGCGTATAATACCATTGTGTTAAAATTTTATAGTTTGATTCCTGTATTTTCGTACACCTTGAAGATTTTAACGACAGATCTATGATATTCTGGCATTGTGCTGTAGAGAAAGTTTGGCCTAGATCTCGTTCCCATTTGGCAAGACAATCTATTTTAGAGTCCTCTGAGGGTGCAGTCAGGATTGTATATATTTTAGAGATTACGTGGGATAGGGGTTCCTCCCCCTGACAGTACTCTTCGAATTTAGTTTGTGTTCACCTATATCTTTCTGCGAGTCCCAGGGTCTCCAAATAATGTCTAACCTGTCGAGCTTGCCATATGGGAATTTGATATTGCCCTCCTTGTTGTATTAATGCACCAATTGATACCCATCCTCTGTCTCCTAAAAAAATGTGAGGCTTGAAATCTTCCCTTTTCTCAGTTTCCTAAGTATTTGTGAGTCCATGCCTGGTGGGAACTCTGGGTTTCCTAAAATTGGAAACAGAGGAGAGTTTTTGGTGGAGAATTTAGAGTTCTGGTTTACTTTATTTCCTATTCTTAAGGTTTCACCTATCGTATGGTTGGTTTTTTACTACAGGTGGTAGAGTTTTATAGCACCATTTTAGAGGAACTGGACACACTTGCTGCTCCATAGTGACCCACAGTTTGTAATCCCCATATGTCTACTCCAATCAACTATCCTACCAAGTTGGACCGCCTGATAGTATTTATACATATCTGGTGCCGCTATTCCTCCAGCCCTTTTGGGTGAGGTCAGCAATGTTCTACCTATTCTTGGCCATTTACTGGCCCAAATAAAATTAGTAAACACTCCACGGACTTGATTGAAGTAAGACATGGGGATTCTCACCGGCAATGCTTGAAAGAGATAAAGGAATTTTGGCACCACACTCATTTTTAGAATATTACATCTCCCAAACCATGAGTGTATTCCTTTACTCCAGCCTTCCAATAAAGTTCTGACTGTACTAAGTAATGGTACAAAGTTTAACTCAAAAGTATTTACTAAATTTGGGGGTATTCGTGTTCCTAGATAATTCAGTGCTTTAGTTGTCCATCTGAACTTAAAGCTATATTCTAGCCCACTTTTGATGGAATCCGGAAGTGCCACCCCCATCGCCTCTGATTTACCATAATTTATTTTTAAGTTTGACATAGTCCCATATAATTCTACTTCTTTCATTAGATTTGGTAGCAAAATTTTTGGTCTTGCTAGTGAGAAGAGCATATCATCCGCATATGCGGATACTTTATATTCCTTCCCCCCCACCTCAATACCCACAATATCTGGGTTCTGTCGTATCTTATTTAAAAGCGGTTCAAATGTTGGGGCGAATAAAAGAGGCAACATGGGGCAGCCCTGCCGGGTTCCATTTGTAATAGCAAAGGGCCTAGAGTAAATCCCATTTACCTTTACCAGTGCACAAGGACCTGTATACACTCCTGCTATCCACTGGACCATCCTCTCACCTATAACCATCTGTTTTAAGACCTCAAACATAAATTTCCAGCTTACTCTGTCGAATGCTTTTTCTGCATCCGTATTTAAAAAAACACTTGGTATCTTCTTGTGATTTACCCTATGGATAAAATTTAACACTTTTATAGTGCCGTCTCTTGCCTCTCTTGCCGAGATCAATCCTACCTGGTCAAGATGTACTATTTCAGGAAGATAAGACTGTATACAAAATGCTAAAATCTTAGTCAAAAATTTTAAGTCCACATTTAAAAAGGATATTGGTCTATAGCTACTACAGCTCGCTGGGTCCTTCCCCTCTTTTGGAATAACTGTAATATGCGCTGTTACGGTCTCCGACGGTAACACCACTGTTTGTCCAACTTTAAACACCTTAGTCATATATGGCCCCAGATGTGTAATAAAACTTTGGTAATATTGTATGGTAAACCCATCCGGGCCTGGTGCTTTACCATGTTTTATTGTTTTCATTATTGTTTGCACTTCCTCCATCGTAATTGGTCTCTCTACTTCCCTTCGAGCTGGCGATGATAATCTAGAAAGTCGTGAGCAGGACACGTATTTCTCAAGGGACCATGGGGAAACCGATATCTGACAAATTATATAATGAAGAATAATATTCCCCAAATTCTTGCGCTATTTCTTTTGGAAAAAATCGTTTTTGGTCTGCTTTTGTTTTAATCATTGGTATATATGACCGTGTCTCTTTTTTTAGTTTTTTTTGCTAGTAGTTTACCACATTTGTCTCCTGAATCATACTCTATCCTCCTCCCGTACTGTAGGCTTGCTTCGGCCTTATATCGTAGGTCGTCTGCTATTTGTCTTCCAAGATGTACGAATTCTATCCCTACACTTATTTTTTTTTTTTTTTGTGTTGTATCTCGAGTTCCTGTAGCTTTTCTAATAAATCTTTTATTTGTTCTTCTCTAGCCTTTTTCACTCGAGATCCATGTTTAATTAAGATACCTCGCATTACTGCTTTATGGGCCTCCCATACTATACCAGGGTCACTCTCTTTGGTATCGTTTATCTGGAAATACCACTTAATTTCGTTGGTCAAGTCTTCTGTAATTTGGGGGCTCTGTAGTAAACTTTCATTTAAGCGCCATCTCCAGTCTGTTGATTGGGTCCCCCCCTTTAAAGTTAACTCCATCGTAACTGGTGCGTGATCTGTCCATGTTATATTTCCTATGGATATGTCCTTTACCGACTGAAGTAACTGATGGGGTACCAGAAAAAATAGGATTTTTTACTCACCGTAAAATCCTTTTCTCTGAGTCCATGGACCGACACAGCTTCTCTATTGACAAAGTGGGTATTATCCGTTAATTAGGAGTGACTACGCAGAAAACTTGTAAAAAGTGTTGCATCACACCTTCTACAGTACCGCCCAGGGGGCGAACCCTCTGGGTATATCACCTCAGTCTGCATCTCGCAGATCAGTTCGTCAAAAAGCAGTACAAACTTAAAAAGGAGGGGTGGGTGCTATGTCGGTCCATGGAATCAGAGAAAAGGATTTTACGGCGAGTAAAAAATCATATTTACTCTTTCGTCCATGGGCCGACACAGCTTCTCTATTGACAAAGTTGGACGTCCCAAAGCAGTGTCAGAGAAAAAAAACGAGGGGTGGTAACAGCATAAAAATAAACCCAAAAAACACAAAACAGCACTCCAACGGAGGAGCTGCAACTCTAAACAGCCGCTTACAAAACCTTGCGGCCGAAAGAGGCCTCCGAAGATGCACCTACATCAACTTTGTAGAATTTTGTGAAAGTGTGAGCAGACGACCAAGTCGCCGCTTTACATAATTTGGAAACAGACCGGAAAGGTGGGCGCTTGACCCTTTAAGGCATAAGTCTGGATTACTATCTGTCAGATCCAACTAGAGATGGTGGCCGACGAGACTGCTTGGCCCTTCTTGGGACCAGCCACCGAAACAAAACAGTGAGTCTGACTTCCGGAACAGGGAAGTAGCTCAGAGACTCGTCTAACTGACGTAACAGCCACCAAAAAGACCACCTTCTGAGAAAGTGTCAACAGGGGAATATCTCTAATATTCTCAAACGGTGCCTTCTGAAGCACCGAGAGGACCAGGTTCAAGTCCCACGGAGGTAGCGAGGGACGGACCGGAGGGGCCACATGTCGAACCCCCTGCACAAATGTACTCACGAGAGAGTAAGTCGCCAGGGGGTCGCTGAAAAAAAGACAGCCAGGGCAGATATCTGTCCCTAATCGTACTTAGGGCAAGCCTTTAGTCCATCCCATGCTGTAAAAACAGCAGGATTCTGGAAACCAAATAAGTACGCGGATGCCATTTCCTTTCCTCACACATGGAGATGTAGGCCTTCCAAGTGCGGTGATAAACCTTCTAGAGGACGGTTTCCGAGCACTTCTCATAGTAGAGATTACTGAATCTGACAGGCCCCGGTCTCTCAGTACCTGGTTCTCAACAGCCATGCCGTTAAGGCCAGTGACCGTAAAGCAGGATGGAGTATGGGATCTTGAAAAAGCAGGTCCTTCCATAGTGGTAGGTGCCAGGGGACGTCTGCTACCAGACGTACTAGATCGGCGTACCAAGGACACTGAGGCCAATCTGGAGCGATTAGGATCATTGTAATTCCCTCTGCCTTCACTCTGCGGAGCAGAAGAGGAAGAAGCCTTAAGGGAGGGAAGGCATAGATTAGCCGATACCGACCCCGCAATGCCAATAGTGCCGGTACGCTCCTCTCTGCCCACTTCAGGATGCGAGCGACCTCCGATGCTGCAGCTGAGCTTCTTGTTCCTCCTTGATGATTGACATATGCCACTGCTGTGGCGTTGTCTGACTGGATCCTGACTGGACGCCCTTGCAGCCTCCGACACCATTTGAAGAGGCACAGCTTGATCGTCCGGATTTCCAGGACATTGATCGGCAGGAGGGCTTCCTCTGGGGTCCAGCGACCTTGCGCCGACTGAACACCCCAGACTCCCCCCCCCCAACCTGTAAGGCTGGCGTCCGTCGTGATCACTATCCAGTAAACCGGAAGAAATGACTTCCCGGCCATTAGAGCCGGTGCTGTCAGCCACCATACCAGGGATCTCCTGACTAGGTGGCTCACTCGGATTTCATAATCCAGAGATGGACATCTGTTCCATCTGGACAGAAATTCCTTCTGCAACATTCGAGTGTGGTATTGAGCATATGGGACCGCCTCGAAGGAGGCTACCATGAGGCCTAACACTCGCATGCAAAAACGGAGTGACGACCAATTCCTGGAAGTCAGCTGCCGTACTGCAGCCCGGAGGGTCTGCAACTTCTCAACAGGGAGGAATACCTTTGCCTCTGAGGAATCCAGAATCAACCCCAGGTACACTAGGCGTTGAGTGGGCACCAATACTGACTTTTGCGTGTTTAGTATCCAACCACAGTCTCGAAGAGTCTGACAGGTAATGGACACGCTTACCTCTAATTCTTAGCTTGAAGGGGCCTTCAGCAGAAGGTCGTCCAAGTAGCCGATGATAGTGATACCCCGCTGTCTTAAAAGTGCCAGAATCGGAGCGAGCACCTTCGTGAACGTCCTGGGTGCTGAGGCAAGGCCAAACGGGAGGGCCACAAACTGGTAGCGGTTCTTCCCGATAGCAAATCGCAGAAACCACTGGTGTCTGGAGTATATGGGGACATGCAGGTATGCGTCATTGATGTCCAAGGAGGCCAGAAAGTCCCCCGGATGGAGAGCCGTGACTACAGATCGAACCGACTCCATCCGAAATCTTTGTACCTTCACAAAGCAATTGAGGGCTCTGAGATCCAAGATTGGACGAACCACCTCCTTCTTCGGCACAATGAACAGATTTGAGCAAAAACCCTGACCCCGTTCTGGAACTGGAATAACTACCCCGCGTTCCAGTAGACCCTGGACCGCCCCATACAGGGCCTCCCGACGGGTCGGTAGTAGCTGGAGATTGGAGGAGACGAATCTGACCGGTGGACAAGATAGAATTCTATCTTGTAGCCTGAGGAGATTACTTTGCAAACCCACCTGTCGGAGACTAGAGCTGTCCACTGAGTCGCGAATTTGCGAAGACGTCCCCCCACCCGAGTGCTGGGTGGGGCGGACCTTCATGCGGACGCAGATTTGTCCGCAGGCTTGTTGGGTCTGCGGGACAAAGGACGCTTTTGTCCTTGGGCAGGCACCTTGTCGGCCTGGGGTCTTTTCCCTGTCGCCCTAGAGGGACGAAAAAAACCCTTGCGTGCAGTAAAGGAGGGCCCTTGGCGTGGCCCCTACCCTTGCTAGTTTGAGGAAGCAAAGTGCTTTTACCTCCTGTGGCATCCTTAATGATGTCATCCATAGAGGCCCCAAAAAGTCTGTCGCCCTTAAAAGGCAGATCCAACAGGGCTTTCGTGGAGGTCTGGTCCGCAGACCAGCCCTTTAAGCCAGATCAGGCGGCATATTGCTACTGCATAAACCGAAGCTTTTGACAGCAGGGGAATAGTATCCATGTCTGACTCGCAGACAAACCTAAGGCCCTGGACCAACTGGTCGGCCAATGTTATCTCATCAGGAAGAGCATCTCGCTCCTTAACCCCTGGAGTAGCAATCTTGCCCATTCAGTAAGTGTCTGAGACACTAGGGCCCCCGGCAATGCTGGGCATACTGCCAAGCCTACCACTGAGTATAGGTAGCGAGCGAGTGCTTCAGCCTTCTTATCCACAGGGTCCTTGAAAACAGGAGCCCCTTCTACTGGAATTGTGGTGGCTCTATTAAGTCTGGACACCGGAGGGTCCACTATAGGGGGAGGGGTCCATTTCTTCAGAAAACTCTCCTCAAAGGGGTACCGTACCGCAAACCTCTTTGGGGCTGTAAAGACCCTCAGTGGGTTCTCCCATTCCTTGTATAAGAGTTTATCAAAATAAGACACACAAGGAAACACCTTAGCAGTGCGGGCAGGTTTCTGAAACCCAAAGTGGACCGGAGTCTCTGCTGCTTCTGCAGTATTTTCCAATTTTAGCGTATCCCGCACTGCAGTAATAAGGTCAGATACCAAAGCCGTCTCGCGTACTGACCTGGACTTGGAGTCATCCTCACTGTCCGGTCACGGTCTGCAGTCTCTGATGCATCAGAATCTGGGCCCTGAGCCGTAGCTGGACCTGGTTCTGCATCAGAATTATCCCCAGAAGCTTGCAGGGGACGGGGGCGTTTACTACCCCCTGTATTCCCGTGTGCTGCTTCCACCCTGGCAGCAAACGCCTCTAGGATTGCCGTCATAGCGTTCATAGACACCTCAGGGGCACCAGCTGCTAAATCTGGTGTTTCAGGGAGAAGACATCTGGCTCAGATGCCATGCTGACCACGCGCTGACACCCACAGGGCTCCAGGCAAGATATCAATAGGCCACCCTCCTGTGCTGCAGAGATGCTGGGTCACCCAGAGGACTCACCACCCTTGGATCGGTACCGCTATGCTGCGCCTGTGATGCTGTCCCACCACTGCTGTGTCAGTCTGCTTCTTTTATCAGTGCTTCCTGTGTGAATTTCTCGCGCCAGTGTAATGCACCCTCGAGGCCGGAGACTCTCGCAAAATGGCCGCCAAACGTCTGTATGGAAGATAATGTGGGCTCTAAGAAAATGGCCGCCGAGCCGAAGATAGAGGCCAAAGCAGCCGTAGACCACAAAAAACAGGATTTTTATAACAGCTTACCTGTAAAATCCTTTTCTTGGAGTACACCACGGGACACAGAGCCAGTCATTACATAATGGGTTAAGGGTCACCAGCGGTGATTGGACACTGGCACAACCAATAGAAGACAGTTCCCCTTCCATATAACCCCTCCCATCAGGGGAGTACCTCAGTTTTTGTAGCAAAGCAGTAAGGTTCCCATAAGAAGGGGGGACCTCTGTGTCCCGTGGTGTACTCCAAGAAAAGGATTTTACAGGTAAGCTGTTATAAAAATCCTGTTTTCTTTATCGTACACCACGGGACACAGAGCCAGTCATTACATAATGGGACGTCCCAGAGCAATGCTCAATATGAAGGGTGGGAGACCCAGATCCAGCAGGCCGCTTGCGGACAAGAAGCCCTATACTGCTGCCTGCAGCACACTTCGCCCGAAGGCGGAATCCTCATGTCCTTTCACATCTATCTGATAGAATTTGGAAAATGTGTGGACTGAAGACCAAGTTGCAGCTTTACAGATCTGAGCCAATGAAGCCCGGTGGTGCACTGCCCATGAAGCACTTATCGCCCTGGTAGAGTGCGCCTTAACTGAAAAAGGAGGATTCCTGTTCTTTAAACCATAAGCTTGAGCAATTATCTGTCTAATCCACCTGGAAATGGTGGATTTTGATGCCGCTTGGCCCTTCTTGGGACCATCTGGCAAAATAAACAAAACATCTGTTTTACGTATCTGAGTGGTTGCTTGCAGATACACCTTTACCGCTCTCACTAACTCTAGAGAGTGCAATAACTTTTCCCCCGCCGTCCGCGGGTTTGGAAAAAAAGAAGGCAGAACAATGTCTTGATTCAAGTGAAAAGCCGACACCACCTTAGGTAGAAAGGCAGGATGGGGTCGTAGTACCATTTTGTCATTGTGACAATTTAGATAAGGCTCTTTACAAGAAAGAGCTGCTAGTTCTGATACTCTTCTAGCAGAAGCAATAGCAATCAAAAAGGCCAATTTCCTACTTAATATAATTAAAGGAATATGGCGAATAGGTTCAAAAGGTTGCTTTTGCAACACTGACAATACCAAATTCAAATCCCATAGACACAAGGGAGACCTGACTGGAGGATTTATCCTCAGTACCCCCTGAATGAATGCGCGAACTAGGGAATGAGATGCCAATGGTCTCTGAAAAAATACTGATAGAGCCGATATTTGACCCTCGATAGTACTAAGGGCTAATTTCATATCCACTCCTAACTGGCAAAAGGCAAGAATCCTGCTTATTTCATATTTCTGAGGGTTCCAACTTCTGGATTCACACCAGGAAACATATGCTTTCCAGACTCTATGATAGATGAGGCTGGCTTTCTAGCATTAATGAGCGTAGAAAGAGCTGGACCAGAGACCCCTCTCTTTTTCAAAATGTGGGTCTCAGCAGCCAGACCGTCAAATTTAGCCTTTGTAAGGAAGGGTGGATTACTGGACCCTGTGATAGCAGGTCGTGTCGAAGTGGAAGCTTCCAGGGCCTTCCTATCGCCATCTTTACGATCTCGGCGTACCAAGGCCTCCTGGGCCAATTTGGGGCCACTAGGATTACTGGTATTCCCTCCTCTTTGATCCTGCGAAGTAGTCTTTGTAAAAGAGGGATCGGGGGGAATGCATAGATTAGTGAGAACTGATTCCAGGGAGTTATTAGAGCATCTGTTCCGTAGGCTAGAAGATCTCTCGTCCTGGACACAAAGTTGTCCAACTTTTTGATGAACCTGGAGGCTAGCAGGTCTACATCTGGGTTTCCCCATCTCAGACATATGGCCTGAAAGACCTCGGGGTGGAGAGACCACTCTCCTAGTAATAGCTGCTGACGACTCAGATAGTCCGCTTGCCAGTTTTCTATCCCCGGGATGAAGATTGCCGACAGGCAAGGTACATGATCCTCTGCCCATGCCAAAATCCGGTTCACCTCCTTTTGAGCAGCCCGACTGCGGGTGCCTCCTTGGTGATTGATGTAAGCTACTGCAGTAGCATTGTCGGATTGAACCCGAACTGGGTGGCCCTGTAACCTGTATGTCCAGGTTTTGAGGGCTAGATATACTGCCCGGATCTCTAGTACATTGATGGGCAGGATCTCTTGGGTCTTGGCCCAGGTTCCCTGGGCAGAAGCCTCTTCGAGTACTGCCCCCCAGCTTGATAGGCTGGCATCCGTAGACACCACCTTCCAGGAGACCGGGAGAAAGCACTTTCCCTTCCGTAAGTTCTTGGTTTCTAGCCACCAATTGAAGTTTTGGCGCACTTGTGAGGATAGACGCATGGGTATATCCAGAGCTTGGCTCTTCCTGTTCCAGGCGGCTAAAATATTGCCTTGAAGCAGTCTCGAATGAAACTGGGCGTAAGGGACAGCCTTGAAGGAGGCTACCATCTTCCCAAATAGCCTCATGCAAAGGCGAATAGATGGCCTCTTGTTTGCTTTGACCTTGTGGATCAGGTCTTTCAGAGACTGTATCTTTGGCTCTGGCAGGAATACCCTGTTTCAGGCTGCATCTATGATCATGCCCAGGTACACTATCCTTCTTTGGGCCTGAAGAGAGGATTTTTGTAAGTTTATAATCCATCCTAAATGCTCGAGGTATCTTACTGTAGTGAGCACAGCGTGATCTAATCCCTCCTTTGACTGATCTATCACAAGTAGATCGTCTAGATAGGCTGTTACCGCTATGCCCTGTGTCCTTAGATTTGCCAACAGGGGAGCTAGCACCTTTGTGAATACTCTGGGCGCGGTAGCTACACCAAAGGGCAGGGCCACAAATTGAAAGTGGCGATGTTCTACCGCAAACCTTAGGAATCTTTGGTGAGCGGGGTGGATGGGTATATGTAAATATGCGTCCTTGATATCTATGGACGCCATGAATTATCCGCCTTGTAAGGTGGCGACCACGGATCGGATCGTTTCCATTCGAAAATGGCGAATGTTCAGAAACCGATTTAGAGATTTTAGATCCAGGATGGGTCTGACGTCTCCATTTGGCTTTGGAATCACAAAGAGGTTTGAGTAAAAACCTGAACCTTGCTCTTTTTGGGGTACCTCTGTAACCACCCCTTGAGACAGTAAGTGATTCAAACCTTTGAAGAAGGATCCTCTTTTTTGTGGATCCTTGGAGAGTCTTGAAACTCGGAACTGAGAAGATGGGATCTCTCGAAATTCCAGTCTGTACCCTGAGGATATTGTGGATACAACCCACTTGTCCTGGGTTTCTGTCCGCCAAGTCGCTGAAAACTGACGAAGCCTTCCCCCCACTCGGCCGAGCGGGGGCGCCCCTTCACTGAGAGGTTTTGGGGTCTTGCTTATTAGCTCTTGCACCCCACGGCTTTTCCTTTGGCTTTTGAGGGTGGCTGAAAATGCCGTCGCCACTGGCTGGAGGCAGGTTTCCCTGGAGCTGGGGAAAGAGAGCGTTTAAAAAAAGGCCTCTTGTTGTTCTCTCAGGTAAAAGAGTCGTTTTACCACTTGATATCTTTTGTATATATTTTTCTAAATCTTCCCCGAATAGGCATTCGCCATGGAAGGGGAAACTGGCCAAAAGCTTTTTGCATGGGGCTTCCGCTGACCAATGCTTAAGCCATAGAATTCTGCGCATATGTACCAGCTGGAGTGTAAGGCGTGATGCTTGTATAATAGAATCTCTTATGGCATCCACTGTGAAGCATAAGGCTTTAGGCAAATTCTCCCAATTTTTGGCTTGCTCCGGAGGCAGCTCCTTCAGCCCCTGCTTTACCTGTTTGATGACCTGACACATACCGACTGCTGCTACAGCAGGTTGGGTAACTGAGCCGGCCAAAAGAAAGGAAGATTTAAGTAAAGATTCCAACTTCTCCTCAGAAGGATCTTTAAACACTTGCACATTGTCCACCGGACACGTCAGGTTCTTATTTACACAAGAAATAGCCGCATCTACAGAAGGCAGGCTCCATTTCTTTAAAAATCTTTCCCCCATAGGATAAAGAATGTCAAACTTTTTTGGAGGTGAGAAACGCTTATCTGGGTGTTGCCAGTCTGCGTACATTAGATCCTCTAGTAAAGGATGAACCGGGAAAGAGCATGCACCCTGCAGGGATCTTAATGAACCTAGGGAGGAGACAGGTGATTCAGTTACCTCCGAAGAGGGTAACTTAAATGCAGATCGCACTGTTCCTGCATAACATTGCACCTTTGACTTCAAAATCTGGGATGCAGAGAAAGGCTCATCTGATATCCCTGATCCTTCTGACTCCTCATCCTCTGCTGGTGTAGCATCATCCTCATCCTCAGATCCTTCTGCAGGGAGGTCAACAACTGGAGGAGATCTGCTTCGCTTATTGTCCTTTTTAGAAGACTTAGCGATCAAAGTAGCAATTCTCTCCTCTAGATTATTTAGGGCTGCTGACAAAGTGTCTTCAGTGACATACGCAGGCCCAGGCTTCACTAGGGGAAGCCGCCATACCTGACAGAGGTAATGGCTCATCCTGTATAGCTGCGTCAGGTAATACAGGAGAGGAAGGTACCGAGTTAGCACGGCTAGGGCCTCCTGTCTCAGGCAGCGGTGCTTTTTTATCTTTTTTGTCAGAATTTCTTCCCCTGCAAGGCATACTGCTAAGAAAAAAACAAGGTACCAAAATGCATATATTACTGTGCCAAGTTTAGCAATTTACATAAAGTATGCAACTTTACAAAAACACACAGTTCTATGCATAAAGTGAATGTCTGTCTAGGAAGTACCCAGCCCAACTACATTGAGTCTTACGTCCCTGTAATGCTGCTGTGTATCCCTGCAAAGAGAGAGAGAGAGAGAGAAACGAGCTTACTTGTCCCTGCAGACGTTTTTGTCTTCAAAATTCGCGCCGTTTTCACGTGCCTGTGCACTACGTGCCCGCGCACGTGTCCATTTGCGGCCTCCCGCCCCCCCTCCGATAAAGCGCGCTCCCGCGAGCGGCTCTAGCGCTAAATGGCGGTGGTAACGGTGAAAGGGGAGCTCCCTCTCACCAGCCCCTGTATCCAACTTTACCTGCTTCTGCAGGTGTCTGGTCGGCCATCCGAGAGGAGGAGGGAGGTGCCCAAGCAAGCTCAGCAGCAGAGGGACAGACAGTGTACTTGCAGGAACAGACACTGAACAGAGCGAGGTGAGTTAACACTCAGCTCTTTACTCCCCCCAGTGGCGGCATAAGAGAAGACATCCACTGTATTTTCTTTGGAAAGGTCCTTAAAGCGGAGGTTCACCCACATTTTTAACTTTCCTTTCAGCTGTCCGTCTTAGTAAGAATAAAAATAGAACACTAACCTTTTTTTTTGTTTCTCTGTAGTTTTCTTTCTTCTAATTTCTTTGCTTCTACTTCCGGGATTTCCTCCCGCGGGAGTAGGCGTGTCCTTCGCTGGGCTATTGTTCCGCAATGCCTCCTGGGAGCAAATTGTCCTGCTTCCCAGGAGTAATATTGTACCGCCTTCCTTTGAGACATCACGATAATGTAATCGTCACGTGACTCGTCGACCCGGTCACGTGACGACGGTGGATCTAATTCCGCCATTTTTAATAAGGGCACGCAGGTGTATTTTAACTGTTGATGCCCGTTGTGATGGCAACCAGGAAGTGTTGACGGCGCTGCTCGCCGTTAACACTGAGCGTGCGCGAGATCCAGCGATGAATGCCGGGAGACAAGCATTCATCGCTACCCGGAAGAATATGCTTGTGGGCTTCAAGATGCCCACAAGCAAAATGGGAAATACATGCAATTTTTTATAAAGTGTTTTTTCTGCGCAAAACGGACGGGGGATGCATGGAAGCACAGGAGAAGTGAGTTAATAAAAGACACATTGTAAAGCATAGAAAAAAAAAGTTAGGGACCGCGGAACCTCCGCTTTAAACTTAGTTTAGGACTCTAACCTCTTACCTTTATCCTCGCCGCAGGTTTTTTCTGCTGAAATTTTCAGACAGATACCAAACTTCACCCCTCATGGCGGGCTATGTGTGCCAACCTTCAGGGATATGGGTTCCTATTTAAAGGATACCTCTCCCCTGGGCCTTGTACAAGACTCTTACCAGGACTTTTAGCGAAGTAGCGAAAGTGCTGGATCTTAGAGCCCAGTCCTCCGAAGAGAGACATTACAGGCGACGCCTCGTGTATGAGGCCCGGATCCCATCCAGTTTTGGCTTAAACTCTCAGGCGTCTTGGATGGGTCCGAAACTCTTTTTACCCCCAGAGGGTCTCTTTGGCAGAGCTTTCCTTTAGCACCTCCTATCGCGTCCAACACCTTTAGACACTGTCGAAAAAACTGAGGTACTCCCCTGATGGGAGGGGTTATATGGAGGGGAACTGTCTTCTATTGGTTGTGCCAGTGTCCAATCACCGCTGGTGACCCTTAACCCATTATGTAATGACTGGCTCTGTGTCCCGTGGTGTACGATAAAGAAAGATGGCCGCCGAACAGCAATATATACATACAGCATGGATCATTACAAACATGGCCGCCGATCAGTCGATAGAGGCCAGAGAGTGTGGAACTACAAAAAAATGGTGCCGAAACCACAGGAAGATGGCCGCCGGGCAGTCACTACAGGCCGAACCCAGCATGGACCACGGCAAAATGGCCGACAGCATGGAGGGGGAAGAAGCACACACACACACACACACAGGTAAGCAGAAATTACATCTTTTTAAATGTTAGTTACAGCCAGCCCCGCTCCAGTGGAACCCCCTAGGTGACCCCCAGCACCCAGCAACCTTAGCTAGAAGCCCGGTGAGGAGGGAAGGGCAAAGAGAGAGGGAAGAAAAGGGCCACAACCACTTACTTGGTCTCTCCAGGTATGTCCAGCCAAATCACCCAGCCGAGGCAGGGGAGTGTACTTACCTATCCTGCATGTAATATGCTGGAAGACATTCCAAACAGACCATCGTCCGCGCACGGAAGGTGACTGTTGGCCAGGCATGCTGTGATTGGACCCAAGGGGACGATCATATGTATGCCCTGGAGTGCGACGCTCACCAGACAGGCTGCTGCGACTCGGCCGTAAGGTCAGCCGAAGCTGAGCGGTCCGATGCAAGCCTTGGAGCGCAAGCTCACCGGCCAGGCTGCTGCGACTCGACCTTAAGGTCAGCCGAAGCTGAGCGGTCCGATGCAGACCCTGGAGTGTAGGCCCACTGGCCACCCGTGGAGCGACGGGCATGTCGTGGAAAACCCAACGCGTAGCTAGGGTCGGCACACGCTCGATGGCCGTAACTGGGGAGACTACAAGGATCGAGGATCCAGCCTGTCACCCAGTCAGCAATTGATCGAAGATCGCAGGAAACAAAAAAATGTAGCAAAAAAATATATATATTTTTCCCCCGGACCAATGGGCCCGAAGGGAGCCATGTCCTACTCCTTGCTAGACAGAAAAAAACTGATCTGCGAGATGCAGACTGAGGTGATATACCCAGAGGGTCCACCCCCTGGGCGGTACTGTAGAAGGTGTGATGCAACACTTTTTACAAGTTTTCTGCCTAGTCACTCCTAATTAACGGATAATACCCACTTTGTCAATAGAGAAGCTGTGTCGGTCCATGGACGAAAGAGTAAGATCTATTCGGGAGTATTTTTGATGTGGATTCGAGAAGCAAGTATAGTCCCTCTCCTCTGGATGTATAATATGCCACCTATCTACCAGTTGAAGATCGTGTAATTTCCGCAAGATGCGTCTTCTAATTCCACTAGATACCTATGAGGTCCCCCCGGATGTATCTACTCCGTCAATTTTAAAAGTACTTTAGTCAAAAAATTATCTTGGTGTTCATTTGGTAGGTACATGGTGGCTAGAGTTACCTTCTCCCCGCCTATAGCACCTTTAAGAAAAGGATCGAAACATTTATCTGTGAGTGTCCATGGTATTCTGTTTGAGATTAGAATCGCCACAACTTTAGTTTTAGCTTCTTGATTCGAAGCTTGATATACATTTGGAAAATATCTATTTTGGAGGTAGGGGAAGGCACCTTCCTTAAAGTGGGTTTCCTGTATAAATCCTACATCGGTCTTTAGGTATTTTAACTCATTCAATAGCATCTTATGTTTTTCGGGGATATTAAGCCCTCTAGCATTTAGTGACGTAATCCGTATTTTATCCATCTTCCAAACCAGCAGCTAACTAACACAGTAGTCCACCCCAAAAAAAAAAAAGGGGGAAGAGGGTCAGGGGACTATAAAACGGCTAATACTTGGGAATTCTATTTTCCCGTAGGTGCCGAAATTGGGGTATTCGTCTACAATGGTATAAGTGGCCGAGCCCCCCCAGTGCATTCTTACCTTATTTAACCCTCTAGTGCAGCTCCCTCCTCGTCCTTTATTTTATCTCATCACCAATCTCCTAACCCTTCCTTCTCCCGTTCCTTTTCATGATATAGATCTAATCCTGCGTCTTTTTTTGGGTATATCGACCCGCCCTCACGGTCTCTGATATTTTTATACATATATTCCCCCCCTGCCCGTGTCCATATTATCTTTTTCTCTTTTTTTTCCCCCTTCCCTTCTCCATAGAAAACACTTACTACTTCATTCAGCATTATCTCTCCTTCTAGGTAGTAACATCTTACCCCTAGACTTCCGTGTTTTACTCATCTCTCTTTCTATTTTCTCTCCTTTCTCCCTCCCTCCCCTTCTTCTTCTCTTAAGTATATTATCTTCCGTTGTTATCTATACACATTCTGTCCGTCCCGGCTCAAAACATTCATATTAATATCATATGACACATTATTACTTTATTTTATTTCTTCAAATCATATCCCCCTGCCTTATTCCCTGGAATACCTCTAGTAATATCTCTTCCTTTCATTCCCCTCCTCACCCCCTCTCCGTGAAATGGAGACCCCTACCCATTCTCCTCCCCGCCCCCCTCCTCCCTGTCCTCCTCCATCCTTACATCCCAGGCCCCCTCCGAAGACTTTTCTTAAACATCCTTCTATATTATTCTTTAATTTAAATTTCTGAATACGTGACAACTCCATAACCCTTCACCTCTAATGTGTCTCCCTCCTCCCTTTGTGTGTTTTATACTAATCCTTATATCCCCCCCCCTCCCTCTTTTATTTTCCACAAAATTATATTTACTTGTGCGCTATACTAATATCTTATTTAGTGTTGTATTTTATGTGTCAGTGAACAATTATTGTCATGTAATAGTGCTGTGTCCCCCCCCCCACCATTCACCCCCTTCTATACCCCCTTCCCGATTGCTCCTACCTAAACCCCCCACCCCACATCCACCTATGAGAAAAATTGATTAGTCTGATTGTGTAAAAACAAAAAGTGACCTTCCCTCTGTGCTAGAAACCCAAAAATCCCAATTCTTTCCCATGTATTCAATTCAAAATCACACTTCAGTAGTATGTATAAAATATATATATATTATATATATACACACATATACACACACACACACACACACACACACATATACATACATACACGTCTCTTTCATTATTAGAAGGATGTTAAGCAGCTAAAGTACATGTAAAGTCCCGGGGGGATGGAGGGATAACCAAAGAAAAAACAGTCAAAGACCGGTGGAATGGGGAGGTGTATATAGGGACCTGTCCGAGATATTTCCATGTAGGGAAGGAAACAGAAAAGCAATTGAGCCCTCCGCTGCAATGTGGCCCGTGTGAGGTCTGGTAGAATTTTGATTATCATACCTTCAAAGGATATTGTTCCAGCCTCCAAAGCTTTGCGACTAACCATTTCTTTATGTGTATAGCGATGGAAACGGCCGATAACATCTCTAGGCCTATCAGGATCTAAGGACCGGGGTCTCAAGGCTCTGTGCAACCAATCAAATTAAATTTCCTTCGGTGCCGTTACTGCCCCAAGTTGTTGACAGATTGATATTACTACTTTGTGTAGCGATACCTCCTCGACCTCTTCCGGAATACCTCTAAATCTGAGATTTAACTTCCGGCTACGATCTTCAATCTCCTCGAATTTTAGCTGTATGGAGGAGTTCTGTGTCTCCCTTGGGGGCTGTTCTCTTCCCTTTTCCTCCAACCGTGCGATCCGTTCTTCCATCCTAGCTGTGCGTGTCCCTTCGGCCATAATTTTATCTGAGAGGGCTTGTACTTCAGTTCTAATGAGCTGTGTAATTCCTTCCTATGGCCCTCTTCCAATCTTGACATCAATGTTTCCATCTCATCCCGCGTTGGAAGCGTTTTTAAAATAGCCATTTCCTCCCACGTCGGTAATGCATGCAAAATCGCCATCAAATCTGCACCTCCTGATGTTACGTCCATCTTTCCTCTCTGGGCCTCTGCTTGTATTTCAGAATATGCCTCCACGTATGTCCCGTCCTGCTCTTGCCCCCTCTATCTCAAAAGACGAGGGGAGACTCATACGAGGTGCTGCTCTCGGAATCTCAGTATATGAAGCCCCCTTGTTTCAACCACCGAAGCCCGTGCTATTGCTGCCCGCGTCTGCGGGAAGTACTCTTTATTCTCAGGCTCTATTGGCTGCGGCTGCTTAATAGAGGTCTTCTCCTGCTTTTCTTCTCCCCTTTTCCTCGCACTTCTCATCCCTTGGGACACTCCAGGATGCACACTGTCCTGTGTCCAGTACTAACATTCACTATTTATCTGCCATCTATACAGCCCACACAGAGTATTTTATACTTTTTATACTGATAGAGGGCTTTACCTAATTATTTGTCAAAATTTCAAAGCAAAAAATAAATAAAAATTTCTAAGCAGAAAAAAAAAAATATCCAGTCCCAAATAAGAGCACGGGGGAAGAAAAAAAATAGGATTTTTATAACAGCTTACCTGTAAAATCCTTTTCTTGGAGTACACCACGGGACACAGAGCTAGTCATTACATAATGGGTTAAGGGTCACCAGCGGTGATTGGACACTGGCACAACCAATGGAAGACAGTTCCCCTCCATATAACCCCTCCCATCAGGGAAGTACCTCAGTTTTGTAGCAAAGCAGTAAGGTTCCCATAAGAAGGGGGGGACCTCTGTGTCCCGTGGTGTACTCCAAGAAAAGGATTTTACAGGTAAGCTGTTATAAAAATCCTATTTTCTTTATCGTACACCACGGGACACAGAGCTAGTCATTACATAATGGGACGTCCCAGAGCAATGCTCATATGAAGGGGGGGAGACACAGATCAAAACAGGCCGCTTGCGGACCAGAAGCCCTATACTGCTGCCTGCAGCACACTTCGCCCAAAGGCGGAATCCTCATGTCCTTTCACATCTATTTGATAGAATTTGGAAAATGTATGGACTGAAGACCAAGTTGCAGCTTTACAGATCTGAGCCATCGAAGCCTGGTGGTGCACTGCCCATGAAGCACCTATCGCCCTGGTAGAGTGCGCCTTAACAGGAAAAGGAGGAGTCCTGTTCTTTAAACTATAAGCTTGAATAATTACTTGTCTAATCCACCTGGAAATGGTGGATTTTGATACCGCTTGGCCCTTCTTGGGCCCATCTGGTAAAATAAACAAAACATCTGTTTTACGTATCTGAGCGGTTGCTTGCAGATACACCTTTACCGCTCTCACTGGATCTAGAGAGTGTAATAATTTTTCCCCCGCCGTCCGCGGGTTTGGAAAAAAGGAAGGCAGAACAATGTCTTGATTCAAGTGAAAAGCCGACACCACCTTAGGTAGAAAAGCCGGATGGGGTCGTAGTACGATTTTGTCCTTGTGACAAATTAGATAAGGCTCTTTACAAGAAAGAGCTGCTAGCTCTGATACTCTCCTAGCAGAAGCTATAGCAATCAGAAAGGCCAACTTCCTACTTAATATAATTAAAGGAATATGGCGAATAGGTTCAAAAGGTTGCTTTTGCAACACTGACAATACCAAATTCAAATCCCATGGACACAAGGGAGTCCTAACTGGAGGATTTATCCTCAGTACCCCCTTAATGAATGTCCGAACTAGGGAGTGAGATGCCAATGGTCTCTGAAAGAAGACTGATAGAGCCGATATTTGCCCTTTGATGGTGCTAAGGGCTAAATTCATATCCACTCCTAACTGGCAAAAAGCAAGAATCCTACTTATTTCATACTTCTGAGGATTCCAACATCTGGATTCACACCAGGAAACGTATGCTCTCCAGACTCTCTGATAGATGAGTCTGGAGGCTGGCTTTCTAGCATTAATGAGCGTAGAAAGAGCCGGACCAGAGACCCCTCTCTTTTTAAAAATGTGGGTCTCAGCAGCCAGGCCGTCAACTTTAGCCTTTGTAAGGAAGGGTGGAATACTGGACCCTGTGACAGCAGGTCATGTCGGAGTGGAAACTTCCAGGGCCTTCCTATCGCCGTTTTTACAATCTCGGCGTACCAAGGCCTCCTGGGCCAGTTTGGGGCCACTAGGATTACTGGTATTCCCTCCTCCTTGATCCTGCGAAGCAGTCTTTGTAGAAGAGGGATCGGAGGGAATGCCTAGATCAGTGAGAACTGATTCCATGGAGTTATTAGAGCGTCTGTCCCGTAGGCTAGAGGATCTCTCGTTCTGGACACAAAGTTGTCCAATTTCTTGTTGAACCTGGCAGCTAGCAGGTCTACATCTGGGTTTCCCCATCTCAGACATATGGCCTGAAAGATCTCGGGGTGAAGAGACCACTCCCTGGTAGCAGCTGCTGACGACTCAGGTAGTCTGCTTGCCAATTTTCCATCCCTGGAATGAAGAGTGCAGAAAGGCAAGGTACATGCTCTTCTGCCCATGCCAGGATCCGGTTCACCTCTCTTTGGGCTGCCCGACTGCGGGTGCCTCCTTGGTGATTGATGTAAGCTACTGCAGTAGCATTGTCGGATTGAACCCGAACTGGGTAGCCCTGTAACCTGTATGTCCAGGTTTTGAGGGCTAGATATACCGCCCGGATCTCTAGCACATTGATGGGCAGGATCCCCTGAGTCTTGGCCCAGGTTCCCTGGGTAGAAGCCTCCTCGAATACTGCACCCCAGTCCGATAGGCTGGCATCCCTAGATACCACCTTCCAGGCCACTGGGAGGAAGGACTTTCCCTTCCGTAAATTCCTGGCTTCTAGCCACCAATCGAAGCTGTGGCGTACTTGTGAGGACAGGCGCATGGGTATATCCAGAGCTTGGCTCTTCCTGTTCCAGGAAGCTAAAATATTGCCTTGAAGTAGTCTCGAATGAAACTGGGCGTAAGGGACCGCCTCGAAGGAGGCTACCATCTTTCCCAATAGTCTCATGCAAAGGCGAATAGACGGCCTCTTGTTTGCTTTGACCTTGTGGATCAGGTCTTTCAGAGACTGTATCTTCGGTTCTGGCAGGTATACCCCGTTTTGGGCTGTATCTATGATCATGCCCAGGTACCCTATCCTTCTTTGGGCCTGGAGAGAGGATTTTTGTAAATTTATAATCCATCCTAAATGCTCCAGGTATCCTACTGTAGTGTGTACAGCGTGACCCAATCCGTCCTTTGACTGATCTATTACTAGTAGATCGTCCAGATAGGCTGTTACCGCAATGCCCCGTGTTCTTAGGTTTGCTAACAGAGGAGCTAGCACCTTTGTGAATACTATGGGCGCGGTGGCTACACCAAACGGCAGAGCCACAAATTGAAAGTGGCGATCTTCTACCGCAAACCTTAGGAATCTTTGGTGAGCGGGGAGGATGGGTATGTGTAAATGTGCGTCCTTGATATCTATGGGCGCCATGAATTTTCCGCCCTTTAAAGTGGCGGCCACGGATCGGATCATTTCCATTCGAAAATGGCGATCGTTCAGGAACCGATTTAGGGATTTTAGATCCAGGATGGGTCTGACATCTCCATTTGGCTTTGGAATCACAAAGAGGTTTGAGTAAAAACCTGAACCTCGCTCTTTTTGGGGTACGTCTGTAACTACCCCTTGAGCCATTAAGTGATTCAAACCTTTGAAGAAGGATTCTCTTTTTTGTGGATCCTTGGAGAGTCTTGAACCTCGGAATTGAGAAGATGGGATCTCTCGAAATTCCAGTTTGTACCCTGAGGATATTGTGGAAACTACCCAATTGTCCTGGATTTCTGACCACCAAGTTGCTCAGAACTGACAAAGCCTTCCTCCCACTCGGCCGAGCGGGGGCGCCCCTTCACTGAGAGGCTTTGGGGGCTTGCTTATTAGCTCTTGCACCCCACGGCTTCTTGTTCTTCTGAGCTTGCCCCTTGGCTTTTGTGGGCGGCTAAAACAGGCCGCCGCCACTGGTTGGAGTCAGATTTCCCGGGAGCTGGGGAGAGAGCGTTTAAAACAAGATCTCTTGTTTTTCTTTCTCTCAGGTAAAAGTCGTTTTACCACTTGATCTTCTGTATCTATTTTTCTAAATCTTCCCCAAATAGGCGTTCGCCATGGAACGGGAACTTGCCAACAGCTTTTTGCATGGGGTCTCCGCTGACCAATGCTTAAGCCAAAGTACTCTGCGCATCTGTACCAGCTGGAGTGTAAGGGCGTGATGCCTGTATGATAGAATCTCTCATGGCATCCACTGTGAAGCATAAGGCTTTAGGCAAATTTTCCCAATTTCTAGCCTGCTCTGAAGGCAGTTCCTTCAGCCCCTGCTTTACCTGTTGGCTGATGACCTGACACATACCGACTGCTGCTACTGCAGGTTGGGTAATTGAGCCGGCCAAAAGGAAGGAGGATTTCAACTTCCTCTCAGAAGGATCTTTTAAACCCTTGTACATTATCCACCGGACATGTCAGGTTTTTATTTACACAAGAAATAGCCGCAACTACCGCAGGCAGGCTCCATTTCTTTAAAAAAAAAAATTCCCCCATAGGATAAAGAATGTTAAACCTTTTTGGAGGTGAGAAACGCTTATCTGGATGTTGCCAGTTTGCGTATATTAGATCCTCTAGTAACGGATGAACCGGGAAGGAGCATGCACCTTGCAGGGATCTTAATGACCCTAGGGAGGAGACAGGTAATTCCGTTACCTCCGCAGAGGTTAACTTAAATGCACTGCTATAGCATTGTACCTGTGACCTTGCTGATGTAGCCTCCTCCTCCTCATCCTCCTCCCTCAGGTACTTCTGAAGGGAGGTCCAATACTGGAAGAGACCTGCTTCGCTTATTGTCCCTTTTTAGAGGACTTAGCGATTAAGGTAGCAATTTTTTCCTCCAGATTATTTAGGGCAGCTGATAAAGTGTCCTCAGTGACATATACAGGCCCAGGCTTCACTGGGGAAGCCGCCATACCTGACAGAGGTAATGGCTCATCCTGAACAGGTGCATTTAGCAACACAGGAGAGAAAGGTACCGAGTCAGCACAGTTAGAGCCTCCTCTCAGGCGGTGGTGCTTTCTTATCTCTTTTTGTCCGTATTACTTCCCCTGGAAGGCTTACTGTTTAGACAAAATACAAGGTACCTAAATGCATATACTACCGTGTTTAGTTTAGCAAATACATTAAGTATGCAACTTTTAACACATAACTATGCATAACATGGATGTCTTCTAGGAAGTACCCAATCCAACCACATGGAGTCTTACGTCCCTGTATAGCTGCTGTGTTTCTCTGCCAGGAATAAGAGAACTAACGAGCTTGCTTGCTGCTGCAGTGCTTCTCACACTGACAGTCTTTTAAATTTGGCGCCGTTTCTGTGCCTGCGCGCGCCACGTGCCCGCGCACACCTTCGACCCCCCCCCCCCCCCCCCCCCCCTCCGATAAAGCGCGCTCCCGCGCGCGCGGCCCTTAGCGCTATGGCGGTGGCCATAGTGAGAGAGGACTCTCATCAGCCCTTGTTCCCACTTACCTGCATCTGCAGGTGTCTGGTCGGCCACCGAAAGGAGGATCGGGGTGCCCCAGCAAGCTCAGCAGCGGAGGTGACGAGCAGTGTACTTCGCCGAAGCCGACACTGAACAGAGTGAGGTGAGTATATTCAGCTCTTTACTCCCCCCAGTGGTGGAAAAAAAGAAGACATCCACTTTTTGAAAAAGGTCCCAACCTAGTTATGGACCTTCTAATCTCACCTTATCCACGCCGCAGGTTTTTCTGCTGAAAGATTTCAGACAGATACCAAACTTCACCCTTCACGGTGGGCTATGTGTGCCAAGCTTCAGGGATATGGGTTCCTATTTAAAGGATACCTCTCCCCTGGGCCTTGTACAAGACTCTTACCAGGACTTTATAGCGAAATAGCGAAAGTGCTGGATCTTAGAGCCCAGTCCTCCGAAGAGAGACATTACAGGCGACGCCTCATGGATGAGGCCCGGATCCCATCCAGATTCAGCTCATTTGTAGGCGTCTTGGAGGGATCCGAAAGCATAGCTCTTTTACCCCCAGAGGGTCTCTTTGGTAGAGCTTTCCTTTAACACCTCCTAACGCGTCCAACACCTTTCGACACTGGCGAAAAAACTGAGGTACTTCCCTGATGGGAGGGGTTATATGGAGGGGAACTGTCTTCCATTGGTTGTGCCAGTGTCCAATCACCGCTGGTGACCCTTAACCCATTATGTAATGACTAGCTCTGTGTCCCGTGGTGTACGATAAAGAAATAAGTCACCTATCCACAATATTCGTACTATTCACAGCCCACAGTAGAATGGTGCTCATTCCATAGTACATGAAGAGGTTAAGATTTTAACTTTATAGCTCGGCTTAATGCTACTATTGCCAATAACTGGGTATGATATAGTCACGGTACCTTGAGGTGGTTCTTTATGTTCTTTATATTTGGAGTGTATCAGCCGATCCGCCAATACAAGGGGACCCTCCAACACAGGGAACAAGAGACCTGAAAAAGTCCTGGTCTGTATCTTGGCTGTGTCTCAGCCAGGGCGGGAGAGCTGCTGGCTGCGGGATAGCTGCGGGATGGATGGCGGGACTGATGGCATCTCGTCTCTGCTACATTCCAGGGATTTGAGCGGTACCGTGAAGCACACCACTCCTCCGCTCCTCCACCGCCGGCACCGCTAATGCCGCTCTCCGATGGAGATCCACAGGACTGTCTTCCCGGCTTCTTCCCGGTGAAGTTAATCTCCGGCGCGCTGACCGGCTCACAAGCAGGAGACTCAGGCAGACAGCTGCACCAGACCGCAGCGTAAAACGCTTCCCTGCCTCCCCCGTCTTTCACGTACCCACAGTCACAGGGTTACACAGGGTTGCAGGGTCTCGCTCCTCTCCTCTCCCTATACACTGGAGGGTTTAAAGGGAGCGGAGCTCAGCACACAAATTCCCTACTCCTCCATTGCCAGGACACTCCCCCGGCTGTACGTATTGTGCCTGCTGTGAAGTCCACTGAACTGTAGCCACCTTCAATCCAACTGCAGAGGCTGGCATCAATGGTTATTTTCCAAATCCCTAAAAAGGAGGAATTTCACCTTCTCTAGATTCTGAACCATCAACCATCAATTTTAGCCCTGCAACACCCCGGGAACCAATGCCTGGATCTTCAAGTTGCAGACAGAGAATAATCCTCTACAAAAGACTGGGCGAAGGACTGTATGTAGGGAACGTGCTTCGACCTAAATACAACTTCCTCCTGCAGAATATATCAAAGGAAAATCAGACCAAAGGTTACTGAGGTATACGGAGATTGATACGCCCTGCGTCTTTAGCATGTCCAGCACCGGGGCTAGGAGCTTTGAGAACCCTCAAAGCTGTGGCCAGCCCGAAGGACAGTCACAAAAAAGAGAAAAGTCGACTTTCTACTGCAAATGCAGAAATATTTGATGAGCGTGGAAAAAAACGGCACATAAAGATTTGCGTTCTTGATTATGGACCCCGAAAACTACCTCTTGCAGAGAGGTCATTACTGAACAGACCGAGCCTATCTGAAACAGAAGGATGCCCAGCGAGGCTCGCGTACCATCTCCAATGAGGCTCGAGTAACATCCATTTTGTCTGACAGCTTTTTCAAATGGATCGGATTGAAGTCCTTGATTCTAAGTAGAACCATTTCAGAGAATCCAAGTATGATCCAAGATCACATATATCACATCAGTGACCAACACCTTACAGACACTGGCAAAAAAACTGAGGTAATTCCTGTGTAGGAGGGGATATATAGGGGAGGACTTCCTGTTTGATTGATCTTCCAGTGTCCATTCACATATACAGTCATGGCCGAAATTGTTGACACCCCAGAAATTTTTCCAGAAAATCAAGTATTTCTCACAGAAAAGTATTGCAGTAACACGTTTTGCTATACACGTTTATTCTTTTTGTGTGTATTGGAACAAAACAAAAAAAAAAAGGGAGGAAAAAAAGCAAATTGGACATAATGTCACACAAAACTCCAAAAATGGGCTGGTCAAAATTCTTGGCACCCTTTCAAAATTGTGGATAAATAAGATTGTTTCAAGCATGTGATGCTCCTTTAAACTCACCTGGGGCAAGTAACAGGTGTGGGCAATATAAAAATTATACCTGAAAGCAGATAAAAAGGAGAGAAGTTCACTTAGTCTTTGCATTGTGTGTGCCACACTAAGCATGGACAACAGAAAGAGGAGAAGAGAACTGTCTGAGGACTTGAGAACCAAAATTGTGGAAAAATATCAACCATCTCAAGGTTACTGTCATGGATATGCAGTAGTGTCTGTCTGCCATCTTACCTTCCTCCTCATGTGTTCATCTAGAGACCAGACCTCCTTCACCTGGCTTCCTTTATAATCTCCTCCCAGCCTGACTCCACCCCAGGCCCTATCACTGAACACTATATTAACCTGTGCACTGCAAGCCTGCTTGGCTGATCAACGTGTTTGGTAGGCATTGTGTGTTTGGGTTCCTGCCTGCCGTGTGCTACGTCTGTCTCTCTGTTACGTTATTGGCTTGTCCCCGACCATCCCTGTCTGCTCGTGACCCTTGACCTTCGGCTCGTTCTTCGTTATCCTTGTCTGCTTGTGGCCCCTGACCTTCGGCTTGTTATTCGGTTCTCTCTATCGTGTGCTGCTGCTTCCCCTTATCCTACGGGGCGTGAGCTAGGAAACTCCAGGGGCCGCGACCTGGTCCCAGCCTGCAGCGTAACATCCTCACCACTAGAGGCCCTGGAGAAGACCAGCTGGGTCTTAGACTCCGCGCCCTGGGGAATCTTGGCTCTCGCTTCCGTTGGGATCCCGGTTGTGCTCCTCTGGTCCCGCTTTTCCACAACCACCCAGTTTCCTATCCACAGAAGCCAGCCATAGGGTTCACTACCTCGCGGTGCACTCCTGTCCCCCTACGGTGTGCATCTGTCACCTGGCCACAGGTGACCCTGACAGTTTGATCAGCCATGAACCCGGCTGACATCCCGCTTCCCGCGGATGATCCATTGCAGGGCATAGTTCGCAGACTTGAGACCCAGGAATCAAATCAGACCCAGGCGATGCGATTCCTCCAGGATCTGGCTTCTCGCTTCGAGCAGCTTCAGGCCTCCTTGGGAACCCTGAATCCACAACCTCAAATACAATCAGCGGCTGCACCTATTGCACCAGTCGCAGCCACACACTCACTACAACTGCCAGCTCCGTCCCGTTTCTCTGGGGACTCCAAGGCTTGCAGGGGGTTCCTTAGCCAATGCACGATTCATTTTGAGCTCCAGCCCCAAAACTTCCTGTCTGATCGGGCTAAGGTAGCCTATATCATTTCCCTCCTCTCTGGTGAAGCTTTAGCCTGGGCAGCCCCTCTGTGGGAACTGAATGATCCAGTGGTTTCTAGCCTGTCTGGCTTCTTGAAACTTTTTCGGAATATCTTCGAAGAACCGGCTCGTGTCTCTTCAGCGGCCAGCGCCCTTTTACGTCTCCGCCAAGAGTCTGCTTCTGTGGGACAGTATGCCCTTCATTTCCGCATACTGTCGGCTGAGTTGAGCTGGAACAATGAGGCCTTAGTCGCAACCTTTTTGCATGGCCTGTCTGATAGAGTGAAGGATGAATTAGCAGGAAGAACCATCCCCACTGATCTGGCCGGCGTTATCTCCTTGTGTAACCAGATCGATATTCGCTTTCAGGAGAGGACCTTAGAAAAGCAACGCCAGCACTCCTTGGTTCTTAGTCAGCCTGAGCTCCCCTCTCTTCGACCCATAGAGCATCTCCTACCAGCTGAGGAACCCATGCAGCTGGGTCGGACCAGGTTATCCCCCGAGGAACGTGCTAGGCGCAGAACTCTTGGTCTGTGTCTTTACTGTGGGGGCAAAGGTCATTTTCGTGACACTTGCTCTCTTTGTCCAGAAAAACGTTCAGGTCCACTTCATCTGGAAAGTGGAGTATTGGACCCAGAAATATCACCTTCCCCTTCTCGTCTTATGCTTTCTGTGTTCCTTCATGTTGGTGCTTCTTCTCATTCGGTCTCAGCATATCTGGATTCCGGAGCCGCTGGTAATTTCATGGACTGGGAAATCGCATCGTCCATGAGACTTACTCTTTTGCCCCTCACCACGCCATTGGTGGTCTTGGCGATTGATGGTACTGTTCTCCCAGGGGGACCTATCCGCTTCCAGACCCTCCCTGTTAAGATGTCGGTAGGGACACTCCACCAGGAGTGGATATCCTTCCTTATCTTACCCAAGGCCTCAACGCCTATCATTTTGGGTCTCCCATGGTTACAGCTCCATTCTCCTCATGTGGACTGGACTACTGGACAGATCCTGGCTTGGGGTCCCTCCTGTTCCTCGTCCTGCCTACCCAAGGTTGCCCCCTGTGAATCTGAGCCGGTCATTCATTCCAGGTTGCATAACCATTTACATTTCTCTGTCCCTAACCACCCTTGGACGCACAGCCAGGCTAGCTTGTCTACAAGTCCTGCAGTCGCTACGTCTTGCGATGCGATTCAGGTAGTCGCTACACCTGACTCAGCTATTCACTCTGCCTCTGTACTAGTTATGCCAGTCCAGCCCATGCCCAGTGAGCCTCCTACTTTTTCTTGTTTGGGACATTCTGCTTGTCCTTCAGCTATTCAGCTTGACTCCGGCGACATGTCACCTTCTAACCAACCTGACTTCAGGGTTCCACTGACATCTGCCCAGTCTGATGGTCCTGTGCAAGATGACCAGTTCCCCTTTAAGGGTCTAGGGGACCCTCCTCAGATTCCTGTTGATCCTCTCATGCCCTTGCTTATTCCTAGAGAGCCTTTGGTCCTCAATAGATCTTCTTGTCATCTCCCTACCTCGTTTTCGGTCTCTGAGGATAATCTTAAGTACGAGGTTAGACAAGTTCTGGATTCTCGGCTCTGCAGAGGTATTCTTCAGTACCTTGTGCATTGGAGAGGTTTTGGTCCTGAGGAGGCGTCTTGGATCGCTGCATCTGATGTCGCTGCACCTCATCTGTTGAGAAGGTTTTATCAGAGATTTCCCTTTAAGCCTGGGTCCAGGCGGGGGAGGGCCCATAAGAGGGAGGGTACTGTCATGGATATGCAGTAGTGTCTGTCTGCCATCTTACCTTCCTCCTCATGTGTTCATCTAGAGACCAGACCTCCTTCACCTGGCTTCCTTTATAATCTCCTCCCAGCCTGACTCCACCCCAGGCCCTATCACTGAACACTATATTAACCTGTGCACTGCAAGCCTGCTTGGCTGATCAACGTGTTTGGTAGGCATTGTGTGTTTGGGTTCCTGCCTGCCGTGTGCTACGTCTGTCTCTCTGTTACGTTATTGGCTTGTCCCCGACCATCCCTGTCTGCTCGTGACCCTTGACCTTCGGCTCGTTCTTCGTTATCCTTGTCTGCTTGTGGCCCCTGACCTTCGGCTTGTTATTCGGTTCTCTCTATCGTGTGCTGCTGCTTCCCCTTATCCTACGGGGCGTGAGCTAGGAAACTCCAGGGGCCGCGACCTGGTCCCAGCCTGCAGCGTAACATCCTCACCACTAGAGGCCCTGGAGAAGACCAGCTGGGTCTTAGACTCCGCGCCCTGGGGAATCTTGGCTCTCGCTTCCGTTGGGATCCCGGTTGTGCTCCTCTGGTCCCGCTTTTCCACAACCACCCAGTTTCCTATCCACAGAAGCCAGCCATAGGGTTCACTACCTCGCGGTGCACTCCTGTCCCCCTACGGTGTGCATCTGTCACCTGGCCACAGGTGACCCTGACAGTTACAAGTCCATCTCCAGAGATCTAGATTTGCCTTTGTCCACAGTGCGCAACATTATCAAGAAGTTTGCAACCCATGGCACTGTAGCTAATCTCTCTGGGCGTGGACGGAAGAGAAAAATTGATGAAAGGTTGCAACGCAGGATAGTCCGGATGGTGGATAAGAAGCCGCAAACAGGTTCCAAAGAAATTCAAGCTGTCCTGCAGGCTCAGGGAGCATCAGTGTCAGCGCGAACTATCCGTCGACATTTAAATCAAATGAAACGCTATGGCAGGAGACCCAGGAGGACCCCACTGCTGACACAGAGACATAAAAAAGCAAGACTACAGTTTGCCAAAATGTACTTGAGTAAGCCAAAATCCTTCTGGGAAAACGTCTTGTGGACAGATGAGACCAAGAAGATAGAGCTTTTTGGTAAAGCACATCATTCTACTGTTTACCAAAAACGGAATGAGACCTACAAAGAAAAGAACAGTATCTACAGTGAAATATGGTGGAGGTTCAATGATGTTTTGGGGTTGTTTTGCTGCCTCTAGTACTGGGTGCCTTGAATGTGTGCAAGGCATCATGAAATCTGAGGATTACCAAAGGATTTTGGGTCGCACTGTAGAGCCCAGTGTCAGAAAGCTGGGTTTGCGTCCGAGATCTTGGGTCTTCCAGCAGGAAAATGACCCCAAACATACGTCAAAAAGCACCCAGAAATGGATGGCAACAAAGCGCTGGAGAGTGGCCAGTAATGAGTCCAGATCTAAATCCCATTGAACACCTGTTGAGAGATCTTAGAATTGCTGTTGGGAAAAGGCGCCCTTCCAATAGGAGAGACCTGGAGCAGTTTGCAAAGGAAGAGTGGTCCAAAATTCCGGGTGAGAGGTGTAAGAAGCTTATTGATGGTTATAGGAAGCGACTGATTTCAGTTATTTTTTCCAAAGGGTGTGCAACCAAATATTAAGTTAAGGGTGCCAAGAATTTTGACCAGCCCATTTTTGGAGTTGTGTGTGACATTATGTCCAATTTTCTTTTTTTCCTCCCTTTTTTTGTTTTGTTCCAATACACACAAAGGGAATAAACATGTGTATAGCAAAACATGTGTTGCTGCAATACTTTTCTGTGAGAAATACTTGATTTTCTGGAAAAATTTCTGGGGTGCCAACAATTTCGGCCATGACTGTAGGTGGTACATAACCCACATAGTAATTACTATGCTCTGTGTCCCGTGATGTACGATAAAGAAAGTCTGATCATCGAAGGAGAGCAGGCTGTGTTCCCAGCTCTTCTCCTGCTTAGTGTGGTCAGTTTTGGTCAGAGGGACTGGCAGGGACACCAGGGATTTCATGCAAAGAAAGCAATACAAATAGAATAGAATACTTTTTCATACATGTACATGGTGCAGCAGGCACATATCAGGAATAGGAAAGGTTGGGTTTACATATTCTTTAAAGTAGGTAATCAGCTTTCTTGTAAAAGTGATCTGGGGCAGTTTTACAGCCACCTGATCACTTTTACAGCCCTCGGATAGCCCCCCCAACTTCCGCCACTGCGTTGAGGTCGGGACAGTGCCCACAGAGGAGATGGAGTAACATGTCTGATGAATGAAGCTGGAAGCGACAAGCATTTCACGACTTCTGGTTTCAGTGCTGTTACAGCCAGGGAAGCAGCTGATCAAACACAATCTGCGTTTGATCAGCTTCCTTAGAGAGGGGAGACATCAGGGGTCTAACAGACCTCGAAGCCTCCACAAAGTGTACCTGTCATTACCCAAAGCTATCACAAGGGGGCTTGTTCACCATTTGTGATAGGAATAAAGTTAGATAAAAATAAATTAAAAAAAAGTGTAAAAAAGATACAATTAAAATAATTGAAAAAAATTAAAAGCGACCCCGTCCCTCCGTGTTCACGCGCAAATGTGAATGCCAATGCAGGTCCGGCACGCCACGCCAATGAAAATGGTGCTTGTACCACACATGATTTATCGCCACAGACATCAGAGTGGGAGCAATAATTATAGCATTATTACATTTAACTGTAAACTGATAACCTGTAAAGGTTTTCAAAGTGTCTCCTATGGGCAATTTTAGGTATTGTAGTTAGTCGCCACATCCCAGGTGTGTGAAATTTCAAATCTTAGCATGTTTAGTATCTATTTATTCAATGCAACATCATATATATATATATTTTTTTTTTTTTAACAAAAATTGGGCATTCTAATTGTGTGCACTAAAATTCATGCAAGTGTATTTTCTTCTGAGAATTTGCATTTGATAAATGGCTGTGCAAATCTTGTGTGACCAAAATCTGCAACAGCCACCAATTTATCCTCTAGGGCCACCGTTTTCAGAATATATAATGTTTGAGGGTTCAAAGTAATTTTCTAGCAAAAAAAAGATTTTAACATGTATGTGAAAAACATGCCCCAGACAGCTAGTGGTTAAGAGGACACAGCAGAGATTTTAATAACTTGACCACTGCACTGAGTTATTGTGCCACCTGCACTAGTAAAACACCAAGCACAAAAAAATAAGTCCCTGCAAGTGGCCAAAACTCCCATCTGTTAGAGGCAACTTGTTTTTGCCTAGCATCAAGGAAAGAGGAACCAAGCATCCCTTCTGGGGTTCTCATTTTTTTTTGTGCTAGTTACATTTTTTCCCAAACTGATTGGTGGATTTTTTTTCAATCAACTGGTTTCTGGGCGTTTGAATCCTTTTAATGTTCCCAGGCTAGCTGACGATTGCATGCAGTTCCACACCATGGCAGGTTCATCTGCACAATTCTTTATTTAAACAGCTGGCTGGGTAACAGACTTGATCTAAACACTTGTAGTTTCACTAGGCCAGCAACTAAGCGCCTGCAGCTCCTTATGGCATTTGTGACCTTATAGCTGACTGCAAGCCTAATCTTGCGGGGCACATCTGACCAGCCAGTCTTGGCAGTACCTTGGTTGTGGCCAGAGAAAGCCCACCATTTTCCCTGCAGTGTCCTTATACAGAACAGCGGTCCAGGATCTATTCTCACCCTCCATGAGTGTACTGTATGTGTACACTTGAATTGTTGGGGACAGGTGCTGGTCATCCCTACCTCACTCCCCCCTCGTGGATTCCATGATCAGCTGGCTGGTTGCTCGGGGCCAAAGGCTTTGGTGTAACCTATGTGTGGCTGGGCCAGAGCTGTTGAGCTACTGCCCTCACTTCTGCTCATGCTCAATGGAATAAGGGGTACAGAGAACAGGTCGTCTTTCCTCTAAGAGAGCACAGCTGTATGCAGCCTGTTGAGAAACACTGTGCACCAGGGCTTCCTGCCCTTACTTAATGTGGCTTTAGCATGTGCTTGATGGATCCATGAGCACAAAGCTGCATCCAAGACTGCTGGAGGACAGGTGCTGCATGGCTTACCTGTCAATGGGGGCACTGGTATAGCAGGAAGTATATTTGGCTTCTTCTAGACAATCTTTTCCTGTCTGCTGGCGGCTACTGTTATGAGGGCATTTTATGAGCAATGACTGGTTGCTCCCCAGCTAGAAACCTATGGATAAGGCGTTCCCTTTTGCCGGCAAGATAACCACGCCTGACTCTTTTAGGATCCCTGTTAGGGGTCATTGGGGTCTCAGATATACTACCGACTTGAATCCTTTACCCCTCCATGGACTTTTTTGTCATTCAGCTGTCAGAATAAGTGGTTGCATCTGATTGGACAATTTTCTGACCAGCTCCTTTTCAGAAGGATGTTGGGTAGGAGGATGACAAAATTTCATCAGGAACCAGCTAAAATTAGCTCTGTGTATGGCCAAAGACTAAGCTACCTCTAACAGATCAGGGTTCTAGACAGCAGTGTTCAACTCCTACAGGCAGCACTATAACCCAACAGTCAATCTCAAATGATCTTTGCTATGTCCCTTAATGAGCGCAGAGAAGAGAATTTTACCATAAGTAAAAAAAAAAAAAAAAAACGTTTTTTTTTTCCTTTTACTGTATTCCAGAACCACCAACATATCCAAGCACAAGTAATATACAAGTATCTAATATAGAGGAAATTGAGATCCATATGTCACTACAATCCATGTGGCATTATTAACTTCAAAAGTATGAGGAGCCCATGCAAATTCTCACCGTGCATGATCTACTCTCTGGATTCCCCAAAGATCCAGTCCATCTTCAGTAAGAGTGCCAGTCTGAAAACACAAGAGACATCTACATTTAAAATGTCTTTATGAAAAAGAGAATATATAAACCCTGAAGAATATAGCTTATAAATCTGTTCTATGTTAGAGCCTGACAAAACAATTCTGTTTAAAAAAAAAATTATTTTGTGTTTCAGGAAAACCTTCCTATATATATTTTTTTATTTTTTTAAGCATCTGAAATGTATGCAAAATGAATTACAATACAGTATCTTCTTAAATTCCTCTAATTATTAAAATCCAACTTCACATGAATCAATGGCTTACAAAGCAGCATTAACCACAGGTAGCTGACAATTGGGGAAAAGGTATTCTTCTTTTAGGAATACTTAAGAGTGGTGCCCATGTAATTTTTTGCTTCATTATTGCATGCTGTATCTCTTGTGATGATACAACTGGACCTGTTCTCACCAAGGCTTTGCAGAGCAATGGTGAAAAGTCTTCCACTGTGCATTTTGGATGCATTTACCTGCATTTTTGCTCATCAATATAATTCACTTTTTAAGAAATGTAATGCATCAAAAAAAAATTAAAGGCAATGTGTGTATTACAGTATGAGTAAGCACCTATATTTCACTCAGAGAACTGTTGTCTATAAAAAGTACAGTTAAGCGACAAAAATATTTACCTTGTCAAAGCATATAAGGTTTAACTGTCCACAAATGTTTATTCTCTGTGGGCTGATACAAAAGATGCCAAGTTTTTTCAGGCGCCTCTGTGCATACACAATCCCAGCAGTTAAAGCAGCAGGAAGGGCAGGAGGTACTGTAATGGTTATGATGTCAAGTGACTCAATAATAATAGTGCTAGCGGGGACCTAAAAACAGACACAGGACACAATATACTGTTAAAACCTGATAAACACATTCTTGATTTATTTATTTTATCGCTCAATATTAACACTAACTCAAAATAAATATCAATATATAAAAGCCAAAAATATTACCTGATTTAAAATACTATTTACAACTGTGTAAAGGAACCCAACCCCAGCCACCGCAACCAGACAGAGCAGGAACAGATAGGCATCTCTGTAAAGCTTGAAGTCTGTTGGCTTTGGATACAATATGGAGCGAATAAGCTGTCCTTTAGATGTGCTGAATCCTGGGGGCACAACACACAAAACAGGTAAATTCATTACTCTGCAAGAGACAGCAAGGAGTTGGTAACACTAAAGCTGGGTATACATGTACTGAAAATCAGGGTGGATATAAATCAATGATTTTTTTATCAAAAAAAAAAAAACCCCATTAATTTTTTCATTTAAATCAGTTTTTTGGGGATTTAAATAGTTTTTTGGGGTTTTTATCAAATGTATTTTAATAAAATGCTTTTGGAGTAAAAATCTATCTAAAGATGGTTTTCTATTAAAGATACATTAATAATTTAGTTTATTCAGCATGAAATGGGGCTTAGTTATATAGCATGCAAAAAAGGGGGTACCCACCTCCTAGTGTCTAGACTCTGGCTTCTAGCCCAATTGTATATGAAAAAAGGAAAGAGGAATTTGACTCCCAGGGGCTTATTACACAGCTTCAAAAAATCGTTTACCCTTATTAATTTATTTTATTGAACAGGTATCAAAGTTCCGAATTCAGTCGGACTTGTTGCCATGGAGTCGGCGGGTTCGCCTCTGGGACGCCGAGGTGGTCACATGACCGGCCTATTGACTTGGTCATGGCCAGGTGGACGGACATGGTAATGTGATTTGGATGGGAGGGCGGGAGGTGACGGGGAGAGCGCAGGTGCGGATGATTCTGAACTCAGGTGAAGGGAGTTCTATCAATCTCCTGATCATATATAACACCATCCTGCTAGCATACACACATACTTATTTGGACAGGCAGACTGGTGCAGTGCAGGCAGGATTCTCGTGGCTGAATACAAAGTCCATCAGTAAGTAATACTCTGTTGTCCTTCATGCAATCTTGATTTTTTTATCTAACACTATCCTTTTGGTGCAATGTAGGACCATTATAATAATTACACACACTGTGTATATGTATATATATATATATATATATATATATATATATATATATATATACACACACACACACACACACACAATTTGTAGGTGACCCTTAATAGAAGGATAGACACTTGGACTCTTGTGTTGGGGGATCAAATTGATCACTGATGGTACACACTGAGATAGGATGACACTTCAACCAAATAGCAAGAAAGGGACACATGTTTGACATTTTTCTGTCAAACAGCAAAATAAAAAGGTAAATATATTATTATTCTTTTTTGCCACCTCTTTCCGCCTGCATTTGATCAATTTAATATCGACAAGACACTCAGTTATAATTATATGCACATCAAAATGGTTGCGCCCTGCGCTTCTCTCCTTCCCCTCTCTCCTCCTCCTCCTCACACCCATGTGTGTCCAATATTCACATGTGACCTCTTGCAGGCAATCCCGAGTCCCCTGCCTTTGTTTCCTGGCCGAGTGGTCCTCATGGAGAACTCAACCATGATGTTTTTAACACATACTCTGGTCATGAATATATGGTGCTCAAATTAAGGTATGACTTTATATATACATATTTATTTTCAAACTGCATAGACAGGTGTTTATGAAATGCATAAATAAAACAATATAAAATGTTAATGACATATTTAATGTACTGGAGATGTTCTCACATTACCCCCGAAGAAGATCGATACACTAACAGAGATTGAAACACGTCGGGGATTCCGTATATGGCAACCAACATTGGTGAACTGTATATGATTATTGTGATATTCTGTTATGTAAATACCATACAGATTTCTGTACACCAGAGCTCTTATTGTTGTCCCTTGTATTTATATATGCAATTGGATCAATTCCTTCAATTCTCTTTTTTTTCCACTTCCTTTTGAATTTGTAACTTTGATACCTGTTCAATAAAATAAATTTATATTTTTATCTAAGAGTAAACAATTTTTTGAAGCTGCGAATAAGCCCCTGGGAGTCAAACTTCTGCAATATTAAAATTTTTGGTAAACTCATCCAATGAATCCAAGCTCTACAAAGCTGAAATAAAATGCACTGCATTGATGCAGTCACACAATTTCACAGTAACCATAAAAAAAAAATCCCAAAGTTCAGGAATATTCCTTTATCCCATTGTTTTGCAAATCTAAGTATATTACAAAATGTATGATTGAATCGGTTCTGATATCGCTGTTTTACTAACCTGACAGCTTATTATTCTAAATAGGAAACCTTCATTTTGTTTGCAAATATTAAAGATTCTAACTACCAGCAAAAATAAGGCCTTACATTTAAAGAGCACCTGTCATTTCAGATCCATCATGGCAGCGCCTCTTAGCGGGCATCCACTCACCTGTCGCCACGTCCCTCACCTTGTTGTGTCACTGCCGCATCACCAGCCATCCCATTAACCCTTTTCCGCCGTGTGTACGCACATATGCGGCCTCAGCATTCGGGGTTATACCGGCAGCTGCAGGCATGATCCCGGTACCGTTGTTTAGAGCGGGCGATTGGCTATCCAGGAATAACAACCAATGCAGCTAAAAGCCTCTGACCGGGCCTCCTGTCCCACCGGGAGACCCAATCCGCGATCCGTCACCTTGTGAGAGACTGGCATGAAGCCGTAAACGGCTTTTTGCCAGTCTCCTGAATGTAAACACAAAAGCGACTTCACAACGTCACTTCCAGTTAACTCGGCTGCCAATGGCGCCGGATTTAAAAAAAAAACATTATTCAGAATCACCGTTTTCAGCGATCTGAATACTTTGAAGTGCAAAGGAGGGATTTGGGGTCTTTTAGACCACCGATCCCTCCATAAAGAGTACCTGTCACCACCTATTACTGTCACAAGGGATGTTTACATGCCTTGTGACAGCAATAAAAGTGATCAAAATATATATTTTTTAAAACACAATTTTATATTATAAAAATAAATAAAATAAATAAGAAAAAAGAAAAACGCATACGGAAGTCGTGCCCGCATATGTAAACATTGTTCAAATCACACATGTGAGGTATCGCCGCGATCGTCAGAGCGAGAGCAATAATTCTAGCCCTAGAACTCCTCTGTAGACTCTAACCTGCTAACCGTAAAAAAAAATTAAAAACTTTGCCTATGGAGATTTTTACGTACCGTAGTTTGTCGCCATTCCACGAGTGCGTGCAATTATAAAGCATTACATGTTTGATATCTATTTACTCGGCTTAACATCATCTTTCACATTATACAAAAAAATTGGGCTAACTTTACTTTTTCATTCTTTTTAAATTCATGAAAGTAAATTTTTCCCAAAAAGTTGCGTTTAAAACACCGCTGCACAAATACCTTGTGACATAAAATATTGCAACAATCGCCATTTTATTCTCTAGATTCTCTGCTAAAAAAATATATTTAATGTTTGGGGGTTCTAAGTAATTTTTTAGCAAAAAATACGGATTTTAACTTGTAAACGCCAAATGTCAGAAATAGGCTTAGTCATGAAAGGGTTAAAGTGAATAAAACGGTCGGTGAGTCAACAGCAGATCAGAGAAGCCACTGCAGAACAGAGATGACAGTTGCTCTTTAAAAATTATTTAAATCGAGTGGATTTAAAGCAAGCCTTTTTACTAGGGATTTAAATCATGCTTTAAATCGTGATTTAAATCAAATACACCCTGCTGAAAATCAACTGTTGGTATATACCCTGCTTTACAAAGAAAGCGACAAGTTATCACAACATCTTAAAGATTCTTTTGGGGTGGAATCAAAGTTGGATATGGAAACTTTGGCCTGCAGGGCCAAGCGGTCCTTTCAAAGTAGGGACAGATTTCTATAGGCAAAACAAAGTGTACCATACAAATACAGTCATGGTGTGGATTTCTGAGACCTAACACACCTTTTCACTTCTTCCTACAACCTTAGGCCTGATTCCCACCTATGCATTTTTAGTGTTTTTTGCATTTTGCACTACAGTCCAGTCCATTTAACATGGTTTCCTATGGAACACGTTCTGTAGTGCAAATCTGCAAAATGCAAAAAGCACTAAAAATGCATAGGTGGAAATCAGGCCTTATTTGTGTCTCTTGAAATTTACATAACATCTCAGAGCTGCAAAGAAAGTTGGAGTTGAAAAACTTCTCCCTGCCAGACACAGTAATTCATCACAGATTTGAAGGTACAGCAGGGACCATGTAATGCCCACTAACTGATGTCTGAATGGTGAAGTTCTTTCTTCTTTTTAATTTACAGTTAGCAATGTCTTTGTTATACATAAATACATCTATAATTCAGAGCCAGGGTTGCAAATACCAACATATTAAAATGTCATAGCAGATGACATCTGTTAGGCTACCTGTCCGAACAATTATGGCTTTGACAGGCTCTCCAGCATAAAATCTGGTTTGAATGACATTGGTCCCACAAAATAATGTGTGGCGTTTGTGAACTTCTGTGCTATAGATTTCATCTTGTCCTTCTCTGGAACTAGAAGGATCTGGCAAGTTGGTCTTTGTCACAGGAACACTTTCACCTATGAAAAAAAGGATATATTCAAATCAAACTTGGTACAAGACATACGAATGTGCAAGTTAGCCAAGGTGAAAGTAAAGCTTCGTACACACGGTCGGACTTCCATTGGACTTTTCCGTGGATTTTTGTCCGAACGGAGTTGGTTGGGAACACCCATAGCATACACACACTCGGACTTTTCTGCAAACTTTCTTAAAACTTCTTACAACATCGCGTGTTTTTTCTGCTCTTTTCTGCCACCCTTTGGTCAACTTCTGCTATTGTTGGTTGATTTTAACATTAGTTGTTTTGTCCATCGGACTAAAGTCCGATGGTTATCTGTACACACGGTCGGACTTTGCTCCCTCTGACTTTTGTTGGGCAAAAGTTTGTCCGTTTGCAGACCCAACTTTTGTCCGATGAAATCCAAAACCAAACAAAAAAAGTTTGTCCGATGGAGCGTACACACGGTCGGATTGTTGGTCCAACTTGCTTAAAACGAAGTTTGTTGGGCAAAAGTCCAACCGTGTGTACGGGGCCTAATTAGATCTCATAAAAGACAAAGTAATCCTGGATTTTAAGTTAAAACCAGTGTAAATGCGCTGCAAAGTGCAATAACTTCTCAATAATTTCTATACCGATCAATGACAAACGCAGTCACATTATTTGCTATGGTTTAGTGCAGTCTGAACAGCCTTAATGCTCTTAGCTCTGCCTTACGATATGGCCATTTTCACACTGAGGCGCTTCTAAACTGCCAATAAAAACACTGAGCGCTTTTGAAGAGATTTTCAGGCGCTTTTGAAGAGCTTTCCATTCATTTCAATGGAAAGGGGAGTTTTTCACAGCCCTGCCAGCACACTGCCCCACTGTGAAAGCATTTATTGATTTTAATGGAAATAAGTTATCGTGAGATTTTTAGGCGCTGTTTTTAGCGTGAAAGCGCCTGAAAAGCGCCAGTGTGAAAGTGGTCTATGAATCAGAGTGGCAGGCTTAAAATGGTCTGCCAAACCAACCAAACCACAGTCACAAGTTCCAATCCAGGATGATTTCTGCGAATTTCATGGCTTATAAAAAATAATGAAAGCTTTCTAATGTCAATGATGTGTTTTGATACAACTGCTCGATATAATTACGGTTTAAATTTTTTTAAAAAAAATCTTGTCTTTTAGAAACTGCACTACGTGGGCGATTCAGACTTCTGAGTTTTTACTGAAATGAAAAACTGGGTCCAGACAAAAATCAAGGTAATTGGCTATGAAAAAATAAATAAAAATTCCCCTTCGATTTGCACTAAATAGATTTCCCTTTCGAAAGATCTCTGCGCTGTGTCCCTCCTGCTGTACTTCACTCAAACTTCCAGTTAAGGCAGGGTTTCTCAACTCCAGTCCTCAAGGCGCCCCAACAGGTCATGTTTTCAGGCTTTCCATTATTTTGCACAGGGGATGTAATCAGTTTCACTGCCTTAGTAATTACCACAGCTGTTTCATCTGAGGGAAATCCTGAAAACATGACCTGTTGGTGCGCCTTGAGAACTGGAGTTGAGAAACACTGAGTTAAGGAACATGTACTGTGCAAATGGATTAGATTTGTTGCATTGGAATTTATTTACTAAAGCTGGAGAGTGCAAAATCAGGCTCACTTCCGCATTGAAACCAATCAGTTTTGGGGTTTTATTGCCAAAGCTTAATTGAACAAGCTGAAGTTAGATGCAGATTGATTTCTATGCAGAAGTGAGCCTGATTTTGCACTCTTCAGCTTTAGTAAATAAACCTAAGTCTATATATCCCATGATTCCATGCACACGGGTCATAATGTGCATGCAAAGATAAATACCCGGTTGGACCATGCACATCAGGGTGGCTATGCTCAGCCTCAAGGGAGACCCTGAAAGGGAGCATAGTCACCTGGAAATAAATTACACTGAGCGTTCAATAACTCAGCAGGGTTGATTCACTAAAGACAAATAGACTGTACTACACGATGTAAAAAAATACCCCATCAGATGCAAAGCCAACGGAATTTTTGCTTGCACTTGACTAAATGATGGAAATCAGCAGTTTTACCACATTCACTAAGCTCTCAGGAAAATGAGTGCAACTGCAGTTGCAAAGTGCACGGTCTGTTTGTCTTTAGTAAACCAACCCCATTATGTCGCAAATACAGCCTGTGCACAAAAAAAAAAAAAAAAACACTGAAAAACAAGCATTAGGATATGGATTTCACATTTTATCTTCATCACTGAAAATGTATTAAAAATTTTAAGTAGAAGTTCAGCCAAAAACAAACTCTAAAACGAATCCATCTATTCCTGTAAAGCAAAAGTCACTATACATACTTTTTCTGCAGCCACTCCGGCCCGGTCCCATGCCGAGCTGCCAGCGGCGGCTTCTCTGTGTAGGCTTGTGCAGGAGAGGCAGCCAACAATGTTAGCCCCATAGTAACTCTATGGGTGAAATCACTTCCCAGCGCTTGTCGACTGTTTCCTGCACACAGCATCCGCCGCTGGAGACCAGACCAGATCGGCTTCAGAAAAAGTATGTATAGAGATTTTTGCTTTATAGGGTTAGATTAGTTTTAATATGTCACTCCGCGTAGATTTAGAGTTCGTTTTTGTCTGAACTTCTACTTTAAGATAATTGATCACTTATTGTTTAGTGTATGGCCAGTATAACTCATGTGCTAATTGATTACTGCAAGTGAAGCTGAAATCAGGTACAAGGCCTGCTAAGCACGCATGGTATTAGGCTAGCACTACAATTTTTATGACTTTACTGAAGATACACTTCCTGCATATACCAATACCTGTTAACATGCTTTCATTTACAATGCAAGTTCCACTAATCAGGACAGCATCACAGGGCATAATGGTCCCATTAGGCGGGATAAGCATGACGTCTCCAGGTACTAGGTCTATAGACAGGATTTCTTCTGCCTCTAAAAAAAATGAGAGAAAGAGCAGGAACAAAGATCAATACATGCAATAAGGATGAACTCAACATAACTGAAAACAGCACATACTTCACTGCCTCTTTTTTTCTTTACTCTAAGCCTGGTACACACGATCGGATTTTCCGCAGACAAAGCCTGCGACTTTTGTTCGAAGGGCGTTGGCCAGGAATTTGTCTTGCATACAAACGGCAAAGAATTGTCGGCCAACAAACACAAAACGACATGGTTATTTCAGCTCTTTAGCGCCACCCTTTGGGCACTTTCTGCTAATGTTGTGTTTGGCGAGAATTGCTTCCGAGTACGCGTGTTTGTACTTTGGACTTTTGTCTGACGGACTTGTGTACACACTATTGGAAAATCCGACAATAGACCGTTGCCCACGGAAATTTTTAAATCCTGCCATCTAACATTTGTCCGATGGAGCATGGAAAATCCGACCGTTTTTGTGCCAACAGCCTGTTATCACACAATTCCTGTCGGAAAATCCGATCGTGTGTACGAGGCTTAAGACTGGGTTCACACTGGTGCGAACACAAACATTGCATGTGATTTGCACCTCATTGCTGTGCAGATTACATGCCATGTCAGTGCAATGCAAATTCAGCCAAATTCTATGGTTGAAATTGCTTCGCATTTATACCAAAATGGTGCAGGGCCCTTTTTTGGTCCGCACTGGAATCAGATCGCATGGCTGTGCACACCATGCGATCGGATTTGATTAAATTCCTGTACCATTTGATAGTTCGCACTGTGATCTGCGAAACAATCTGGGGGTGTCATTAACTTTTTATTGACACCCACAGCAGTTCGCAGAGGGCCTGCGAGTAAACATGCGATGCAGGAACATGCACAGGAATCGTGCTGGTTCCTGCATCGCATATGTGTGAACCGGGACTAGCTAGTCTGTGACCTTAATAGGACTTTAATCTTACACACATTTCTTGGAATACTACCTGCAAATAAGACTTTAAAAAAAAAAAAAAGAGTAGTTAACCAAGTATAAAATAATGAAATTACCATTATTGCACTCTGGGAATAGGGTCAATGGCTGTACAGCATGAGGTAATGGAAGTTCTACTTACTTCCTGATGCTGTAGAGGATAAAATGTAGCACTTCTAGAACACTCGCTATATCCATTGATGGCTAAATAATCTACAAAATATATGGCAATAATACCCTAGGTCTGGCAAAGCAAGCGCACAGCATACTGAAATAATGAATTCAACATAGAAAAAAAAAAAAAAAAAAGAGGATTCACAGTACAACCATTATTATTGAAGAACTTATCAATAATTACTAAACATGGACTTTCACATTATTCTCTATAGCAACATCACTAATTCATCTAATTTTCAGGCAAGTTAATGCTGCAGTTTGAAAGGATTATAAATTCAGAACTGTACTTTTGTTTTACATACCGTATCTCACAAAAGTGAGTACACCCCTCACATTTTTGTAAGTATTTTATTATATCTTTTCATGTGACAACACTGAAGAAATGACACTTTGCTACAATGTAAAGTAGTGAGTGTACAGCTTCCATAACGGTGTAAATTTGCTGTCCCCTCAAATTAACTCAAAACACTGCCATTCATTTCTAAACCGCTGGCAACAAAAGTGATTACACCCCTAAGTAAAAATGTCCAAATTGGACCCAATTAGCCATTTTCCCTCCCCGGTGTCATGTGACTCGTTAGTGTTACAAGGTCTCAGGTATGAATGGGGAGTGTTGCCTTATGGGTTTATGTGAAATCTCCATTAACAGCTGTAAATAATATTGCAATTAGAAATGTATTTCAGTTAGAAGGAAATATATTTAAAGTATTGAGTGCTGTGTTAGTCTTACGGTAATTGGCTCAACTTCAAAGGGTGGCCTTTTGTTCTCCCTGATTACATCTAATATGGGCAGTAAACAAAAGCCTTCTTTGACTCATCCAATCAGGCTGTGCCCAATATACATTTTCTATGTACAGTGTACAATTAGGGAGAATTATATTGGCCACAATACAGAAAGGAGGGGGGATATATAATGCTTTGTGAGCAAGCCAAGCCCCTCTTTCTTTTGGTGTGGGAACAGAAAGCAGCCACCATGGGCTGACCTGAAGTTAACAGGTAATCTAACTCTATACTTCTATCTTATATTGTATTGTAAATACTGTCTGGTGTGTAATTTATATATATTACGTAACCCTATCAATAAATGTCTATTGCGGATTGAACTACCTATTTTGTAAAGGATAATCTCAAATCTAGATATGTATATGTTCATACTACTACAATGATTGAGTATGCACATATGCACATAATTACAGTCAACAGGGAGCATATGTGTTAAATTTGGTGTTCTCGCTCTCACTCTCTCATACTGGTCACTGGAAGTTCAACATGGCACCTCATGGCAAAGAACTCTGGGGATCTGAAAAAAAAGAATTGTTGCTCTACATAAAGATGGCCTAGGCTAGAAGAAGATTGCTAAGACCCTGAAACTGAGCTGCAGCACGGTGGCCAAGACCATACAGCGGTAGAACAGGACAGGTTTCACTCAGAACAGGCCTCGCCATGGTCAACCCTCTGTTGGGACAGTGCTGATTGGCCCTGTGCTGATCACATGCACTCTCCCAAGAAAAAAAAACCTCATTAGCAATACACACCAAACTGAGCATGTGCAGCCTGTCCCCTGGCTCTGTAAATATCATCAGGTCATTTTTTGGATACAGTGGAAGATGATGATCAGACAGGATCAGACAGCCGTTTTACACAATGCAGAGGATTAATCCCTTAGTTTCCCCAGTGAGTATAACAAACATGCTTTACTACATATACAGACTGATTTTACTGTTGTGGGTTTTGTAACAATTTAAAAAAAACTGTTTGCATCCCATTAAACTGTTCACATGCCTGCCACACATGGTACAACAAGGCCAACATTGTCTTGTTCCCTACTAGAGAGGATCAAATGCCTGCTAGAAGAGGGTCTTCAACCATCAGAACACAGGAATGCACAGCAACTAAAAAGCCATTGGTACACCATGTGTGTGCACATTGCTGAGCATAAAACAATGTAATCCATCATTGTCACCATTAGGATACCACTATCAGTCACTCTTAAGCCAGCTTTACATTAAACAAAATTTGTCCAACTCTGCAGGGACTGGCTAAATTTTGATCCATGTATGGGCAGGCTGGTTGAACAAAAGTTCATCTACCTATCAACTTCTGTACAACCAGCCTGTTGAAATTTTTCACTACATCCAGCAGCTCTGATTAGTGGATTCTGACTGCAGGGAAGTCTCCCCTCCATCAGCTCAGAGGGAGCAATAACCCAATCCACCTCAAATATGTGGATGGGAGAGATTAGGTAATTTTTTTTTTTTTTTTCTCCATTCAAGCCACTGGTTGAATAAAAAAAAAAAAAAACGACACAAAGCCAGACTGAAGACAATGTAGCAGAATGACGGGTTTGTCAAACAAAATGGTCTTCTCTGCTACCATTAATAAGCAGCAGAGAGACAGACTACTGCATTAAAGGATAAAGTTCACCTTTTGTGCAGTGGAATAACGTCCTTACAGGATGTCGCCAATTTACAAGACGACCTCAATGCTCTGTCTAATTGGGCGACTATGTGGCAGATGAGGTTTAATGTTGATAAATGTAAAGTTATGCACTTGGGGGCTAAGAATATGAATGCATCATACATACTAGGGGGAGTACAACTGGGGGGATCCGTAGTGGAGAAGGATCTGGGGGTTTTGGTAGATCATAAGCTCAATAATGGCATGCAATGCCAAGCTGCGGTTTCCAAAGCGAGCAAAGTCCTTTCTTGTATTAAGAGAGGTATGGACTCCAGAGAGAGAGATATCATTTTGCCCCTGTTCAAATCATTAGTAAGACCTCATCTGGAATATGCAGTTCAGTTTTGGGCCCCAGTTCTCAAAAAGGATATTGGAGAACTGGAGAAAGTGCAGAGAAGGGCAACCAAACTGATAAGAGGCATGGAGGAGCTCAGCTATGAGGAAAGATTAGAGGAACTGAATTTATTCACTCTTGAGAAGAGGAGATTAAGGGGGATATGATCAACATGTACAAATATATAAGGGGTCCATATAGTAAACTTGGTGTTAAATTATTCACTTTACGGTCAACACAAAGGACAAGGGGGCACTCTTTGCGTCTAGAGGAAAAGAAATTTCACCTCCAAATACGGAAAGGTTTCTTCACAGTAAGAGCTGTGAAAATGTGGAATACACTCCCTGCAGAGGTGGTTCTGGCCAGCTCAGTAGATTGCTTTAAGAAGGGCCTGGATTCTTTCTTAAATATACATAATATAACTGGGTACTGACATTTATAGGTAAAGTTGATCCGGGGAATATCCGATTGCCTCTCGGGGGATCAGGAAGGAATTTTTTCCCCTGCTGTAGCAAATTGGATCATGCTCTGCTGGGGTTTTTTGCCTTCCTCTGGATCAACTGTGGGTGTAACTTGGTACAGATGCTCTGGCCCTTGCAACCACCTCCCCCCATTTCCATGCTTTGAGAGAGAGTCTGGGATCTTCTTCCCCTGCTCACTGTCACAATCTTAACAAAACGTCATTCATTCACAGTGTTCCGTGAATGTAAAAACTACAAGTACCAACAGCCTTTGCAGCTGCCAGCTTGTAGTTCTCAATGAACAACTACAGCGCTGTTGAGCACTTTAGAAGTTTGCTAAGTGCAACTACCTACTGGTATTGGAGGTATGGGCAGACCGCTATACAGAGTCTGCAGGACCGTGACATGACACCCATGATCTGCTGATTCTAAGTGCAATGCTTTACAGACTAAGAAAAATAAATAAATAAATGCAAATTTTTTTACCTGCAAAAACATGTGCATTTTAAAAAATTGTTTTATAAAGGTGAACTTATGCTTTAAGCCTGGGCACTTTGTAGGTTACTTAAAAAAAAGGGGTTTAGTGACAAAAGCCTTCTGGCAGAAACAGGCACTACAAGGGTGTAAAACGAAAGTGGGCCACACAATTTTTTTTTTCTTTTCATTCAACCAGTTGAACAAAAACAGAGCTGATTCACCCATCCCCATCGAAAGTGTGGGTGGGGGAAATCAGCTGCTTTGCTATTGTATTCCCTCCAAGCAAAATACTATAATCAGTGTTGCCGGCGGCTAAAGTTAGCGGCACAGATTGTTCCTGGAAGCAAGCTTATGGTTCACACCAGCTAATCAGATTCCCTATCAGAGCAGGATATACTGTAGATGTCCACACTAAAGCCTCATACATAAAATGAGAAAAAACTGAACTAAATATTCCTCTTTGGACGCGATCGTACAATAATCTGATCACTCGTACACAGCTGTTCCGAAATTTTCCAAAAGGGACAAACATGAAAATGTTTCTCGTACGATAGCAGATCGTAGGATTTTCATTTAATCAGTACAGTTTTCGCCAAAATTACAAAACAAATACATTACAGCACTTTTTTCTGCCATACGAGAATTTTTGTACTTTGGTAATCTATTCGCATTCGATATGGAGACTAGCTTGGAAGAAAGAAAAAAAAAAAAAGGACGATCATCCGATAATCTCATTGTGTGTACTAGGCTATACTGGATGTACTATACTTTATGAAGATAACACCTTACCACACAAACATGGCAAAGTTCTTTAGATTACTAGTGTTACCAGCTCACACGCCACAACATAAAATAGATCACAGATCAATTATTTACCTTCGTTTGCACGGCACACGGAAACTCTGACAATACTGTGAGCCGCAACCATATCATGTAACATTGTATATTGCTGTGAAAACAAAAAGGTATTATCATGAACAAGTCAGTATTATCTAGCCACAGACATTTCAGCGTGAGTAATTAATATCAAGCCAAACAATTGAACAAAAGATCCATTTAATGTTTTACAAAAGCCAATAATTAAAAAAATTTAACCTGCTATAGGTCTTCTGAGATTTTGCAGAAAACTCCAGTTTAGGAAGAGCTTTTAAAAATGCATGCCAAGCTTGGACTATCCAAGTAGGCATGCTCTTTTAATAGATGTCAAACATGCACACCTCAAAGTGCATTTCCACTTTTGCAGCCAAATTGGGATAACTACTTCTTTAGAATTGTTACAGGTCCCTATTCACATAGCACAACTTAAAGCGATTTTAACCACTTCAGCCCCGGAAGATTTGACTGCTCAATGACCAGGCCATTTTTTGCGATACGGCACTGCGTCGCTTTAAATGACAATTGCTCGGTCGAGAGATGCTGGACCCAAACCTTTTTTTCACACAAATAGAGCTTTCTTTTGGTGATATTTGATCACCTTTGCGGTTTTTATTTTATGCGCTAAAAACAAAAGAGTGAGAATTTTGAAAAAAAAACACTACCTTTTACTTTTTGCTTACATTTTTTTCCTCAGTTTAGGCCGATATGTATTCTACATATTTTTGTTAAAAAAAAAAAAAAAGCGCAATAAGCGTATATTGATTGGTTTGCGCAAAAGTTATAGTGTCTACAAAATAGGGGATAGATTTATGGCATTTTTATTATTTTTTACTAGTAATGGCGGCTATCTGCGATTTTTATCGGGACTGCGATATTGCGGCGGACAAATCGGACACTGACACATTTTTTAGATCAGGGACAATTATACAGCGGTTGGTGCTATAAAAATGCACTGGTTACTGTATAAATGTCACTGGCAGGAAAGGGGTTAACACTAGGGGCGATCAAGGGGTTAACTGTGTTCCCTCACTGTGTTCTAAATGTAGGAGGGATGGGACCAACTAGGGGAAGAGAGAGATCGGTGTTCATACATTGTATGAACACACGATCAGTCTCCTCTCCCCTGAAAGAACGGGGATCTGTGTGTGTAAGGTTCCCGCTCTGTTACGAGCGATCGCAGGTGCCCGGCGGTCATCGCGCCCGCCGGCGCTCGCATCGGCAGCGATGGGTAAACACCAACACTTCTTGAACACAACCTTCCAACATTTGGGTAAAGCGTGGCTTTACTGAAAAGAGCTACAAGTATATGTAGGCATTGGGTGTATGTACGTCAAACCCAACAGCAGCTTTTATTATTGTTGTGTGATGAAGTCACTTTAAAATGATCAATCCATTACATTGTGGGGGGGGGGGGGGAGGGGGGTGTTACCCTCAGTCATCAATCTCCTGCCTTGCTCAACTTACAATATATCATTATCCTTACAAGAATCAACAAACAAACAGGCATCTAACAAACTCAAGAGTGGATTCATCTTTTTGGCTACGCAGTGGTGGCAGGTGTGTATGTGAGCATGTATCCTCACATCCAGGGGTTATCTGAGGTTAGGAAACAAATGATCAGAAATGCTTACAGTGACGGACAGACTTGTCTCTTTCCAACCTGTCATTAAGTTATACTAGCTGAGCAGCCACAGCTGGTTGGAACACCTTGGAAACTGATCACAGGATAGGCAACGTGCACACTGGGCGTCCAATCCTGGCATTTTTGTGCACCCAGGGAGGCACAGATGCAGTGTCCAGCAATGCTGCAGCTTGTCAAAGTCTGAAATTAATGCCCCCCCCCCCTCCTCCACGTAGTACAGCGTCCAGCTTTATCCGGCCGCGGTGTGTTTCCGTCTGTCAGACTGACAGGCTGCAGGAAGCTAGGCTGGATGCCTCTTTTCATGTGCAAATCTTAGAGACAAAAACTTACCTTTTTAATGGTGTATAAAGAACTGATAACAGATAGAACAGACATTAGGACAATGGCTGATGCATAGTAGTAGTATTCATCTGTGGTCCATAAAATAACACTGAACAGTTGAAAAATGTAAAAAGGGTTGAGAACCTATGAATTAAAGATAAAAAAATAAAAATTATATATAAAAAGACAAATACAGTGAGAACACAGAAGAACACAACAGCACTTAAAAACCCATGAAAAAAGTCGTAAGCCTTATTATATGGTCCTTTAGAATATTCTAAGTTCTGGTATAGAATTTACGTTACACGGTCTATTGTAACGTGGGATGACAAAGTATACAACTGCATCAGGAAGCAGTTTTATAGTGAATGTCAATCCTAAAAATGTACTTCTTTTTGCTCCCTTTTGGTTTGTTAAATAATAGGATTTTGTACTCACCATAACATTTGTACATCAAGAGACCTAAGAATTCAGATACTTTCAGGTTATACTGCCGCCTACAGGAGGATTGGACACTGGCAAACATAAAATCTGTGGGCCTGTCCAGAATGATCCCTTCTCTACCCAGCAAGCTTCTGCTTGTTGCAGTCAGTACCAAGAACATGAATGGAAACACCAAGGGGTGAGACCTGTGTCCCTCAATGGATAACAAGAAAATAATTTACGAGGGGTATAAAAATTTTAGTTTTCTTTCTTGCCCATTGAGTGACACAGTAATTCAGATACTCTCAGGACATTTAAAAGCAATCCAACTGAGAAGTGGACACACAGTAACAATGGCCAACGGGCCCAACAGGAAAACTTAACACAGTTTGCAGCAAAGGGACTGCCTGAAGGATGTGAAACCAGATAAGGCCGAGCACCCTAGTAAATAGGGGGACCCACCAACACGCCCAGAGGACACGGAGAACATGTTCTTCAATACCTGGATAGAAAGGTCTCAGCCAGAGTGAAAAGATTCCTCATGAAATGGAAACCCAAACCTAAATCAATACTGATGAAATGGAGACAGATGGAGGTTCAGTGAGACAGACAACCCTGAAAGCAGGGTTCCTGAATGCCCAATGCTCCCACAAGGTAGAAGAAGGGGTTAAGCTCAATTAAATTATTTACATCCAGTCAAATCTTGCAGATGTTAGGCCCTGGCCAACAGGTATTGGAAGAGGACAGCCAAAGCAGAAACCTGACCATTAAAATGTACTCTGGTCCATCCGTCAATTCACCCCCTCCCTGTTCAAAGAAGGCCAAAATGAGAGCAACACAGGATCTATCCTGCAAGACCTTGTGGACACTGGACTTTTTTGCAGCGGTGTCAGGTGTTTTTTTTTTCTTTTTCCTGCCTCTAAACTTCTCTGCATGTTAGCCTATACATCCTTGCACAGATAGGTGCAGAAAAAAACCACAGAGCAGGTGCGTTCTGAAGAGAAGCATTTCAGAGCCATAAAAGGATAAACATGCTTAGTGGTGTTTAGCGTCTACAAGCGCTAATGCATATTATATACTGGCAACATCTGTATACAGGAAATTCCTATATGTACAGTTCTCAGTGTCCTTTGCTGCTTTGTCTGAGCCGTGTGGAGGTCCTCTTGAGCTGGCTGCAAGCAACATGGCAAGCGATGTGCCACAGACTGTGCTCATTGCAGCAGTTGAAGCACATAGAGAACTCTGGGACGTGCCTCACCACCGGTGGAATGATAGGATCAGGAAAACAAAACAAAACTGTGGACTGACAAATCCCATCTGACACCAAACTGGAATCGCATGAGAAATTCACAGAAAAGGGAGAAGCACGTGTATATATTTATGCATTTGTAGAATACGTATGTTATCTTATTAGTGAATAGGACATATTACCCCTTTTTGTTTCCTTTTATTGTTGATCCTTGCGGGACCGCGTGAGACATGACCACACTGAAGAGCATGGTCCCAGCTCCTGAATGCAAGTCTATAAACTGGACATGCCGAGCTGCATTTGGTGGCTCTGGTTTATCGGAGCCTCTCTCCTTTTTCCCAAAGAAAATTACAGAGGACACAGCAGGCCAATACAACTTTGATTGCATTCTCTACATCAAACAGTACTTGCCACTTTGCTGCACAGACATCAAATGCGCATTCAATAACCCAACAAGCACATTTAAAGCAGAGTTCCACCCAAAAATTGAACTTCGGCTTTTCCAGTTCCCCCTCTGGTGTCACATTTGGCACCTTTTGGGGGGGAGCAGAACCTGTCTTCCTCCCAGAAGACAGCAGGGACCAGTGTGATCTTGCAGCGCATGCGCAGTGGGAAACCAGACTGAGAAGTCGCAAGGCTTTACTTCATGATTCCCTTACTGAAGATGCCGGCGCCTGCACCCGGGAGCTGAGGGACTGATCGGCTTTGGATGAGGACATCACGGGTGCCCTGGACAGGCAAGTGTCCCAATATTAAAAGTCAGCAGCTGCTGTATTTGTAGCTGCTGACTTAAAAAAAAAAAAAAAACACAACAGCGAAACTCCGCTTTAAGACTATAATTAAAAATTACTGTCCATAACCCCTGTGTGGCCGTATTAAATTCTCAGCCAGTCCAAACGCCTCATCTGTCACAATGACCATTAAAAGATATGGCTCTGTCGTGCAAGGTACTGGCTTATTTAAGGGGTGTATGGTGATAAGGGGGCGGTGCCAATGACGAAAAATAGGATTTTTTTGTACTCACCGTAAAATCCTTTTCTCTGACGTCCATGGACTGACACAGCATCTTCAATCTTGACAAAGTGGGTTATGTTCCTGCTCATAGGAGAAGACTAGGCAGAATGTTGGATGTTTTAACATACATTCCATTACCAGAGCTAAACAGCCCCGCCCAGGGGGCGGTCCCTCCGGACATAACCCTCCTACCTGCAGCCAGCAGCCTCAGTTCGCATTAAAGCAGTACAAACTAAAAAAGGAGGTGAGGGTGCCGTGTCAGTCCATGGACGTCAGAGAAAAGGATTTTACGGTGAGTACAAAAAAATCCTATTTTCTCTTACCGACCATGGACTGACACAGCATCTTCAATCTTGACAAAGTGGGACGTCCCAAAAGCAGCGTCAAAGAACGAGGGGTGGGAACAGTATCAAGGAAAAAAACAAACTTCACCCCAAACAAGCAGAGTTCCTCAACGGAGGAGTTGCAACATTAAACAGCCGCCTGCAAAACCTTGCAGCCGAAGGATGCATCAGAAGATGCACCCACATCAACCTTATAAAACTTTGAAAAGGTATGTGCGGACGACCAGGTCGCCGCCTTGCACACTTGTGCAACAGACGCTTGATGTCGGAAAGCCCAGGAAGCACCAATTACCCTGGTTGAATGCGCCGTAACCGGAAAGGGAGGCGCCCGCCCCTTAAGGGCATAGGCCTGTATGACAGTCTGCCTGATCCACCGAGAAATGGTGGCAGACGAAAAAGCTTGGCCCTGTTTTGGACCAGACACAAACAGCGAGTCAGACTTCCGAATCAAAGCCGTAGCAGACAGGTACACCCGCAGGGCACGTACCACGTCTAACGTGTGGAGCACAAACTCTCTGGGATGCGATGGACGAGGACATAAGGACGGAAGCACAATGTCCTCATTAAGATGGAAGGCCGAGACCACCTTCGGGAGAAAAGAAGGCTGCGGGCGTAGCACCGCCTGATCCTTATGGAGGACCAAGTATGGCAGTTTGCAAGACAAGGCCGCCAACTCGGAAACCCTTCTGACAGTAGTAATGGCTACCGGAAAAGCCACCTTCTGAGATAAAGTTAAGAGAGGAATCTCTGATGTTTTCAAAAGGAGGTTCCTGAAGAACCGAGAGCACCAAACTCAAATCCCAAGGAGGAAGAGGTGGTTTAACAGGGGGGAGCACATGTCGGACCCCCTGTATGAAGGTACTAATCAAAGATTGGCCTGCTAGCGGCCGCTGAAAGAAAATAGCCAAAGCCGAAATCGGACCCTTAATGGTGCTTAAGGCAAGCTTTTGGGTCACAGCACTCTGTAAAAACAGCAAGATCCTGGGAACGGAATACGTCTGTGGACGCCAATCCAGCACCTCGCACATAGCGATGTAGGCCCTCCAGGTACGGTGGTATATTTTCCTGGAAGAAAATTTCCGTGCCCTCAGCATGGTCGAGATGACCGAATCCGAGAGACCCCAGTCTTTCAGCACCTGGCTTTCAATAGCCATGCCGTTAAAGCCAGCGACTGTAAAGCAGGATGAAGTATGGGACCTTGAGACAGAAGGTCCTCCCGCATCGGCAGTTGGAACGTCCGCCACTGAGCGCACAAGATCGGTGTACCAAGGACGCCGAGGCCAATCCGGAGCGATAAGGATTACCGGAATTCCCCTCGGCCGCCACCCTGCGAAGCAATCGAGGAAGCAGCTTCAGTGGAAGATAGGCATAAATCAGCCGATACCGACCCCATGGGGCCACCAACGCGTCTGACGCGTCTGCCCAGGGATCCCTGGACCTGGCCACGAATCTCGACACCTTGCGATTGAGAGTCGAGAGGCCAATAGGTCCACATCCGGTGTGCCCCACCTCTGGCAAAAGAGGTGAAACACCTCCGGATGCAAGGACCATTCCCCCCTGGTCCAACATCTGGAGGCTCAGATAGTCCGCCCGCCAGTTGTCCACTCCTGGAATGTAAACGGCGGACAGAGCCGGCACGCTTCTTTTCGCCCACCTTAGAATGTGAGCGACCTCGGACGCTGCAGCTCAGCTCAGAGTTCCCCCCTGATGGTTGACATAAGCCACCGCCATGGCGTTGTCCGATTGGATCCTGACCGAGCGTCCCTGCAGTCTCCTCGACCACGAGGAGAGGCACAGTCTGATTGTCCGGAGACCAGAGCCCTTGGGCTGACAGAACTCCCCAGACTCTGCCCCAGCCCGAAAGACTGGCGTCCGTTGTGATCACAGTCCACTGAACAGGAAGGAACGACTTCCCTGACCAAAGGGCCGGGGATCTCAGCCACCATGTCAGGGATGCCCTGACCAGGTGACTCACCTGGATCTGACGATCCAGCGATAATGGAGACTTGTTCCAGCAAGATAGGATCTCCTTTTGTAAGACTCGAGTGTGGAATTGGGCATACGGTACTGCCTCAAAAGGAAGCCACCATGAGTCCCAGGACCCTCATGCAAAAACTGAGTGACAACCATTTGCGGGACGTCAGCACTCGTACCGCAGATTGAAGAGTCTGTAACTTGTCTAAGGGTAGAAATATACTCGCCTCCGAGGAGTCCAGGATCAATCCTAGGTACTCCAGACGCCGAGTCGGAACCAGGACCGACTTCTGAATGTTCATCAGCCAGCCGAATTCTCAGAGGGCCTGACTGGCTATCACCACATTTTCCTCTAATTCTGAGCCAGAGTCTGCTCTCAGAAGAAGATCGTCTAGATAGCCCATGATAGCAATGCCTCGCTGTCTCAGCAAAGCTAGAATCAGGGCAAGCACCTTGGTGAAAGCCCGCGGTGCTGACGCCAAACCGAAGGGAAGAGCCACAAACTGATAATGGTCTACACCTACAGCGAAACGCAGAAACTTTTGGTGACCCGCGCAGATTGGGACATGCAAGTAGGCATCCTTGAGGTCCAAGGATGCCAGAAAATCCCCCGGGTGGAGCGCAACAATCACCGAGCGAATGGATTCCATGCGGAATTTCCGAACCTTCACAAAGGCATTTAAGGCCTTGAGATCCAGAATTGGACGGACTCCGTCCTTCTTTGGGACCACAAACAGATTAGAATAAAATCCCTGAAACCTCTCCTTTGACGGTACTGGCACAATTACTCCGCACCTCAGCAAGTCCTGCACTGCCCCTAACAGGGCAGCCCGACACGCTGGAAGGCGAGAGAGATTTGAGGGAAAGAACCTGTCTGGTGGCCAGGAAAGGAACTCTATCCTGTACCCCGAGGTAACCACCTCGCATACCCACCAGTCGGAGATCCGGGAGGTCCACCGATCCGCAAACCTGCGAAGTCCCCCCCCCACCCCAGAGTCGAGCCGGGGTAAGACTTCATGCGGTAGCGGGCTTGTTTGCCGGCTTGGTCGGCTTACGCACCCAGGGACGCTTCTGTCCCCCAGCCACACCCTTGTCAGTCCGGGAGACTTTTTTCCTGGGATTTGACTGACGAAAAAACCTCTTCTGAGTGGGAAAGGAAGGACCCGGCTTACGGCGCGGCTCCTTCGCCTTAGGAGGCTGAGGAAGAAGGTTGCCCTTACCCCCCGTGGCATTTTTAATAATGTCATCCAGGGAAGCACCAAATAGCCTTCCGCCCTTGAAAGGCAAATCCGTCAGGAGCTTCTTAGAGGCCAGGTCAGCAGACCAGCATTTCAACCAGATTAGGCGACGCAAAACCACCGCAGACACTGAGGCCCTAGAAATCAGTGATAGAGGCCAAACCAGCACAAAAGAGCGCGCGTCTACAAGAAAATGGCCACCGCAATTACAAATGCATCATAGGGCGGCTACGGCAAGATGGCCGCCAATGCGGTTTTCAATGTAAAGTAAAACACAGGAAAAACATGGCGGCAAACAGCGCGCAAGGCCCAAGCCGACACAGCTAAACCCCCACACCTCAATGCAGACCCCTGTGGACCCCCACCGGGACAGAGTCCCCCAGGCACCCCGCCATAGTGTAGGTGACAGAGTAGCAAAAAAACAAGGGGGAGATGGGGAAAACCCCCCTACCATAGGAACACACAGCATATACTCACCTGCTGAGGCAGGGAAACAGTAATTACCCGTCCAGCTAGGACCCACTGGTGTGTTCCTGACAGGTCTATCACCGTGCAGTACTGAGTAGCTGTCGGCCAGTCCACCGCGAAAGATACAGCAAAACTGTTCAATCTTATGTGAACCCTGGAGCAAAAAGCTCACCGGACACCCCTGGAGCCATGGGGTATGTCGTGAACTGATCTCACACAGAGCGAGGATCAGCACGCTCGATGGTCAGACTGGGAAGACTGCGAGGATAGTGAACTACCCAACCTGTTGCCCAGCCGACAGTTGATAGAAGAATCACAAAAATAAAATAAAAAAAGAACAAAAAACATTTCTTCAAGAGACTGGCTCTGAAGAGAGCCACGTCCTCTCCTCTGCTAGGCAGAAAAAAACTGAGCCTGCTGGCTGCAGGTAGGAGGGTTATGTCCGGAGGGATCGCCCCCTGGGTGGGGCTGTTCATCTCTGGTAAGGGAATGTATGTTAAAACATCTAACATTCTAAGTAGTCTACTCCTTTGAGCAGGAACATAACCCCCTTTGTCAAGATTGAAGATGCTGTGTCAGTCCATGGACGGTAAGAGAAAGTGCTATAGTGCAATAATCTATGATCAATTAAATAATACTCATTAGATAATATATATGCAACTTTGAAAGCAATATAAATGAATAATAAATAAACCATACAATAATGCAGTGTTTAACCTGCAATAAAGTGCATGTGCTTCATACTGACACACCAGTAATAAAATTGACAAGAGGTGCAAAAACAGATCCAATGAGCAGCAATAATCGACCAGCCGTAAACAATTAAAAGTCCATGCATTGAATTGAACTTCTTGATGCTTAACACCGTCACCACTGCAACAATGAAGAGCTAGCGACACCCAGTGGAAAATAGAGGTAAGTGCCTACTTATCAAACCACCATCACCTCTTGTTTAAAGAGAGGTCATGTGGGGCTTTAGTACAGTTTTATTCTTGAGGTCTGTACTGCCGTAAAAAAAGAAATATATTAAAAGCCAGCAGCTACAAATACTGCAGCTGCTGACTTAATAAATGGACACTTACCTGTCCTGGAGACCAGCGACGTCGGCAGCAGAAGACGAGCAATTGCTCGTTTCTCGGCTGCCCCCAGCGCCATCATCGGTTAGGGAATCAGGAAGTGAAGCGTTGCGGCTTCACTGCCGGGTTCCCTACTGCGCATGCGCGAGTCGCGCTGCGCCGTCCTCATTGTTCCCCGCTGTGTTCTTAGAGTGAGCACTGTATTTTTCAGGAGCTATCTTTTTTGCCTGACTGTGTTATGGGACCTGCCTCCAGAATGGCACCTGTTCAGGAATGCATTATGGGACATTGAGAGATAAAAATAGCAGAAGGGAGTGTTTGCCTTAAAAAGCCTTATAAAACGCTGACGTGGCTAAACGTGCATAAATGTGGGTGCAAAGTATGGCTAAACGTGCATTTTTTTTATGCCACGTTGTCCTGCCAGCAGTACTGGCATTCATGGAAATTTTAAATAATGTCCAGTGTGCATGAGAGCTAAAAATGTGAAAACCCAGCCAATTGCACCAAACAAAACAGGCCTTTTAGGTACTATTTTGCATCCACCATATCACAGTTGTGGCAAGATAGCTTAACTTAGTAGCTTGGCAGACAGTGACTTGATCCAAATGACATCCTGTAGAAAGCTTTAAATCGGAAAAACTTGTGCAGATCATGGCAGATGAACATGAGATAGGTGAAAAAAATCATAGTGTGTGTCTAGCTCCAGCAGAATACAGCACATGTGATGAATGGGGACTACGCTTGAGGAAGAAAGGGTGGGATTAACTAGCTTTGTAGTGAGGCAAGGGCATAATTAATTTAAAGGTAATTCATTTAAAGGCAAACAATACATGTGTAGCATGATGGGTACAGTAATAAATGAAACTGGAAGTGGATTTCTGAGCATGCATTGCAAAGATTTTGTAGGATAAATGAAAAAAACTCTTCTCTATGTACACCATTATGTGTGCCATTATATGATACAGTACATATACAAATAATGTTAGGGGAGCTGCACTCAAAAATTTATGGATACGAAACACTAACCAAACCCCTGGCCTGAACATAAATATGTTGCACTCCACTCTGAATTTGCAATCAGTGACAACAACGATGCAAAATAATATAAACACGAAACAGAGTTCTAGTGACAATAATACAAAAAAGTGTCATGGAGATATTTGAATTTCCACCATAGTCACTAGTCACAGTGTGCCCAGATGCTTTTTGCTTTAGAAGTGTCTGACTTCCTTTATTGCCTTTGGGCCTGCCCGGTGGTTCAGGCCTTTTGGTGAGAGGTCAACATTTTCATCTCCTCGACCCTGGGTTTGCCCAATATTGCCCACCCTGAAAACGGTCTCCTTGGTATTTTAGGGGACCTTTCTGTCTCCAAATATGAGAAGAGCTTGTTGCGCATAATATGTTTTTATGCTAAAAAGTCCATCCTACTCACATGGAATGGGGTCACTGACCCCCCTATAGCCATATGGCTACAGTTAATTAACAATAGCCTCCCCCTTTATAAACTCACCTATGAGCTTCGGAAGAAGCCCCATTTGTTTGATGCTGCTTGGGACCGCTGGCCATTAACCCACTTAATCTTGCCTCTGTTGCTCCAGACAGTCACTAAATGTAACACCATACTTTGTATTATGACCCACTGTTTGATTTGACTCATGATATTAGGTGTATCAGCTATGTTACTATTCTAAAAAAAAAATGTGCTGAAAGTTGCAGCTGGGGGTTTGGATACCAGAAGGGGCAGCGCCTAGGATGTTTTCTTTTGGTCTACCTAGTGTCCTACCCCTGCAGGTGGCATAACCCAAAGCTCAAGATCTAGAGATCCAGCTGTGTCCTTTAATGAAGAGAAGGTAAAAAATTATTTAAAAAAATAATGCTGAAGCCTCGTACACACGACCGAGTTTCTCATCGTAAAAAACCTGTTGTTTTTCTCGACAAGATTCTTGTCAAGCTTGACGAGTTTCTTGTCAAGCTTTTCTTGCATACACACTGTCAATTCCAAATCTCGTCGTTGTTCTGCGCGGTCACGTACGACGGCAGTATAAAGGGGAAGATCGATTTCAATGGCGCCACCCCTTGGGCTGCTTTTGCTGATCTCGTGTTACCGTGTGTGAAGTAAAAGTTTGGGAAGAGACGATTCACGCTTTTCAGTCTTCGTGCTTTCAGTTCGTTTTAGCGTGACGAATGTGCCATCTCCTTTACGAAGGCTTGTTTTACCAGAAGAAGCGCTCCCATCTCATACTTGATTCTGAGCATGCGCAATTTTTGAAGACTCGGAAAAGCATACACATGAACGGTTTTCTCATCGCAAAACAGGCCGACGAGAAACCCGACGAGAAAATAGAGAGCAGGTTCTCTATTTTTCTCGTCGAGATTCCCGGCAATTTTCTCGAAGAAAAACCATACACACGGACGGTTTTCTCGGCAAGAAAGCTCTCTCTGCAGTTTTCTTGTCGTTTTTTGAGGCTTTAGACTTTTCCCATCAGTGCTGAAGAAAAAGACGTTCACCCCCTATAACACTAGGAAAACAACTGAAACATGTTGGGTAGCTGAGAGGTTATCTTGGGCTAGCGCATAAAATTTCTGTTTGCCAGAAGGTGGCAGTATAACCTAACACTATCTGAATTCCTCTGTTCCTTGCTGAACGTCAAAGAAATACCATTGTATTATATTACTTCTGTTTGAGAAGTGCAAAAATAAATCTGTTAGTCTTGTCCAAAACTTAGAGCTGTGTCCTATGCAGACTTGTTAGGTTTTCTCAAAGAGGCCATTTAGCCCTCCTTGTCATGGTACTACAGAATAAATTAGCCTTTTTGTCAGAGATCTGAGTGGAAGTGTAAAAATAGCATAGCAAAAGACACTGAGCCTAGTACACATCACTAGTGACTAACATTGACAGTACAGTGGCTCCGACTGGAGCCAACGATCCAACGTTAGTACAGTGGTCTGCCCTGCTGAGCTTTTGTGTTCTGACAGGGGGATGCTGGGGAACCCCAAACACTCCAGCGCTCGCAGCCAAGGGGCTTTTCCAGCATGCTTGGCCAAACGGCCTGCTTGAATCGGACTCGCTGCCATTCACACAGGCCCCAAATGTCGAGACGGTTTTTATTGAACCAGCCGATGTCACCCGACATTCGGCCCATGTGTACTAGGTATAAGGGATGACACCACTCAGTCCACAAAAAAATAAGTTTGTGCTGTCAACCCACATCATTTAATAGAGTTCAACTCTGGACACACACACACACACACACACACACACACTTGAAGGGCCTTTAAAAGCATAAGGAAATGTACATGCATTTCAGAGATGTACTAGATCCGATTTGTTTTTATTTTGGTTTGAAGTAATACTTAAAACTCAGATCACAAAGTTGTAGGTGTTCTGGCCTAGCACAACAAAGGCATGTTCCTGAAGAGGTGTGCTAAACATAAAAATGACTACTCAAGCACAAATATACCAGCGAACAGAAGGGATGAGCTCAGGCTTGTCCAGATCCTAGTCTGAACCCACTTGAGTGCTTCCACGAGAAACCTTTATGTGCCAATCATAGGCAGCCAAGCCATGCCCTGCCGCCAGACATTTACACACTCATTGTATACATGCAGCTGCAGGGGCAGGAAATGCCCTGGCCGCAGATGAATGACCCAGTACAGATCACAAACTTCCTGGGAGGGCTGGTATTAGGATCAGAATATGCCTGAGCTAATCAATACCAAACAGCAATAATAGTTTTTTTTAAGAACAAGCTCAAGTTCACATGAAAATTCCTCACATCTCATACACTACCCTTCCTAACCTCTCAACTCACAAAAAAACTTGTAATAAAGTATAATTGTGAGAAACCTGAAATTATGCTAAGTGCACAGATGTAAAAAAAATTATAAAAATATGATAAACTGGAAAAAAAGGTTTTAAATTGGGATTTTAAATTCCAGTTCTGGCAAAAACCTATATTTTAAGAGTGGGATTGTATGGCTTTCTGTGATTCCACTGGGGAGAGTTCCCCTCTTTTTTCTGTGACACCAGGACAAGGACCAAAGTCAGTCATACACTGCTAGTTTTTTTTTTTCGTTCAAGTTGATGTAGGAGAGTTTTCCCAGCATGTCCCTTCAACAGAAATATATCAAACAATCGATTTCTATTGAGTGGTGATGGCCACACACTGATTGATTTGCTCAGTGAATGGCCAACCTAAGGGGATTAGGATAAATAAAGCAGGAAGACCAAGATAACCTGACATATGGTCTAACCTTTTGTAATCCTACTAACAGCATTTTTTTGTGTGTCTGTGACCCCCACAGGCGGAATTTCCCTTCACTAACTCTTAATCCCTGTCATCAGGACAAGAAATTAGACAATATCTCCATAGTGAGAAATACATGACCATGGTTCCAAGTGGCTGGAGTTGGGCTTTAAGCTTTAATTTAAAAGTCACATGCAGGACGTCAAAGTGAAAGGATAAGATTTAGTAGTATATATTCCACCTACCTCCTTAATCAGAAGCTTAAAAAGAGAAGGCACTTTAACAGTAATTTCATTTATTCCATAAAATAATTTTCTAGAAGAGAAAGAAAAAAAGAAAATCAGCTACGTGCAGCAGCTGTTTGATACATGCAAGCATTTGTTATACACAATAATACATGAGGGAAACTGTATCTTGTATAACCAAGGGCATCTTAGGAAACAAAAATATGCCTTCTAGCAGAGATAAAATTACTGCTCAACCTTTTAACCTCAGCATGACCACTGGCTGAATGACATACACATCACATGTCACAGTGAAAAATACACAAATAAAAAAAATATTCAAGACTAAAAAGCAAAATGTATGCCAGTTGTGTTCATCTTTGGTTTAGGAGCTAATAACATACAGCAAACAGTGAACTGTGACATTTGACAAAGCAAATTTTTACCTATATCTGAACCGCATCTTGAAAGTAAATCTGTAGTTGGTTGTATACGTTGTACAGATGTGCTACTTCACAGGCAGGTTAAAAGGCATCCCCCAGGCATGTTTTTTAAATGAATTTGTTATTTTTAATGTTGACTTTAAAATATTACTAAAATCACTACTCCCCACGGAAGAGAAATTTACCATATGCCTTGTTATATGTCCCCCAGGGCAGTGCCCAGCCTCCCATGCCATTTGTTTGACAATCCCTTGCCTATTAGCATAGAAAATGGTCATTACAATTAACATTCAGTTCCCATTGACTTCAATGAGGTTCAGATTTAGCACTCAAACACTCGCCATGTTGTGCGAGCCTGCACCAAACCCAGATACATCCCTACTCGCAACAGAAAAGTGGCTTTGTCTTATAAAAAGATATAACTAACCAGTCATGGTTTTTAGAATAGCAACATTGAACTGCAGGAACACAACCTGGGAAACTATTAATAAAGGTATAAGACAAAGTCTTTGACAAACTAAACAGGAAGGATAATAAAGCAGCCCTTGAGGCAAAGACATTGCAGCATGTACATGAGAAGAACCTGACTGCTCTGCTGCAAAGATCCAAAAGAACATGCGATGTACCAGCAATTGGATGCTAATACAATACACACTTTTAAAGCTTCAAGTGACAGAAACGGGTGAGAGTGGCATGAAGCAGAGTGGAGACAGGACAGAGGTAAAAAAAAAAAAAAAAGTGTCACAGAGTATAGATAGACTAATAGCCAGCAGAGGAAAGCTGCCTGACACTCTCCCTCTCCCCTGCATGGTACCAGTCTTTGGCATGTTCCTCTACTAGAGGGCAGCAAGGTCAGAAAGCAGTGGGTGGAGGGCATCACAACTACACTGCCCTGGATCCAAAGTACTAAAACAGACATAGTACATTGGCGCCGCTCCAAGCCTGCAATGTCTCCCAGATGTACACTCATTCAGGTTCTGGCAAAAATGAAGCACATCTCCTTCCAAAATGTAATACAGCATTCCTCTATTAAAGTGGTTCTAAAGGCAGAAGTTTTTTTTATATCAATGCATTCTAAGCATCAGTATATAGCAACACCCCCTCAGCTCCTCAATACTTACCTGAGCCCCATCTCAATCCAGGCGATGTTGCACGAGAGACTTGGCTGTCTGGAAATCTCCCTTCTGATTGGCTAAGACAGCAGTGGACGCCAGCTTTTGGCTATTTAAGTCCACGGTGATGCCGGGAGTCTTTGCCTTTGATAAAGCCCTGTGGGAGGGGCGAAATGCACGAGACGCAGACTACGGCACCGCAGTGACATCACGTCCTATGTTGGAATGCAGATAAGGTTGTGAGAGAACCTACTGCTTCCCCTTACTAGCAGACTTTTGATGCTAAATCCTCGTTTTTTACTATGGAACTTTGTAAGCTTGATTTCTACTGAATAAACAAGACGATCTATACTATGTGGGCTCTTTCTCCTTATTCCAAGTTTGAAACATCACCAGAAGGATTGTATCCTGGAGTTGGCGTCTCATCACCCTGCTCACCAGACTAAGCCTGTTTGACCCACAAAGCAGTATTGCTTGGAGCACGTTGTCACCTGTGTGGATATCAATTATTTCAGCACTTTATGAATCGTGAGCACAGCAGCACTTAAGAAATTTTGTAATTGGAACTTTATATATGCATTTTTGCACATTTGTGCTTTCACTGGCTACATGCTCATTGCTTGTATATGAATCTCATTGTTTTTTTGGCACATTTAGTTCAAGCCTAGCACTTGTTAAAGCAATTTCATAATTGTATATATGCATTTGTACACATTTAGAATTTTCACTGGCTACATGCTTGTTTATGAAATTTCACAAACTTATTGTGTTTTCTGCACATTTAGTCTTATTAGCACTTCATTATTACCCAATTAAGCTTGTTTGTGCTGTAGTATTCCCATTTTCTTTCACATATGTCATGAACAACAGCAGCAAGTTTATCACTAATTACCATATATAGCGTGGTGATTTACTGTTTATTACAGCAGTGGACGCCATTGGCTCCTGCCAAAGTTAGTGAGCCAATGACCAGAGGGGGGGGGGGCTGAGCCATGGCTCTGTGTCTGAATGGACACAGAACAGAAGCTGGGTTTGGGGGCACTCAGCAGGTGGGAGGGGGCAGGAACACCGGCGAGGGACCCAGGAAGGGAAGGATCTGGGCTGCTCTGTACAAAACCACTGCACAGAGCAGGTAAGTATAACATTTTTATTTTTTTTAAGTAACAAACAAGACTTTAATATCACTTTAAGCCCAGTGAGGGTGAAACATGTCAGGGGAGCATAAGCGATGGGCTGGGATCTAAGCTGAAGCCAGTTTTTCCAATAACCTTACATCGTATTTGAATGCTATATTACCTATCAAAGCAGATCAAAGTGCTACACGCTACAGGATGAAGAAAAATGGGGTAGGAAGAGACAACTTTGTTTAACCACTTCCCGCCCCGTCAATAGCAGATTGACGTCCGGGAAGTGGTTCTGTTATCCACACTGGACGTCATATGACGTCCTGCGGGATAACAGCCGCCGCGCGCCCGGGGGGGGCGCGCATCGCGGCGATCGGTGGAGTGGTGGGTCAGTCTGACCCACCGCTACACTGATCTCGGTAAAAAGCCTCCGGCGGAGGCTTTTTACCACGTGATCAGCCGTGTCCAATCACGGCTGAACACGATGTAAACAGGAAGAGCCGTTGATCGGCTCTTCCTCACTCGCGTCTGACAGACGCGAGTAGAGGAGAGCCGATCGGCGGCTCTCCTGACAGGGGGGGTTCACGCTGATCATTTATCAGCGCAGCCCCCCCTCGGATACCCACACTAGACCACCAGGGAAGCCCCCCAGGACGCCCCAGGAAGCCCCAAGCATGTGGATGGCCCCCATGGCCATCCACATGTAATAAAATAAAAATAAAAAATAAATATGCCAATCAGTGCCCACAAATGGGCACTGACTGGCACTATGATGGCACTACCACAATGTGTGGTGGCTGGCATTGCTGGACATCAGTGCCCATCCGTGCCCCCTATCAGTGCCCATCCGTGCCCACCTATCAGTGCCCGTCCGTGCCACCTATCAGTGCCAATCAGTGCCGTCTATAAGTGCCAATCAGTGCCGCCTATAAGTGCCAGTGCCGCCTATGAGTGCCAATCAGTGCCGCCTATGAGTGTCAATCATCAGTGCCCATCAGTGCCACCTCATTGGTGCCACCTCATCGGTGCCCATCAGTGTCGCCTTAATAGTGCCGCCTTATCAGTGCCCGTCATTGAAGTAGAAAAGGTACTTATTTACAAAAAAAATTAACAGAAACAAAGAAAAACGTAATTTTTTTCAAAATTTTCGCTCTTTTTTTATTTGTTGTGCAAAAAATAAAAAATCGCAGAGGCGATCAAATACCACCGAAAGAAAGCTCTATTTGTGGGAACAAAATGATAAAAAAAATTGTTTGGGTACAGTGTAGCATGACCGCGCAATTGTCATTCTAATTGCGACAGCGCTGAAAGCTCAAAATTGGCTTGGGCAGGAAGCTGTATAAGTGCATGGTATTGAAGTGGTTAAGTAACCTTTGCTTCAGACTCAAGCATTCTGCTACAGGCCAACATATATAAAAGTTGCTAAACTAGGAGCCTCTTACTACTCATTATGAAGAAAATGCAGTATGAATTTCAAAGAGATATCTACTCAAATTTACTTCACAACACTGATTTCTTCTTTCACACAGCAAGTTTGCTTTTCATAGAAATGTGTGGTGTTAAAAACATTCAGGTTTTTATATGAAAATATATTATTGCTGACCGTACATCCTTTATTTATAGCAAGCTGTTCCAGAGTAAGAATCATGAAAGATCGACAGACACACACACACACACACACGCTGATCCTACATCTTTATTTAAAATATTTCCACATATAAATGAGTGCTAGAGGCATAACATAATCCCCTATCCCGGGGCTTGACAAATTTGCTTGGAATCTAGGAGCCAGCTAAAAAGGTTAGGAGCCAGGTTTTGTGATTAGCGCAGCGCGGTGCCGACTTCCTTGGCGGGCTCTGCACGTGTTCAATGCGAACACGCCTGAGCTCATGCCTACTGATCAGACAGCCCGTGTGAAAGGGGCCAAGCAGGGAGATGACAAATTCATTTTAATTAACCACTTCAGCCCCGGACCATTTTGCTGGCCAAAGACCAGGCCACTTTTTGCGATTCGGCACTGCGTCGCTTTAACGGACAATCGCGCGGTCGTGCAACGTGGCTCCTAAACAAAATTGGCGTCCCTTTTATCCCACAAATAGAGCTTTCTTTTGGTGGTATTTGATCAACTGATTCCCAGTGCCACTGCCAGTCAGATGTTCAAATAAAAACCATCCATATATACTGTAAAATAGCAGCTTCTGGCTGCATTGAGTCACTCTCTCTCTCACCTTAATGCTGCTGTCCGCGCTCTGTGTGTGATATCACCGGTATCACGTGACTGACGTGTGCACTCTGCACTGTCTGCAGCCTCCAGGCAGCTCCTTTACTGAGTGACTTCCCGTGGCAGTGACGTAGGTGGCTCCGCCCCCGAGCGGAATTCCCCAATCCCCAGGGCGAGAGGCGGCCGGAGGCGGAGTGCCCGCCGCCTATCTCACCGGACTGGACAGATCCAGGGACACCAGTGTGGCCAGAGCTGATTGTGCGGTCTCCCGACTGCTGTGCTCTGCGACCTTGCGCTGCCTCTCTGGAGTGTCCTGGGATAGGTTGGCTTGGCTGGCTGAAATACCGAGGTGGTGGACACATCGGCTTCAGACACTAGATCATGGAGTGCGCTGGCGAATGATCAGAAGAGGAGTACAGTGGATCGATCGAAAGTGGGAGCATTACTCATTCCAGACCAGTCTGGGAGGGATTACAGTGCTGAAAAGTGTGGAGAGCGTTCTGGTCGCCTGTCTGTGAGGCTTAAGGTATTGCTGTGGATTTGTGCTGAACAGAGCTTGGCTGTGCCGAACTGCGCTGAAACTGCACTGAATTCTTTGTAGTTACGGCACAAGAGCATCACTGGAGCCTGAAATAACTGAGCTGTAAGATTTGGTGTGAATAAAACTGAAGTTTGAGATAACCACTAGCGCTATGCAGAGAAGGAATAGAGGGGAAGGAACAACGTCGGCCCAGTGCGCCCCTGATAGTAATGATCCTTCCTTACAACGGATACAGATAAAAGAAAAAGGTTTGAGGGAGAAATCGCAAGGTCCTGTAGGCAATATGAGCGTGGAACCTTTGGTAATACAGCAAACACGCATATACCTGCGCAGACATTGGAGAAGCAAGATTTTCAGGAGTTGATCCCGAAGCCTACACACACAAAAAGGTACAGGAGATTGATGTTTATACAGAAGGGGAGTGAGGAGGAGGTGACGAAAGGAAATAAAACTCTTAAGAGACTATACAAAATGTACAGGGGCGCAGAGCCATCTCTAAAAGATGTATTCCAAGCAATACAGATATGTAACACTACACTAAGTGCGTTATCAAATCAGTTTCAGTACTTACGTGAAAAAGCTACTACTATACTTCATGATATGGAAAAAGTGCGAGAGCGCACAGCAGCTGTGGAGGATAGAGTCAGTAATGTTGAAGATACCTTGGCTTTTACAGTCAGGTCCATAAATATTGGGACATGGACACAATTCTAATCTTTTTGGCTCTATACACCACCACAATGGATTTGAAATGAAACGAACAAGATGTGCTTTAACTGCAGACTTTCAGATTTAATTTGAGGGTATTTACATCCAAATCAGGTGAACGGTGTAGGAATTACAACAGTTTGTATACGTGCCTCCCACTTTTTAAGGGACCAAAAGTAATGGGACAGATTAACAATCATAAATCAAACTTTCACTTAATACTTGGTTGCAAATCCTTTGCAGTCAATTACAGCCTGAAGTCTGGAACGCATAGACATCAGACGCTGGGTTTCATCCCTGGTGATGCTCTGCCAGGCCTCTACTGCAACTGTCTTCAGTTCCTGCTTGTTATTGGGGCATTTTCCCTTCAGTTTTGTCTTCAGCAAGTGAAATGCATGCTCAATTGGATTCAGGTCAGGTGATTGACTTGGCCATTGCATACCATTCCACTTCTTTCCCTTAAAAAACTCTTTGGTTGCTTTTGCAGTATTCTTCGGGTCATTGTCCATCTGCACTGTGAAGCGCCGCCCAATGAGTTCTGAAGCATTTGGCTGAATATGAGCAGATAATATTGCCCGAAACACTTCAGAATTCATCCTGATGCTTTTGTCAGCAGTCATATCATCAATACAAGGAGAACCAGTTCCATTGGCAGCCATACATGCCCACGCCATGACACTACCACCACCATGCTTCACTGATGAGGTGGTATGCTTTTGATCCTGAGCAGTTCCTTTCCTTCTCTATACTCTTCTCTTCCCATCACACTGGTACAAGTTGACCTTGGTCTCATCTGTCAATAGGATGTTGTTCCAGAACTGTGAAGGCTTTTTTAGATGTTGTTTGGCAAACTCTAATTTGGCCTTCCTGTTTGAGGCTCACCAATGGTTTACATCTTGTGGTGAACCCTCTGTATTCACTCTGGTGAAGTCTTCTCTTGATTGTTGACACACATACACCTACCTCCTGGAGAGTGTTCTTGATATGGCCAACTGTTGTAAAGGGTGTTTTCTTCACCAGGGAAAGAATTCTTCGGTCATCCACCACAGTTGTTTTCCGTGGTCTTCCGGGTCTTTTGGTGTTGCTGAGCTCACCGGTGCGTTCTTTCTTTTAAAGAATGTTCCAAATAGTTGATTTGGCTACACCTGTTTTTGCCATCTCTCTGGTTTGTTTTGTTTTTTCAGCCTATTGATGGCTTGCTTCACTGATAGTAACAGCTCTTTGGATCTCAAATTGAGAGTTGACAGCAACAGATTCCAAATGCAAATAGCACACTTGAAATGAACTCTGGACCTTTTATCTGCTCCTTGTAAATGGGATAATGAGGGAACAACACACACCTGGCCATGGAACAGCTGAGCAGCCAATTGTCCCATTACTTTTGGTCCCTTAAAAAGTGGGAGGCACATATACAAACTGTTGTAATTCCTACACCGTTCACCTGATTTGGATGCAAATACCCTCAAAGCTGAAAGTCTGCAGTTAAAGCACATCTTGTTCGTTTCATTTCAAATCCATTGTGGTGGTGTATAGAGCCAAAAAGATTAGAATGGTGTCGATGTCCCAATATTTATGGACCTGACTGTATGCAGCGTGACCGCAAAGCGGTGGGACTACAGTCAAAACATCAGGCTAATTACATAGATAATTTAGAAAACAGGCTCCGAAGAAATAACCTGAGGCTATTGGGCCTCCCTGAACAGATAGAAGGAAGAAATTCTGTAGATTTCATGGAACAAAGTTTGCTGGAGATTTTTGATAAAAAAGCATTTTTCTTCATTTTTCCACACCCATTTATTGTAAAAATGCTACACTTTAGAGACAGATAAAATCCTGGCCTTCTCAATCCTGGAATAAATGCTTATACTTGTTGCTCTTCGACTTATGGTACTTTATCTAGGATTGATTTGGCTCTGGGCACGGAACCAACGCTTCCTTTGGTACCAAATATACAGTGTCTGGCAAGGGGGATCTCGGATCATTCACCAGTTTTGCTGACCATAAATAAAAATTAAACCACGCATTAACAGTTACCGGCGTATGAATGCCTCATGGCTACAGGTATTAGGCCAGGGGAAACCCATGCGACAGATGCTTCGAGATTTTTTGATTGATAACGCAGACTCAACAACCCCACAGTTGGTATGGGACACTATGAAGGCATTTCTAAGAGGGTTACTAATACAGGCTATAAGTAGATTTAAAGAGACAAGCAGGGAATGGGAAACTCTTTTGGCTGTATTTGGTAGGACAAAAATAATTTCAATATGTTCAGAACCCTACACCTGGAAATCAAGCTATTTGGAAGGATAAATAAAACTTTAATATAAAAGAACAGCTTTCCATAGCTGTTCTTTAATATAAAAGAACAGCTATGGAAAGCTCCATGTAAGGAATAAGTATTTAGAGGGAAATGGGAAAATGTTAGCAGTAATTGTTAAATAGTAACACATACATATATATATACATACATACATACATACATACACACACACACACACATACATATACCAACTGGGAATATAGTGCTTTTTTACTTCTTTTTATAAGGATTTATACCAGAGTAAGGCCATTTATCACTTGAAGGAGCTCAGAGATTTCCTGAATCCCCTGACAATACCATCTATTTCCAGAGAGGAAAGAGAATACCTTGATGCATCTCTAACATTAGAAGAATTAAAAAGGGAAGTTTCGGATTCCCCTAATGGGAAAGCTCCTGGTTTAGATGGTTTACCATCAGAAATGTATAAAGATTATGGAGATATACTGTTGAAAGTGTTGAATCATGCACATGCATCATTTAAGCTTCTGGAATCTATGAATGATGTCTATTACAGTACTACCCAAGCCAGATAAGGATCATCTATTGATAGAGTCCTATCACCCGATCTAATTGTTAAATTCTGATGCCAAGATTCTGGCAAGGGTCTTGGCATCTAGATTAAATAAAGTCATACACAAGTTGATAAATTTGGCTCAATCAGGCTTCATACTAGGAAGATTCACATCAACAAATTTGAGAAGATATTTCTCAATTTACAGATACCATCAGACAATGTGGGGAAAATACCTATTCTAGACCAAAGCATTAGACTGCGTCGAGTGGACATTTATGAGAGGTTCTAGAGAAGTTTGGGTTGGATAGAAGATTTGTAAAGTGGATTCGATTAATGTATACAGCTCCAGGAGCATGGATACAGATAAATGGCTCATTATCAGAATATTTCTCTCTGTCCAGAGGTACTAGGCAGGGGTGCCCACCATCACTGATGCTATTCGCATTGGCTATAGAACCACTGGCAATAGCAATTAGACAAACAACCACTCTCAGGGAATTTGAGAGTGGAGGAACAGCGGATAAAATTTCCGTGTACGCAGATACTGCTTTCCTATTCCTGGGAGATACACATCAATCCCTGACATCTGCGATAAAACGAAGACCTTTGTCAGTTTCTCTGGTTTTGTTATAAATTGGGAAAAATCAGTGCCATTGCCAGTTAATTTTTTAACACCAGCTTTAGCCCAGATAGATCATAAAATACAGGTTGTGCCATCCTTTAAATACAGGTTTCCTCTAACATAAGGTAATATATAAACTATAACTTGGTCCCTATACTGGATACATTTAAGGTGGTAGGGCGTGTAAATTTAATTAAAATGTTTTGGGCCCCACAGTAACTTATGTTCTACATAACTCACCGATCTGGATACCACTTAAATGGTTTAAAAAAAAAAAAAAAAAAAAAGAAGATTCCCTGTTTCGAACCTTGCTATATGGAAAGGGCAAAATGCTAGAATTAAGCTAACTACACTACAACTCCCTAAAGATAAGGAGGGTTTAGCTGTTCCAAACGCTAAAATTTACTTTTTAGCAACACAACTCCAACAGGTTGCAGGATGGGGAGCGATCAACTGAACAGATCCTATCCAATCGATACTTCTGAGTAGATCTTCACAGTTTCATTTGATAGCTCAATTAGAATCAGGTAATTTTTCTTATGTGTCACAGATCTTTATCCTGGGACTCAAAGTATGGCAGGAAATGAGATGTATTATGCAATATAGTAATATTTCAGTCTATTTTCCCTTATGGGGAAAAAAAAACTATGAGGAAGCGGGCAGACTGAAAGTGTTTGGAGTATGGAGAGAAAAGGGGATAAAATATATTGCACAGCTTTATACAGATAATATATTAAAAACATTTCAAGATTTGCAAAAAAAAATAGAAATACTTAATGCCCTCCCACACCTTTTATCAATATCTACAACTGAACCATGCGCTACAGAGTCAGTTTAAAGATAACAAAGTTAAGATACAAAAAAAAGGAGGGGAAAAGGAAAGAGAATTTTTTTTCTTTTTTTTTTTTAATGTTATTGTTGTATGTATTTGTATGTGCATTTCATGATGTGATTGTGATGGAGGAAAAACGTTAATAAAAAGAGATTGAAAAAAAAAAATGGTTTGGAAACCTTCCCTGCATGCTTGTTCCATGTTAGAAAGCAGAAGAGGAAGGACACATATTACATCACGATTTAACCTCATCCATCATTCAGACCTGCTCAGCTAAAGCATGCAGAAAATTATTAGCCACACACAGATACAAAAATTAAAGGACACACTTCCATTCTCCTCTACTATCTTTCTATTCTTTGATTTTCCCATTTGTTTTTATATGTACATGGTACTCCTGATACTATTAGAGGAGTCCCTGGACCCAAAATACCCGGTCAACCAGATGTTTGGACCTGTCCCTAGGAGGTTACTGGTTATAAGAGGTATTGTTATACAGAGCTTTTCATAGATGTTCAGTATTAATGGTGCCCTAGGTTTTAAAGGCTTTTAGATTTTCCACTTGAAAAGGCAATGTTTCCCTCTCAAACAGGGTCCCCACATCATAGAGCTGGTGCGAGCCGGCCTAAAACAACTACCTGGACTCTCAATGGAAATAATTAAAATAATAATTAATTCATTAAATAAAACAACTGCCACTTGTTGCCTTATGCGTATCAATGTTGCTGTGTATGTAACATTAGCAAACTACTGTTGTTGCTATATTTTGTACTTTTTTTATACCTTGGAAAAAAGATACTTACTAAAAATCGTTTGAAACTGAAGTTCAAGGACACCATACATTCCATGTATGTTTTCAATTAAACAGATACAGTCATTGTTATTGCCCTTGTTGTATAAACTTTCAGCGATAACATTATATAGGGCTTACGTTCAGTTTAAAAACAAATAGTTTTTTATTGCCATGCTTCTGTGCTACAGAAACATGCTGATGTCATTCATTTCAGCAAGTGATCATTTCTTCATCTCCTGAAGAATGTGAAAATGTTATCAGCTAATTTATCCCTGCTCAAGTTACAAGGACATCTTTTCTCATGGATCATAAACCATGCAGTGTTGTACAGTTTCTTTAGATAACAGGCTGGTCTTCTTCATATAAACTTTACATATGCTTACATAACTTCTAAACATTAGGGTAAATGTTGGTATATCTAAGATTTGAGCTGAGAAACGGGATGTAAATCTGAATATTGAATGATTTTTGGCAACTGAAAACATCACCCCTAGCAGGCCCACCTTACTCCAAGAAAGGCAAACAGCAGTCCAAAACTAATTAAATATTGTTCATTATGGAAGCCAGTGCTGTGGGATAACAGCGGGCAGTAAAACCCTTTCAGGACATCTGCTAGAATTTATGAAGCAGACAGGATAGTGTTCTTAATAGCAGGCTTGTCATGAAAGACATGGAGGCTGTCAATTTAGCTGCTAGTTACCTGGCAATCTCTGGATCCAATAATTTGCTTTGCAGCGCCATTCATTACAATAGCGGCAACACACTGCATCAAAATGCATAGTGTCCTGTGCAATGTGCTGCAAAAAATGCTGCCTGCACTGCTCTTTCACGCATTCAGATTCTGTTGCAGTCCGTTTATTTAAAGTGGAAGGCAAAATTTAAGTAACTCTAATGCCGTGTACACACGACCATTTTTCTCGTCGGGAAAAAATAAAATTTTTCTCTTTGGACGAGAAAAACGCCCATGTGGGGGCTTTCCAGCATTTTTCCCCGACGAGAAAAACTGCAAGATTCACAACGAGAAAAATTAGAACATGCTCTAATTTTTCTCGTCATGATTCACGGCATTTTTTTCCGCGGCAGTTTTCCCATAGGGAAACACTGCCAGGGAACCTACACACTGTCGGTTTTCTCGACCAAGAGAAAAAATGTAATGAAAACCGGCCGTGTGTAGGGGACCAAGCCGGTTCTCGTTTTTCATGTCAAATTTCTCGGCGGTGTTTTTACCGTCGAGAAAATCGATCGTGTATACACGGCATCAAACTACTCCCTCCCCCATTCTAAGCATAATCTGTCTAGCCGTGTAAAGAAAAGTCTATGGGTGACGTCACTTCCCAGCCAATGTCGGCTTTCTCCTACACACAAAAGGGTGCCGCTGGAGACCGGACTGAAGCTAGATAGATTAGTCTTAGAATGTGGGTGGGAGTTAGATTTAGTTAAATTGCGCCCATTTCAATGGGCTGGGGCGGCATACCGCCCCAAAGATGCTGCTTGTAGGACTTTTGTCCCCTTCCTGCAAGCGCACTGCCCCAGTGTGAAAGCACTGGGAAGGGAAGCTTTCACACTGGGGTGGCTTAAGAGGTGCTTTTCAGGTGCTATTTTTAGCGCTAAAACGCCTGAAAAGCGCCCCAGTGTGAAAGGGGTCTTAGTTAGGTTTTGTCTTTACTTCCACTTTAAATGGGCTGCCAAAGCAGCATGCTACACAGCACCTTAACACTTGAAATGGCATGTATTGCCATGTGAATGGGCCAGAATTACCAACCCTTAAGAGACTAGAGTTTGGTCAAACTCCTCAAGTGTATATGCTTGTTAAGGTAAGTGCCTCAAACTATTAAAGTTGATATGCATTGTGTAAATGCAATCAGTTACTGTGAATGGGCTCCCTAATGCACTAAAGTTGCATGCACTATTTTTGAAATGCTGTGCACAGTAGTGTGTTCCAGTGTACTGTGATGCATTTATTATATTGCAGCTTACCAATTCTTAGATGTAATGGCTTTATTCAATAGTTTTTTTAGCTTTTTATTTTCACCTGGTGGTCTAATAAGTCGGTTTTTCAACAGAACTAGCTTGCCTGCAGATGTAGTAGTTAGAGGGTTGAGACAATCAGTTACCACTGACAGAGGTGCTTACAATGATCAATTTTATGTAAAACCTTTCACACAAAAAAAGAAAATGTTGCTGGACCAGCCTTATAAAATATAGGCTGGAGTTTGGCTTCAATTTGTTAGTGTAGTTAAATCTGATAGTACGCCAAAAGCTGGCCATACATTGATCAGATTCCCCCTTCCACATATACGAGCTGAAAGGAGGAAACCTCCCCACTGTGCTTTTGAATTCTTTCAGCGGGGACTCCTCCACTATCAGAATACACTAATCAGCACTGCACCTGATTGGCTGCATGTGCTGATCAAACAAAATTTACCAACAGTCCCATTTGAGAGTGAGAATGGGCATAGATGAAAAGAAATTCATCCAGTCCCTGATAAACCGGCTGATTTCAAGCTATCTAAATATTTACAATGCTGCTGTCCAAAGATGTCTCGATGGGCCTTCATGTAAAATGGATTGACTAATACAGGAGGGGTGTTACTGGCCAGATTCAGCAGGTGAAAACAGAGGGGGGAAAAAAGCCCCCAAAAAAAAAAAAAACTAATGCTGCCACCAGATCTAATAATTGGTAAGCTGCAATATATTACATTTTTGGTTTTGGGATTAATACCACTTTAAAGTTAATTATATATTTATTTTTTTAGCCCTGCTCAAAAATAAGTATTTTTTACAAAACATACATATATTCCCTCTAAGCCTTAAGCCGGTTCACACTAGTGCCAGACGACATCGCATGTGATTCGCACCGCATTGCTGTTCAGATCACACGCAATGTATGTGCGATGCGATTTCAGCCATACAAACTGTATGGCTGAAATCGCATCACATTCGCACCAAAATGGTGCAGGACCCTTTTCTGGTCCGCACTGGAATCGGATCGGTGGGTGTTCAGACTTGTGCGATCCGATTCCTGCAGAGGTTCGCAGATCTGTATGAACCACTGTGTGATTCAGGTGCGCTGCGGGAACCCGCACTGGATTCGCAGGGTTCTCGCATTGCACTAGTGTGAACCGGCACTTAGCCTAGGTTCACACTAATGCGATGCGATGTACTGCGAATTTGATACTTTTTTTTGTCCTGTGTGAGGTGCGAATTTGCCTTGCGTTTTGAAGTAGACAGGTGCGAATTTACCGCAATTTTCCCGCAAATATCAGGAGGCAGACAGTGAACAATTCGCTGAGATGTGAACTGTGTGCTACGAGTTTAGTGCAAGTTCAATTGAAGCCTATGAAGATAAAATTTGCACTGCATCATAGGAATTCGCATCGCACCCACAGTCAACAAGCACCCTTTTTTTCCAAATTCGCAAGGCATGGCTTTTTTGCTAGTTACATTGGTCCAGCTTGGACCAATATAAGAATGCATGTGCCATACCTGGTCAATCCCTGCAGAAGCTGTAAATCATTGTAGTAGACACAGATACTACTGTGCAGTGAAAGCCGCTAGCTTCCTGGTCCCGTGCTGAGCACCTGCCTTGAAGCTTAGTGAACAAATACCTATTTTCGGAAACTGACAAAAGAAGCCTTTCATGCTCAGAAACTGAACGCTTTGAAAATACACACTGTGTAGCTTATACAGAAGTAAGTTCTATAATTATCACTCAAAATTAGACAATAAACTATACCTATTGGAGAACACAGAAACATCACTGTTAATCCCCTGAACTAGTTAAATAAAAAACAGGCCTCTCAGTAACTTCACTAACGCACGTGAATAAAGCTCTAACATATTACAACATACAGCAACTGGCAGGAGGGGACATGCGCACAGCATTCCAAATGGCCACAGTTGTAGTTAAAACATACTACACTATCCTGGGATTCCTTTTACCTTCCCTGCTATCATATATGCATGGCATCCGGAGACCCCTTACACCACGGACGTAACAGCCGCTCCCCACAACCAGGGACCACATCCAGGGATTAACCAGGGACCACATCCATGGATTACCCAAGGCACCATCCAGGCAGGCTGGATTACACTGGATACACTCAGGCTTTTCTTATATGCTGTAACCTCACAGCAGTGAGGTAAGGGGCCATCCGTTTACCTTAGCAGAAGGCACTGAAGAGCCATCACTGCACATTTGCACCTCAGTAGAAGGCACTGAAGAAGCCATCACCTTGCACACATCACTTTTTATGTGCGATTGCACATTTTGGACTTTTTATTTTCTTTTTGCATCACACTTTGGAATTAACCACGTTCACCTAATGCACCTTTGCATTTCATTTCATGCTTATTTTACATATTTCACAGCATATGTGATTGTTTCAGAGCAGATGTTATTTGCGCTTGTACTATTTGAAGTTTTTTCCATAATTATTTTGCATTGTGTTACATACCTCCTCAGCATTTGAGGTTTATTTGGACACTATATTGTTTGGTACGTTATTTAGTTTGCCACTTGCACAATATTTTGCACTTTGCACCTATTATCATTGCTTTTATGCTCGTGCGTTTTTATACTCATTGCTTTTATGCATGTGCGTTTTTATAGTTTTGCATATAATTTTATCAACAGCTCAGCACTACTTTTTATATTCATGCAGTCCCAAAAGATAACCCCAAGGAAGACTACAAGGAACTACGGTACAGGTGCAGCCAGGAAGACTGAACTCTTTTATCCTCAAATTACAAGAATGTGCACAAGCATAATCTACCAAAGTCTGCATAAAAAGAGCAAATTGGCAGAATAAGGTCATCAATGTGCTGCAGCTCTAGAAGCATTTAGTCACTCTTCTCTCCCCAGTAACTGCTCAATGCGAATGTTGCAACTGGCCAGGTAAAGAGTAAGGCCTCGTACACACGGCCGGTTTTCTCGTCAAGAAACTACAAGAAAACTGCTGGGAGAGCTTTCTTGCCGAGAAAACCGTGCGTGTGTACGAGGCTTTCAGGTTTCTTGTCGGGAAATCTGCCCAGAGTCTCGACGAGAAAAATAGAGAACCTGCTCTCTACTTTCTTATCGGGATTCTTGTCGGCCTGTTTCCCGACAAGAAACCCGAGCGTGTGTATACTTACTTGTCGCCGTGGAAACCCGTGCATGCTCGAAATGACTGACGCATGCGCAGTAGTTTCCTAGGCATAGATAGGGTGTAGCAAGATGGCGGCAACGAATGTGACGAGCGCATGCTCGTCGTAGTCAATGACGTCACCGCGTTTGTACCATTCAAAAGAACGGCGGTTATTTTGAAGTGTATGTGTGTACACTCGGCCGGGACAAGATTCTTGTCAAGAATCTCAACAGGTTTTTTCCTGACGAGATTCTTGGCCGTGTGTACTAGGCTTTAAAGAAAGCATCAGAGGAATGAAATGTGAGGCAGGGGTACACACAGCCAAGAAAAAAAAAAAAAAAAGAAGAAGAGGATTTATCATTTAGAAACAAAGATCTACATCATCACAGGCTTCTGGGCTCGCATTTTAATCACCAGAAGGAAAAATTCAGGAGGAGTTCAGGTATCAAACCCCTGAAGTATTCAACTTAAACATAGAGAGCCGGTCACAATCTCCTGCTGTGCGAATTGGATGCGGAAAAATCCGCATCCAATTCGCACTAATCTGAACCCAGCCTCACTGTCCAATGAGCAGACTGCAGACAGGGAAGCAGCACCACTACATTCATCTTTAACAGATGTAGTGTGGCCTTTCTGGCTGTGCTGTGTAGAAGAGGTGTATGATTCACAGGAGTGGCTGAACAAAAATTAAAAAATTCTTTGGCAGAGAAGATTGTTCAATTATGTTTATTTAAAATGTATTGATCACTGTTTGTCTGAAGTTCACCTTTTATCAGCACTAACAATGTCTGACCTGCAATAGTCATGTTGTGTAATTAACATACCTGTAATCATGTATTTCTTTACTTAATCCTTTGCTGTGCTCATTGTGCAGGGTAGAACAAGAAACCCCTTCGTCCAGACCCCTACAAAGATTGAATATTGTCCTTGATTAAATAGATCTTAGATGAGGAAACTTCTCAGGATAGATAATCTGGCTTATTCAATAAAAGAAAGTGTAGTAATCCATAGCAAAATAACCCACTGTTAGTTATCTCTTTTATTGGACCCCAGTAATCTGTAATCAGATTGATAGGTTAAAAAAAAAAATGTATCTATTACAGCACAAAAACAGCATGTGCGAATGGACATGTTATAACTTTATCCAATTCCTTCAGATTTACCAAAAACATGCAATGTGAGGGTCTACCTAAACATTTTATACATAGATACACAGACACACACATACATACACACACACATGGTCTGTAGACCCACCACTACATAGTTGTTGGTAAGCCTGTAAAAGACCGTATAATCGTAACGCAAGTCAAAATCTGCTAAAACACGATTGTCAGGAGATCTATGCAGCAACAGATGAATAATGACACTTACCCCAAGGAGCTGAATGCTTGGTGTAAATCATTCCAGAAATAAGTCACACTGTGATGAACAAAATAACGAACCTGTTGAACAGATGCAAAAAAGGTCAATCAGCCTTTTAATTAAAGCGCTTTATGAAAAAAATGAAACAAAAATAAAAGTCAGCAGCTACAAATACTGTAGATGCTGGCTTTTAATTAAAAAACACTCACCTGTTCAAGGAACCAGCGCCAGTTCTTCACCCGTCTTCGGGTCCCAGGTACCAGCATATTTACCAAGGAAACTCTGTTGTGAGTCTTTGAGGCTTCACAGCCGGCTTACCGCTGCACATCGGTTCGTGAATAGTCCCACAGCCTTATGGGAACTGTGACATGTCCCAGAAGGCTGCAGGCCAAGAGAGGGGAGCCCAAACTTCCGATCAGATCGCCTGGGTGATCTGAGCGGAAGTAGGAGTGGGTACCTGTTAAAACCAGATACCCATTCCCCCAAAAAAACTGTAGTAAAAAGTTGGGGGTGGGGGGGGGGGGTAGGTGGAAAATGGAAAAACAGAACCCTTTTGGGTGAAGTTCAGCTTTAAGTACTAAGCACAAGCAAGTCAAAAACACCAAGTTTACCCTTTTTGTAGAAGAAATACTAATACCTTTGATAATTAGGCAATTTGCTAGCAATAAATGACTCAACTCAAAATGATTTAACAAAAGAAGCTCCATCAGAACAACCGCATTTACTCAGTGTCAAAGCACCAAAACTATGTATACACTGGGCAAGTGATTACTTCAAAAAGGTTTGTGAACTTGACATATGGTGAGCAAGTGGAATAGCATTTTTTTTTAAAGAGGAAGTAAACCCTATGCAAAGAAAAAAAAACACCCTGCAAGACAAAGGCATAATGAGCTAGCATGCATAGCATACTAGCTCATTATGAACTACTTACATGAGATTGAAGCCTCTGCAGCGGTCCTCGTTCCCCTCCTCTGTTGCCGCCATCTCTCCCGGAGTGACTTCCGGGTATCGCAGGTCCGGCGCTGTGACTGGCCGGAGCCGCGATGAAGTCATTCCCGCATGGGAGCCGCCAGTCACGGCACGATCGCCGTTAGAAACGGCACGCTCAGTGCACCGTTGTCTACGGCGCATGCGCCGTAGACATCGGTGCCTGTCTTTTTTGCAAATATCTCCTAAACCGTGTAGGTTTAGGAGATATTTCTTGCACCTACAGGTAAGCCTTAATCTAGGCTTACCGGCAGGTAAAAGTGGTCTGTAAGGGTTTACAACCACTTTAAAAGGCATTTCTAAATTATAATCCTGCCTACTATTTCTAATAACGTGATATGCTACAATCACGAAGCTGGGGGAAATCTCAGGATTTAAATACAAGTTTTAAGCAACACCCACATTACTCAAAATAAACTTTAAAATTTAAACTTCGCAATTGTAAAGGCAGAAGGTTTTAGATCTTAATGCATTCCATCTTTTTTTCGGTCATTCCCCTTGGACAGAAGCCAGCCGAAAGGCCGGTTTCTATTGAACCAGCCCATGCCACCCGACATTCGGCCCGTGTGTACTAGGCTTAACATGCCCACTGTATCACGAAAATGAAATCATGTAGTATATTTTTTAAATAAGTTCACCTTTGGAACATGGTTCCACCTGTTTTGAGGGGGAACATGTAACATCATGTTCCAGCCCCTGCACCTTCTACCCCTTTAGCCTTTAATCTTGCGTGCAAGGATTTTGGTATGCAAAAGACTCTAGCATTTCAATACATATTGAAATCTAAATTCCATTACAATTTTTGGGTTCTTTCCACATACTCTGCATAAATACTTTTAACAGCACAGGTACCATGAAAATAGCTCATTTGTACAACAGCAGAAGTTATAATGATGAGAAAACCGTGTGGGCGAGCCTAAGGTGGTTTACTATAAGGGAAAATGCCTCATACCTCATGTAATGGGGCTGCTGCATGGTTCATTGGATGATCTTCAGTTTGTTCAGAGGGACTCTCAGGAAGGTGGCTTGCATGTCCATTGGTCACTTTCTTTATCATGGATTCAGGACTCTGAAAAGGGTCAGTTCCAGGACAAACCCGTATTCGTACTTTTGCACAAAACCACTGTCTGAATTCATCCTGGAATCAAAAAGAAAGATAACAGCAAATGTACAAAATTACTATACAGCCCAATCTATTAAAATTTTCTACCTATTCTTTTCTTTATGTAAAACCCAAATTCCAACTCATGCAGTACCACGCTGATAACTTTTTACTGTTTAAACCAAATGTAAGCCAAAAGCAGACTCCAGAGTGAATTCTGTGAAGAGGTCTGCCCTCATCGCTTATCACCTATAGGGGATAGCAGTGAGCTAAACTTTACTGCAATGACTTGATCAGATAACAATCATCTAAAAAGAAACACAACATTGCAAAGCATCCACACACACATATAGGTGATGCTTTTGCGGCAGCTTTTACCATGTCAACCACCGTGTTGTTACTGCAACAATATAGAAGGTAAACATTAGCAGCTTACACAGTGGGGGTTATTTGCGAAAGGCAAATCCACTTTGCACTTGTAGTTTGCACTTGTAGTGCAAAGTGCACTTGGAATTGCAATGAAAGTGCACTTGGATATGCAGTTGCTGTAAACCTGAGGGGTAGATCTGAAATGGGGAAGCTCTGCTGATTTTATCATCCAATCATGTGCAAGCTAAAATGCTGTTTTTTACTTTCCTTGCATGTCCCCCTCGGATCTACAGCGACTGCACTTCCAAGTGCAATTTCAAGTGCATTTTGCACTTGAAGAAGACTGACTAAAAGCGGTTAGTGTGTGCGTTCTCAGGCACCCGTGTATGCTCCCTTCTCAAAGGGTTCTGCATATACTCTCGAGATCCACACGTGACGAGAGTGAAGGTGGCAGGAATGGTTCGAGCATTACACAGCTTCAAGGAAAATGAAAAGTAAAATTTTTGACACAAATCACCTCCTAGCCAGCAGCAGTGAGGAGACAGGGCAAGGAGAAACTACCACACCTCTGGTCCTGATAACTCTGCAAGGAATGGTACAGCAAGTTCTCTGCTGAGCGGAACACAGAAAAATTGCAGAACCGTTGCAGAAACCACCAGTGTACTTCATAAACTGGGAACATCTGTAATCTTTAACCAACTGGAGAGATTTCCAGGATTTACAATGTCCATTTTGAATCCACCAGTAGCTGCTGATAGCAGAAATATCTTCCAATTCAAGCAAAAAAAAAAAAAAAAAAAATTCATTCTCCTAAGATCACTGAGCAGATGTGAGAGGTTATAGCTTCAAGTGGAAAAATACATAAAATTACGGTTATTACGAAAAAATAAAAGCTACAATAAAGAACACATTTCTGGGAATCACGCAAGTGCTGATGTTTACTATGTACATACAGCCTTGGTCAACCCAGTTCCAGCCCCCCCACATACTTACAGTGGTTCTCAGCAGCACAACATCACAATCTTTCAATGTCCTTCTAGTGCACGTCGCCCTCACACGCCATTTAGGCAGCCAGTAGAGAAGGAGAAGCAGAAAGCCACCAGTACACAGTATTCCTACTGCTACCAGAACCAACTTCCACCGGCACAGATTGTAACCACAGATCTCCTGCAAAATAAAAAAAAGAGCAGAAAAAAAATAAACTTTTATGGAACTGCGTCTTGACAAAAAATGCTGCCACTGAAAGAAAGTCCCCCCCAACCACACACTTTTTTTTTCAAAGTAAACTTTCAAAACTATAAATTAATATTTCCAAGGTCAGTTGCACAGTAGAGAACTAAATAAATGCATGCTGCCTGTATTGTTCAGTGAGTTACACACCGTATAATAAAGAGGACCACTGTAGCTTAGGTTTAAATGTTAATACACTCTCCCTTCCCAGTCCCCACTGTATTCAAAGCAGAACTAAATCCAATGGTTTCCCAAAACAGTTAGATTCAAGGCATGTCTTGAATGATAACAGTGACAGTTACTAGTGTGCTTTTGCCAGCTCTCAACTAAACTTTAAAGCCACCAAATGGCTGGTGTCATAGATCACCACATATGCTGCACCATGGCAAGCTGCAGATCAAACAGAGGCTAAGGAGGACAGCTTCCTTGGCTGTAAATTCTGGAAAGTTTAGTTCCACTTTAAATCTGTGGGTGATGAGCTGTCAGTACCCACAGCCGGTGCAGCGGTCCCCGGATTTGAAATCCCCATTCTTCACCTCCTCTCTGCAGCATTTTTGGAACAGATCAAAGCGATGCTCTGTGCCAGCACTGACCAGTCAGAATCGCTCTGATCTGCAGGGACCAATGGTTAGTTCACCTTTTTATTTTTTTGAAAATGTGAATTTACACTTTAACCACTTAAAGTGATTGTAAAGTCTTGTTCTTTTTTTTCTTTAAAAATAACAAACATGTTTTACTTACCTGCCCTGTGTAATGGTTTTGCACAGAGCAGCTCGGATCTTCCTCTTCTCTAATCCCTCGTCTGTGTTTCTGGTCCCTCCCTCCTGTTGAGTACCCCCACAGCAAGCACCTTTCTATGGGGGCACTTGAGCCGAGCCGCTGCTCTGTGCGTCTCTTCAGACACAGAGCTGTGGTTCAGCCCCACCCCCTCTCTCTCCCGATTGGCTAACTGAATTTGATTGACAGCAGCAGGAGCCAATTGCGCTGCTGCGTCCCAGCAAATCAGGAGTAAAGTCCAGGACAGCCAAGGCATTCGTGCACATCGCTGCATAGAGTTGGGGTTCAGGTAAGTATTAGGGGGGCTGATGCACACAGAAGTTTTTTTTATCTTAATGCATATAATGCATTAAGATGTAAAGACAGAAGGTTTAACCACTTCCGGACCGCCCACTGTATATATACGTCAGCATTTTAAAGATGGAAATCTCTGTTATGGCAGCAGCTAGCTGCCATAACCCAGGTCTCCAACTTTTCAGTAAGCGGTCCGGTTTACGATAATGGTGGTCTCTGCGGCGGATTCGGCGCAAGATCACCGTTATCGGCGGCAGGAGATTAATTCATTTTTTTATTATGTTTTACAATTTAAATATACATTTTTTTCGGGGGAGGGGGAGTGGACAGTCAGTGTTTTTTTATTTTATTTTTTATTATTTTTTACAATTTTACTTTTTTGGGGGGTAGGGGGGCTTTGGTGAGATGTCAGGGGTCTGACATTTCCCCTTTGAGAAATGGAAAGGGACTGAGGATAGAGATTCCCCAGTCCCTTTCTCAGCAGCCTCAGCTGCACTGAAGATAAATGGACAGGAGACAGAGGCTCCACTCCATTCATAAACGGAAGCATCGTAAACAGCTTACAATGCTTAGTTATAATAGGACAGTCAGTAATCACCGACTCCGTGCATTCAGAAAAGGAAGGAGCCTGTGAATGACAGATTTACAGGCTTCCTCCTCCACTCTCCATCCTGAAAGAGCTGGTGGGGGGGGGGCGAAGGAGGGGGACCGGAGGAGCACATGGAGGAAGGGCGGGGGGCCGCTGTACCGATTATCCCTGAGTGTCCAGGTATCGGACTAGGCATCTGGAGCATTTGCACGAGTACCAGTACTCCTGCAAATACTCGGTATCGGGACCAATACCAATACTAGTATCGGTATGGGGACAACCCTAGTTGTAATGCCTGGTCATCAGAAGCACATTCAAACATTTTATTTACTCCCCAAGTGCTCCATTCAGCCTCTGAGAGCAAAGACAAAAACCCCATATAAAAGGTCCAGGTGACTCTATTCAAAGCTTACAAAAGGATCAGGACTCTCCCCTATATGATAGTGCTGGGACAATCACAAAAGTCAGCACCAACACATGAGAAAAAGAGAAGCGAGTGAAGATTCTACATATCTGAAAGTACTGATAAAGGAAAGGTGACCGAGAACTGTTGTGAGGCTAGACTATGCAGACGTTCTGCTTTGCCCTGAATGGGCAAAGTACTAGTTTAGCTTTAAAGTATAACTAAAAGGCAAAACTTTTTTTCAGTTTTGGATGAAGTGCAGAGGGATTAGAGCCCCTGTCAGTTTTTATTGCTGTCTGCATCCCCATTAAGGAGATTTGCCCTCTCTATTTGTCCTGTTTACCATTTTTATTGAATGTCAAAGTAAAAGAAAAATCCAAATTTTGGATTGTCCCCAGACAAGGTAATAGATGGGAAATCTTCCATTGGGGAACACTAGTTCTGGTGACCTGGGGGTCCCCAAGGAATTCCATCAATTTGCAGGGATTTCCTCTTACTTCCTGTTTGGCTATGGGACAGGAAGTGAAAGGAAAATCTCCGCAATGGCATACAAATGGCAAAAAAAAAAAATCTGACAGGAGTTATAACCCTTCCTTGCTCTATCCAAAATGAAAAAAAGTTTTGCCCATAGTTCTACGTTAGGATGCAAGCTCTGGAGCCATTATCCTTAGGCTGGCCTTACATTATACAATTTTCCTTTAGATTTACCAAAAACATAATAATAGGGAGGTCAAACCTACACACTTTCAATTTGTATGTAATCAGGCATGTCCCTGCACTACATAGTTAAAGTAAATCTAAAGACAAATAGGTAGGTTCCCATTATTGATATTCTCCAAATGCTATATATCAGACTGAGGCTGATCCTCTGACTTCAAAACTTTTAGTCACAAACCCAAAACAGTATGAAGTCCACGTGTTCTCCCTTTTAACCACTTAAATACATGGCACTTTTACCCCCTTCCTGCCCAGGCCAATTTTCAGCTCTCAGCGATGTAACACTTTGAATGACAATTGCGCAGTCATGCAACACTACCCAAATTAATTTTGTTTGTTTTTTCCCACAAATGGAGCTTTCTTTTGGTGGCATGTGATCACCACTGGGTTTTTCGTTTCGGTTATAAAATTTTGTAAATAAGTACGTTGTCTCTGTCACTGATGGGCACTGATGAGGAGGCACTAATATGCAGCACTGATTGGCATTACTGATGGGCACTGTTGGCATCTGTGATGGGCACTGACATGCATCTGGTGGGCACCTCTGATCAGCAGCTCTCCCGACGAGGGGGGTCTACGATAATAATCAGCGCATTGATCATCAGTGCAGACCGCCCCCCCATAAGGAGTGCCGCTGATCGGCTCTCCTCTACTCACGTCTTGTCAGCGCAAACTGAGGAAAGCCGATTACCTGCACTTCCTGATTACCACTGTGATGGGACACAGCTAATCATGTGGTAGAGAGCCTGTATCAAAGGCTCTTTATCGATATTGTCAGAGCGTCACACCGCACCACCGATCGACGCTCTGCGTGCCCCCGGGGGGGGGGGGGGCGCGCAAGCTGCTAATCCTGCTGGACATCATATGATGCCCAGACAGAATAACTGATCCCGTCTGGCCATCATTCTGCTATAGGCCGGGCAGGATGAGGTTAACAGAACCCGCACAGGAAGCACAGAAGCCAGAAAGTCCAATACAGCTAGCACTGTTAATCGTTACCCATACTTTTCACAAGGTGTTACACGATATTGTCCCATTTGATAATAAATGGAATGGCCTCTAGTACAAGTGACAGAATCCACACAATGGCCATAGCAAATTTGCAGTACCGGGTATAAAAGGCTCTCCACTGTATTCCCTTAAGGGATATAAAAGGGCAGCCAGTGATTCAACGAGGCTGTTTTGACCAGCAGTAAATAAACCTAGCCTTTATCAATTTACAGTGCCTTGAAAAAGTATTCATACCCCTGGAAAGTTTCCACATTTTGTCATGTTGCAATCAAAAACCTAAATGTATTTTATTAAGATTTTATGTGATAGACCAACACAAAGTGCTACATTAATTGTGAAGTGGAAGGAAAATGATAAATGGTTTTCAAAATTATTTACAAACAAATATGTGAAAAGTGTGGTGTGCATTTGTATTCAGCCCCCCCTGAGTCAATACTTTGTAGAACGACCTTTCGCTGCAATTACAGCAGCAAGTCTTTTTGGGGATGTCTCTACCAGCTTTGCACATCTAGAATTTTTGCCCATTCTTTTTTGCAAAAATAGCTCAAGCTCTGTCCGATTGGATGGTGAGCGTCTGAACAGCAATTTTCAAGTCTTGTCACAGATTCTCAATTGAATTTAGGTCTGGACTTTGACTGGGCTATTCTAACACATGAATATGCTTTGCTCTAAACCAGGGGTCTCCAAACTGCGGCCCGAGGTCCAGATGAGGCCCTTTGCTAGCCTCTATCCGGCCCTTGGGGCACTATTCCTCCAACTGACACAAACAAGGGGGCACTATTTCTTCCACTGATACCTTGCCAATGATGGGATACTATTCCTCTTACCAATAGGGGCACTACTATTCCTCCTACTGACCACTAACCTTGAGCCCATAATTATTCTCATTGATGCTGGGCTCAGGAAATTTTCTGCCCCCGCTGGCCACAATCTGGCCCGCCTTAAGGCTGAAGGACAATAAACTGGCCCTTGGTTTAAAAAGTTTGGAGACCCCTGATCTAAACCATTCTATTGTAGCTCTAGCTGTAGGTTTATGGTCATTGTCCTGTTGGATTGTGAACCTCTGCCCCAGTCTCAAGTCTTTTGCAGGCTCTAACAGGTTTTCTTCTAAGATTGCCCTGTATTTGGCTTCATCCATCTTCCCATCAACTCTGACCATCCCTGCTGATGGTGTGTTCAGGGTATTGTGCAGTGTTAGTTTTCCGCCACACAGAGCGTTTTGCTTTTAGGCCAAAAAGTTAAAATTTTGACCTCATCTGACCAGAGCACCTTCTTCCACATGTTTACCGTGTCCCCCACAGGTGGATTCCATGTACTAATTAGGTGACTTCTGAAGGCAATTGGTTCCACTAGATTTTGGTTAGGGGTATCAGAGTAAAAGGGGGCTGAACACAAATGCACGCCACACTTTTCACATATTTGTAAAAAATCTTAAAAACCCTCTATAATTTTCCTTGCATTTCACAATTATGTGGCACTTGGTGTTGTTCTATCACATACAATCCCAATAAAATACATTTACGTTTTTGGTTGTAACATGACAAAATGTGGAAAATTTCAAGGCGTGTGAATACTTTTTCAAGGCACTATAGATAAATGACAAAACTACATAAAACAATACAAAGACAAAATGCAGTTCTGCTTACCATCTCATCTTCTTCGCCTTTATTGATCTTCCCTCCATTCTCCATATTCTCCGAGCTGTGCAGCCTTCCCACCAACCTTTACAATACCGGACTTAGCTGAAAGAAAGAACAAAATGAGCGCAAATTTAAAATGTGCTGCTTTATAATCTAGCAACCATTTGCATCTTTAGGCCCCGTTCACACTTGTGCGACTTGTCATGTGACTTTGGACCTCAAAGTCGCATGGCAAGTCGCACCCTATGTTTCCCAATGATAACTGTTCATATCTGTACGGCTTCAAAGTAGTCCCTGCACTACTTTGGTCAAACTTTCATGCGACTTAACCTCAATGTCAACCCTCAAAAGTTGCACCTGCATTATACAGATGTGATCTGGGTGTGACGTGCGAATGCCAGCAGTGAAAAAATAAATTAAAAAAATGAAAAAAGCTGTGGGGGTTTACCATCCCCAATGCATACCAAGCCCTTCGGCTCATGTGGATTTTAAGGGGAAGCCCATGCCAAAATAAAAGAAAGGGGGGGGAACACCACGCACACACACAGGCTCTGCCCCCCCCCCAAAAAGCACCTTGTCCCCATGTTGATGGTACCAATGGCCTCTTCCCCACAAACCTGACCAGTGATTGGGGGGGGGGGTCTGCGCGGGTGGGGGTCTTATCGGAATCTGGACGCCTCTTTTAACAAGGGGGCCCCCCAGATTGTGCTGTCCCCCCCCCCCACCCCCATGTAAAAGGAGTATGGTGTACACAGTACCCCTACCCATTCACCAAAAGTGAGTAAAGACACAACACGAAAAATGTTTAGGTAATTGTATCGCCCCCTCACCCCCCTGTATACTTACCTCATTCCTCACTCAATCCAGCACTATCCCCATCTGTAGTGGTTCTGTCTCCTCCCCCTAAATCTCACAGGTTTTACTGAGGTACCAGGAGCCACTGGCTTCCGCTGCGGTTAGTCAAATTCTGTGGCGAAGGAACATTGGGCAGAGATAAGCCACTATATGTAAGTTTGGGATCGAGCTTGCACAAGTGCCAGCATAGCAAGTGGCTGAGTATGGGGGGCAGGCACTCGTGAGAAAGGGGGGACCCAAGAAGAGGAGGATCATAGCCGCTCTATGCAATACCACTGCACAGAGCAGGTAAGTAGAACACGTTTCACACATTATATATATATATATATATATATATATATATATATATATATATATATATATATATATATATATATATATATATTAGGGCTGGGCGATTTTCCCCCCAAAAAAAATCTGCGATTTTTTTTAAATTATATTAAAGTGCATCAACAAAGAAAATTGCAAAGGCAAACCCTTTCTCTAACTGCAAAGTCTGTGTGCAACAAATATTAATAATACTGTATTTGGATTTAGCTAATAAAACAAAAAATCTTGAGGTTACTCTTAGTTGAATTGAACTGTGCCTGTGCCTCACTGTGCCCATTCTTCACTGTGCCCAATGCCTCACTGTGCCCGTACCTGATGCAGATTTTCATGGGATACAGATTTTACTGCTACACCGGCGGCCATTCCAGTATTCAAAAGCCGTGCCTCCTCCTTGTCTCTGATAGGCGGAACACTCAATTTACCAGCATTCAGTGTTCCACCTATCACGGACATCCGCTCATCCTCATAACACAGACGAGGATGAGAGGATGTCCGTGATAGGCTGAACACTGCCTGCTGTGAAATTGAGTGTTCCGCCTATCACAGACGACGAGGACTCGGGAGGCGCGGCTTTTGAACACTGCAATGGCCGCCGTCTGTCTGCATGACACGCTGATCAGGTAGGCAGACGGCGGCTTGCGGTTAGTTAGTGTTACATTACATCTACTCTTAGCGGCTGCGGCGAGTAGATGCAATTGGGGTAACGCCACCCAGTGCCATTCCGGATACGCCCCCTGCAGCCCTGCTACGGAAACTTTGAAGGAAAAAAAATTATATAAAAAAATCGATTTTCTTCAAATCACTTGCAATCATCAGGATATTTACGGCCATACCAATACTAGACTTTTAACCATATAGTAAGATCTAATTTTTTATGGTCTAACTGGTGACATTTTATTAAATAACATTAAAATAATAATCCATTGTGACATAAGCAAGGCTCACATACACTGACAAAGAGAAATCACCGTTTGAGAGGCAGAGAACTTTTTCATTCATACACAAGTTTACATGTAAAAAACCAAACACAACTGTCCCTAGACTGATAGAAAGCTAGCAAACTGGATAACATATGCTTTGTTCAGTTGTGAAACTTCATATGTAAAGCTGGCTATAGATGGTAGGGGTGCTGAATTTAAATCGCTGCATCGCGATTCAGGGGTCCTCGATGCAGCATCGATGCATGTGACCCCCAATAATCGATGTCTGTGACGTCATGCCCCGCCCCCCGTTCCGAGCGTTTCTGTGAAAATTGCTGTTTTGTAATAAATGCTGCGTTATAATCCATTAAGTGACCACCGCTGTATGTGCTTTTTAAAATATATGCAAATTCATACCTCATATCTCAGTGTGTATATAACGGTATATCCCGCTCATGTGACTGCATGGTGCGGCCCGCCCCTCTCCTGTCACATCTCTCTCTCTCCTGACGTCAGCCCCGCACCGCCTCTCTTCTGATCTGATAGCTACAGCCGGTGGGCGGAGCTGAGAACTCCCACTGACGTCAGGAGACGAGCGAGAGAGAGATGAGACGTGAGACGAGAGGGGCGGGCCGCACCATGAGCGGGATAATAGGATTTTTATAACAGCTTACCTGTAAAATCCTTTTCTTGGAGTACATCACGGGACACAGAGCGGCATAGTCATTACTATGTGGGTTATATAGTTTACCTTCAGGTGCTGGCACTGGCAACTTCCAAACCGGAAGTACCCTCCCCTATATAAGCCCCTCCCATCCGGGAGCACCTCAGTTTTGTAGCAAAGCAATAAGTGTCCCCAAAAGAGGGGTGGGAGCTCTGTGTCCCGTGATGTACTCCAAGAAAAGGATTTTACAGGTAAGCTGTTATAAAAATCCTATTTTCTTTCTCGTACATCACGGGACACAGAGCGGCATAGTCATTACTATGTGGGATGTCCTAAAGCAATGCCCAATGAGGGGGGGGATACACCATACATAAGCTGAGCGCTATCAGACATGAGGATCTTTTGCGGCCTGCAACACACTGCGCCCAAAGGCGACATCCTCCTGACTTCTAACGTCCACCTGGTAGAACCTAGTAAACGTGTGTACTGAAGACCATGTTGCGGCCTTACAGATTTGAGCCAGGGAGGCCTGGTGATGCGCTGCCCATGAAGTTCCAACTGCTCTCGTGGAGTGCGCCCTAACTTTGAACGGAGGCGGTCTCCTTCTCAAGCCATAGGCTTGCATAATGACCTGTCGAATCCACTTGGCTAAAGTAGATTTTGACGCTGCCTGACCCTTTCTGGGGCCTTCCGGCAGAATAAACAAAGTATCCATTCTGCGAATCTGAGCAGTGGATTTTAGATAAGCTTTAACTGCTCTTACTACATCCAAAGAATGTAATAATTTTTCCTCTACTGAACTAGGTTTGGGGAAAAAAGAAGGAAGAACCACATCTTGGTTCAAATGAAACCTCGATACCACCTTAGGAAGAAAGGCTGGATGAGGACGTAACACTACTCTGTCCTTATGGATAACCAGATATGGCTCCCTACAGGACATAGCGGCTAATTCCGACACTCTTTTAGCCGAACAAATGGCTACTAGAAAAATCAATTTCCTGGTGAGAAGAACCAGGGAAATATGCTGTAATGGTTCAAATGGTTGTTTCTGTAGAACCGACAGAACCAGGTTTAAGTCCCATGGACATATGGGAATATTAACCGGAGGGCTAATACGCATCACTCCTTGTATAAAGGCTTTGACTAGTGAATGCGAAGCCAAGGGCCTCTAAAAAAATATTGACAAGGCCGAAATCTGACCCTTGATAGTACTCAAGGCAAGCTTCCTATCTACAGCCCACTGTAGGAAGTCCAGAATCCTACCTATTACGTACTTACGTGGATGCCATTTCTTGGCCTCACACCAGGCGATGTACGCCTTCCAGATTCTATAGTAGATCTGCCTGGATACCGGCTTCCTGGCATTGATCATGGTAGATACCACAGGATTAGAGAGACCTCTCTTTTTTAGAATGTGGGCTTCAATAGCCAGGCCGTCACACCTAGGGCTGGTAAGGAAGGGTGGTATATCGGTCCTTGCGAAAGCAGGTCCGGACGATGTGGGAGGGTCCAAAGACTCCCCACAGACATTTTTACAATCTCCGCGTACCATGCTCTTCGGGGCCACGCTGGAGCCACCAGAATCACTGGTTTCTTTTCTACCCTGATTCTGCAGAGTAATCGAGGTAACAATTGTGGCGGTGGGAATGCATATATCAGCTTGAACTGATCCCAAGGGAACACTAGGGCATCCGAGCCGCAAGCTAGGGGATCCCTTGTCCAAGAGACAAACCTGTCCACCTTTGCGTTGAATCTGGATGCTAGCAGATCTACATCCGGTGTTCCCCACCAATGACATATTGTCCGGAAAACCTCGGGGTGAAGGGACCATTCCCCTGGGCATAATTGCTGGCGACTTAGAAAGTCCGCCTTCCAATTCTCCACTCCTGGAATGAATACCGCGGATATGGCTGGGACATATCTTTCTGCCCATTTCAGGATGCAATTTACTTCCCTCTGGGCTGCCCGACTGCTGGTGCCACCCTGATGATTGATATATGCCACTGCCGTGGCATTGTCCGATTGAATTCTGACAGGGGACCCTTGGAGTTTGGATGTCCATGCTACTAGGGCATACCGGGCTGTTCGTATCTCTAAGAGATTGATGGGCAGGGCCTTTTCTGCATCTGACCATCTGCCCTGGAGAGACCATTGCTCCAGTACTGCTCCCCAGCCTATAAGGCTGGCATCTGTAGTGACCACCTTCCAAGAAATCGGACTGAAGGATTTCCCTTTTTCCAGATTCTGGGGAACCAACCACCAACGGAGGCTCTTGCGAACGGAAGGGGACAAGGACATTGATAAGTCTAGGGCCTGAACTCTTTTGTTCCAGGCTGACAGTATAGCCCTTTGCAAATTCCTTGAATGGAATTGACCGTAGGGTACTGCTTCGAATGATGCCACCATTTTTCCCAGCAGCCTCATGCACAGGCGTATGGATGGCTGTCTTTTTGTACCCACTAGGTGGATCAAATCTCTCAAAGACGACACCTTTTCTTGAGGCAAGAAAATTTTTCTCTGGTCTGAATCCAGCCTTAGCCCCAAGTATTCCAGACTTTTGACTGGTTTTAGGGCTGACTTGTCTCGGTTGATAATCCAACCGTGAGATTCCAGAAACTCGATTGTCTCGTGAACAACCACTTCTAGTTTTTCCACTGAGTGGTCTATCAGCAACAAGTCGTCTAGATATGCCATTATCGTTACACCTCGTGTTCTTAGATTGGCCAATAATGGGGCCAGAATTTTTGTGAACACTTGTGGTGCTGTGGCCAGACCGAAGGGTAAGGCTCTGAACTGAAAATGGCGCCCTTCTACTGCAAAGCGTAGAAATTTTTGGTGGACTGGAAAGATGGGAATGTGCAAATAAGCATCTTTGATGTCGATCGAGGCTAACCATTCCTCCCCTTGTAGGGCAGTGGCCACCGATCGGATCGACTCCATCCGGAAAGTCCTGATATGTAGGAATTTGTTTAGCCCTTTTAGATTTAATATGGGCCTCACGTCCCCGTTTGGCTTCGGGACTGTAAAGAGGTTTGAGTAAAACCCGAACCCCCATTCTTCCAGGGGAACCTCTATAATTACTGCTTGGAGCAATAATTGTTCTAGTGCCAACAGGAGGGATCCTCTCTTCTGGGGATCCCTTGGCACGTTTGACCTTATAAAATGGGAAGGAGGGGAGTCTTAACTCCAATTTGTATCCCAGACTTACTGCGGAGAGCACCCATCTGTCTCTGATCGTGTCCCGCCAGGTCTCTGCGAACAACTGAAGTCTTCCCCCCACCCGATTGAGTGGGGGCAACCCTTCATGCATTTGACTTTGGGGGAGGTTTTGTACCTCTCCTGACCCAGGGTTTCTTGTTACCCTGCGATTGTCCCTGATTTTTACCCCCGGGATTTGACCGAGAAGGCCGTCGGAACTGTTTCACAGCCGATGTCCTAGGGACTGGAGAAGCAGGCCTCTTAAAAGAGGGACCTCTAACTGTTTTTAACCGGCAAGAGTGTACTTTGTGTCACCAAGCCTGCTGTAGCAAAAGCAGATTTTAATAAGGACTCCAATTTTTTATCTATTGGGTTCTTGAACATTTGGACATTATCTACTGGACATGTCAGTGATTTATTTACACAAGAGATGGCTGCGTCCACTGTAGGGACCTTCCATTTTTTGATGAACTTATCCTCCATGGGATAGACCACCTGAAATCTCTTGGGAGGAGTAAATATTTTATCAGGATGTTCCCAATCCTGGTAAATGAGCCCTTCCAGTAAAGGATGGATTGGAAAGGAACAAACAGTCTGGGGGGCTTTTAGCGACCCCAACGAGGAGACAGAAGTGGATGATGGCTCCGCAAGGGGCATTTTAAATGCTGATCGGACCATGTTAGTCAGGGACTGAACCCATAATCTTTCAGCATGTGATGCTGAGAATGATTCTTCCACTGTTGATTCCTCTACAACAGAATCAACCTCGTCCTGATCCCTTTCAGGTAGGTCGATCCCTGTATGGGACTGTTGCTCCGCTAACAGGTACTCTGAGGGAGGAGACGGAGATCGGGCGCGCTTTCCCTCTGACAGGGAAGCAGCGATCAATGTTGTCAATCTCTCTTCCAACCCTCCCAGAGCTGAGGAAAAAACCTCCTCTGTTACATACACAGGAGCAGGTGAACTGAGGACAGCCACAGTACCAGGTACTCCTGAGGGTGCTCTACAGTCACTAACCTCTGATTTTTCAGGGGAGATTGGTACAGCCGAAGCATGCCCAAGATCCTCAGAGCCCGATGGAGACCCCCTATGCTTCCTGGGATTCTTAGTCCCGGAGTTTTTAGACGGCATATTCCTAAGCCCAAAGCTGAGGTATTCCAGCCGAAATACACCACTTACTGACAATAGTCTAGCACAAATGCTGCTATATAAACAGTTGGTGTCTACTAATGTGCCTTTCTATGGGGATGCCTGCATCAACCGCTTGCTGTATGCCTTTCTTTAAATGTTGCCAGCTCTGTTTCTGCACCATAGCCAGCTCACAACACATGATTGTGCCTTTTAACATGCTGGGACGCCCGCACATGCGCAGAAGCGCTGCGGCGCGCACAGACCGTCATCCACCAAGCTCCGCCCCCTTTTCCACTCACCTCTATATAGAGAGGCGCGCGCACGCGCGCGGGCACGTGCGCCTTCAGCGCTCTTTTTTGAAAAGGGAAACTAGGGACAGGAGACAGGGCCATGTTTGCCGCAGGCCGGGGGATGGATGAACATTGCAACATGGCAGAGGAAGCAGTTTCCCACAAGAGAACTCACCATCTGCCTGGACTTGCTCTGATGAAAAGAAAAAAGTCCACATGACAAGAAACGTTCCACAGTGGCCTCTAGTGGATTAACACAGGTACCGCAGTCTATATTTTTTTTTTTTTTTTCCTTGACCACTATTAAAATTATTACATTTTTTAGTAGTTACAGGCATGCACAGATAGACTTACCTTTTCCCGCCGCAGGACTCTGTTTGGTCCACAGAAGCCCAAACTTCACCTATCACGGCAGGCATTGTAATTAAACCTTCAGGGACCGGGTTCCCAAGGATTCCACTCCCCTGGACCTGTATAGCACCCTGCACAGAAAACATCTTGGTCGTGGGTATGACCAGAGCTCTGGATCCCAGGGTCCAGCTCTCCTAAGAGAAGCATTACAGGCAAAACCTTGCTCTTCTCTGCAAGGCTCGGGTACCGACCGTTTAGCTATGAAGCTTTTTTGGTCGGATCCGGAATAGCTTACTGAGGCCCAAAAGAACCTGTACGCAAGCTCAGTGAAAAACACATGTTACTTCTTGGCCAACACCTTAGACACTGGCAAAAAAACTGAGGTGCTCCCGGATGGGAGGGGCTTATATAGGGGAGGGTACTTCCGGTTTGGAAGTTGCCAGTGCCAGCACCTGAAGGTAAACTATATAACCCACATAGTAATGACTATGCCGCTCTGTGTCCCGTGATGTACGAGAAAGAAATACCGTTATATACACACTGAGATATGAGGTATGAATTTGCATATATTTTAAAAAGCACATACAACGGTGGCCACTTAATGGATTATAACGCGGCATTTATTACTATAGCAGTATGTGACTGTCTACACATGCTCTGTGCTGGCATTTCTCTGGCTCCCCATTTGCACATTCCACTGTGTTAACTCCTAGTGTGCTGGAATGTGCAAAGCCCAGAGAAATGTCAGCACAGAGACAGTACAGTTAAATTCACAGGGCTGTTTGTCAGTTGTGGATTTGAATCCCTCCTGACCTCCCAGCAGCGGTGTGTGTGTGTGAATTCCTGTACCCTGTAGTGCACCGGATTAGTGCACTTTTTAAGGGGAGTTCCACCCTATTTTTAGTTTATTAAAAGTCAGCAGCTACAAAAAAAGTGTATCTTGTGACCTTTAATAAAAAGACACTCACCTGTCCCACAATCCAGCGACGTGGCCACCCAAACACTCCATGCTCTCCCCCGCCTGTCCACAGCGCTGGCAATACTACAGTGGGCATCCGGCTGTGACAGCTTGCAGCTTCACAGCCGGGTGCGCATGTCTCACTGAGCTGTCCCGCATAGCCAGGCAATCTTCTGGGACCTGTGATGTGTCCCAGAAGATTGCTTGGAGGAAGGGCCGCCTAGACGGCCCAAGCGGAAGTGGGAGCGCATCAGTAATCATGATGCATCGCGGAATCGAATTGAAACGTTGACCAGATAATCGTAATCGAATCGTGAGACCAGTGAAGATGCGCACCCCTAATAGATGGTGCAATTTTCTTTCCTGTAACCATGGGTAGCAGGAAAGAAAATCGCTTAATTCCCCCATCAACACTGACTGTGTAGCTCCCGCAGAGCTATGGTGTTCTCCTGGCAGGAGGGAGCCATCCCTGTCAGGAGAAAACAGTGATTATTGCTAGCGGCTATAACCCCTGGCAATAATCGCATGAAAAATCCAACATGCTGGTTGTACCCAAGTTAACTGATCAACTTGCGTTCAAATTTGCCTGCCTATACATTCTTATTTTGGACGGTCCCTGCTGAACCGACTGAGTTGAGAACCATCTATGACCGGGCTTAAGGAAATAAGGGGTATTTTAATGTATAGTATTGTATAAATCTCCTGGACAATAGACTCCGCCTGTCGTCACATTGAGAAAAAAATAAGGTGTGGAAGGGACAAGGGAGTCCCAAGAAAGCAAATTAAGGCAGGTCAACTACGGCTTATGGTACAAAAATGTGTATAAAAGGCTTTCTTTGGGGTGGGGGTACATTTACATTAAATTTAAGGCATATGTGAGGGATAGTGATAAAAAGAAATAAATGCGCTACCCAAAAAACACATAAATAATAACAACTCTATAGAGAGAGGTAAAGCAGCTGTGCTGGAATGTGACAAATTCAAACAAAGTGGAAGGCAATAGTACAGCGCTACATATAGGCCAGTAAAAACTGGACTGTAACCATAAATGGAAACGCACAAAAAAGTGAGAAGGGGCAGGCTGAACGCCCTACCCAATAATATATATAAAATGTCCACAATAATAAACAAAAAAATTTAGGAGTGTCCAAAACAGTGGGTAAATAACAAGGAATGGATGTAAAACTTCTGGCACAATTCTTCACGTGGATGGTGACATTCATGTGTGCTTACCAGAAACGTTGGACCCGAATGTCATACGACAGCGGATCAATCGAGCTTGAGAGTATCTCCAACGGCTGCTCCACAGGAACGTCCCCGGCACTCTGATGGACGTATAGCAGGTATACCTCGACGATCGGATGTCTTCAATCCTGGGTGGAACTGATGGATGCAGTACTCCAATACCCCCAAGGCTGGAGATCCCACCAGAAGACTGGCACTCTGGATCCCGGTATTCAACCGGACGATGGGATACGATCAAACTTAAATGGAAAATACCCCGACAAGGGTATTGTAGAAGGACCAACTGGAGAAAACTGAAAAAAAACTTTTCCTCACCGATTTCATGCAAAGAGAAGAAAAAAATAGGGGGCTCCAATGGTGTAGGTCAAAAAAATTGGGTTTTTAATCAGAAAAACACCAACATACAAAGATAAAAAGTGATCACAGTTCATATGTTAAAAGACAACATGAGAAGCAAAATGCATAGCCCGACACATTTCGTTCCTAACAGGACGTCTACAGGGGCATTGAATGCCCCTGTAGACGTCCTGTTAGGAACGAAACGCATGATCACTTTTTATCTTTGTATGTTGGTGTTTTTCTGATTAAAAACCCAATTTTATTGGACCTACACCATTGGAGCCCCCTATTTTTTTCTTCTCTTTGCATGAAATCGGTAAGGAAAAGTTTTTTCAGTTTTCTCCAGTTGGTCCTTCTACAATACCCTTGTCGGGGTATTTTCCATTTAAGTTTGATCGTATACCATCGTCCGGTTGAATACCGGGATCCAGAGTGCCAGTCTTCTGGTGGGATCTCCAGCTTTGGGGGTATTGGAGACCCGAGAAGTACTGCATCCATCAGTTCCACCCAGGATTGAAGACATCCGATTGTCTAGCCGGTATACCTCTACATCCATCAGAGATCCGGGGACGTTCCTGTGGAGCAGCCGTTGGAGATACTCTCAAGCTCGACTGATCCGCTTTCGTATGACATTCGGGTCCAACGTTTCTGGTAAGAACACATGAATGTCACCATCCACGTGAAGAATTGTGCCAGAAGTTTTACATCAATTCCTTGTTATTTACCCACTGTTTTGGACACTCCTAAATTTTTTTGTTTTTGTTTATTATTGTGGACATTTTATATATATATTGGGTAGGGCGTTCAGCCTGCCCCTTCTCACTTTTTCATATGTGAGGGATACAGTGTGTCCGAATCAACACAGTGTAGCTCACTATACCTAACCATCAAAGTAAAAAAAAAATAGGATTTTTTTTGTACTCACCGTAAAATCCTTTTCTCTGACGTCCATGGACGGACACAGCATCTTCAATCTTGACAAAGCGGGTTATGTTCCTGCTCATTGGAGAAGACTAGGCAGAATGTTAGATGTTTTAACATACATTCCATTACCAGAGCTGAACAGCCCCACCCAGGGGGCAGTCCCTCCGGACTTATCCCTCCTACCTGCAGCCAGCAGCCTCAGTGCGTATTAAAGCAGTACAAACTCAACAAAGGAGGGGTGGGTGCTGTGTCAGTCCATAGACGTCAGAGAAAAGGATTTTACGGTGAGTACAAAAAAATCCTATTTTCTCTTACCGTCCATGGACTGACACAGCATCTTCAATCTTGACAAAGTGGGACGTCCCAAAGCAGTGTCAAAGAACGAGGGGTGGGAACAGTATCAAGGAAAAAAACAAACTTCACCCCAAACAAGCAGAGCTCCTCAACGAAGGAGGTGCAACATTAAACAGCCGCCTGCCAAACCTTGCGGCCGAAGGAAGAATCAGAAGATGCAGCCACATCAACCTTATAGAACTTTGAAAAGGTATGTGCGGACGACCAGGTCGCCGCCTTGCACACTTGTGCAACAGACGCTTGATGTCGGAAAGCCCAGGAAGCACCAATTGCCCTGGTAGAATGCGCCGTAACTGGAAAGGGAGGCCCCTGCCCCTTAAGGGCATAGGCCTGTATGACGGTCTGCCTGATCCACTGAGAAATGGTGGCAGACGAAACCGATTGTGTCTGGTGTCTGGTCCAAAACGGGGCCAAACAGCGAGTCAGACTCCTGAAACGAAGCCGTAGCAGACAGGTACACCCGTAAAGCACGTACCATGTCTTTTACAGTTTTGGAATATTTCTTTTTTATCAGCCATGTTGGTGACATGTCAGGGGTCTAAACAGCAACCCCTGACATCTCCACTTTGTGACAGAGAAAGGGACAGAGGACAGAGTCTCCAGTCTTTTTCTCTGCACAGAAGATAAATGGAGAGCAGACAGAGGCTCCACTCCATTCATAAACTGAAGCAGAGTAACACACAGGTTACTCTGCTCAGTTATCACAGGAGACACAGCCATCGGTAACGAACGCTGTGTCCCGTTCAGTAAAAGAAAGGGGCTGGTAATTGACATACCAGCTCCTTTCTCCGCTCTCCATCCTGACAGATCAACCCCCCCCTCCCCCTCACAGCCGCCTGCTGAAGAGAAGAGAGAAGACGGCGGCTACAGGGGGCGGAGGAGGAAGACACGGGGGGTGGGAGATGTGAACACATGGAGAGGGACTAGGGGGAGCGGAGGAGGACACGGTGCTGGAGGAAGACACTGAGGACAGTCGGGGATGATCGGTGAGATGGGTCAGCTGTGAGCACCGATCCCCCTGCATGGCTTTTCAGGTGAAAGCCACGGGAGGGAGAGAAGCAGATGATGAAAAGCCATGCAGGGGGATCAGTGCTCACAGCTGACCCATCGCACCGATCATCCCCCACTGTCACTGGAGATTGATGTGTGTACAGAAATGACAGGGGGTCGTGAGCGTGCTCTGCCTTTACAAAGAACGACTCTGCCTCTCCTGTGCACGCTCTGGCCAAGGGGAGTGTAGAGGTGGGCGGGGAGTCTGCTGACATGACTCCGCCCACCAAGCGCCGATAACAGACCCGCCCACTGAATCTGCTGTTTTTGGGGGCTTCTAACTGCTAAACGGGACACATTTCACAAGTAAGGATACATGCAGGAGGCATGTATATCCTTATAGTTCACCACTATGGCAGTACTTTATAATTGATGAGAGTGGGTTTACATCCACTTTAACTTCACCCCAAACAAACAGAGCTCCTCACGGAGGAGTTGCAACCTCAAACAGCCGCCTGCAACAAACTGCCAAGGAAGGATCCGAAGATGCACACACAACCTTGTAAAACGTTGGGAAAGTGTGAACAGACAACCAGGTCGCCGTCTCACACACCTTGAAGACAGATGCTACATGTCGGAAAGCCCAGGAAGCACCAATTGCCCTGGTTGAATGCGCCGTGACAGGAAAGGGAGGCACCCACCCCAAAAGGGCATAGGCTTGGATGACGATCAGCCTGATCCACCTCAAAAGGCGAGTCCGAACTCCGACGCGGAGCAGTAGCAGACAGGTACACCCGTAGGGCACGTACCATGTCCAAGGTATGTAGCGCAGCCTCCTGGGATGCGACGGCCGAGGACACGAGGACGGAAACACAATGTCCTTGTTTAGGTGCAAAGCCAAAAACACCTTAGGAAGGAATGAAGGTTACGGGTGAAGCACCGCTTATCCTTATGGAGGACCAAGTAAGGCGACTTGCAAGACAAGGCCGCCACTCCAGAAACCCTTCTGACCAAAGTAATGGCAACTAGAAAGGCAACTTTCTGAGAAAGAGTGGAAACTCCCTGATGTTCTCAAAAGGGAGGTTCCTGAAGAACCGAGAGCACTAGAGACAAGTCCACGGAGGAAGCGGTGGTCCAAATCGGTGGAACTGCGCGTCGGACCCCCTGAACACACGTACTTACCAGTGAGTGAGCCACCAGGGGCCGTTGGAAGAAGACCGCCAAGGCTGAAATCTGCCCCTTAACAGTGCTCAAGGCAAGGTTCAGATCCACTCTGCACTGTAAGAACAGCAGGATCCAAGAAACCGGCCATGTCCGTGGGCGCCTGGCCATCACATCACATATAGAGATGTAGGCCTTCCAAGCGCAACGGTAGATTGTCCGGGAAGAAGATTCCCGGGCCCTCAACATGAAGGGGGATTACCGAATCTGCCAGACCAAGGTCCCTTAGTACGTGGCTTTTAATAGTCAAGGCGTTAAAGCCAGCGACTGTAAACCAGGATGAAGCATGGGACCTTGAGACAGAGGGTCCTCCCACATTGGCAGCCGCCGGGGAGCGTCAGCTACCAGTCTCCCGAGGTCAGCATACCAGGGACGCTGGGACCAATCTGGTGCTATCAGAATCACCAGAATCCCCGCGGCCTCCACTCTGCGGAGCAGACGAGGAAGCAATTCCAGCAAGGGAAAGGCATAAATTCCCTATGGAGCCACCAACGCGTCTGCCCAGGGAGCCTTGGACCTGGCCACAAACCTTGGCACCTGCGATTGAGTCGAGAAACCAGGAGATCCACAACTGGTGTGCCCCAATTCCGACAAAGTAATTGAAAACACCTCCGGGTGAAAAGACCATACCCTTTGGTCCAGCATCTGGCGACTCAGATAGTTCGCCTGCCAGGTCTACGTGGGGGTGTAAGCAGCCGATAGAGCCTGCATGCTCCTTTCAGCCCAACTTAGGATGCGAGCGACTACTGACGCTGTGGCCGTCCAACTGAAACCTGATCAGACGCTCCTGAAGTCTCTGCAACCACTTGGAGAGGCACAGTCTGATCGCTCTAATTTCGAGGACATCGATCTGCGGTCGAGATTCTTCCAGACCGTGAGGCTGGCGTCCGTCGTGATCACAGTCCTATGGAAAGGAAGGAACAACCTCCTGGACCCAATTTCACCGCCGACTGGAGCGTCTGCAACTGCTCCAAAGGAAGGAAGACCTTCGCCTCCAAAAGAATTCAGGATCAAGTCTAGGGACTTCAGACACCGAGTCGGTACCAACACTGTATGTTCAGTACCCAACCAAAGTCCCGGAGGGTCCGACTGGCTATAGACATGTCCTCCTTTAATTCTGAGCCAGAAGCAGCTCTCAGAAGAAGAACGCCCAAGTAGCCCACGATACCAATGTCTCGCTGTCTCAGCAAAGTCCAGATCGGGGCGAGCACCTTGTGAACAACTCTGGGTGCCGACGACAAGTCAAATCGCAAAGCGCAGAAAACTCAGATGGCTGTTGCAGATGGGGACATGCAAGTATGCGACCCTGGAGTCCAGAGAGGCCAGATTTCACCAAAAACAAATACATACACACACTGTGTATGTGGTAATGCGTATGTTCATATTGTGGCGCCGAAGACGCGCATGTCTTAGGAGTGTGAGAGGAAACCGGAGTACCCGGAGGAACCCCACGCAGACACAGGGAGAACATGCAGTTTCCAGGCAGACGGTGTCGGGGTCCAGGTTTGAACCAGCGACCCTCTTGCTGCCAGGTGAGGGAGTTAATCACAACCCCACCGTGCTGCCCCACAAGGTAATGAGGGCCCTGAGGTCCAAGATTGGACGGACACCGTCCTTCCGTGGGACTACCAACAGATTCAAATAGAATCCCTGAAACCCTTCCACCAGGGGCACAGGTAAAAATATTCTGCACCAGAGCAAGTCATGTACTGCTCCCATCAAGGCGGACCGATGAGCCGGAAGGATAGGAAAAATTTGAGGGAAAGACCTGTTTGGTGGACAAGGAGAGTCTATCTTGTACCCCAAAATGACCACCTCGCAGAGAAGCGGAGAGGTCCACCGAGCTGCAAGCTTGCAAAATCATCCCCCCCACCCATGAGTCGGGCGGGGACAAAATATCATGCGTAGCATGGAATGTCAGCCGGCACATTCGTGCACGCACCCAGGGACGCTTCTGTCCCCCAGCTAGAGCCTTGTCAGCCCGGGAGGATCTACTGATGAAAATTCCGCTACTGCGCAGAATCGGAGGGCCCCCGGCCAACGGCACGGCTCCTTCCCCATTGTCATCCAGCGAGGTACCAAAAAACCTCAGAAAGGCAATCTGCCAGAGCTCAATTGGGAGCTTAGCCAGCGGACCAGCATTCCAGCCAATCAGGCGGCGCAGCACCACCGCAGATACAGAGGTTCTGGAAATCATTCACACACACACACACACACCGAGCATGTATTCGTGTATACGGTTTTACCGTGGCGCCGAAGGCGCGTGTGTCCTTCGAGTGTGGGAGGAACCCCACGCAGACACAGGGAAAACATGCAAACCCCAAGGGGGTCTTTTTAAATACACACACTGTGTATGTATAAGTGCATATGTGTTTACCGTGGTGCAGAAGGCGGCATGCCTTTGGTGTGTGGAAGGAAACCGGAGTACCCGGAGGAAACCCACGCAGACACAGGGAGAACAAGCAAACTCCAGGCAGAAGGGGTCAGGGTCCTGGTTCGAACCAGGTGCCAGGTGAGGGAGTTAACCACCACACCACTGTGCTGCCCCCCACATGGAAAGTCACAGCCATATATAGGTCACAATACTGACCCCAGCATCACCGCCTTGGACCTCCTATCAGAAGGGTCCTGTATGATAACGGACCGCCATGCGCTGGGGAACCACAAGGACCTCTGCGGCCGTTCCCATTCTTTATGTATGAACTATCAAAGAAAGTAACATAAGGAAAAAACGCCACAAAGCGGGCAGATTTGTGTGACCTAAGGGAGACAGACTCCTCTGCGGAAGTCCCAGCTGCATTCCCAGCTGGAGAGTGTCCCTCACAGCATCAGAAGTGCACTCAGAAGTGCCCTGACAAACATTTCCCAGAAGATGGCGGGGGGAGGGGGCGCTTTCTTACCCCCCTTACGCCCGCAATCCGTTTCTACCTTGGCAACAAAAGGTTCCAGGACTATCTATAATGTATCCAAGAAAACCGCAGGTGCAGGGGCACCATTTGCTGCATCTGGCAATGTATGGGGAAGAAAGGTCACATACTGACTCCATAAAAAACGCCCACCGACAGCCCTCAGGGACCAAGTGAAACCCACATAAAAGAGTCCACCCTCCATGCTTACTAACCGGGGGGGGTAACCCAGGGGACTCAGCGCCCAGAAAGGAGACCGCTCAGCACCGCTGCCCGCCTTGTACACACAGCGCGTGTGTAAAGAAGCTGAGAGGAGAAGATACTGCGCTGTTTCAGAAGCCAGTGCTAGAGGCTAAACCCACCCCAAAATGGCCGCCAGCCACCTCAGATGTAAAAGGGTGCGGACCACAAGAAAATGGCAGCCCGCAATACTGACCTGCGCCACAGCGCGGCTACAAGAAAATGGCCACCAATGGAGGTTTAAATCAAGAAAAAAAAACACAGAAAATGGCGCCCGAGGCCAGGGATGTGGATGAGAAGGCCTGCAGAGACTTCCCAGGAGACAGATCCCCCCTCACAGAAAGCGGACTCTGGCACCCCACAGGTGCACCCCAGATGCAGCAGGCCCTAGGGCAGGAGGGGAAAGGGCGACAGAGCAGGGAAAGGGAGGACAGGAGAACACCTAAATCCCGGGAATGCCCAGCTGTTCCATCCTGCCGAGACAGGAGGAACCGTACTTACCCGTCCTTGCGAGGACAAGCTGGCGCGTCCCTGAGACCCACAACCGATGGTATGGAGTAGCTGTTGGCCCGGTCCACTGTGAGTGAAGCACAAGCAGCCCAGTCATATGTGGACCCCGGAGCATGTGCTCACCAGCCACCCCTGGAGCCATGGGGTATGTCATGGTCAGAACCAAGCGTGAAGCAAGGGACTGGCACGCTCAATGGCCGGAACTGGGAAGACTACAAGGATCTATATATCCAGCCTGTCGCCCAGCCGGCAGTTGATAGAAGATGTCCAAAAAAATTCTTCAGGACTCTGTACGTCGTGGTAGAAAACCAGTGCAAAGCTAGGGACTGGCACGCTCGCTGGCCGGAACTGGGAAGACTAGAAGGACCTATAGTATCCAGCCTGTCGCCCAGCCGGCAGTTGATGGAAGATATCACAAAAAAAAAAAATTCTCCAGGACTCTGGGCCCAAAGTGAGCCACGTCCTTCTCTGCTAGGCAGAAAAAAACTGAGGCTGCATGCTGCAGGGCGGAGGGTTATGTCTGGAGGGACCGCCCCCTGGGCGGGGCTGTTCATCTCTGATTATTGTAACATGCGTTTTTTATTATCCAACATCTTCTGCCTAGTCCTCTCCTATGAACAGGAACATAACCCACTTTGTCAAGATTTAAGGAGCTGTGTCCGTCCATGAACGATAAGAGAAAAATATATGCTTCATACTGTCCTTGGGAAGGAGCATACCCTGCAAGGATCTGGTGAGAGCCCAATCGGGCAAACCTACCGCCATTCCCTATCTGCAATACCTCTCCCACATGCCTGCTCTTTCATTTGCATAATGGAGGCTTGGCGCTATGCATGCTCCACGAGTGTAACACACCCTGTGTTTGGAACACTGAATTACAGCAACAAGTGGCTTAAACTGCTGAAGTGTATATGTTTGAAATGCTGTTTGATTATCTATAGTGATTAGTGGATCTGTGCGTTTGAATTTTTGGACTAATTCCGTCTCATAGATTTCATGAGCATTTTGTCGCAAACGGACTAATTTTATCTGTGCACAACATCAACACGGTGGAGTTGCATATGTGCCCTGTTTCAATTTTAATAACACACTAGATCCCATATCCACTTTACAGCTTTTTTCAGGACCGCTATAGATGTGACCCTTTCTTTCCTTGGATAAATGGATTTTGTCATTTTCTGGAACCTGTCAGAGCGCTCTGCATTTTTAATGTCTATTTGCTGCAACATATATTTTTTTACTTAGATGGTTAGGTATAGTGAGCTACACTGTGTTGATTCGGACACACTGTATCCCTCACATATGCCTTAAATTTAATGTATATGTACCCCCACCCCAAAGAAAGCCTTTTATACACATTTTTGTACCATAAGCCGTAGTTGACCTGCCTTAATTTGCTTTCTTGGGACTCCCTTGTCCCTTCCACACCTTTGTTTTTTTCTCATAGTTCTCTGAGCTACATATGGCAGGTATCCCGTCCAGCACCTGACGTATTGGCTGGTACACAAATTAGTTAGACGTTGTGGATGTGTAGATTCCAGGATTCTTTTATTTTTCCTTTGTCTCCACATTGATCAGAGACAAAAGAGCGTGTTCAGAGGTCTAGTGTATCTGTTAAAACATGAAAACCCATCCAACACATTAGTAAAGAATTGCAACACTGCCAGAAAAGCTGAATTGTATAACTGGACAGAAAAGTTGAATCCTCATTCACACCTGTATGATTTTGCGTGACAATGCAGGAACAAGAGGATTAATATTTTCTATGGGGCCTCTTCACACCTGAGCGTTTCTCTTCTAAGTGTCTTGGAAAAAGGCACATGTTTTTTTTTGGTTAAGCAATTCACATTTTTGAAAATATGGACTTCAATGGGAGCACATGAAAAGTGTGTGCCTTGCCTTGGAAAGCAGTTTGCAGATTCCATGCTGGTTTTAAATGACGTAAACCATTGCAACATGATCTTTACAATCCAGCTCACAGTTCAGTAATGAGGAGCTGCTATCTTCCCCACAGCTTCCAGACACTCGCTCTCCTAGGAGATCCCCGATTCCATCTACAGACCTCAACATCAGCGTTACATAAAAACTCACATATTCTGCTACCATCTCAACGTCATGAACACATAGCAATAGTCACAATGTAAAAATAGAGCAGAGTTTAGGAAATGACAGATTGCCTGCTTAAGCCAACTTGCGGTAATCAACTCTTGACTCTGCACTGAATCATTCTGTCGTGCTGTCTTTATACAATACACTGTTTGGACAAAGATGCTTTATGTAAATCTATTCCATCTATGATTGGTTTAAAACTAATAGGGGTTAAATCTGGCTGCCATGGGTTACCACACTGCTCTTTGTCTGCAAGTAAATCTGAGCCAACACTGAGTTTAGCAGTAAGAAAGTGAAAGCTCTGTATCTGCTAGAAAAGCAGTGCTGGATTCCAGTTTCCAGTGGCAAGAATGGAGTTAAGAGGCCGATGATTCAATGGAAGGAGCTGTGGTGCAGGAGTCATTGACAAGGAATGCAAAGACAAATGTGACTGTTAAAAATAACACACACACTACTCATTTAGGCTACTCCTGCCCAAACTTGGAAAACTCCTGAAGCATTATAGGGAACACAAAAATAAATTGAACCACCAAGCCTGAGTTCAGCCGTGAACGTTGGACCACGCACAGCTACTCACCAGGATACATAGAGCTGTACAGAGGTGACTCACTGTTTATGGCAAACACTGAGCGTCACAGCAACAATAAAACACTAAAGTCAAGCCTGCAGTTATAAAAAAAAAACAAAAAAAACAAGCAGATCTTAAAGCGGAACTTTAGTAATTTTTTCATCTTTCCATCTATTAAATCCTCTGCCCTTGTTTTAGATAGTAAAACATTTTTTTTCTGCCAGTAAATACCTTATACAGCCCACTTCTTGTTTCCTGTCTGGTAAAAAGCCTAGGCTTATGACATCATTCACAGCTCTCTCTCTCACTCTCGAGAGAGTTTGCCAGGAAGGGGATGAGTCATAAGAGGGCAAATGAGAGCTGCAGGTGTGCCTGTGTAAATCCAGGCAGCAGCTTCAGCTGCCCAGTTAAAATGGCTGCAACCAGACTCAGTGGAGGGATATTTCTGCAGCATATTTGGCAAGTACAGAATCACAATATATATAAAATAATATGCAAAGTGGTTTGAGGGAAGCTTCAGAATGGCAAAGATATTTTTATTACAAATTATGTGAGCAGACTGCAGTTCCTCTTTAATAGATACCACCTTCCAAAACAATGTATTTCCCACACAAGAAGCAAATAAAGCAAACAGCAAGAGGATTCTTTTTCTTAAAGCCGAACTTCAGTAAATATTTTTCCCTATTTTTAACAGAGTGGAGCAGAGTTAACATTTGTCAGGTTTTATTTCGGTCTGTGACCCGACCAGAGAGAGTTTTCTTCACTTCCTGTCCCTGTGACAACATACAAAAAATGTGTGGTGCGGTTATTACCAGCAGAAGCAGCCACAAGCAGCAATATTAGTATTGTACAGAGTTTTAACCCTTCCTCATGTTGCTAGAAGGGTGTTTCTTTATGTTCCCAAATGGGGAGCTTTCTCATCACTCCCAGCTGTTAAATTAAAGTCAAACAATATCCCAATATTCTCCAAAAATAATCCATACATATCCACTATTCACTCTGATCTAATTTTCAGGAAATTATGGTCTGCCTCAGTGCACCACACTTTTTTTTAATGAACTTTATTGAACTGTCACACAGACATTTCATAAAGTTCAGTTGGCTGCCGATCGGCACAGAGTGTACATTGCCTTGAACTGCAAAAAAGTACTCCCATGCGGTACTATTTTTTACGGCACACCACCACAATGCAGTGGGGTGAACCAGGCAGACAGGGAGATCAGGCATTTTGCCTCATCATGCAGGAAAACTGTGCTGAAATAGCTGCCCAATGCAGTCCCACCGCATCTGATGAACGCTAAACCAGAGTTTAGAGTCACTTTAGCAGAATTGAGGAGAAATTTCTCCAACAGGAACACAGATTATAAAGAACAGGCTGACAAGTTTCCCCCTTCCCTACTCCATCCAAAACAAAATATTATTACTACAGGTACTTTTATAGCGCCGTCAATTTACGCAGCGCTTTTCATACATATTGTACATTCACATCAGTCCCTGCCCTCATAGAGCTTACAATCTAAGGTTTCTAACATTTATACATATACTGCACATACTAGGGCCAATTTAGACATGAGCCAATTACCCTACCAGCAGGGAGGAAACTAGAATGCCCAGAGGAAACCCATGCAGGCACAGGGAGAACATGCAAACTCCAAGCAGGTAGTTTGCATGTTCTTTCTGTGTCTGCATGGATTTCCTGCAGGTAAAATCAAAGGTTTTGACTGAACCTGGCCTGTAATTGCGTTAGGACTGCCACAAAGGGTGTCCCTGCACATTGAGTCCTCATGAACGTGCATAGAGCCAGAGCATCTCCAGTCTCCAATGCAGAATTATAGACTTCTGCACAGGTATGAACAGCATTAAAGGGGACTGCAGCTACAATATGAAAACAAGACTTGAAGCTAGTCATGGCTGCCTTTCTAGCTAAACAACAGCGGTGGGTGGGAAGGGAGGGGGTGTTCTTTTATAGTCCTACTTAGATGGACTAGGTAAGATAAATGTAGGTTCACTAAAAGATCACTAAAAGGCTGGTACACACTGGCCAGATATTGACTGCCTGTCCGGCTTCTGTCGAATAGGCATGCTGGAAAACCAGCAACCAATCAGCATCCAATCAAAGCTGGTAGCCAAAGACTGCAAGTGTTGACTGGCAGGGGGCAGTCCCCCTGTAAGAACACAATAGCTCAGCAGGGAGATTGCTGTACTAAACGCAGCCCGCTGGGTTGAATGAAAAAACTGCCCGTGTGTACCAAGCATTAAAGGCTAACTTTAGCTACAAGTCTGAGTTTTGGTAATTGAGGGTGAAGAGTTTTACTGCTGTGTCCTGGCTGAATTTCCTGACCTAGCAACACCCTGTCAGTCAGTGTGAGCAGATTACAGAAAACTCAGGAGAAACAGACTCACTCTTTTAGAAGCTAGCTCTGGCTCTCATGCTGATCCTCCAGCTTCACTACTTCCTGAAGCACAGAGATGCAACATGTATGCATATCCCTTCCCTCGGTCTTCTGTCCCCGGCACCTCAACTGTGGACACCAGGCTGTGGCAGCTTGAAGCTTCACAGTTGGGTGCCTGCCGCGCTGTGCATTGTGAATGGTCCCGGAGTCTTCTGGGACATGCGATGTGTCCCAGGTGACTGCAGGGAGGGGGAGAGGAGAACTAGGTGATCCAAGTGAAAGTGGGAGCATGTACCACTCAAGGCCAACCCCCCCCCCCTAGAAAAAAAAAATGGCATTTAGGGAGGGTGGGGCCCTAAAGCGGAACTTCCCGTTTCGGGTGGAGCTCCACTTTAAAGGACCCTGTCACATGGATCAAATTTTTATGCACTTTTGATGCCTTCTCACTGACTGAAGCCTTGAGCACAAAATATGATTTTTGCCATGCTAGCCTCATATGGAAAAGCAACAGATTACTAAAGTTACAAATAATTCTCGTACGACAGAATACAAGTTCGGAAGTGATGTAATGCATTTAATTTTATTGTTAACGTATTTTTTAATTTCCGAGCATGCATGTCTCGGTCAAATGATTTTTTTCGCACAAATACTATAATTACACAAAAATCATTTGTTCGATTATTGTACGAGAAAAGGTTATGTGCTTGTCCCTTCAGCTCTCGAAAGCTATGTAATAACAATCAAATTATCGGACGATCGCTCCGAAAGCGATATTTTTCATCCGATTTTCTCATCGCGTGTAATAGGCATTAGAGCCCTTTCACAATGATCAGTTTTACTGTTAAAAAAAAAAAAAAACAGGATTTAAAGGGATGCATTTGTCTTCCACTTTTCTTCTATGGAACTCTTTACACTAGTCGGTTGCATTTAAAAGTCCTGTTTGCTGAATTTTTGTTGCATGTTTGGTGTGTGTTTAAATGGCCCTTTCACACAGATCAGTTTTTGATTCGCTTTTGTTCAGGTGCTGTTGCATTTTTTTTATTTTTTTTCACTTTTCTTCTGCTTTTTTTTCTCTTTTATACACAAGCTGATCAGTGTTGAATAGGTGTTATGCTAAAAGCAAATGTAAAGATTTTAAACTTCCTGAGAAGCATGGTCACATCAAAATTTGAAAATCAAAATAATCCCAAACTAATGGCAAACCAATGGTATACCAAGTTACTTGCATTCTCTGCCATCAGCTGCCTAAGGTTGGCCATACACACAGCGCCAGTGGCTATCAAAATACTTATACAGCAACTACATCCGATTGGCCTGTTGGCCGACAATTTTGTGATTTTTCAATTGAAGGATATCAGAAAGGAGGATGCCAACAGGGCCACTCATGAAGCAATTTGAGGCTGGTGCAATAGGAACCAGAAAAAATGTGATCAGCTTTGGGCCCGTTTCACACTTGTCCTGCGACTTGGGACTGCAAATTTGCATGACAAATCGTACTCCATGATTTTCAATGATTAACATTCATATCTGTGTGACTTCAAAGTACTCCCTGCACTACTTTGGTTTGACTTTGAGGCGACCTGAGGTCCCTAGACCTCAAAATTACACAGGAATTGCTTCAAGTCTCAGCAAAAATAGGATTTTTGTACTCACCGTAAAATTCTTTTCTCTGACATCCATGGACTGACACAGCGTCTCTTAATCACTGTACACGTGGGTTATGTCCCTGCTTGCAGGAGAAGACATAGGCAGAATGTGAGATGTTATACATACATTCTAAAAGCCATAGTTGAACAGCCCCGCCCAGGGGGGCGGTCCCTCCGGACATAACCCACCCCCTGCAGTCAGCAGACCTCAGTTCGTAACAAAGCAGTACAAACTTTAAAAAGAAGGGTGGGTGCCGTGTCAGTCCATGGATGTCAGAGAAAAGGATTTTACGGTGAGTACAAAAATCCTATTTTCTCTTATCCCTGGACTGACATGGCGTCTCTTAATCATTGTACACGTGGGATGTCCCAAAGCAGTGTCAAGAGGGATGGGAGCAGTATAAATGGAAAAACCAAAAAACTTCACTCCAAACAAGGCAGAGCTCCTCAACGGAGGAGTTGCAACTCTAAACAGCGGCCTGCAACACCTTGCAGCCGAAGGAAGCATTCGAAGATGCAGCCACATTAACCTTATAAAACTTAGAAAAGGTATGAACAGACGACCAGGTCGCAGCCTTGCTCACTGTGCAACCGACACTTGATGTCGGAAAGCCCAGGAAGCACAAATTGCCCTGGTGGAATGCGCCGTGCCCGGAAAGGGAGGTGCCCGCCCCTTGAGAGCATAGGCTTGAATGACGGTTGGTCTGATCCACCTAGAAATGGTGGCAGACGAAGCCGCTTGTAACTGTCTCTGGTCCAAAACAGGGCCAAACAGTGAGTCCGACCTCCAAATAGAAGCAGTAGCAGACAGGTACACCCGCAAGGCTCGTACCACGTCCAATGTGTGAAGCACAAACTCACTGGGATGCGATGGGTGAGGACACAAGGACGGGAGGACAATGTCCTCAATTAGGTGAAAGGCCGAGACCACCTTTGGCAAAAAAGAAGGTCGCGGACGCAACACCGCCTTATTCTTATGGATGACCAAATATGGCGACTTGCAGGACAAGGCCGCCAACTCAGACACCCGTCTAACAGAAGTATTTGCCACTAAAAAGGGCCACCTTCTGAGACAAAGTCAAGAGGGGAATATCCCTGATATTCCCAAAGGAAGGTTCCTGGAGAACCGAGAGCACCAATTCCGATCCCACAGGGGGAGAGGAGGCTTGACAGGAGGGAGCACATGGCGAAACCCCTGCACAAAGGTCCTAACCAAGGAATGACCCGCTAGTGGTCACTGAAAGAAGATGGCCAAGGCCGAAATCTGACCCTTAATGGTACTCAAAGCGAGCTTTTGGGCCACTCCACGATGCAGAAAACGCAGGATTCTAGGGATGGAATACGTCCGAGGACGCCAGTCCAGCTCTTCGCACATGGCGATGTAAGCTTTCCAGGTACGGTGATAGATCATTCTGGAGGAAGACTTCCGTGCCCTTAACATGGTCGAAATGACCGAGCCCGAGAGACCTCGGTCTCTCAACACCTGGCTTTCAACAGCTATGCCGGTAAAGTGGTTGTAAACCCACTTTTTCAACTTGCACCTACAGGTAAGCCTAGATTAAAGCTTACCTGTAGGTGCAAGAAATATCTCCTAAACCTACACGGTTTAGGAGATATTTAGTTAAATGACAGGCGCGGCTGTCTACGGCGCATGCACGCCAGAGACAACGGCGCAGTCATGGGGTTAATCCCATTCACAAAAATCGGTTACTTCCCAGCAATCGCTGGGCGTAGCCGAATGTGACGGCTCCGGCGCGCATGCGCAGAGTGACGTCTCCGGCGCTGTGATTGGCTGGTGCGGCGATACCCGGAAGTAACATTCCGGCTATCGCCGCAGCGATGGCTGCGGCTCAAGACAGGGACACGGACGGCTTTGGGGGCCCCGGTCTAAGGTAAGTGGTACATAATGAGCTAGTATGCTAGTCATACTAGCTCATTATGCCTTTCTCTTGCAGGTGGGGTAAAAAAAAAAAAAAACGATTAGTGGGTTTATAACCACTTTAAAGCCAGAGACTGTAAAGGAGGATGAAATATAGGACCTTGAGACAGAAGGTCCTCCCTCATTGGCAACCGCTAGGGAACGTCCGCGACGAGACGTACCAGATCCGCGTACCAGTGACGCTGAGGCCAATCCGGAGCAATGAGGGTCACCGGAATTCCATCGGTCGCCACCCTGCGCAGCAGGCGAGGGAGCACTGCAGCGGAGGATAAAACGTATATTATGTGATAATGACCCCATGGGGCCACCAACGCATCCGAGGCATCCACCCAAGGATCCCTGAATCTGGCCACAAACCTCGACACCTTGAGATTGAGTCGAGAGGCCATCGGGTCCACATCCGGCGTGCCCCACCGTCGGCAAAGGAGTTAAAATACCTCCGGGTGCAAGGACCACTCTCCCTGGTCCAGCGTCTGGGGACTCAGATAGTCCGCCTGCCAATTGTCTATGCCCGGAATGTAAACGGCCGACAGAGCCGGCATGCTTCTTTTGGCCCACTTCAGGATACGGGCGACCTCGGAAGCCGCAGCTGAGCTCCGAGTCCCCCCTTGATGGTTGACATACGCCACCGCCGTTGCGTTGTCCGACTGGATCCTGATGGAGCGATCCTGTAATCTCTCAGACCACGAGGAGAGGCACAGTCTGATGGCCCGTATTTCCAGAACATTGATCGGTAAACAGGCTTCGTCCGGAGTCCAAAGCCCTTGGGCCGACAGGACTCCCCAGACTCCACCCCAGCCCGTCAGGCTGGCGTCCGTCGTGAACACCGTCCATTGGATGGGGAGGAACGACTTCCCGGACCGAAGAGCCGGGGACCCCAACCACCATGTCAGGGACGCCCTGACCAGGTGACTCACCTGGATCGGAAGATCCAAAGACAACGGGGATTTGTCCCAAGAGAGCAAGATCTCCTTCTGCAATGCCCTGGTGTGTGATTGGGCATACGGAACGGCCTCGAAGGAGGCCACCATGAGTCCCAGGACTCTCATGCAAAAACGGATTGACGACCATTTTCGGGATGTCAGCACCCGCACTGCAGACTGAAGTGTCAGTAACTTCCCCGGAGGTAGGAATACCTTTGCCTCCAAGAAGTCCAGAATCAGACCTAGATACTCCAGACGCTGTGTCAAGACCAGGACTGACTTCTGAATGTTCAGGAGCCATCCGAAGTCCCTGAGGGTCTGATTGACGATAGTCACACGGTCTTCTAATTCTGAGCCACTTTCTGCTCTTAGAAGAGCATCCAGATAGCCCACAACAGCAATGCCTCGCCGTCTCAGCAAAGCTAGAACCGGAGCAAGCACCTTGGTAAACACCCTCGGTGCCGAGGCTAGGCCAAAAGGAAGAGCCACAAATTGATAGTGGACTTCGCTGATCGCAAGCGCAGAAACTTCTGGTGACTTGCGCAGATCGGAACATGCAAGTAGGCAACCTTGATGTCCAAGGCCGCCAAAAAAAACCTTGATGGAGTGTAGCGATCACCGTGCGAATGGATTTCATGTGGAATTTTTGCACCTTCACAAAGGCATTCAGGGCATTGAGGTCCAGGACAGGCCGAACCCTGTCCTTTTTTGGGACGACAGATTAGAGTAGAATCCCTGCAACCTCTCCTGTGACGGAACCGGCACAATCACTCCGGACCTGATCAAATCCTGAACAGCCCCCAATAGGGCTGCCCGACAGGCAGGAAGGAGAGGAAGATTCGAGGGAAAGAATCTGTCTGAGGGCCAGGAACGGAACTCTATCCTGTAACCTGAGGCGACCACCTCGCACACCCACCGGTCGGAGATCCGGGAGGTCCACCGATCCGTGAACCTGCGAAGTCGGCCCCCCACCCCAGAGTCGGGTGGGGACAAGACTTCACGCGGAGGTGGGCTTGGGAGCCGGCTTGTTTGGCTTACGCACCCAGGGGCGCTTGTGTCCACCAGCCGCACTGCTGTCAGTCTAGGAGGGCCTACCCGAGGATTCTGACTGCCGAAAAAAAACTTTTTTGCTGGAAAGGAAGGACCCTGCTTACGGCGGGCCTCCTTACCCTTGCTAGTCTGAGGAAGAAGAGTGCTCTTACCTTCCGTGACATCCTTGATGATATCATCCAGCGCAGCACCGAAAAGCCTACCACCTTTAAATGGTAGATCCGTCAGGAGCTTCTTAGAGGCTAGGTCAGCAGACCAGCATTTCAACCAGATAAGACGCAATACCACCACCGAGACAGAGGCCCTGGATATTAAGGGGCCGCGTCTAACGTAGCATCTCACACATAAACCAGGCCCTGCACCATTTGGTGGGCCAGAGCAATAGTGTCTGGAGGAAGATTATGCTCCTGTACAGTTTGGTGCAAAATTTTTGTCCATCCCATAAGTGTCTGAGACACAAGGGTCACCGCTACCACAGACCGTAGGGCGGATCCCAACAAGGCAAACATGGCTCTGCTCACCACTTCTGACCTCCTGTCAGTGGGGTCCTTAAATGCAGGAGTCCCAGCCATCGGGAGAGTGGTGGCCTTGTTCAACCGGGCGACTGGAGGGTCGACCACTGGGGAAGAAGCCCACTTTTTAAGTAGGGCATCTTCAAAGGGGTATCTGATAGAAAAACGCCGCGGGACCATAAAAGTCTTCTGCGGCTTAACCCAGACCTTATCAATGAGCTGGTCAAAGAAAGGTACATATGGAAAAACCTTTATAGAAGGCCTGGCCTTAAAAGTACCAAAGGAGACTGTATCCGCCTGAGGTTCTGCGTCCACAGCATTCAGCTTGAGAGTGTCCCTCACAGCATCAACGAGTTCACTAACAAGCGCCCTGTCATTTACTGACTCAGAACTGGAGATTTCCTTACAAGGAATGTCCTGCTCAAAACCATCAAAATATTCAGAGCTAGGGTCCTGAGCGGTAGTGGCTAGGCCCATATCTGAATCAGCGCACCCCCCTTGTGGAGATAAAGTGGGGAGAGGGCGCTTTTTTGCTCCCTTGCGCTCGCACACCGCTTCCCTCCTGGTCAGAAATGATTCCAGGACTGCCGACTACTGGTCCACAGGGACCGCAGGTGCTGGAGCACTGCCTGTTGCCTCTGACATGTAAGGGGAAACTGGTGACACTGACTCCATATTGTCCCTCTGAGACTCCTCAGATAAAAAAGTCCACCCACAGGCTGTGCTGACTGAGGAGGGGGCGCCCAGGGGACTCACCAGACCGGACCAGGACCGCTCAGTTCCACTGTCTGTACCGTGCTGTGTCAGCGCGAGTGAGCTGTGAGGAGATTGTGAGGAGATTTGCGCTGTTACAGCCGCGATAGAGGCCAAACTAGTGCTGAAAAGCGTGCGGGCTACAAGAAAATGGCCGCCACACTTCACTGAGGCGATCCGCGGCAAAATGGCCGCCATGCGCAGATAAAATAAAAAAACTGCACACACACACAGCGCCAAACGGCGCCAAACGGCGCCCAGGCCCCAAAAGCACACAAAAAGCCCCCAGTGATATGCAGACCAGCATGAGCCCCCCCCCCCCAGGACAGTATGACCCCCAGGCACCCCACACAGCACAGCGCCAGCAATGGTGACAAAGAGCGACAATAAAACTCCCCCATAGAGAAACACACACAGCATTTTGTACTCACCTGCATGCAGGAGAGACTACTTACCTGTCCCCTGAGGGACCCACTGGTGTGTTTCTGACAGACCTATCACAGAGTAGTACTGCGTAGCTGTCGGCCCGGTCCACCGCGAGAGAAACAGTCAGGTACTGTTCAATCTTGAGAGGACCGCGGGAGCATGAAAGCAACCCGGCCACCCCTGGAGTCATGGGGCATGTTGTGAACGGAGTCTCACGCACACAAGGCGAGTATCAGCATGCTCGATGGTTGGACAGGGAAGACTACGAGGATACCAGTGTACCCAACCTGTTGCCCAGCCGACAGTTGATTGAAGGTCTCAAAAATAAAATAAAATTCCCAAAGGAAGATTTTACTTAAAATTTTTATTCCAGGAGACTGGCTCCTGAGAGAGCCACGTCTTCTTCTGCTAGGCAGAAAAAAAACTGAGGTCTGCTGACTGCAGGGGGTGGGTTATGTCCGGAGGGACCGCCCCCCTGGGCGGGGCTGTTCAACTCTGGCTTTTAGAATGTATGTATAACATCTCACATTCTGCCTAGGTCTTCTCCTGCAAGCAGGGACATAACCCACGTGTACAGTGATTAGGAGACGCCGTGTCAGTCCATGGATGATAAGAGAAATTGCGTCAAAGTCGTGGCAAAATCGTGCGACTTTTAGGTTGCACGAGTGTGAAAGGGGCCTTAGACAAGTAAGGCTTTGCAAAACATTTAATGTACTAATTCCACAAGTAGAAGCTTCGGTGAAAGGCAAAATGCTCTTTGTTATGATGAAATACTTATTTGACAATGATAGAAAACAATTTACTAAACAGAGTTTTTAAACCAAGTACTCCAAGGCGTTAAACAATAAATCTAATTTTAGCATTAAACACACAATAGGCCAAACAGCATCTTCCCTGTGTCCCTGAAAAAACTCGATAATTTAAGAGGTATTGAATATTTTATAAGGCTGCTCTAACCCCTGCAGGAATTCTATACAAGTACGTCATTATGAAAAGACAGGCTCACCACTGTCTGCTAGCATCCCACTTCATAGTGCCATTTCTCATAACTAGATAAGAATTAAAACAGACTGGCACAAAGTCAATTGTCCAATTGGCATTGGAGAATTAGCTGCATGATAGTTTTGCTTCTCTGTGCAGCAGTTGAGATTTGTCAGTTCCTAAAACAAACTTGTAAATATATTTTACTGCCAAAGGGCCTTTCCCGACACAGAAAATTAGCACAATTACAGTGCAGTAAAAACATAGCTTGCACAAGTCCACAGTCTATATATTTAGATAAAAAAAAAATGCTTACAGACTTACAGTGTGAATGATAAAGCTGTGAAAAGTAGCTTCCCCCTCCCCATATAGACTAATAAAGAATAGATAGTTTCCAATCAATAACAAAAATCTTAAAGCTTGCCAACATTTGGTATATGTGACTTCCTATAACGTCTAAAAAAATCTAGTTATCACCAGCCATGCTCAGACTGGTATTATCTGGAAAGGAAATCTGTAAAATAAATCAGGTGGCACAAATTCAACATAAAATCTATTAAAGAAGATTGCCTAAAATCATAAAATATTTTCCAAAGCAGGTTACCTCTTCCCAGCTGCCCTCTATCAACAGCCCGGTTCAATCTGTCCCGTTATCAATGGTCAAAGTGAGGCAGTGCTTAATAACTCCAAGCATATCAGCAAGGGAAGTCCTGCCACTCAACTATTTTGTCTAAAATCTAAAAAAAGGTCTCTGAGGACCTTTCAGACTTCGTTATCAAAAGATTACAATATCAAAGAAATTTGGCACTGTTTGTTTATTTGGAACAATTGCAAACTTTAACCGGACCCTCGTAGAGGATATGCCTTCAGCGCCCAGACAAGTGCTATGGCTCATTCTATTCAACCCTACATACAGCTTGTGGAGTCCTCGGACAGAGTTCCATGTGCATGCATGAGCCCTGATGTTATCTACGAGGCTAAAACACTATAGGATATTATGCTGCTGACCAAACCCTTCCTTCCATTTACAATGACCAGATCTACACTGGGTACTTCTGAACTAGGGATAAGAAAGAACAAAAAGGAGACAGAAAAAAAAAAAAAAAACACAGCATCCAGGGTGGGCCTAAAATGTCAGCAATATGGGAAAAATAGGATTTTTTGTACTCACCGTAAAATCCTTTTCTCTGACATCCATGGACTGACACGGTGTGTCTTTACACTTTACACGTGGGTTATGTCCCTGCTTGCAGGAGAAGACCTAGGCAGAATGTGAGATGTTATACATACATTCTAAAAGCCAGAGCTGAACAGCCCCACCCAGGGGGCGGTCCCTCCGGGCATAACCCTCCCACTACAGTCAGCAGACTTCAGTTCGTAACAAAGCAGTACAAACTTAAAAAGGAAGGGTGGGTGCCGTGTCAGTCCATGGATGTCAGAGAAAAGGATTTTACGGTGAGTACAAAAAATCCTATTTTCTCTTATCATCCATGGACTGACACGGTGTGTCTTTACACTTTACACGTGGGATGTCCCAAAGCAGTGTCAAGAGGGATGGGAGCAGTATAAATGGAAAAACCAAAAACTTCCACTCCAAGAAGGCAGATCTCCTCAACGGAGGAGTCGCAACTTTAAACAGCGGCCTGCAGCACCCTGCGGCCGAAGGAAGCATCCGAAGATGCAGCCACATCAACCTTATAAAAAACTTAAAAGGTATGAACAGACGACCAGGTCGCCGCCTTGCACACTTGTGCAACCGACGCTTGATGTCGGAAAACCCAGGAAGCACCAATTGCCCTGGTGGAATGCGCCGTAACCGGAAAGGGAGGCGCCCGCCCTTTGAGAGCATAGGCTTGAATGACGGTTTGTCTGATTCCCCTAAAAATGATTGGAGACGAAACCGCTTGGCCCTGTTATGGACCAGGGGCAGTCACAAACAGTGAGTCGGACTTCCGAATAGAAGCAGTAGCAGACAGGTACACCCGTAAGGCTCGTACCACATCCAATATGTGCAGCGCAAACTCTCTGGGATGCGATGGGTGAGGACACAAGGACGGGAGGACAATGTCCTCATGTAGGTGAAAGGTAGACACCACCTTTGGCAAAAAGGAAGGTCGCGGATGCAACACCGCCTTATCCTTATGGATGACTAAATATGGCGACTTGCAGGACAAAGCCGCCAACTCAGACACTCGTCAAACAGAAGTGATTGCCACTAAAAGGCCACCTTCTGAGACAAGACAAGAGAGGAATATCCCGGATATTCCCAAAAAGGAGGTTCCTGGAGGACCTAGAGCACCAAATTCAGATCCCACGGTGGGAGAGAAGGCTTGACAGGAGGGAGCACATGGCGAATCCCCAACACAAGGTGCTAACCAAGAAATGACCCGGTAGAGGTCGCTGAAAGAAGACGGCCAAGGCCGAAATCTGATCCTTGATGGTACTCAAAGCAAGCTTTTGGGTCACTCCACACTGTAGAGGACGCAGGATTCTGGGGACGGAATACGTCCGAGGACGCCAGTCCAGCGCTTCACATATGGCGATATAAGCTTTCCAGGCACGGTGATAGATCTGCCTGGAGGAAGACTTCCGTGTCCTTAACATGGTCAAAATGACAGAGTCCGAGAGACCTCGGTCCCTCAATACCTGGCTTTTAACAGCTCTGCCGTTAAAGCCAGAGACTGTAAGCCGGATGAAACATAGGACCTTGAGACTGAAGGTCCTCCCTCATCGGCAACCGCCAGGGAACGTCCGCGACGAGACGTACCAGATCAGCGTACCAGTGACGCTGAGGCCAATCCGGAACAATTAGGATCACCAGAGTTTATATCAGGCGATAAGGACCCTATGGGGCCACCAACGCATCCGAGTCATCGCCCAAGGATCCCTGGATCTGGCCACAACCTCGACCCTTGCGACTGAGTCGAGAGGCCATCAGGTCCACATCCGACGTGCCCCCCCCCGTCGGCAAAGGAGTTGAAATATGCAAGGACCACTCTTCCTGGTCCCGCGTCTGGCGATTGGCGACTCAGATAGTCCGCCCCTACAGAGCCGGCACGTTTCTTCCGGCCCACTTCAGGATACGGATTACCTCGGAAGCCGCAGCTGAGCTCCGAGTCCCCCCGTGATGGTTTACATACGCCACCGCCGTGGCGTTGTCCGACTGGCTCCTGATGGAGCGACCCCGTACTCTCTCCGACCTGAGGAGAGACACAGTCTGATGGCCCGCATTTCCAGAACAGTGATTGGTAAACGGGCTCGTCCGGAGTCCAAGGTCTTGAGCCGACAGGACTCCCCAGACTCCACCCCAGCCCGTCAGGCTGGCGTCCGTCGTGAGTACCGTCCATTGGATGGGAGGGGAACGACTTTCCGGACCGAAGAGCCGAGGGTCCCAACCACCCTGTCAGGGACGCCCTGACCAGGTGAATCACCTGGATCCGAAGATCCAAGGACAACGGGGATTTGTCCCAGGTGGACAAGATCTCCTTCTGCAATGCCCTGGTGTGTGATTGGGCATACAGAACGGCCGCGAAGGAGGCCACCAGGAGTCCCGGGACTCTCATGCAAACAACGGATTGACAACCATGTTCGGGATGTCAGCACCCGCACCGCAGACTGAAGTGTCAGCAACTACTCCAGAGGTAGGATACCTTGCCTCCAAGGAGTCCAGAACTAGAGACTCCAGACACTGAGTCGGGACCAGGACTGACTCCTGAATGTTCAGGAACCACCCGAGGTCCCTGAGGGTCTAATTGACGATAGTCACCTTTCCTCTAAGTCTGAGCCACTTTCTGCTCATAGCAGAAGACCGTCCAGATAGCCCACGACAGCAATACCTCGCTGTAACAGAAGGCTAGAACCGGAGCAAGCACCTTGGTGAACACCCTTGGTGCCGAGGCAAGGCCGAAAGGAAGAGCCACAATCGAGAGTGGACTTCGCTGATCGCAAGGCGCAGAAACTTCTGGTGACTTGCGCAGATCGGAACATGCAAGTAGGCGTCCTTGAAGTCCAAGGACGCCAGAAGAAAATCCCTTTGGTGGAGTGTAGCGATCACCGTGCGAATGGATCCCATGCGGAATTTCTGCACCTTCTCGAAGGCATTCAGGGCCTTGAGGTCCAGGATAGGTCGAACCACGTCCTATTTTTGGGACGACAAACAGATTCGAGCAGAATCCCTGAAAACTCTCCTGTGACGGAACCGGCACAATCACTCCGGACCTGATCAAACCTGTACAGCCCCCAAGAGGGCTGCCCGACAGGTAGGAAGGAGAGAAAGATTCAAGGGAAAGAATCTGTGTGGGGGCCAGGATCGGAATACTATCCTATAACCTGAGGTGACCACCTCGCACACCCACCAGTCGGAGATTCGGGAGGTCCACCGATCCATGAACCTGCAAAGTCGTCCCCCCCACCCCAGAGTCGGGCGGAGGCAAGACTTCACGCGGAGGCGGGCTTGGGAGCCGCTTGTTTGGCTTACGCACCCAGGGGCACTTGTGCCCACCAGCCGCACTGCCATCAGTCTGAGAGGGCCTACCTGTGGACTCTGACTGACGAAAAAACCCCTGTTTGCTGGAAAGGAAGGCCCCTGTTTGCGGCGGGCCTCCTCACCCTTGCTAGTCTAAGGAAGAAGAGTGCGTTTACCTCCCGTGACATCCATGACGATGTCATCCAGAGCAGCACCGAAAGGTCTACCGCCTTTAAAATAGTAGATCCGTCAGGAGCTTCCTAAGGCTAGGTCAGCAGACCAGCATTTCAACCAGATAAGACGACGCAATACCACCGCCGAGACAGAGGCCCTGGATATTAAAGGGGCCACGTTCAGCGTGGCGTCGCACACAGAAACCAGGCCCTGAACCAGTTGGGTGGGCCAGAGCAACTGTGTCTGGAGGAAGAATATGCTCCTGTACAGCTAGGTGCAACATTTTTGCCCAACCTGTAAGTGTTTTTGACACAAGGGTCGCCGCTACCACAGGTCGTAGGGCGGATCCCAACAAGGCAAACATGGTTCTGCTCACCACTTCTGACCTCCTGTCAGTGGGGTCCTCAAATGCAGGAGTCCCCTCCATCGGGAGAGTGATGGCCTTGTTCAACCGGGCGACTGGAGGGTCGACCACTGGGGGAGAAGCCCACTTTTTAAGTAGGGCATCTTCAAGGGGTACCTGATAGACAAACGCCGCGGGACCATAAAAAAAAAATCTTCTGCGGCTTTTCCCAGACCTTATCAATGAGCTGGTCAAAGAAAGTACAATGGAAAAAAACCCTTTAGAAGGCCTGGCCTTAAAAGAACCAAAGGAGACAGTATCCGCCTGAGGTTCTGCATCCGCAGCATTTGAGCTTGAGAGTGTCCCTCACCGCAGTCATGAGCACACTAACAAGCGCCCTGTCATTTACTGACTCAGAACTGGAGTTTCCCTCATAAGGAATGTCCTGTTCAAAACCATCCATACATTCAGAACTAGGGTCCTGAGCGGTAGTGGCTAGGCCCATATCTGAATCAGCGCACTGCCCTCGAGTAGATAAAGTGGGGAGAGGGCGCCTTTTTGCACCTTGCGCTTGCACACAGCTCCCATCCTGGTCAGAAATTGATTCCAGGGCTGCCCACAACAGGTCCATAGGGACCGCATTGCTGAAGCACTGCCTGTTGCCACTGACATTTTTAGGGGAAGCTGGTGACACAGACTCCATATTGTCCCTCTCTGAGACTCTCTCAGATAAAAAGTCCCCCCACAGGCTGTGCTGACTGAGGAGGGGGCGCCCAGGGGACTCACCAAACCGGACCAGGGACCGCTTAGTTCCGCTGTCTGTACCGCGCTGTGTCAGCGCTGGTAAGCTGTGAGGAGACTGAGGAGATTTGCGCTGCTATAGCAGCGCTAGAGGCCAAACTAGTGCTGAAAAGCGCGCGGGCTACAAGAAAATGGCCGCCGCACTTCACTGAGGCGATCCGCGGCAAGATGGCCGCCATGACGCAGTTAAAATGAAACAGCACACACGCACAGCGCCACTCGGCGCTCAGGCCCCAAAAAAAAACCACACAAAAAAGCCCCAAGGCATACATTGCAGACCAGCATGAGCCCCCCCAAGAACAGTGTGACCCCCAAGCACCCCACACAGTCAGCGCCAGTAATGGTGACAGAGAGCGACAATAAAATACAGGGGGAGACAGGGAAAATCCCCCACAGAGAAACACACAGCCCTTTGTACTCACCTGCAGGCAGGAGAGACTACTTACCCGTCCCCTGAGGGACACACTGGTGCGTTTCTGACAGGACTATCACAGTGCAGTACTGAGTAGCTGTCGGCCCGGTCCACCGCGAAAGATACAGTCAGTCAGGAACTGTTCAGTCTTGAGAGGACCGTGGGAGCATGAAAGCAAACCCGGCCACCCCTGGAGTCATGGGGCCTGTCGTGAACTGAGTCTCACGCACAGAAGGCGAGGATCAGCACGCTCGATGGTCGGACAGGGAAGACTACGAGGATATCTTGTACCCAACCTGTTGCCCAGCCGACAGTTGATAGAAGATTCTCAAAAATAAAATAAAAAAGAATTCCAAAAAGGAATAAAATAGGTCAGGAGACTGGCTCCTGAGGGAGCCACGTCTTCTCCTTCTGCTAGGCAGAAAAAAACTGAAGTCTGCTGACTGTAGTGGGAGGGTTATGCCCGGAGGGACCGCCCCCTGGGTGGGGCTGTTCAGCTCTGGCTTTTAGAATGTATGTATAACATCTCACATTCTGCCTAGGTCTTCTCCTGCAAGCAGGGACATAACCCACGTGTAAAGTGTAAAGACACACCGTGTCAGTCCATGGATGATAAGAGAAATATATACGACTCTTACCAGAAGTCTTGTTTATACTACATAGTCTTCAGTAGTAGACATAGCTATGAATTGTAGACACATGCAAATATTCTGCACCCTCATTTCAACCACAAAAAAGTGATCTAATCCGCATGCCAACTGATCAAGGTATATGTTCTCAACAGAGTGACAGCTAATAGTATATATTGTAACTTAGACCACTTTCACGCTAAAAACAGCGCCTAAAAAGCTCACGAAAATGTATTTCTATTAAAATCAATGAATGCTTTCACAGTGGGGCAGTGTGCTGGCAGGGCTGTGAAAAACTCCCTTCTCCATTGAAATGACTAGAAAGCTCTTCAAAAGCGCTCAGTGTTTTTACTGGCAGTTTAGAAGCGCCTCAGTGTGAAAGTGGCCTTAGAGAGAGAAACTAGAAAACAAAAGGAGATTATTCTTTTTACTATAAAATCTTTTTCTTGAATTTCATTGAGGGACACAAGATTGTTCCAAATTTAACAGTCAGATTATACTGCCATCTACAGGAAGCTGGAACAAAAAACATTAAAGTGGATGTAAACCCACTCTCATCCTTTCTAAACTACTGCCATAGTTCTGATCTATAAGGATATAGATGCCTCCTGCATGTATCCTTATCTGTCAAATGTCTCCCCTCTGTCTGTTATGAGACCTGAAAAACTGTAGATTCTGTGGGTGGGTCTGTTGTCTGGAGCTCGGTGGGCGGAGTCGTGATGTCAGTAGACTCCCCGCCCACCTCTACACTCCCCTTGTCAACATGCATTTTCTCCTGTGGATTCCTTCTGCTATGATCACTAACATCCAGTCAAAATCCAGAAAAGTAACCACATGACTCCAGAAAAGGAGTGGGGGTGGGAATTAAAAAATAATGCCTCTCTCAGGCTAGTTCATGAGATATGTATATAACCTGTCATTCACAGCAAGGGGGCGGAACGGACAAAAGTTTTCTCCCGTTTGTCCATTTATCTCACTGAAAAAAGAAAAGAGGATTGCTCAGAGCTGGATTAACTCTTTGTGGCAAGACTGGGCACAGATGATAGTAAATCTTATACTGTACATTGTGACAGCAGCAAAAAAAAAAAAAAAAAATTGGGTTTACACCCACTTTAAGCTAGACCAATCTCCAACTGCAATGCTTCAGTATTGTGAGCAAGCAGGAGAGCCAATAACAGAGGAGCATGATCTGTGTCCCTCAAAGGGCTTTGAGAAAATGATTTTGTGAAAAAGTACAAAGATTGTACGTTCTTTATACATCCACTGAGGGGAATAGAAAAAAGTTAGGAATTTTTTTTTAATTATTATTATTATACAGGATTTATATAACGCCAACAGTTTGTGCAGCGCTTTACAATGTTAGAGCAGACAGTACAATTACAATACAATTTAATACAGAAGGAATCAGAGCTCACAATCTAGGAGGGAGGGTCACGTGATACAAAAGGGTAAAAAACAGTGGGGGATGAGCTGATGGAGAAAATGAAAGTACAGTTGTTACGTGGAGGCAGGATAGGCTTCACTGAAGAGAAAAGTTTTCAGGGATCGCCTAAAAGTGAATAGAGTTGGATAGGGAATTCCAGAGGATAAAATTGTATTTTATCCTGACATTTCATATTCCTGATATACTGTATGTGTTTGTGTTCTCAATCCTGTTCTCTTTGCGTTACTTCATTTGTGTAAAATATGTGGTGCTCCTGCCAGTACCCCTGCTCTTTTATGTCAAACTGACCACCTCTAAGCACGAGAGCACATCCACCCCACCATGGTCAGTTTTCTGGCTGTGCTGGGAGAACAGCCAGCCTGTCCTCCAAAAGGACAAGACTGGGAAGGTCAGTGTATTTCTCTGTGCTTTCTGCCGACACACACCCCTGTGTTTTTTTACAAGATGAGGGTTCACATACATTTTAACAGTTGGGGCACCCAAGAGCAGTCCAACTAAGGGGTGAGCAATAGCCATTACGAGATTCAGGAGTGAGGCACTGATACTACAAAGAGTATCTGAAGGAATCAGCACCTGAACGAAGGCTGGATGAAGCAAAGACAAAACAATATGGCAAATGCCACACAATGGAAGGACCCAAAGATAAACCTGGTGCTCCTGACCAGCATAGGAAAGCACCACTAAGGGTAAGTGCTACCAAAAGGGGCTATGGGTCTCAATCAGCAAACAAAAGATCAACCAACCACCCACAAAAAAAAAACAGGTGAAACAGCAGGAAAAAAGTAGACTATTGAACCAAAAAAAATAATAATAATTTATATATATATATATATATATATATATATATATATATATATATATATATATATGGCTCTGCACGTGGGGTGTGCGAACACGCCGGAGCTCTCCTTAATTGGGAGTAGCTCACAGCCTGGTTCCCTACTGCGCATGCGCGACCCCACTGGTACCTGTCTTCTGGGACCTGTGCGTCTCCCAGAAGACAGCAGGGGGGGAGGCGCTGGACGTGACGTAGATAGCCGCGGGTGGTTTGGCTATCTATGCCCGAAAGTGGGAGCAAAATACCTGTATTAGACAGGTATCTGCTCCCCCATCCCCCTTGAAAGGTGCAAAATGTGACACCGGGGAGGGATTCCGAAAAGCAAAAGTTCAATTTTTGGGTGGAACTCCGCTTTAATACCGGTCTCCTGCACTTCCGCCCGATTTCACACTAATGTGGTGCGGGACACTGTATGTAATTCGCAAGGGATCTCAGCACATTCATGCACGAATTACATGCAGTGTCTCTGGGTTGCGATTTGAGCCATGGATTTGTATGGCTCAAATCGCACTGCATTTGCACCATCTCGTGCAGGACCCTTTTTTGTCCGCACCAGAGTCGGATCGCATGGTGTGAAAACCCCTGCGATCCAATTTTACAAATTGCACTGCCTTCTGCAAACCGATTTTGGGGTGTTGACTTAACATACAATGCGATTTTGATGCAGTGCCGAATACACAGCAAATTTGCTGTGAATTCACACTGCATCTAATGTGAATGAAGGCTAAGTGGTGTTAAAAAACCTTGCTTGCTGCATGAAAAATGCACCTCCTTATTGAAACGGATTGAAAATGCAGCAAGAATGCATCAATAACGCACGTGTTAAGTTTTTGAGTCACATGACCCATGAAAAACACACACGATAAGCACAGTAAAATCACGGCAAAAACTGCAGGAGTTTTCAGCGCCATTATCGCCACCTTTTTTTTTAGCCATCGGCAAAATGGCGAAAACACAATTTTTGTCCAATATGTTTTGGCCCATGAAATTTCGGTGCATATCTACTTACCTTCCTTCCACCCCCTCTAGCTGACCACTGAATGATTTGGGAACTGCCTGTAAAAGGAGAACCAAATAAAAATAAACAAGGAGGTAAATTTTGTTAGAGGAGTCCTTTTATCTTGGGAGAAGGACCGCCCCCCCAGCCAGAGTCTGGAGAACAGCAACCAGGAGTTCTAAAGCACTATAGCCTAAACATTTTTTACCTTAATGCAGGGATTCAATTAGGTAAAAAAATGTTTAGGCCTTAGAACCAGACAATAAAAAAAAAGTCTAGGTACAAGAAATATCTTATTGACATAATCACAAATGAATGTATTAAGTCAATCCTTGCCAACAATAGAAATGACATAATAAAGAGCATGAATACGTGGAAAATGCACACAAAGCCCATACTCTGTGTTCACTTTATCACTTCCCATCTGGGACTTGTGTTTTAAGGCGGCCTTTTGTTTGGTATTTAGACTTTAGGAAGACTATTGTGTGCGAGGACTCCTTGCCACAAATATATTTACATTACATGAGTGGTGAATACTAAAAGAAAGGAGGAAGAATAATAGTATCTACATTTCATGCAATGTCATACATAAGAAACTTAAGTAAGCTGCCTGACGAACACATATTGAATGCTCACCAAACTTCAAATCATTGCAAATACACCCAACATGAGGTCTACATTATAGGTTACATTCATTTAAAAATTAAGTTAATAGATATGCCAATTGAAAAAGCCACAACTTTTAATTTTACAATAAACATGGGATGAGAAAAGGAAATTCAATCAGCTTTGTTTTGTGGCTTGTGACCCACCTGAGGAATGTATCTTCTCACTTTCTAAGATAGGAGAGAAACAGATCGGTCACGGGAAAGGAACGTACAGGCTACTGTAAAATCCTGACAAAGGTTCTAACCCTTCTAAAAAGGAATTCAACAACCAGGATTGTCATTTTCTGGGGGACCAATGCCCGCTGGATGTTTACCCACTGTTTAATCACACACAAAAAAAAACAAACAAAAAAAAAAAAAGGATTTTTTTTTTTAATTAACCAGATCACCATTAATCCCACTCACATGACCAGCCAAAGAAGCTCAGAACCAGTGTTGCAGCCTTCACTATATCAGGGTCTTTGCCACTTGAATTGCCAAAATAAGGACTACAGTAAACCCCCGTTATATCGCGGTTCAGTTTTCGCGGTCCCGGTATATTGCGTTTTTTTCTGTAAGACCTATTAACATTATTTTATTGATTAAATCATTGTTACCGTATATACTCGAGTATAAGCCGACTCGAGTATAAGCCGAGGGACAACAATGCCTCAGTGTTCCCATCCTCACCGTTTCCCATCCTCACCGTTTAAATTTTACATGTAAATAGTACCTGAAAAAAAGTTGCGGCTGCGGCGTCCATCGTTCAAATTCCGCGGTCTCTTCCTGTTCCTTCCGTGATAGGCGATTCTCAGACACTCTCCGCCTATCACGAACGTTCTCTCATCTTCAGTTTCCCAGCAGACACTGTGTTGGGTGTTCCGCCAATCACAGACGTCTGCTGGGAAACTGAGGATGAGAGAACGTTCGTGATAGGCGGAGAGTGTCTGATGAGAATCGCCTATCACGGAAGGGACCAGGAAGAGACCGCAGGATTTGAACGATGGACGCCGCAGCCGCAACTTTTTTTCCCCAGGTACTATTTACATCTAAAAACTTTCGCTGACTCGAGTATAAGCCGAGGGGGGGACTTTCAGCCCAAAAAAAGGGCTGAAAATCTCGGCTTATACTCGAGTATATACAGTAATTAAATATTTTTGTGGTTTCCATTGCTCTTGCTATGTCTCTCAGTATCTTTTATGTGTTTAAATGTGTTTCTATTGTTTTAAAAGTGTGTTTAAAGACCTTAAAATGCTTTTAAAAGTACAGTGAAAGTTATAAAAACATGTCTACTGTGTATTTAAATAGGGTATTTCTATTTCGCGGATTTTCACTTATTGCGGTTGGGTCTGGAACGTAACCCCCGCGATAGAGGGAGGTTTACTGTATAGACAATCTAAAAGCCAGCCATAGACGTTTGAACTGGCTGAGATTCAAACCATGTATGGGCAGACTGAATGTACCAAAGTTGATAGATCAGCCTGGGTACAACCAGCCTGCCAAAATTTTTACAAGCCCCCCCCCCCACCAGGAGAACACAATGGCTCCACGAGAGGGATGCCCTTGTCAACACTATGTTGATGGGGGAATCAAGTGAACTTCTTTCTTGCAACCCTTGGTTGCAGGAAAGAACTTTGCTCCGTCTATGGCCGGCCTAAACAAAACAAAAAAAACAGGGAAGCGCATGCCCTAGTAGTGCAATAAACTTCATTATTAAGCAAACATAAAAAGACACATAATGCACTCAGAACCCCTGTATGGATGCCACAAGATGTTATCGACTCCCTGTGTCTGTGTGTTAGGAAAGAAAGAGAAGAGCGGGGAGCCGGCCGCAATGGCGTGTGTAGAACAGCTGTCGGAATTATAGAGGATCAGCAATCATTCAGTAGAGAGGCTTGCATCAAAAAGAGGCTGTGCGGGTTGCCACCAGTTTTCGGTCGCGGGCCACAGGTTGTGCATGCTTTCTGTAGAAGCTACAGCAAAACCTATATGCAATTTTGGGTACCAAAGTTTGTTGCCATTTCACAGGTGTACATAATTTATGGTTTGATGTGTTTGGCATCTATTTCTTCATCTGGCCGGCCATACATGGATCGAAAGAGTCCATGCTGAACCGGCCAGATTTCAATGCATTTATGGGCAGGCTGCTTGTATAGAAGTCGTGTATTCTGACGGCGGAAAAGTCTCCCCACCGTCAGAATAAAATAGCTCAGCAGGAGTGTTTCCCCATCCAAATAGCTCAAGGGGAGGAGTTTTTTTTTTTAATGAAAATGAATCATGTATGGACTGTTAAGTCACTGGGAGCTATTCAACTCTAAAGACCGAGAATATCTTTTGGAGAAAAAGAGGTGAGTAAAAGCAGCCAATGCAAGGCTTTGGGCTTTATAGCTGAACTCCAGGCAAACAGTATGGAAGCTGCCAGAGATTTAATATTTCTCTTCATCCTGTTCTGAGATTTTCAGACTGTACTGACGAGCTTAGGAAGCCCATAGATGAGTCCGTTGTCCCCCCCATTTAGCCAGTGGTTTGAATGAAAAAAAGCTGACTCTATTCCCCCATCCACACACTTGAGAGCTATTGAGTTCTGACAGCAGTGAGACTTCATGGTCCATCTGACTGGCAGCAGCAGCTCACCCCTCTGCTCAGTTTTCTTCTTAAAGCCTGGTACACACTGAGTTTTTTCCGTTCAACCCTGCGGGTTAAATAAAAAAAAAACAAAAAAAAAAAAAAAACTGTCAGCTCAGGTCGGAACCACTGTGCTAATGATCTGATGTTAGTACAGCGATCTCCCCCACTGAGCTGTTGTGTTTGGACAGGGGGCCCCCCCCACCCCCCGCCAGAACACTACAGTCAGCACTTTCAGCCATTGACTGAGGGTGCCAATCAGCTGCTGGTTTTCCAGCATGCTCGTCCAATAGGCTGCCATACACACAGGCTGAATGTAGGCCAGTTTTTATTGAACCGGCCGATGTCACCCCAGTCAGAACATGTGCATGCAGAACATCTAATTGTCTCCTAATGCTGCACCCTTCCCTGTCCCAGTCTGAGTGCTGCCTTACGGGGGGAATTGATTTTGTGAATGTCAGGTAAAAATTCAGGTATTCAAAGCTGCACTGAAAAAATAAAAATAAATGATAAATATAAAACCGCATACATTTTAGTTTTTATATGTGCCTGGATATAAATGTTACCAACACAACCTGCTGGCTCTATCGTATTTGTTTTCCCCCCAAAATGTTTTGTGTAATGAAGAAAAAAGGATTCAAAATATATTACAGGCAATACTTGTGCATTGTTGTGTTTTATGGAACAAAACTCTTATCAAATACAATATACAACCTGTGAGAATAGAATACTTAGACCCCATGTATACAGGACATTTAAAAACCTCTTCTGAACGCTGGAACTTGACAGCTAGTAACAGACCGTTTAAAAACTTCTGTTTTGCCGCGTTTAGGTTTAGAAGCGTTTTTTGACAGATAACAGTTTTTACAGATCAGTAGACCCTTTAAAATGCCTACAATGCAGGTAATAAAAGTCTCTCTCTCTCTCTCTCTTTCAGACACTGTTTACACACCGTTACAAGCATTTGGCATTTCAAATGCCCCTGGACTACCATCCTGAACACAAATATTTGCTTTCAGAAAAATGCTTCCAACCTCAACTGCTTCTAAACTGCTATAAACACATGTACATGTACTGATAAGATAACAGAGGAGAGGGACAAATGTGGTGCAACTCTGCATAGAAACCAATCGGCTTCCAGGTTTTATTGGCAAAGCTTAGTTGAACAAGCTGAAGTTAGGCTGGGTTCACACTAGTGCGACACGACATCTGTCCTACTTTGGATCCGACTTTGCCCTGCGACATGAAGCCGACATATGTCCGACTTTCAATGAACGGGGATCCGACTTGGATCCCAGCCAATATCAGGCACTGTGTTTGGTATGAATCTTGAGGGGGAACTCCAGGCCAAATTTTAAATAAAAAACCGGCATGGGTTCCCCCTCCAGGGGCATACCAGGCCCTTGGGTCTGGTCTGGATTTGAAGGGGCGCCCCTACTCCGAAAAAACAGCGTGGGGGTCCCCCCAAAATCCAAACCAGACCCTTATCCGAGCACACAACCTGGCCGGCCGCAGGGGAAGAGGGGGGGCGATAGAGCAGCCCCCCTCCCTCCTGAACCGTACCAGGCCGCATGCCCTCAACATGGGGGGTTTGGTGCTCTGGGGCAGGGGGGGCGACCTGCGGCCCCCCCACCCCAGAGCACCCTGCCCCCATGTTGATGAGGACAGGGCCTCTTCCCGACAACCCTGGCCGTCGGGGTCTGCGGGTGGGGGGCTTATCGGAATCCGGGAGCCCCCTTTAATAAAGGAGCCCCCGGATCCCGGCCCCCCCACCCTATGTGAATGAGTATGGGGTACATCGTACCCCTACCCATTCACCTGGTGGAAAAAAATTGCAATAAAAAAACCACACAGCTTTTTAAAGTATTTTATTGCACAGCTCCGGGGGTCTTCTTCCGACTTCGGGGGTCTCCGGTGTCGTCGCCGCGCTCTCCGGTTCTTTTTGCCGGGCCTCCGCTAACTTCTTTTTAGCTCTTTTGCTAACAGAGGCCCAGTCTTCCTCTCGTCGCCGTCGGCGTCTTCTTCCCTCTTCTCCTTCTCGATGTTGACGCGTCGCTTCCTCCCGCTGTAATACTGGCTCTCCGCTCCGCTCCGCATTAATATAGGCTTCCCATGACGTCACAGTCACATGTTCCCATGACGTCACAGTCACATGCTCCGGGGCCATGTGCCCCGGAACATGTGACTGTGACGTCATGAGAAGCCTATATTAATGCGGAGCGAAGCGGAGAGCCAGTATTACAGCGGGAGGAATCGACGCGTCAACATCGAGAAGGAGAAGAGGGAAGAAGACGCCGACGGCGACGACGGGAAGACCGGCTCCTCCACTAGCAAAAGAGCTAAAGAAGTTAGTGGAGGGGCCGGCAGAAGGACAACGGAGAGCCGGACGAGACGACGGAGAAGACCGGGCCTCCGTTAGCAAAAGAGCTAAAAAGAAGTTAGCGGAGGCCCGGCGGAAGAAAGAACCGGAGAGCGGGAGAAGAACCGGAGAGCGGGAGAAGAACCGGAGAGCGGGAGAAGAACCGGAGAGCGGGAGAATTAGAAGGCGACGGAGAAGACCGGGCCTCCGTTAGCAAAAGAGCTAAAAAGAAGTTAGCGGAGGCCCGGCAGAAGAAAGAACCGGAGAGCGCGGCGACGACACCGGAGACCCCCGAAGTCGGAAGAAGACTCCCGGAGCTGTGCAATAATAGGATTTTTATAACAGCTTACCTGTAAAATCCTTTTCTTGGAGTACATCACGGGACACAGAGCGACAGTCATTACTAATGGGTTATATAGATACCTTCAGGTGCTGGCACTGGCAACTTCCAAAACCGGAAGTACCCTCCCCTATATAAGCCCCTCCCATCCGGGAGCACCTCAGTTTTGTAGCAAAGCAATAAGTGTCCCCAAAGAGGGGCGGGAGCTCTGTGTCCCGTGATGTACTCCAAGAAAAGGATTTTACAGGTAAGCTGTTATAAAAATCCTATTTTCTTTCTCGTACATCACGGGACACAGAGCGACATAGTCATTACTAATGGGATGTCCTAAAGCAATGCCAAATGAGGGGGGGGGATACACCATATATAAGCTGAGCGCTATCAGACATGAGGATCTTTTGCGGCCTGCAACACACTGCGCCCAAAGGCGACATCCTCCTGACTTCTAACGTCCACCTGGTAGAACCTAGTAAACGTGTGAACTGAAGACCATGTTGCGGCCTTACAGATTTGAGCCAGGGAGGCCTGGTGATGCACTGCCCATGAAGTTCCAACTGCTCTCGTGGAGTGCGCTCTAACTTTGAACGGAGGCGGTCTCCTCTTGTATTATGACCTGTCGAATCCCTGTTGAATCCACCTGGCTAAAGTAGATTTTGACGCTGCCTGACCCTTTCTGGGGCCTTCCGGCAGAATAAACAAAGTATCCGTTCTGCGAATCTGAGCAGTGGCTTTTAGATAAGCTTTAACTGCTCTTACTACATCCAAAGAATGCAATAACTTTTCCTCTACCGAAGTAGGTCTGGGGAAAAAAGAAGGAAGAACCACATCTTGGTTCAAATGAAACCTCGATACCACCTTAGGAAGAAAGGCTGGCTGAGGACGTAATACTACTCTGTCCTTATGGATAACCAGATATGGCTCTTTACAGGACATAGCTGCTAATTCCGACACTCTTTTAGCCGAACAAATGGCTACTAGAAAAATCAATTTCCTGGTGAGAAGCACCAAGGAAATATGCTGTAATGGTTCAAATGGTTGTTTCTGTAAAACCGACAGAACCAAGTTTAGATCCCATGGACATATGGGAATATTAACCGGAGGACTAATACGCATCACTCCTTGTATAAAGGCTTTGACTAGTGAATGCGAAGCCAAGGGCCTTTGAAAAAATATTGACAAGGCCGAAATCTGACCCTTGATAGTACTCAAGGCAAGCTTCCTATCTACAGCCCATTGTAGGAAGTCCAGAATCCTACCTATTACGTATTTACGTGGATGCCATTTCTTGGCCTCACACCAGGCGATGTACGCCTTCCAGATTCTATAGTAGATCTGCCTGGATACCGGCTTCCTGGCATTGATCATGGTAGATACCACAGCATTAGAGAGCCCTCTCTTTTTTAGAATGTGGGCTTCAATAGCCAGGCCGTCAAACCTAGGGCTGGTAAGGAAGGGTGGTATATCGGTCCTTGCGAAAGCAGGTCCGGACGATGTGGGAGGGTCCAAGGACTCCCCACAGACATTTTTACAATCTCCGCGTACCATGCTCTTCGGGGCCACGCTGGAGCCACCAGAATCACTGGTTTCTTTTCTACCCTGATTCTGCGGAGTAATCGAGGTAACAATTGTGGCGGTGGGAATGCATATATCAGCTTGAACTGATCCCAAGGGAACACTAGGGCATCCGAGCCGCAAGCTAGGGGATCCCTTGTCCAAGAGACAAACCTGTCCACTTTTGTGCTGAATCTGGATGCTAGCAGATCTACATCCGGTGTTCCCCACCGCTGACATATTGTCCGGAAAACCTCGGGATGAAGGGACCATTCCCCTGGGCATAATTGTTGGCGACTTAGAAAGTCCGCCTTCCAATTCTCCACTCCTGGAATGAATACCGCAGATATGGCTGGGACATATCTTTCTGCCCATCTCAGGATGTAATTTACTTCCCTTTGGGCTGCACGACTCCTGGTGCCCCCCTAACGATTGATATATGCCACTGCTGTGGCATTGTCTGATTGAATTCTGACAGGGGACCCTTGGAGTTTGGATGTCCATGCTACTAGGGCATACCGGGCTGCTCGTATCTCTAAGATTGATGGGCAGGGCCTTTTCCGCATCCGACCATCTGCCCTGGAGAGACCATTGCTCCAGCACTGCTCCCCAGCCTATAAGGCTGGCATCTGTAGTGACCACCTTCCAGGAAATCGGACTGAAGGATTTCCCTCTTTCCAGATTCTGGGGAACCAACCACCAGCGGAGGCTCTTGCGAACGGAAGGGGACAAGGACATTGTTAAGTCCAGAGCCTGAACTTTTTTGTTCCAGGCTGACAGTATGGCCCTTTGCAACTTCCTTGAATGGAACTGACCGTAGGGTACTGCTTCGAATGATGCCACCATTTTTCCCAGCAGCCTCATGCACAGGCGTATGGATGGCTGTCTTTTTGAACCCACTAAGTGGATCAAATCTCTCAAAGACGACCCCTTTTCTTGAGGCAAGAAAATTTTTCTCTGGTCTGAATCCAGCCTTAGCCCCAAGTATTCCAGACTTTTGACTGGTTTTAGGGCTGACTTGTCTCGGTTGATAATCCAACCGTGATATTCCAGATACTTGATTGTCTCGTGAACAACCACTTCTAGTTTTTCCACTGAGTGGTCTATCAGCAACAAGTCGTCTAGATATGCCATTATCGTTACACCTCGTGTTCTTAGATTGGCCAATAATGGGGCCAGAATTTTTGTGAACACTCTTGGTGCTGTGGCCAGACCGAAGGGTAAGGCTCTGAACTGAAAATGGCGCCCTTCTACCGCAAAGCGTAGAAATTTTTGGTGGGCTGGAAAGATGGGAATGTGCAAATAAGCATCTTTGATGTCGATCGAGGCTAACCATTCCTCCCCTTGTAGGGCAGTGGCTACCGACCGGATCGACTCCATCCGGAAAGTCCTGATATGTAGGAATTTGTTTTAGCCCTTTTAGATTTAATATGGGCCTAACGTCCCCGTTTGGCTTCGGGACTGTAAAGAGGTTTGAGTAAAACCCGAACCCCCATTCTTCCAGGGGAACCTCTATAATTACTGCTTGGAGCAATAATTGTTCTAGTGCCAACAGGAGGGATCCTCTCTTCTGGGGATCCCTTGGCACGTTTGACCTTATAAAGCGGGAAGGAGGGGAGTTTTTTAACTCCAATTTGTATCCCAGATCTACTGCGGAGAGCACCCATCTGTCTCGGATCGTGTCCCGCCAGGTCTCTGTGAACAACTGAAGTCTTCCCCCCACCCGATTGGGTGGGGGCAACCCTTCATGCATTTGACTTTGGGGGAGGTTTTGTACCTCTCCTGCTCCAGGGCTTCTTGTTACCCTGCAATTGTCCCTGATTTTTACCTCTGGGATTTGACCGAGGAGGCCGTCGGGACTGTTTCACAGCCGATGTCCTAGGGACTGGAGAAGCAGGCCTCTTAAAAGAGGGACCTCTAACTCTATTTTTAACCGGCAAAAGTGTACTTTTACCGCTGGAAATTCTCTGGATATATTTGTCCAGGTCTTCCCCGAATAAGCGTTCACCATGAAATGGGAAGCTGACCAGCAATTTTTTACAGGGAGCTTCAGCAGACCAGTTTTTGAGCCATAGAAGCCTGCGCATATGTACTACAGACAGCGTAAGGCGGGAGGCCTGATGGATTGAATCCTTTATAGCGTCCACCGCAAAGCATAAGGCTCTAGGTAGATCAGCTAGGGCAAGAGCCTGCTGATCTGGCAAGTCTCTTAAGACCTGTTTCAACTGATCCTTCACTGCTTGGCAGACCCCAATAGCTGCCACTGCTGGTTGTGTCACCAATCCTGCTGTAGAAAAAGCAGATTTTAATAAGGACTCCAATTTTTTATCTATTGGGTCCTTGAACATTTGGACATTATCCACCGGACATGTCAGTGATTTATTCACACAAGAGATGGCTGCGTCCACTGTAGGGACCCTCCATTTTCTGATGAACTTATCCTCCATGGGATAGACCACCGGAAATCTCTTGGGGGGAGTAAATATTTTGTCAGGATGCTCCCAATCCTGGTAAATGAGCCCTTCCAGTAAAGGATGGATCGGAAAGGAACAAACAGTCTGGGGAGCTTTTAGCGACCCCAACGAGGAGACAGAAGTGGATGATGGCTCCGCAAGTGGCATTTTAAATGCTGATCGGACCATATTAGTCAGGGACTGAACCCATAACCTTTCAGCATGTGATGCTGAGAACGGCTCTTCCACTGTTGATTCCTCTACAACCGAATCAACCTCATCCTGATCCCCTTCAGGTAGGTCGATCCCTGTATGGGACTGTTGCTCTGTTAACAGGCACTCTGAGGGAGGAGACGGAGATCGGGCGCTTTTCTCCTGTGACAGGGAAGCCGCGATCAATGCTGACAATCTCTCTTCCAGCCCTCCCAGAGCTGAGGAAAAAACCTCCTCTGTTACATACACAGGAGCAGGTGAACTGAGGACAGCCACAGTACCAGGTACTCCTGAGGGTGCTCTACGGTCACTAACCTCTGATTCTTCAGGGGAGACTGGTGCAGCCAAAGCATGCCCAAGATCCTCAGAGCCCGATGGAGACCCCCTATTCCTCCTGGAATTTCTAGTCCCGGAGTTTTTAGACGGCATATTCCTAAGCCACAAAGCTGAGGTATTCCAGCCGAAATACACCAGTTACTGACAATAGTCTAGCATAAATGCTGCTATAAGAAACAGTTGGTGTCTACTAATGTGCCTTTCTAGGGGATGCCTGTATCAACCGCTTGCTGTATGCCTTCTTTAAATGTTGCCAGCTCTGTCTCTGTACCTCATAGCCAGCTCACCACACAAAATTGTGGTTTTTAACATGCTGGGACGCCCGCACATGCGCAGAAGCGCTGCGGCGCGCACAGAGCGTCATCCCCCAGGCTCCGCCCCCTTTCCCGGCTCACCTCTATATATAGAGGCGCGTGCACGCGGCCACGTGCGCCTTCGGCACTAATTTCGAAAATGGAAACCAGGGACAAGAGCCAGGGCCCCTTTGCCGCAGGCCGGGGGATGGACGAGCATTGCAACATGGCAGAGGAAGCAGTTTCCCATAAGAGAACTCACCATCTGCCTGGACTCGCTCTGATGAAAAGAAACTAGTCCACATGACAAGAAACGTTCCACAGCGGCCTCTAGTGGACAAACACAGGTACCGCAGTCTAATATATTAAATATATATAAAAAAATATATATATTTTTTTTTTTCTTGACCACCATTAAAAATTATTACATTTTTTTTTAGTAGTTACAGGCATGTACAGAATTTTGCGGGAATACCATTAGGTAACAGACAGAAAGACAAATTAGGCTTGGGGGTCCCCCAATAGAACCAAGTTCCTGGGGGCCCCCACTTACCTGTTCCCCGCCGCAGGACTTTGTTTGGTCCACAAAAGCCCAAACTTCACCTATCACGGCAGGCATTGTAATCAAACCTTCAGGGACCGGGTTCCCAAGGATTCCACTCCCCTGGACCTGTATAGCACCCTGCACAGAAAACATCTTGGTCGTGGGTATGACCAGAGCTCTGGATCCCAGGGTCCAGCTCTCCTAAGAGAAGCATTACAGGCAAAACCTTGCTCTTCTCTGCAAGGCCCGGGTACCGACCGTTTAGCTATGAAGCTTTTTTGGTCGGATCCGGAATAGCTTACTGAGGCCCAAAAGAACCTGTACGCAAGCTCAGTGAAAAACACATGTTTCTTCTTGGCCAACACCTTAGACACTGGCAAAAAACTGAGGTGCTCCCGGATGGGAGGGGCTTATATAGGGGAGGGTACTTCCGGTTTTGGAAGTTGCCAGTGCCAGCACCTGACGGTATCTATATAACCCATTAGTAATGACTATGTCGCTCTGTGTCCCGTGATGTACGAGAAAGAAAAAATATTTTAAAAAGCTGTGTGGTTTTTTTATTGCAATTTTTTTTCCACCAGGTGAATGGGTAGGGGTACGATGTACCCCATACTCATTCACATAGGGTGGGGGGGCCCCTTTATTAAAGGGGGCTTCCGGATTCCGATAAGCCCCCCACCCGCAGACCCCGACAACCAACGGCCAGGGTTGTCGGGAAGAGGCCCTGTCCTCATCAACATGGGGGCAGGGTGCTCTGGGGTGGGGGGGCCGCAGGTCGCCCCCCTGCCCCAGAGCACCAAACCCCCCATGTTGAGGGCATGCGGCCTGGTACGGTTCAGGAGGGAGGGGGGGCCGCTCCCTCGTCCCCCCCTCTTCCCCTGCGGCCGGCCAGGTTGTGTGCTCGAATAAGGGTCTGGTTTGGATTTTGGGGGGGACCCCCACGCCGTTTTTTCGGCGTAGGGGCGGCCCTTCAAATCCAGACCAGACCCAAGGGCCTGGTATGCCTCTGGAGGGGAAACCCATGCCGGTTTTTTATTTAAAATTTGGCGTGGAGTTCCCCCTCAAGAGCAGTACAGCACAAGTCGCATGCCAAAGTCGGATCATGCAAGACTGCGGTCCGACTTTGATCCGACTTCAATGATAGTCAATGGGCTGAAGTCGGATCAAAGTCGGACCAAAGTAGTACAGGGAGCATTTTCAAAGTCGGACCGACATGTGTCGGACCAGTTAAGACGGCTCCCATAGGGAAACATTGATTTTCACACGTCATGCGACATGAGCTCCCAATGTCGGAGCGTTTGTCGTACCAGTGTGAACCAGGCCTTACTGCTGCTGTAATCACCATGTCGGATGTCAAATGTCGGATGGTTAGGACAAGGATCCTACTTTGATCCGACTTCAATGATATTCAATGGGCTGAAGTAGGATCAAAGTCGGACCAAAGTAGTACAGGGAGCATTTTCAAAGTCGGACCGACTGGTGTCGGACCAGTTAAGACGGCTCCCATAGGGAAACATTGATTTTCACACGTCATGCGACATGACGGAGCGTTTGTCGGACCAGTGTGAACCAGGCCTCAGAAGCGGATTGTCTACCATGCACAGCTGCACCAGATTCTGAGTGCTCCAGTATTAGTAAATCTACCCCATGGACTTTTACTAGTGACCTGTGAATTTTTTACATTTTAACTGAATACATGTGGTAATTTTTGTAAAGGAAAGACATCCAGATATACTGTATATGTAGATTGTAAACCAGAATGTAAGATAGAATAGTGCTTAAATTTAAAGGGGTTGAATGGGTTCATTTTTCTTTTTTTTTAAATAACAAACATATCATACTTACCTCCACTGTGTAGTTCATTTTGCACAGAGTGGCCCCGATCCTCATCTTCTGGGGTCCCACGGCGGCTGTCTCGGCTCCTCCCCGCAAGAGCCAATCCCCGTCTGGGAAGCTCTCTCCCAAGGGGGGTTAGCTTGCGGGTGGCTCCCGTGTGATACAGTCAGCGGCCATAGCCGCCAATTGTATTACTTGGCCCCCGCGCGCCGCGTCATTGATTTTATTGACAGCAGCGGGAGCCAATGGCTGCGCTGCTATCAATCATCCAATGAAGAAGAGCCGACTAGAGCTCGGTGAAAGCAACGCACGATCGCGCCCAAGAAGATTTGGTTCTCAGGTAAGTAAAACGGGGGCACGGGGGGGCCGGTGACTGCAAGGTGTTTTTTCACCTTAAAGTGGTTGTAAACCCAATAATTTTATTTATTTTTTTCCTAACAACCTGTAAGAGAAAGGCATAATGAGCTAATATGACTAGCATAATAGCTCATTATGCATCACTTACCTTAGATCGGGGCCCCCGAAGCCGTCCTCGTCTCCCTCTTCAGCCGCATCCATCGCTGCGGCGATAGCTGGAAGGTTACTTCCGGGTATCGCCGCTCCAGCCAATCACAGCTAGGCCCAGTGATTGCTGGAAACTAGCCGAATTTGTGAATGGGTTTAACCCCATGAATGCGCCGTAGACAGCGGCGCCTGTCATTTTAGTAAATATCTCCTAAACCGTGTAGGTTTAGGAGATATTTCTTGCACCTACAGGTAGGCTTTAATCTAGGCTTACCTGTAGGTGCAAGTTGCAAAAGTGGGTTTACAACCACTTTAATGCATAGGATACATTAAGGTGAAAAAACGCAAAGCTTTACAACCCCTTTAACGAACTGAACAAAAACTTCCTTAGTGACTATAAAAAAATAAAAAATACTCTAATGAAGTGGCAAATGTCATGGCTCCAGGAGGAGAGCAACACAAGATCTCAGCTCAGTTCTACAGCACTGGCTTGGTCTGGATATCCAGCCAGACACACGAGGGCTGTCTGAGTCACAGATGGTCAGCATGAGGTAAAGGTCTGGAAAGCAGCCAATACTTGTCCTGTACATTTACATATCATTACCAATTTACACATCATCCTACTGCAACAGATCACCTAAAAGTTCCAGGCGATCCGTAATGTAAGTGCACATCAATGGCACTATTTGCTATTTAAAGTATAATTAAGAAAAAACCTGCCTACAGGCAAAAAGGACGTAATGATTCCTGAACCTTACATTTATTCTGTATAGAATATACAATATTACATGGTACTACTATTTTTCAATACCATTTACATTTTAGTTAAAATCTATGAAAATAGAAGGATTCTATCATTACCACATTGATTTCACATTGTAATAGTGTTATAATCTAAGTACTTCCCTTACCTTTATAAAGCAATTTTTTTTAATAAGCATTTAATGGGTAAAAAATAAATAAAAAATATGTCAGTGGTGTAATTAAGATAATGGAAAATAGTGACAGTGATTCTGGGACTTGCTACCAGTAATCTATCCTTTTTAGGGACTACACTGCATAGTTTAGTCCCATATGGAATGTACACTGCCATTGTTGCATATATTTCATCTTAAACCTTCTGACCTATATTGTCTTATTTCTATGCAACTGTAATGCATTTGTTTCACATTGTTCCTGTGATGACCTGGACTTACCTTTTGGTGGTTTAAATAAAATATTTGAAAATAAAAAAAATCTCTAAGACCCCATTCACACAGGGGCGACTCGTCAGGTGACTCAGCCGCCTGACAAGTCGCGTCCCATTCTGTACAATGGAACCGTTCTAATCGGAGCGACTGAAGTCGCTCCGACTTAGAAAAAGGTTCCTGTACTACTTCAAGATGACTTCAGGGCGACTTCCATTGACTTCAATACAGAAGTCATTTTTGAAGTCACCTTTAAAGTTGTCTTCAGATCGCCCGGCACAGTCGCGGGACAAGTCGTGCCGCCCCTGTGTGAATGGGCTCTCAGTGTTTGGTTTCTGGCCCATTGAGAAGTAAATAAATGCAAAAAAAAAAAAAAAATGTACCTGCCTAAATGTTTAGAACTCAACTTCAACATCTGCAGAAACATGCACTTCACCTTGGTCCACCCCTAAACCACTGGTACAGGTATTAACCACTTCCTTACCGGGCCTATTCTAGCACTCCTCTCCTACATGCAAAAAATAGGATTTTTTGTACTCACTGTAAAATCCTTTTCTGTCGTCCATGGACGGACACAGCTCCTTAATTCTTGACAGTTGGGTTATGTTCCGTCTATTAGGAGAGGACCTCCTAATAGACGGAACATAACCCAACTGTCAAGAATTGAAGTGGAAGTAAACCCTCCTATCATTTTCAGGCAAGGAAGCTGCCATCTTGGCCTCTGTTTAATCTTCAACTGCCATGATGCTGCACATGTGATCAGTTATGACACCAGCCATTGGATGGTTTGACAGTTTGGTTGAGAGCACAACCAATGTGACAGTTGGCATTCCTGGCATGCCGGGAATGTAACTGCTTTTTGAAACTGTTAAATTGTTGGGTTTACTTCCGCTTTAAGGAGCTGTGTCCGTCCATGGACGAAAAGAGAAATCATAATTTTTTTGCTCGAAAATTACCGGTACTCAGAACCCCCAAACACTATATATGTTTTTTTAGCAGACACCCTAGGGAATAAAATGGCGGTCATTGCAACTTTTTATCTCGCACGGTATTTGCGCAATAATTTTTCAAACCTTTTTTTGGGGAAAAAAAACGGTTTCATGAATTAAAAAACAAAACAGTAAAGTTAGCCCAATTTTTTTGCATAATGTGAAAGATGATGTTACGCCGAGTAAATAGATACCCAACATGTCACCCTTCAAAATTGCACACGCTCGTGGAATGGCGCCAAACTTCGGTACTTAAAAATCCTCATGGGCGGCACTTTAATTTTTTTTACTGGTTACATGCTTTGAGTTAGGAGGAGGTCTAGGGCTAGAATTATTGGTCCAACGTTCGTGGCGATACCTCACGTGTGATCTGAACACCGTTTTCATATGTGGGCGGGACTTGCTTCTGCGTGCGAGCTACCGGGGACAGGGGCACTTTAAAAAAATAAAATAATTTTATTGTTAATTTTACTTTAAACTTTTTGTTTGACACTTTAAAAAAAAATTAATAAAAATGTGATCACGTTTATTCCTATTACAAGGAATGTAAACATCCCTTGTAATGGGAATAAGCATGACGGGTCCTCTTTACAGTGAGATATGGGGTCAATAAGATGGGGGTCAGCCAAGGCGGCGCCGATTTTTTGATTGCAGAGGCCGGGCGTGACGTCATAACATCGCGCCCGGTCTCCGAGCGATCATAGAGACTCCGGCGACCATCTGGTCCGCCGGAAATCTTTATGGTAGACACTTGGGGCCGGCGGATCTGTTCTCAGACTCACCGATCGCATCGGTGAGTCGGTAGAAGCACCGGAGGGCGGCGGGAGGGGGGGGATGTACCCTTTTGCCATCCGTAAGAACGATCAAGCGGTGGAACAGCCGCTATGATAGTTCTTACGGTGCACAGAATCGCCGGCTCTAAAAGGCGATATCTGAATGATGCCTGTAGTAGCAGGTATCATTCAGATATCCTCGCTCAAAGTCAAGGACGTCCATCCGGCGGGAAGTGGTTAAAGTGGTTGTAAACCTCAGACTTGACATGAAAACAAAGCATATCCCTCTTGACTCAATTTAAGAGCACCAAATCCCTGGTCACACCAGTGCAACTTGTCATGCGATTTGATAGTTTCAAATTACATGACAAGCCCCACCCTATTGTCTGCAGTGGAAGTGGTTGAATCTGTGCGACTCCGACCCTATCGAAGTCACACCGATTTTGAAAGTAGTTCTTGCACTACTTTTTGCAAGTTCAGGTGTGACTTGCATAGACATCTGTGCATGAAGTCACACAGATGTCTTCCAAGTCACACCGGTATGCGACTTTGGAATTGTGGGGCTTCAAATGATGTCCCAAAATTTCAAAGTTGGATTTAGTGTGACCAAAGTGTCATTTCTGTCTGCTGCCTTACTCCTTTACTATCAGCATAAATCACTTCTGACAAGCTTTCCTGACACCAAGAGAAAAATGGTGACAAGTGTGGAGAGGTAATTGACTGTCTCAGCTCTGTTCCTGTGTGGAGAGGGGTGTGTCCCGTCGCTCCAATCAGCTGTCAGAGCTCTCCTCACTGACCTCTGCAAAGTAACGCCAGCTCTCCCCCATTTTTCTCTGACAGCACAGACAAACTTTATAAATTCTATACTTTAAAAGGATGTAGAGAAGAGAATATCGCAGGTAAACATGTACAACTAATGTAGGATTGTTTTCATCTCAGTGTATCATCTAAGGCCAGTCGTTTTACTGGGTATATGGAAGAGTTTACAACCACTTTAAGTCTTACTGTACATGAGACTTTTACAACCTCTCCTGAACAATTTAACTTGACAGGTAGTAACCGACTTTTAAAAACGTCAGTTTAGCCGCGTATAGAATCGTTTTCTATTTCAAAATAGTAAAAAAAGTTACCACGTTTACATGCGGTTACAGATGTTTAGCGTTTCAAATGCCTCTGAACATCCGTCCTGAACACATTTTTTTGCTTTCCAAAAAATGCTTCTAAACTCATTTGCTTAGAAACAACGATATACGACCCTGTGTACATGTACTGATAAGATAACAGAGGAGAGTTCAGGGGCAGCTGAAAAAAAAAACACCCAACTGCTCCTAAACTTCCGTTTACCAGCAGCAGTGTACATGAAGCCTAAAGGAGACTGAATGGCGTATTTGATGGTGAAAGTACTATTAGGAGAAAATTTTTAATCCAGAAAGCATCATTAAATGCGCTATTGAACTATGTTTTTGAGGTTACAAGAAGAACATGACAGGTTCTCTTTAATGATACCGAGTGCAAAACTGCACATTGATCCTTTGGCTAACTGTGTTCAGTTAGTTTACAGCACAGATACAGCAGTTCCTTCTGATAAAGCAACTCAAAAAAATTCCCACAATGGAAATCAGCAGAACTAGTTACATGATATTTTATAAAATGTAACCAAAGTTCAATGAATCGCTTCATTCAAAAACAATCCTTTATCTACACAAGTTCTAGAAAAAAGAATTTAAATGCTACATTTTCACTACCTTTCCAGGGCTAAAAATAAGCTACAAGTCCATGGGTACAACAAAAGTTACATATTACCTTTACTGAACACACCAGCGCACTCCGCTCCTTTTCCACCTTGCAGTACCCCCTCAGCAAGTCATGCTGAGGAGGTACTTCCGTGCAGGCCGTTCTCAAGTCGGGCTGTGTGCGTCAATAGACACACAGCATAGCTCGTCCACGTCCCCCACACAGGGTTTGACTGACAGCAACAGGAGCCAATAGCTTCAGCTGTTTTCCCTGTGTGACTAGAAAGAGGAAGCAATGGAGCTGCAGATGGGCCCAGTGCTGGATCGAGAAAGGACTGTCAGCAACAGGTGTTCCCACCTGGCTTTACATACACTTTATTATTATTATTATACAGGATTTATATAGCGCCAACAGTTTGCAACATCAGGGAAGACAGTACAGTCACAATATAATTTAATACAAAGGGATCAGAGGGCCCTGCTCGTTAGAGCTTACAGTCTAAAAGACTTTACATTAGGGCTGCAACTAATGATTATTTTCATAATCGATTAGTTTCGATGAATCGGATAAAAATCTCAAAGTCTGGTGTATAATCTAGTTAATATGCAAAGTGTTAAAAAAAAAAAGATAATTTATTTTATATGTAATTTATATGCAGTGGTAAATAGAAATAACCAGCTGTATGGTTGGGGAACAAAAAAGCTAATCCACTCAGGACAAAAGAGATATACAGTATATACTATTAGAAGTTTAATCTGGTACTCTGACTTCAGAGTGCACCCTATTACACTGCGTTTAGAGGCAGGAAAAAAAAAACCCTTCCGGTTTGTTTTAAATGCCATTTCTGGAATAAAAAAAAATTAAAAATCCTAAACATCTGTACAAAAATGCTGACTTTTTCTGCCAAAAGAACTAGAATTTTTTTAAGCCAAGTGTGCATGGACCCTTACATTATAATCACATTTTAAAGGACATTACTTACATTATAAACCTTGTAACAGCACCAGATGATGCTGTGAATATTACAGAACATCCAGTATATAGCAGTTTGGAACATCTACACACACATATAGTACCGGTATTAGGGCTGGGAAAAAAATCGATTTTAATCTTGAATCAAGTTTTGAGCTCAAATCGATTCAGTTTTGAAGAAAATCGATTTTTTTAGATTTTATTTATTTTTTATTTTTTTATTTTTTTATTTTTTTTTAATTTTTTTTTTTTTTTCCCTTCAAAGTTTCCGTAGCAGTACTGCAGGGGGCGTATCCGGAATGGCACTGGGCAGCGTTACCCCAATTACATCTACTCGCTGCAGCCGCCCTCTGCCTACCTGATCAGCGTGTCATGCAGACAGACGGCGGCCATTGCAGTGTTCAAAAGCCGCGCCTCCCGAGTCCTCGTCGTCTGTGATAGGCGGAACACTCAATTTCACAGCAGGCAGTATTCACCCTTTCACGGACATCCTCTCATCCTCGTCTGTGTTATGAGGATGACCATGATAGGCGGAACACTGAATGCTGGGAAATTGAGTGTTCCGCCTATCACAGACGAGGAGGAGGCGCGGCTTTTGAATACTGGAATGGCCACCGGTGTATTAGTAAAATCCGTATACCATGAAAATCTGCATCAGGTACGGGCACAGTGATTGAAGCATGGGCACAGTGAGACACGGGCACAGTGAGACACGGGCACAGTTCAATTCAACTAAGAGTAACCTCAGGATTTTTTGTTGTTTTATTAGCTAAATCCAAATACAGTTTTAATAATTTGGATGTTTAACAATCTTTGTTGCACACTGCAAAAAACAACAAAAGGTCACAAGCGCTAAATTGGTGGATAAAGAAAAAAATATAATGGATGATAATAATAATAATAAGAAAAAAAACCCAAATATTTTGGGAAGTACAAAGTATCCAAAAGGGGGAAAAAACAGGATCCAGCGCAGCAAGAAAAAATCCGTACCCAGAAGTACAAAATACACAACATGCACACAATATAATCCAGCGCTCATGGAACATACATTATTAACTATTGAAAACTCTTGAAGAATTGATAAAAAAGCTTAGTCCATTTATTAATCACAATAAAGAGAGGGATCCAATCCCAAATGTGCAGATGGCAAATGAATCTTAACTCTCCAGTTGCCAGTGGTGACAAACTTGTTAAACTTGCAATGACATCCGTGGAGCAAGGAGGGGTTAAAGTCAAAACAAAGCCTGTGGCATGATCTCCGTGTGAGCACAGTACCTTGAATGATGGACAACAGGCAGACCAGCGTGTGGAGGGCCCTCCAACCCAAAAGGATGCAGAGCCAGGATCGCAGCAAGGCTGGGACAGAAGGAATCACACACAGAGTTTCAAGAGTTTTCAATAGTTAATAATGTATGTTCCATGAGCGCTGGAATATATTGTGTTTGTTGCACACTGACTTTGCAGTTAGAGAAAGGGTTTGCCTTTGCAATTTTGTTTGTTGATGCACTTTAATTAATATAATAAAAAAAAAAAATCGAATCGTAAATCGAGTTTTTTATAAAAAAAAAAAAAACGCAGATTTTTTTGGGGGGGAAAATCGCCCAGCCCTAACCGGTATATATTAATACAAATTGCATGAAAACACAAAAGCTCACTGCTCAAGAACAAGCTAGTACTGCAGTGAGGCAGTTTGTAGCAGAATCATGATGCCAAGCAGTGACACTTCTAGGACAGGTCACATCACCTTGTGGGCAAAGAATGTGTTTATTTAGCTTGAGGCTCCACTTTGTACAAAGCCCCCTCTAGTGGCTAAACAATTAGGATTAAACAGATTAGGGATAAACATCTGAAATCCAATTTCAAGCCTGGAAAATGACAACTTAAGAAATCCAAATAAACTAGAACTTTGTTCTACTATGAAAAGAACACACAATAAAAAGGGGGGGGGGTATATAAAGAGATTAATACAACAAAGAAATATGACTACTATCCAGCATAACTATTTGTCAAGTTATTACACAACATCCACAGATTTGGGACCTGGCTCCTTTGGCCCCTTTCACACAGGCTGTCCGATTAGGACCGCTTGTCAGATTTACAGGCGGACCTGATCGGACCTTACACTCTCCCTTATGGAGTGGCGGTGACATGTCCGCTGATGTCTGCCACTATCTGATCCTGTCCGCAAAATCCAGGCAGATCGGATATGAGTGGATGAATCTGCACAGATGTCTGTCAAATCAAACCTCCCCCCCCGAAGTCGGACTGAAATGCCGGTTTAAAATCGTGCGAGTTCTACTGAACTCACGCGATTTCAAACCCGGGCCTCAGTGTGAATGTAGGCTAAAACCTGGAAGTGAATTGGTTTCTGTGCAGAACTGTCAATTAACTGTCAATAAGACCACTTTCACACTGAGGCGCTTTCACACTAAAAAAAGCGCCATAAAAGCTTACGAAAACTTATTTCCATTAAAATCAATGAATGCTTTCACACTGGGGCAGTGCGCTGAAAAAACGCCCCTCTCCATTGAAATTAAATGAAAGCGCTTCAAAAGCGCCTGAAAAGCTCTTCAAAAGCGCTCAGTGTTTTACTGGCAGTTTTTCAAGCGCCTCAGTGTGAAAGAGACCTTAGTCAGTCAACGCTCTCTGCTCTGACACCCCCCCCCCACGCACTCATTGGAGGGCAGAGCTGTGGAGGGGGTGGCTCAGACTCAGCGGCACGCGAAGAGGGGTACACCGGGTCCAGGGTTGTAAGCACAACCTGACCATATTGTCGCAATCCTTCCACAGCCTGGACTGGCTCAGTGACATCAGCCTTCAGCTGAACGAACTGCACTCCTGTGATCCACAGGAGAAATACAGCCAAACAAGCTTTACTTCTTTAAGAATTTTTGCTCCATCTGTCTCAAGGGGTTAGACAAAAAAAAAAAAAAAAAGGACACCAATATCACTTAAATACCCTTATTTGCAACCATGAGCGTCGTGTCACATTAGCCTCTACGTTCTCATGCAGCGCAGGCGTTACCCAACAATGGCCCTGGAAGTGCAATACCTACTTCCCTACCACCATTAGCTTTCAAGGACCTAGTGGCCAGTGAAGTTTTTTCAGTCACCATGGCAACCAGAAACTGTGCAGGCCTAGAATAGGAAATACAGATATGCTAGTCCATGTCTTATCAAGAAAAGGCCAAAAGGTCTCCATAATAAATACAATGCAGGTGCAACCCTCACCTTGGTTTCAATTCCACAGGCAGGGTGCCAAGGAAGAGATTCTCCTTAGGAAACTGTATCCAGCCTACTAAACCTATTAGAAGATTCCACCAGGAAGGACCTATACTCCATAGCCCCATTCATACTTGAGTGTTGTCTGCTAGGTTCCCTAAGGCTAAACCTGACTACACTCAGCATACAAGTGTAAATAGGGACAATTAAAAAGAAATGGGACTTTATATGTTCTGTCACCCTACATTCAAAAAAGTACATAAAATTATAATTTTTTGTTTATTCTAGCGTTTTTGGTCCCACAGACTGCAAAAGAAGCAGTCGTAAACTTGCAATATGGGCGTTTTTACACCTGAAGAACTTCTCTCTTCCTATAGATCTGCTTTTCTGTCCTTGTCCACACAAGGAAACAACCTGATGAAGCTTGATAATCATGCAAGAACACTTGAAAAACACACTTCACAATCACCAGGAATTACACTCTAAGGTCTGAATGCAAGCTTAAAGGGTACACAAACCCCTAGGTATACAAAAGTAGCTCAAAGAGCCTTGGGGTTATTTGGTGGTTTGCAGCCCTTACCAAACAGGCTTAATTTTGACAGATGCACAGAAGGTAGCCGTCTAGGCGGCTCAAACTTTAGCTGAACCTTGCAAGAAAAAACACACCCCAGGCTGCTCCAACCCCCAGCAGACCTGTGACCATGCTAAACACCACCTAATCATTCTTAACACAGAATGCAGTAAATGTGTGCTGAGAAGTGCAAATGCTGAGTCCAAGTGTGAAAACTACCAGTAATCCCCACAAAACCTCACCGGGATTGGGGAAGAGGGGGATGTTCCAATATGTAGCTATTAAAAAAGATTTAACAAGGTATTCTCTTGCTTTCCACCAGCCTTAGTTCTGTGGAGCCCTCCTAGCCCCTACATGACCATCAGTAAGGATGGAGGGTCTTCACACACTGGCTGCTGGCCTATAAGAAAAATAAATGGGGAAATGCCTGTTGATGTGCAGGAATACAAGACAGAGGAAAAAATAAGAGCAGCTCCTTTTTCTTAACCCCTACCCGACCAGCCGCCACAGTTTTACTGCTTCCCTGGGCGAACCGTAGTAGCTGTACGTCGGTTCGCCTTGTGACCACTAGGGGGCGCACACACACGGCGAGACGCCAGAGCGCCTGCCCGCTGGGCACCCACGATCGCTCCACAGAGACAGAACGGAGATCTGTCAGTGTAAACTGACAGATCTCCGGGCTCTCAGGGGTGAGGTGAGCGATCGGCCTCCTCACCCAGGCAGTCCCATCCCCCCTCAGTTAGAATCACTCCCTAGGACACACAGTTATCCCCTTGATTGCCCCCTAGTGTTAACCCCTTCCAGTGAAATTTGCACAGTAATCAGTGCATTTTTATAGCACTGATTGCTGTATAAATGTCAATGGTCCAAAAATGTGTCAAGTGTGCAATCTTAATGCCTTAATGTCGCAGTCCCGATAAAAAAAAAAAAAAAGCTGATCACCGCTATTACTAGTAGAAAAAATAATAATAAAAATGCCATAAATCTATCCCCTATTTTGGAGACGCTATAAAACTTTTGTGCAAACCAATCAAAAAACACTGATTGCGATTTTAAATACCAAAAATATGTAGAAGAATACGTATCGGCCTAAAGGAAAAAACTCCTGCCCCTGCAGTCTCAATGTGAAAGCCAGAGTGCTTTCACACTGAGGCGATGCGAGAAAAAAAGTCCTGCAAGCAGCATCTTTGAGGCGGTAAAGGAGCGGTGTGTGTGTGTGTATACCGCTCCTTTACCGCTGCTGCCCATTGAAATCAATGGGACAGCGCGGCTATACCGCCCGCAAAGCCTCTGCAGAGGCACTTTGCAGTGGTTTTTAACCCCTTCTCGGTTGCTACCGGGGGTTAAAACCGCAACGCTAGCGGCCGAATAGCGCCGCAAAAGGAACGGTATAGCGGCGCTAAAAATAGCGCCGCTATACCCCCAGTGCACCTCCCGCCCCAGTGTGAAAGCGGCCTTATAGCAAAGTACAAAATATTGTGTTAATTTCAAAATTGTCGATCTTTTTTTGTTTTTAACGTAAAAAATAAAAACCGCAGAGGTGATCAAATACGACCAAAAGAAAGCTCTATTTGTGGGAAAAAAAGGACGTCAATTTTGTTTGGGTACACCGTCGCACGACCGCGCAATTGTCAGTTAAAGCGACGCAGTGCCGTATCGCAAAAAATGGCCTGGTCATTCAGTAGCCAAATCTTCCGGGGCTGAAGTGGTTAAAAAAAAAAAAAAATAATCAGAAAAATACTTAATTGGACAAAAATAAAAAATCAGTTTGACACAAAGTGCATCTGATACATAAAGAATTTTGACATCAGTCTCAAGCTCACCACTCCTCTCCACATCACAATCAGACATGGGTCACATCATAACACTGGCTTACATAAATATCATATTTTTACTTTTTAAAGTGTTCAGGGGTTTTGTTTTCATTGTCTAGTGCCAAATATTTTATTGAGTTCTATATAGGGCCAAAACAACTAATCGATTAATCGACAACTAATCGATTATAAAATTAATCGGCCAGTAACATAATGGGGTTAAAAATAAATAAAAAATAGCTCTTTATAGTACAAAAAGAGCAAATCTCTACTGTAAATATTACTTTCACTGTCTCACAGTAAAAAATTAACCCCTTACAGTAGCGATTTGCTCTTTTTGTACTAATTTTAGTTTTTTTTAACCCCATTATGTTACTAAACATCTCAGGCCCGGGTCACACCTCTGTTTTTTGGTGCTTTTTGCAGAAACACACTACAGTTCATTTACATGGTTTCCTATGGGACATCCATGATTTTTTCAGCTGCTGCGTATTTGGAAAGGGTAAGGACTTTAATGCAAAACGGGGCTTTTTTTGGTTCAATATACTTCAATGGAGAACTTGCAGAAAAGCAGGTCATGCATTTTTGCGGCAATTTGTGTTTTTTAATCTGCCTAACAACAAATTGGACAAAAAAAATGTCAAAATGCAAATCGTCGTAAAATTACTTTTTTTTTTTTTTTTTAAGGTTATTAACCGATTAATCAAAACAATAAATCAGCCAACTAATCGATTATGAAAATAATCGTTAGTTGCAGCCCTAGTTCTATAGGCTAGAAGGTAGAGCTTCACAATTCTGGCTAAAATGAGAATCACTATTTTTTTGCTTAGAATAAAGATCACAATTCTCGCGGCGTAACATTATCTTTCACATTATACAAACAAAATGGGCTAACTTTACTGTTTAGTTTTTTTTTTAATTCATTAAAGTGTATTTTTTCCAAATAAATTGCGTTTGAAAGACCGCTGCGCAAATACAGTGTGATATAAAATATTGCAAAAACCGCCATTTTATTCTCTAGGGATATATATATATATATATTTATTTATTTATTTATCACACACACACACACACACACACACACACACACACACACACACACTAAAGGCCCCTTTCACACTGGGGCGGTTTGCAGGCGCTATTTAGCTAAAAAGCTATTTAGCGCCTGCAAACCGAGCCTAAACAGCGGCTCCTTTCGCTCCAATGTGAAAGCCCCGAGGGCTTTCACACTGGAGCGGTGCGCTAGCAGGACGGTAAAAAAAGTCCTGCTAGCCGCATCTTTGAAGCGGTGAGAGGAGCGGTGTGTTTACCGCTCCTCCACCGCTCCTTCCCATTGAAATGCATGGGATACCGCGGTAATACCGCCCGCAAACAGCGGCTGTAATAATAATAATAATAATAATAAAACACAGCATGTGTTCCCCCTCAAAGACCATAACAGACCCTTTGGTCTGCTATGGATTTTAAGGGGAACCCCCACGCCGAACAGCGTGGGGTCCTCCCCAAAATTCATAACAGACCCTTATCTGAGCACACAGCCTGGCAGGTCAGGAAAGGAGGCCCCCCCCCAACTGTACCAGGCTGTAATACCCTCAACATGGGGGGGGTGGGTGCTTTGGAGACCCCCTCCCCAAAGCACCTTGTCCCCATGTTGATGAGGACAAGGGCCTTTTCCCGACAGCCCTGGCTGTTGGTTGTCGGGGTCTGCGGGCTGGGGGGCTCATCTGAAAGCCCCCTTTAACAAGGGCCCCCCCCAGATCCCAGCCCACCCACCCTATGTGAAAGAGTATCGGGTACATTGTATCCCTATCCATTCGCCTAAAAAAAAAAAGTGTCAAAACTAAAACAGGCTTTTAAAGTGGTTGTTAACCCTTGGGAAAAAAAAAAAACCCCTGCAAGACAAAAGGCATAATGAGCTAGTATGCTAGCTCATTATGAATTACTTACCTTACATCGAAGCCCCGGCAGTGATCCTTGTCGCCACCCCCCCTCCGCTGGCGACATCTCTCCCGGGAGTTACTTCTGGGTGTCGCGGCTCCCGTGCTGTGATTGGCCGGAGCTGCGATGATTTCACTCCTGCACATGCGCGTGGGAGATGCCGGTAACGCCACAGTCACTGAAGCAACGGCACATACGTGCCATTGCTTCAGTTTGCCTCAGTGTGCATGTGCCGATGATATCGGCACATGCAGGGGACATCTCCTAAATGGTACGGGTTTAGGAGATATCCTGGGTAGCTACAGGTAAGCCTTAATATAGGCTTACCTGTATCATAAAGTGGTCTGTAAGGGTTTACAACCACTTTAAATTATTAAGGCAGCAACGGAGTCGCTTCTGATTTATTTTCCCCTCTCCGTGTCTTCTCCCTCCTTTGCTGACATCTTCTGCCTCTGCCGGTTCTTCTCCCCTCTCCGGTTCTCTTCCGCTCTCCGCTGAGGTCTTCTAGCCCTCTCCAGTTCTTCTGCCTTTGCGCTGTCTTCTCCCTCTGTTGTTCTTCTGATGTTGCCTCGACGCGCTCTCCTGGTGCAATGCCAGATCCGCCGTGTGCTATGACTTATAAAGACATGGGGTGGGGCATCCATGTGATGCATCATGGAGACCCCGCCCCCTATGACATCATCGCCCAGGGCATGATGGGAGTCACATTAGCGTGGAGTTTCTACTAAAGATTCATACCAGACACAAAGTGCCTGGCATTGTTGGGATCAAAGTCGGGTCTCGTTCATTGAAGTCGGACGGAAGTCGCAGGGCAAAGTCGGATCCACAGTCATACGACTGTCGTGTCGTACCAGTGTGAACCTGGCCTTCGTGGTTAAACTGACCTCATTTACACACAGAAGTTCATTCCTTTGTTCTAAGACCGAAATGTTACTTTGTTTATAGTCATCTCCGATGTTAAGAAACTTGGCAGGCTGCCTGGATTTTTTTTATTTTTTTTGTTGGCTGTCAGAAGCGAGCAGAGAATAGAAGTCTACCGATATTTGCAGTTTTTTCATTAATCGGCATCGGCCGATTGTTAAAAAAAAAAAAAAAAAGCCGATTTAAACTTCAGCGCGACTTGCAAATAGCTTCTGTAATAGAAGTCAATACAAGTTGCCTGAGAAGTTTCCTGTGGAAGCGATTTCTCCCTCCTGGGCAGCCTGCCAAGTGTGAGGTGAGATAAGATACAATGTTTAAACTTCAAAGGACTGTAAAGGTGTGTAGGAGTTCTCAGTTTAACCATTTAAAAAGACTAAGGCCCCTTTCACACGGGGCGGATCCGTGCAGATCCGCCCCGTGAAGCTCCGCTTGCTCAGCGGGGATCGCTCCGTTGATCCCCGCTGAGCCGACGGATGACTGGGCGGTCCCCGCACACTGTGCAGGGACCGCCCTGTCAGAGCGCCGCTCTCCCCTATGGGGAATCAGATGACGACGGACCGTAGAGTCCGTTGTCATCCGATCCGCTCCGCCGACGGAAGGAAAAATAGGGTTTTCCTCCGTCACACTTTGGCGGAGCGGAGCGGATGTCAGCGGACATGTCTCCGCTGACATCCGTGCCTCCATAGGGGTGCATGGAGGATCCGTTTCAGGTCCGCCTAAAAAACTGACAGGCGGACCTGAACGGACCTCCGTGTGAAAGAGCCCTAAATCTTTTTTGACACTTGTTGCTTACAAGTAAAAATCCTGTATTTTCTGCTAGAAAATCACGTAGAACCCCCAAACATTATATATTTTTTTAACGAATAAAAAAATAAAAATAAAAAACGAAACAGTAAAGTTAGCCCATATTTTTTTTCGTCCAAAAGTTTTGATTACCTGTTTGTGTATTCATGAGAGAATATATATATATTATTTTCTAACTTGTACATACAAGTGCACTGATTGGAGGCTTGTTGTGTTTAAAATAAATGTTTAAATTTAAAAAAAAAATTCTATATCACTTATTATTTAGCGGAGTAATAATGGAACTTCCGCTTTTCGGAATCCTCCCCCTCCGGTATCACATTTGGCACCTTTCAGGGGGAGGAGGGAGCAGATACCCGTGTAATCCAGGTATTTGCTCCCTCTTCCGGGTATAGATCACCGTGGTGACTGCGGTGACCTACGTCACATCTGGCGCCTACTCCGCCCCCCCCGCTGTCTTCTGGGAGACACACAGGTCCCAGAAGACAGCAGGGACCAGTGGGATCGCGCAGCGCGACTTGCGCATGCACAGTATGGAACCAGGAAGTGAAGCCGCAAGGCTTCACTTCCTGAATCCCTTACCAAAGATGGCAGCACAGGAACCCAAGAAAGAGATCGGCTTCGGGTGCCAACATCGTGGGCACCCTGGACAGGTAAGTGTCCATATATTAAAAGTCATATATTAAAGCAGTATTTGTAGCTGCTGACTTTTAATAAAAAAAAATCCGCGGAACTCCGCTGCGTTTTAACACTGGACCATCATTCTAGCGGTGCTATTTGGCTGCTAGCGGGGAGCTTATATCCCAGCTAGCGGCCGATGAAGGGGTTAAATGCTCCCGTGTAGCGCCACTGCAGAAGTGCTTTGCAGGCGGTTCGGCAGCGATGCCAGTTCATTTAAATAGGCAGGAGTGGTGGAGGAGCGGTATACACCGCTCCAAAGATGCTGCTTGCAGGACTTTTTTTTAACGTCCTGCCAGCGCACCGCCTCAGTGTGAAAGCCCTCGGGCTTTCACACTGAGACTGCAGGGGAGCCGTTTTTGCAGGCACTTTACAGGCGCCAATTTTAACCCAAAAGCGCCTGAAAAACGCCCCAGTGTGAAATGTGTCTGTTAGATTTTATGAGATGAAGGGGTGAAAAAAAATAAAAAATAAATCGGCCTAACATATCGGCCCAAAAAAAAAAAATTGCCATCATATATCGGCCATCGGCCGCCGCGATTTCTAAATATCGGCATCGGCCAGAGAAAAAGCCATATCGGTCGACCTTAAGCAGAGAACGCTGTTCACTTGTTACATAGAATTGGGGAAATGCTGTTTTATGATCGGGAAGGGTGTAGAATCGCGATTTTGAGCTCTACTAGAAGGTGCTTACTAAATCAAGACTTGTAGAACTTCTTTGATATACTAGTTATCACAGTTATAACAAACTACAAAAATGGGGGGGGGGGTGGTTCCAACACTTCTATCTACTAAAAAAGGTTGCCTCTTTAGTTTCAGTAACCATATACTGGTACTGAAGGCTTTATCTGGAAAGTATGGGAAATGTGTTCTTTTCGGAATTTATAGGGTTTAAAAATGTCCGATCTTCTAAATAGGATATAATTTGCACCACATGTAACAAGATATATAGATTACACAATCCTTTGGGTGTACAAAATTACACAAAGCCACTAATAATTTCAAGCTAAGGGTCAAAAGTGTCCCATAAATGACATGCTGTTACCATAAGTAGGGCTGCAACAAAGAGACAAAATTCGTAATTTTTAACATACCATAGACAAGATGCATAATGGCTACTGAGGCTGTCCCAGTTTGGATTTAAACTTTACATTCAGATAAGAAACTTGACCAATATTTAGCTCTGGGCAGACATACACAATTAAATATTTCATATCACCCTCAGGGCTTTTAAAACCTAGAGGGCTTGTTTAAACTATGTACAGAGTCCCACATTTCTCTGCACTAGAAAAATGCAGATCTCTGCAAAGGCACATAGAAAACAATTAGGTCTCATTCATAAGGAGAGATTGGATTCATGCCCTGTACACAGGGACGCACAGGTGTTCTGTATACAGGTCCTTCTCAAAAAATTAGCATATTGTGATAAAGTTCATTATTTTCTGTAATGTACTGATAAACATTAGACTTTCATATATTTTAGATTCATTACACACAACTGAAGTAGTTCAATCCTTTTCTTGTTTTAATATTGATGATTTTGGCATACAGCTCATGACAACCCAAAATTCCTATCTCAAAAAATTAGCATATCATGAAAAGGTTCTCTAAACGAGCTATTAACCTAATCATCTGAATCAACTAATTAACTCTAAACAGCTGCAAAAGATTCCTGAGGCTTTTAAAAACTCCCAGCCTGGTTCATTACTCAAAACCGCAATCATGGGTAAGACTGCCGACCTGACTGCTGTCCAGAAGGCCATCATTGACACCCTCAAGCAAGAGGGTAAGACACAGAAATAAATTTCTGAACGAATAGGCTGTTCCCAGAGTGCTGTATCAAGGCACCTCAGTGGGAAGTCTGTGGGAAGGAAAAAGTGTGGCAGAAAACGCTGCACAACGAGAAGAGGTGACCGGACCCTGAAGAAGATTGTGGAGAAGGACCGATTCCAGACCTTGGAGGACCTGCGGAAGCAGTGGACTGAGTCTGGAGTAGAAACATCCAGAGCCACCGTGAACAGGCGTGTGCAGGAAATGGGCTACAGGTGCCGCATTCCCCAGGTCAAGCCACTTTTGAACAAGAAACAGAGGCAGAAGCGCCTGACCTGGGCTACAGAGAAGCAGCACTAGACTGTTGCTCAGTGGTCCAAAGTACTTTTTTCGGATGAAAGCAAATTTTGCATGTCGTTCAGAAATCAAGGTGCCAGAGTCTGGAGGAAGACTGGGGAGAGGGAAATGCCAAAATGCCTGAAGTCCAGTGTCAAGTACCCACAGTCAGTGATGGTCTGGGGTGCCATGTCAGCTGCTGGTGTTGGTCCACTGTGTTTTATCAAGGGCAGGGTCAATGCAGCTAGCTATCAGGAGATTTTGGAGCACTTCATGCTTCCATCTGCTGAAAAGCTTTATGGAGATGAAGATTTCATTTTTCAGCACGACCTGGCACCTGCTCACAGTGCCAAAACCACTGGTAAATGGTTTACTGACCATGGTATTACTGTGCTCAATTGGCCTGCCAACTCTCCTGACCTGAACCCCATAGAGAATCTGTGGGATATTGGGAAGAGAAAGTTGAGAGACGCAAGACCCAACACTCTGGATGAGCTTAAGGCCGCTATCGAAGCATCCTGGGCCTCCATAACACCTCAGCAGTGCCACAGGCTGGTTGCCTCCATGCCACGCCGTATTGAAGCAGTCATTACTGCAAAAGGATTCCCGACCAAGTATTGAGTGCATAACTGAACATAATTATTTGAAGGTTGACTTTTTTTGTATTAAAAACACTTTTCTTTTATTGGTCGGATGAAATATGCTAATTTTTTGAGATAGGATTTTTGGGTTTTCATGAGCTGTATGCCAAAATCATCAATATTAAAACAAGAAAAGGCTTGAACTACTTCAGTTGTGTGTAATGAATCTAAAATATATGAAAGTCTAATGTTTATCAGTACATTACAGAAAATAATGAACTTTATCACAATATGCTAATTTTTTGAGAAGGACCTGTATACCTGTGCGGGTGATCCTATTTAGGTTTACTGGGACACACATGACATTGGTGTGGGTACAGGTGAGTTCAGGGCTGTCCATACAGCCACTGCATCGAAATAGACAGCTATAGAACTGCTGGCACGGGGATATCCGCAAAACCTATGTATCCCCATGCCAGTAAAATATGGCCCTGCACAGGGCACAGATCAAATCTCCCTGTGTGAACGAGACCTTGTTTTCCATGTTCAAAATTGGGTGTATTCCTGCGCTACTGGAGAGGGCTAGCTAGTGATATAAAACTGCTGCAAGCACCAGGGGGGGGGTCAGATCATACCCACGGAAATTAAGTGTATAAAGAGGGGGGTGGTGCTGCGCTGTTTAGTGAAATTCTTCTAAAACTTTGTGTAAGATAATAAAACAAATGCAAATAAACAATTATTGCAAAAAGCACATAAAATAGCAAGATCTTCCAAGATGTGAAAAACGTACAATAAATAATCTTCAAGTGGTGACCATAAAATACGATCTTCTAAAATAGTAAACAATGTGCAACAGGTCTTAACACTGTGTCAAGAAATCAAGATTGTGCAAATCACAAAATAATGAACTGTGACAGTAAATCATAGACAATGAAATCAAAAATGTGAACTGCAAAGCATACGTGCAACCAGTGCAAAAGATACATAAACGCATAAATCAATCCGAGGGGATGTTGCACTTTAAAAAGTGAACGGTGCGACAGGTCTCTGAATATCCTCAAGAGCTAGGATAACCAGGTGAATTGTAACATGCGTCTTTAAATTATAAAATGTTGCAGGGCAATCGCACAAAAAATTGCAGTATATGCGACTATATCAAGTGCAGGTAGAGTTCATTTGGTAAATTGTGAAAAAAAGAAAGCAGTTCATTTATCCTGTGCAGGAAGTGCAGTGATGCATGGAACGCAGGAGGGCCGAGGGGGGTGGTTGTGTGATGGGAATATCGTATTCCTCTTCCTGTGCTGGTGCACTCCGATGGTGGTGACTTTTTGGTAAAGGTGGCCTCTTACCTGTAGGTAGAGAGGTAACAGCATGTAGCAAACAAGATGCTCTGTGTTCCTCTTGCCTGGTTCCTATAGGGGTCCGTGTGTTGTTTGGGATGGTCGTCTCCTAATAGCTGGATGCCGGGGTAATTGGGGTTTCCCTCTGGAGTATGCACTCATATGCCAGCCGTTGTATAAGTAGAAATAAAGAGGGAAGATACTATATGGTGTAGTACGTTTTTAAAACATTTATTGTTCAACACGTTAAAAGCAGTGGTACTCACATTTGGCAGTAACACAATGTAAAAGAATCCACGAGCTGCGAGCTCGTCTGCTGAGCGTCACTTCTAGTTCCTAGATTTGTCTCTACGCGTGGCATCACGGTCACGTGACTTCACCAGGAGATCATGTTCTCCTGATGAAGTAACGTGACCGTGATGCCACACGTAGAGACGAATCTATGTGAGTACCACTGCTTTTAACGTGTTGAACAATAAAGGTTTTAAAAACGTACTACACCATATAGTATCTTCCCTCTTTATTTCTACTTATACAACGGCTGGCATATGAGTGCATACTCCAGAGGGAAACCCCAATTACCCCGGCATCCAGCTATTAGGAGACAACCATCCCAAACAACACACGGACCCCTATAGGAACCAGGCAAGAGGAACACAGAGCATCTTGTTTGCTACATGCTGTTACCTCTCTACCTACAGGTAAGAGGCCACCTTTACCAAAAAGTCACCACCATCGGAGTGCACCAGCACAGGAAGAGGAATACGATATTCCCATCACACAACCACCCCCCCTCGGCCCTCCTGCGTTCCATGCATCACTGCACTTCCTGCACAGGATAAATGAACTGCTTTCTTTTTTCACCATTCACGATTTACCAAATGAACTCTACCTGCACTTGATATAGTCGTATATACTGCAATTTTTGTGCGGTCGCTTTGCAATTTTCTGTGCGATCGCCCTGCAACATTTATAATTTAAAGACACATGTTACAATTCACCTGGTTATCCTAGCTCGTGAGGATATTTTCAGAGACCTGTCGCACTGTGCACTTTTTAAAGTGCAACATCCCCTCGGATTGATTTATGCGTTTATGCATCTTTTGCACTGGTTGCACGTATGCTTTGCGTTTCACATTTTTGATTTCATTGTCTATGATTTACTGTCACAGTTCATTATTTATTTTGTGATTTGCACAATCTTGATTTCTTGACAGTGTTTAGACCTGTTGCACATTGTTTACTATTTTAGAAGATCGTATTTTATGGTCACCACTTGAAGATTTATTGTGCGTTTTTCACATCTTGGAAGATCTTGCTATTTTATGTGCGTTTTGCAATAATTGTTTATTTGCATTTTTTTTATTATCTTACACAAAGTTTTAGAAGAATTTCACTTAATTTATTTCACTAAACAGCGCAGCACCACCCCCCTCTTTATACACTTGTTTTCCATGTTCCCTGTTCACACTATAGCTAAACCTTAAGTACATAGGCGTGCTGTTCTGGGAAATTTGTGAATGGTGGACGCAGTCTTGTCTTCTGGGGGAGAACTTCCGTTTCCGACCGCCTAGAGTGTCGGAATCGAAGTGGGAGCGGGTACCTGTCAAAAATCAGGTACCTGCTCCCCACCCCCGCGCCTCAAAAGTGACAATTTTTCAAGAGGAACGGTGGGACGAGTCCTTAAAGCGGAACTTCCCTTTTGAAATCGTATAAGTACATCTGAACTCGCACAATTTCAAAGCTGCATTTCAGTCAGACTTTGGGGGCCACTTGAAAGAGAGCTATGCGGGTTCATGCACAGATGTCTATTGAAATCGCCCCCGAAGTAGCCAAAAGTAGTGCAGGGACTACTTTTGGAAATCAGTGTGGCGCCGCAAAGTCAACGTCGCACCGCTTGGGATGCTCCTATTGTCGGCAATAGGCTCCGATTTGGACATGCAATTTGACCTGTCAAATCGCATATCAAATCACGCAGGTGCGAATGGGGGCTAAATCCCTAAGGCCCCTTTCACACGGAGGCGTTTTGCAGGCGCTATTACGCTAAAAATAGCGCCTGCAAAGCGCCCTAAAAAAAAACAATACTTTGTATCCAAAGTGAAAGCCTGAGGGCTTTCACCCTGGAGCGGTGCGCTGGCAGGGTAAAAAAAACTTCTGCAAGCCGCATCTTTGAGGCGCGATAGGAGTGGTAAAAATACCGCTCCTATAGCGCCCCTGCCCATTGAAATCAATGGGGTAGCGCCTCCAAAACGCTGCAAAGAGGCGTTGTTGCGGGCGTTTTTAACCCTTTTTCGGCTGCTAGCGGGCGTTAAAATCACCCCGCTAGCGGCAGCAAATCGCGGCAAAAGCGACGGTATAGTGGCGCTAAAAATAGCGCCGCTATACCGCCAGCGCTTCAGTGTGAAAGTAGCCTAAGTGAATCTGTGCAACCAATAGCAGTTGTAAAACATCCCAGTGTACACCGTTTGTACAATTCACGTTATTAGATACAATAAATAGGGGCAAAACAATCAGCAACAGGCAAATTCTCTACAGGAAAAACATGGTCATATTACAAAAAACAAACAAAAAAAAAAAACACACACACATGGACACATCCTCCCTCAACAATTACATCCATGAAGAACGGTACCAAGAACAGGTATCCACCATTCATTTTGTCATGTGTTGAGCAGGATGCCGAGGGGCCACCCACAACCCGGGAGCACCAGAGAGCGATGAGGAGCACCAACTGCCAAGGCATTGAGGAATTAAGTAATTTTCCTTATGAGCCAGGGTTTGTCAATGCCCTAATCAAGGTAAATAGGATGCCAAGCATAATGCCCATTTTATTAACATGTGTGATAGCACACTTGGAGAGGTGTGAATTGGTCCTAATACATTTACACCAACCCCTGTGCCCCACCTCCAGGTCTTCATCACTTTAAAAAAAATATCTTACCAATTCTGCCTTGCTTTACCTATTGCCATGCAATGCTGTCCAGGCCACAGCCCCTGTCCAGTGCTCTTACTACATGTCCATTTTTTCAAACAATGTGCACACACCAAATAGGTCCATTACTTTCTATGTAAGCACAGGAGCACCTTTCAGAATACAGAGGAAAACAAACTGGAGCCCTCTGCTACCGTGGGCAAAACTTGGCAGTGCAAGGTAAGATTTTATGTGGCAAATGATAAGAAGGGTCTGGAAGGATAACGGCACTGTGGTAGATATCACACTTAAACTGACTGATTTCTTATAACATTTAGATTGCTTTTAGCGCTCACTACCCTTGGCCTTTTAAATAATGGGGTTCCCACAGCACTGAAGCATGAAGTAAATTTTAGTTAAAGAGCAGTGACAGTAATACCTGGAAAGGTGCCTTCTACCTTCCCTAAAAGAGTAATAAAAAAAACAAGGGTCAACTGTGATCTCTGCTTGTCAATGACATCACTCCTGTCAGTGTTAAGAAAATCCCCCAGACAAGTCTACTGGAAAATCTTCTCATTGACATACGCTGAGGCAGCTGTAGGACCTGGAGGAGGTGCTCAGAACAGGACCTAAAAGACAATAATGACAGGCAAGCAAGTGACATCAGCAGCTCAGCCCCCTTCACCCTCCCTTATGATCTTGTCTATCTGCACATCCTCCTAAACTGAAGGCCCTAAAGAAGAGTCATTATAAAAGGGAGCACATTTCCTAATACGACTTTTTCCGGAGTGTCTCCTTAAAATAAAACCTTTATAGGTCAGTTATTTATAACAGAGATGTATAGGTCAGTTATTACAACGTGTGGATAATGGTCCGAATGTTTGGTACAAAATTGTGTTTTCTATGCACCAAATGTTTTTTTTCAAGGCAAGGGAGGGTTAGAATCTGAGCCCTTGTCAGTATAATCACTTGTAGCCAAAATAGGATGTTTTTAGTCGTGCTAAGAGAAGGGGGATATACTTACCTTTCTGGTGACCTGTATGTTCAAATGTCATGGCTTCACTACTCCCCTGCTCCACGGCTGAATGGGTTTAATAACAAATTTCCTCTTCTGTATGCAGTGGTTCCTCCCACCAGCTCATTCATCTTTTAATGGCATATGATAGCGGCAGGAACCACGGTGCGCAATGGGGATGCGATGACAGATGGAGTCACACAATGCCATTGTGATCACAAATACACACTGATGGAAAGTGACCTTGGGCTGAGACCCTCTGGTTCCGGTGGTCTGGCCAAGGATCCACGCTTTGTCTAGGAAAGACATTGTGACCTACCAAGAAAACTATGGCAAGAAGGTTCTCAAGCATATCAGACATGGTTCAATCGCTAGCCAACAGAACTGCACAGTAAAATATGGATTATATATCAATAGATAGACAGAGACACACACATATATATACACACCCTGGAATTGGGGGCTAACCCCCTGCCCTTTAGGGGTTTTTGTACCCTTATGGCTTTCATTACCACCCCTTTGAAAAGCAATCCACAAGGTGATAGGGAATGCCCAAAAGCCTGCAGCACTGTGCTGTAACTGCGTGTATGGTGCTGCATCATGGTTCCAGTCACTTACATGCACTGCATTTGGTGGTGGTACTGCCTGCCTAACGCAAACTGTGCTATCATTTTTGCTCTCTGATTCTGGGTGCGGCAGAGTAGTAGCGAGGACCTGGGGGGGTGCGGCGGAGTAGCAGTGTTGTGTACCACTGTCGAGGGCAAGTGTAGCACTTTCGAAGACACAAGGCAGTGTTGTGTAGCACTGTCGAGGACACAAGGCAGTGGTGTGTAGCACTGAGGAACCAGTGTTGTGTGGCACCGAGGACACAAGGCAGTGTTGTGTAGCACCAAGGACACAAGGCAGTGTTGTGTAGCACTGAGGAAGCAGTGTTGTGTGGCACCGAGGACACAAGGCAGTGTTGTGTAGCACAGAGGAAGCAGACTTGTGTAGCACTGAGGACACAAGGCAGTGTTGTGTAGCACTGAGGACACAAGGCAGTGTTGTGTAGCACTGAGGAGGCAGTGTTGTGTAGCACTGAGGACACAAGGCAGTGTTGTGTAGCACTGAGGACACAAGGCAGTGTTGTGTAGCACTGAGGACACAAGGCAGTGTTGTGTAGCACTGAGGAGGCAGTGTTGTGTAGCACTGAGGAGGCAGTGTTGTGTAGCACCGAGGACACAAGGCAGTGTTGTGTAGCACCGAGGACACAAGGCAGTGTTGTGTAGCACCGAGGACACAAGGCAGTGTTGTGTAGCACCGAGGACACAAGGCAGTGTTGTGTAGCACCGAGGACACAAGGCAGTGTTGTGTAGCACCGAGGACACAAGGCAGTGTTGTGTAGCACCGAGGACACAAGGCAGTGTTGTGTAGCACTGAGGAACCAGTGTTGTGTGGCACCGAGGACACAAGGCAGTGTTGTGTAGCACCAAGGACACAAGGCAGTGTTGTGTAGCACTGAGGAAGCAGTGTTGTGTGGCACCGAGGACACAAGGCAGTGTTGTGTAGCACCGAGGAAGCAGACTTGTGTAGCACTGAGGACACAAGGCAGTGTTGTGTAGCACTGAGGACACAAGGCAGTGTTGTGTAGCACTGAGGAGGCAGTGTTGTGTAGCACTGAGGACACAAGGCAGTGTTGTGTAGCACTGAGGACACAAGGCAGTGTTGTGTAGCACTGAGGAGGCAGTGTTGTGTAGCACTGAGGACACAAGGCAGTGTTGTGTAGCACCGAGGACACAAGGCAGTGTTGTGTAGCACCGAGGACACAAGGCAGTGTTGTGTAGCACCGAGGACACAAGGCAGTGTTGTGTAGCACCGAGGACACAAGGCAGTGTTGTGTAGCACCGAGGACACAAGGCAGTGTTGTGTAGCACCGAGGACACAAGGCAGTGTTGTGTAGCACCGAGGACACAAGGCAGTGTTGTGTAGCACCGAGGACACAAGGCAGTGTTGTGTAGCACCGAGGACACAAGGCAGTGTTGTGTAGCACCGAGGACACAAGGCAGTGTTGTGTAGCACCGAGGACACAAGGCAGTGTTGTGTAGCACCGAGGACACAAGGCAGTGTTGTGTAGCACCGAGGACACAAGGCAGTGTTGTGTAGCACCGAGGACACAAGGCAGTGTTGTGTGGCACCGAGGACACAAGGCAGTGTTGTGTGGCACCGAGGACACAAGGCAGTGTTGTGTGGCACCGAGGACACAAGGCAGTGTTGTGTGGCACCGAGGACACAAGGCAGTGTTGTGTGGCACCGAGGACACAAGGCAGTGTTGTGTAGCACCGAGGACACAAGGCAGTGTTGTGTAGCACCGAGGACACAAGGCAGTGTTGTGTAGCACCGAGGACACAAGGCAGTGTTGTGTAGCACCAAGGACACAAGGCAGTGTTGTGTAGCACTGAGGAAGCAGTGTTGTGTGGCACCGAGGACACAAGGCAGTGTTGTGTAGCACCGAGGAAGCAGACTTGTGTAGCACTGAGGACACAAGGCAGTGTTGTGTAGCACTGAGGACACAAGGCAGTGTTGTGTAGCACTGAGGACACAAGGCAGTGTTGTGTAGCACTGAGGACACAAGGCAGTGTTGTGTAGCACTGAGGACACAAGGCAGTGTTGTGTAGCACTGAGGAGGCAGTGTTGTGTAGCACTGAGGACACAAGGCAGTGTTGTGTAGCACCGAGGACACAAGGCAGTGTTGTGTAGCACCGAGGACACAAGGCAGTGTTGTGTAGCACCGAGGACACAAGGCAGTGTTGTGTAGCACCGAGGACACAAGGCAGTGTTGTGTAGCACCGAGGACACAAGGCAGTGTTGTGTAGCACCGAGGACACAAGGCAGTGTTGTGTAGCACCGAGGACACAAGGCAGTGTTGTGTAGCACCGAGGACACAAGGCAGTGTTGTGTAGCACCGAGGACACAAGGCAGTGTTGTGTAGCACCGAGGACACAAGGCAGTGTTGTGTGGCACCGAGGACACAAGGCAGTGTTGTGTGGCACCGAGGACACAAGGCAGTGTTGTGTAGCACCAAGGACACAAGGCAGTGTTGTGTAGCACCAAGGACACAAGGCAGTGTTGTGTAGCACCAAGGACACAAGGCAGTGTTGTGTAGCACCAAGGACACAAGGCAGTGTTGTGTAGCACTGAGGAAGCAGTGTTGTGTGGCACCGAGGACACAAGGCAGTGTTGTGTAGCACCGAGGAAGCAGACTTGTGTAGCACTGAGGACACAAGGCAGTGTTGTGTAGCACTGAGGACACAAGGCAGTGTTGTGTAGCACTGAGGAGGCAGTGTTGTGTAGCACTGAGGACACAAGGCAGTGTTGTGTAGCACTGAGGACACAAGGCAGTGTTGTGTAGCACTGAGGAGGCAGTGTTGTGTAGCACTGAGGACACAAGGCAGTGTTGTGTAGCACCGAGGACACAAGGCAGTGTTGTGTAGCACCGAGGACACAAGGCAGTGTTGTGTAGCACCGAGGACACAAGGCAGTGTTGTGTAGCACCGAGGACACAAGGCAGTGTTGTGTAGCACCGAGGACACAAGGCAGTGTTGTGTAGCACCGAGGACACAAGGCAGTGTTGTGTAGCACCGAGGACACAAGGCAGTGTTGTGTAGCACCGAGGACACAAGGCAGTGTTGTGTAGCACCGAGGAAGCAGACTTGTGTAGCACTGAGGACACAAGGCAGTGTTGTGTAGCACCGAGGACACAAGGCAGTGTTGTGTAGCACCGAGGACACAAGGCAGTGTTGTGTAGCACCGAGGACACAAGGCAGTGTTGTGTAGCACCGAGGACACAAGGCAGTGTTGTGTAGCACCGAGGACACAAGGCAGTGTTGTGTAGCACCGAGGACACAAGGCAGTGTTGTGTAGCACTGAGGACACAAGGCAGTGTTGTGTAGCACTGAGGACACAAGGCAGTGTTGTGTAGCACTGAGGAGGCAGTGTTGTGTAGCACCGAGGACACAAGGCAGTGTTGTGTAGCACCGAGGACACAAGGCAGTGTTGTGTAGCACCGAGGACACAAGGCAGTGTTGTGTAGCACCGAGGACACAAGGCAGTGTTGTGTAGCACCGAGGACACAAGGCAGTGTTGTGTAGCACCGAGGACACAAGGCAGTGTTGTGTAGCACCGAGGACACAAGGCAGTGTTGTGTAGCACCGAGGACACAAGGCAGTGTTGTGTAGCACCGAGGACACAAGGCAGTGTTGTGTAGCACCGAGGACACAAGGCAGTGTTGTGTAGCACCGAGGACACAAGGCAGTGTTGTGTAGCACCGAGGACACAAGGCAGTGTTGTGTAGCACCGAGGACACAAGGCAGTGTTGTGTGGCACCGAGGACACAAGGCAGTGTTGTGTGGCACCGAGGACACAAGGCAGTGTTGTGTAGCACCAAGGACACAAGGCAGTGTTGTGTAGCACCAAGGACACAAGGCAGTGTTGTGTAGCACCAAGGACACAAGGCAGTGTTGTGTAGCACCAAGGACACAAGGCAGTGTTGTGTAGCACCAAGGACACAAGGCAGTGTTGTGTAGCACTGAGGAAGCAGTGTTGTGTGGCACCGAGGACACAAGGCAGTGTTGTGTAGCACCGAGGAAGCAGACTTGTGTAGCACTGAGGACACAAGGCAGTGTTGTGTAGCACTGAGGACACAAGGCAGTGTTGTGTAGCACTGAGGAGGCAGTGTTGTGTAGCACTGAGGACACAAGGCAGTGTTGTGTAGCACTGAGGACACAAGGCAGTGTTGTGTAGCACTGAGGAGGCAGTGTTGTGTAGCACTGAGGACACAAGGCAGTGTTGTGTAGCACCGAGGACACAAGGCAGTGTTGTGTAGCACCGAGGACACAAGGCAGTGTTGTGTAGCACCGAGGACACAAGGCAGTGTTGTGTAGCACCGAGGACACAAGGCAGTGTTGTGTAGCACCGAGGACACAAGGCAGTGTTGTGTAGCACCGAGGACACAAGGCAGTGTTGTGTAGCACCGAGGACACAAGGCAGTGTTGTGTAGCACCGAGGACACAAGGCAGTGTTGTGTAGCACCGAGGAAGCAGACTTGTGTAGCACCGAGGACACAAGGCAGTGTTGTGTAGCACCGAGGACACAAGGCAGTGTTGTGTAGCACCGAGGACACAAGGCAGTGTTGTGTAGCACCGAGGACACAAGGCAGTGTTGTGTAGCACCGAGGACACAAGGCAGTGTTGTGTAGCACCGAGGACACAAGGCAGTGTTGTGTAGCACCGAGGACACAAGGCAGTGTTGTGTAGCACCGAGGACACAAGGCAGTGTTGTGTAGCACCGAGGACACAAGGCAGTGTTGTGTAGCACCGAGGACACAAGGCAGTGTTGTGTAGCACCGAGGACACAAGGCAGTGTTGTGTAGCACCGAGGACACAAGGCAGTGTTGTGTAGCACCGAGGACACAAGGCAGTGTTGTGTAGCACTGAGGACACAAGGCAGTGTTGTGTAGCACCGAGGACACAAGGCAGTGTTGTGTAGCACCGAGGACACAAGGCAGTGTTGTGTAGCACCGAGGACACAAGGCAGTGTTGTGTAGCACCGAGGACACAAGGCAGTGTTGTGTAGCACCGAGGACACAAGGCAGTGTTGTGTAGCACCGAGGACACAAGGCAGTGTTGTGTAGCACCGAGGACACAAGGCAGTGTTGTGTAGCACCGAGGAAGCAGACTTGTGTAGCACTGAGGACACAAGGCAGTGTTGTGTAGCACTGAGGAGGCAGTGTTGTGTAGCACTGAGGACACAAGGCAGTGTTGTGTAGCACCGAGGACACAAGGCAGTGTTGTGTAGCACCGAGGACACAAGGCAGTGTTGTGTAGCACCGAGGACACAAGGCAGTGTTGTGTAGCACCGAGGACACAAGGCAGTGTTGTGTAGCACCGAGGAAGCAGACTTGTGTAGCACTGAGGACACAAGGCAGTGTTGTGTAGCACCGAGGACACAAGGCAGTGTTGTGTAGCACCGAGGACACAAGGCAGTGTTGTGTAGCACCGAGGACACAAGGCAGTGTTGTGTAGCACCGAGGACACAAGGCAGTGTTGTGTAGCACCGAGGACACAAGGCAGTGTTGTGTAGCACCGAGGACACAAGGCAGTGTTGTGTAGCACCGAGGACACAAGGCAGTGTTGTGTAGCACCGAGGACACAAGGCAGTGTTGTGTAGCACCGAGGACACAAGGCAGTGTTGTGTAGCACCGAGGACACAAGGCAGTGTTGTGTAGCACCGAGGACACAAGGCAGTGTTGTGTAGCACTGAGGACACAAGGCAGTGTTGTGTAGCACCGAGGACACAAGGCAGTGTTGTGTAGCACCGAGGACACAAGGCAGTGTTGTGTAGCACCGAGGAAGCAGACTTGTGTAGCACTGAGGACACAAGGCAGTGTTGTGTAGCACCGAGGACACAAGGCAGTGTTGTGTAGCACCGAGGACACAAGGCAGTGTTGTGTAGCACCGAGGACACAAGGCAGTGTTGTGTAGCACCGAGGAAGCAGACTTGTGTAGCACTGAGGACACAAGGCAGTGTTGTGTAGCACCGAGGACACAAGGCAGTGTTGTGTAGCACCGAGGACACAAGGCAGTGTTGTGTAGCACCGAGGACACAAGGCAGTGTTGTGTAGCACCGAGGACACAAGGCAGTGTTGTGTAGCACCGAGGACACAAGGCAGTGTTGTGTAGCACCGAGGACACAAGGCAGTGTTGTGTAGCACCGAGGACACAAGGCAGTGTTGTGTAGCACCGAGGACACAAGGCAGTGTTGTGTAGCACCGAGGACACAAGGCAGTGTTGTGTAGCACCGAGGACACAAGGCAGTGTTGTGTAGCACCGAGGACACAAGGCAGTGTTGTGTAGCACCGAGGAAGCAGACTTGTGTAGCACTGAGGACACAAGGCAGTGTTGTGTAGCACCGAGGACACAAGGCAGTGTTGTGTAGCACCGAGGACACAAGGCAGTGTTGTGTAGCACCGAGGAAGCAGACTTGTGTAGCACTGAGGACACAAGGCAGTGTTGTGTAGCACCGAGGACACAAGGCAGTGTTGTGTAGCACCGAGGACACAAGGCAGTGTTGTGTAGCACCGAGGACACAAGGCAGTGTTGTGTAGCACCGAGGACACAAGGCAGTGTTGTGTAGCACCGAGGACACAAGGCAGTGTTGTGTAGCACCGAGGACACAAGGCAGTGTTGTGTAGCACCGAGGACACAAGGCAGTGTTGTGTAGCACCGAGGACACAAGGCAGTGTTGTGTAGCACCGAGGACACAAGGCAGTGTTGTGTAGCACCGAGGACACAAGGCAGTGTTGTGTAGCACCGAGGAAGCAGACTTGTGTAGCACTGAGGACACAAGGCAGTGTTGTGTAGCACTGAGGACACAAGGCAGTGTTGTGTAGCACTGAGGACACAAGGCAGTGTTGTGTAGCACTGAGGACACAAGGCAGTGTGGTCCGCCATGCACACCCTGACACACACATCACCCATAAGGCCCAGTGCGGGGGAGGAGAGGGCGCGCTAGGTGACAGGGTGTCCTCGTACCACATGGCCCCCATACACACTGTGACACCGTGGTGACTGGCACACTATATATACACAACGTGTTATAATAAAGGACAGCCTGTCAGACACATTTATAAGAGGAAGCTCCCCTGACACACACACATTCACACTGCTGCCACTGACCCGGCGTTGAGGCCCCCGGTGCGGGCGGTCAGGCCCGGGATCCACGCTCTCCGGTAGCTCTGTTCTCCGCCCGCTGTATCCGGCGGCCCGCTCGGTTTATCACCTGAGGCCCATGATGGCTGCGAGGCCCGAGACCTGCGGAGAGTGACAGGAGGAGAGAACACGAGACAAGCGGGAGACGCACAGCACAGCACAGCACAGCAGTGCACTGGAGAAGTGGGAGGGGATACCATAGAGAGGATGGAGGGAGGAGGAGGAGAGTGCACCATTGTACACACAGGGAGGAGGAGAAGGTGGTGTGCAGAGGGAGGAAAGTGCATACAGAACACGGTGTGCTGGAAAGACTGTCAGATGACACAACAATGGAGACTGATGGCAGAAGGACAACCTCCATAGTAGGGATGTATAGGAGGACATACACCTGTCATAGGAGAAGAATGGAGGCCTGAAGAGCCATTTTCACTACATGTGGCTCAGTGAATGTACACATCTTGCCAATGAATGGTGGCCTCCCTGAGGTCCTCTCTGAATGCAGTGGGCCTGGGTGCAAGATCCCAAGGTGGACCCCATCCTCAAGACTCTACGCTGCACCACCGAATGTTATGGGGGCACGCACAGTCAGCAACCCTAAGCACAAACCAGTGGCAGCTATTGATTTGTGCCCAATAAATACCTGGTTCCCTCAGAATGTTAGGGCTCATACACACAGTTTGGCTATTACACATAAAACCAAGTGGTTTAGGTTCAAGGGTGGTATGGGTGCAGCATACAGTCCACTGCCAGCGGGCTGGCAAAACCAAAGACAGGCTGGAAAACAAGGGGGGTGGATGTCCCATACACAGAAATTCCACATTAAGGGCATACGATCCTTGGCATAGCGACTGGCACTGACTGGCAGCAGCTTCTTCAGAGAGCTTTGATATCATTGCCATTAACTTCAGTACAGACTGGAGGAGTGTTTACTGTTGATGTGCTGTTGTTTGGTACCGACCATCACCAAGGCAATGCAGAGTAACCCTTGAAGCGGAACTTCACCCTAAAAGGGAAGTTCCACTTTATGTCCTCCTCCCTCTCCTTTAACACTTTTGGAAATTTTTTTGTGGGGGAGTGGGTACCTAGATTTGGTAGGTACCCACACCCACTTCTGGTCGGATTGCCTAGGTGATTCCACTGAAAGTTCAGCCCCCCCACCCACAACCTCTTGGGACATGCCACAGATCTCAAGAGGTTGTGGGATCATTCACACAGCGCGGCGCGTGCATGCACAGTGGGAAGCCAGTAGTTAAGCTGCAAGGAGTCATAGCTGGCTTCCCACACTAAGCATACCTGCACCAGGGAGCCAACGACTGGCAAAGAACCAGCCCAGGTGAGGACAGTGCTTAATCCCTGGACAAGTAAGTGTCCTTTTATTAAAAGTCAGCAGCTGGCTGCCATTTTGTTTTTCTCTATTCGTGTCAAGGGTAAGAAGAGGAAGAAGATGTTCTCCGTGGTGAGGAACGCGCTGCAAATCTCCGGTCGCGGTGTGCAGAGAACGATCAGCAGACGATCTCATCACAAAGCTGAAGCTATAGGAACGCCATCCTGGCCTCCGGGAGCGCCTTCTGTATCGGCATCTGGACCTATGTGATCACCTCCACAGGGATTTTCTGGAACACGTCTCCAGTGGGTAAAGTGACACCGAAGGAATGGCGACAGAAGTAGAGGGACTCCGGAGTGGCTTCACATGAGCTGTACATAGACCAGCCTTATCTCCCCGCTATGACCTCTGTGTGCTCCTCCAACAGGGCGGGGCCCGATGTAATAAATCTGAAATAAATGTATAAATCTCAAAAGTCAGCAGCTACAGTATTTGTAGCTGCTGACTTTTATTTTTTCAAATGGGCTGAAGATCCTTTATTAACCGCCTCCCAGCCTTTTAAGAACTTCTAGATGCCAGGAGGTGGGCATCTGGGTCATGTGATTGGCTGTCACAGAGGTCACATGATTGGAAAGCTGCTGATCGCAAGTATGTAGCCAGAGCTTTACAGTCCCTGCCTGTGACTGTGCTGGGAGTGCGCTGTCAGCACATTTTTGTGTTTACATAGGGCCGCATATATACAGCCTTGGCATTAAAGCCCACCAATCGAGAGGCCACATATACAGTCATGACCAAAAATATTGGCCCCCCTGCATTTCTGTCAGATAATGCACCACTTCGCCCAGAAAAGTAGAGAAACAAAAAGCCAAATCTGACACATTCCACAAAAAACTCCAAAAACGTACTGGATAAAATTATTGGCACCTTCTGAAAATTGTAAGAAATAATTGCATTCCAAGTTTGTGATGTCTCTGTAATTTGTAATTAAACTCACCCGTACCAATTAACAGGTGCTGACAATATAGAAATCACACTGGCAACCAGTTAAAATGGTGAAAAATGGACTCAGCCTTTCTGCTACACGGAGCATGGAGAAGAGAAGAGCAGCAAAGAACTGTCTGAGGATTTGAGAACAAAACTTGTGGAAAAGCATGGACAATCTCAAGGTTACAAGTCCATCTCCAGAGATCTTAATGTTCTTGTCTCCACTGTGCGCAACATTGTCAAGAAGTTTACAGCCCATGGCACTGTAGCTTAAGCCCCGTACACACGGTCTGACTTTTTGCCAACAAACTTGATTTTGAGCAAGTTTGCCAAAAAATCCAACCGTACGTACGCTCCATCGGACAAACTTTTTTGGTTTTCATCGGACAAATGTTCGGTCTGCAAACGGACAAACTTCCGATGGAGCAAAGGACGACCGTGTGTACAGAAAACCATCGGATTTTTGTCCGATGGACTAAACAAATAATGTTAAAATCAACCAACAATAGCAGAAGTTGACCAAAGGGTGGCGGTAAAGAGCAGAAAAACCATGTGATGTTGGAAAAAAGTTTTGGGAAAGTTTGTAGAAAAGTCCTGTGGTGTGTATGCTACGGATGTGCCCGGCCAACTCCGTTCGGACTAAAATCCACGGAAAATTCAGATGGAAGTCCGACCGTGTGTACGAGGCTTTAAGGTGACCAGACATCCCTGGTTTTAGGGGACAGTCCCCGGATTGAGGACGCTGTCCCCGGTTTTCTCCCCGGATTGGATTTGAACAGGGGCTGGGGCTATTTCAAAGACAGTCAGTGCAGAATTAAAAAAACAAACAGAGTTACACACCCCCGCTCCGCCACTCCTACTAGCTTAGGGGGGGGTGTATTTTTTCCATTATCTGTGCCCCCTTTCTGATGATCAGGTGCTGGTCGGATCGGAGGGAATATTTCTTCAGTTCCCGGTGCATGGCCATTCAGCTCCGCTCGCATGTTCTTCTGCCTTGGCTCAAGTCCCGGCCAGCCGCCTGCCTGCTTATCTCCTTGCCTTCCCTGGTGTAGTGATCTTCCTCTGCACCCCACCCAGTAGTCCGGAGAGTAAAGCCTCATACACACGATCGGATTTTTCGACAACAAATGTGTGATGGCAGGGTTTTGGCAGATAATCCTAACGTTCGGACAATTGTTGTCGGATTTTTCGACAAATGTTTTTTAGCATGCTTTAAAACGGTCCGACAACAAATGTGTCTTGTCGGATTATCCGATCGTGTGTACACAAGTACGTCGGAAAAAATCCAAAGTACAAACACGCATGCTCCGAACCAATGCTAACCATAGCACAACATTAGTAGAAGTTGCCCAAAGGGTGGCGCTAAAGAGCTGAAAAACCACGTTGTTTCGTGTTTGTTGGCTGAAAAAGTTCTGCCATCTGTATGCAGAACAAGTTCACGGCCAACGCCCTTCGCACAAAATTCCACGGATTTGTCTGATGGAAATCAGAGTGTGTACGAGGCTTAAGACCTGACAGGATGTGAGACGACGGGCAGAGAGTCGCTGATTGTCGCCAAAAAAATATGTCCTCGATTTAATTTAAAAAATCTGGTCACCTTACTGTAGCTAAACTCCCTGGATGTGGATGAATGATAAACATTGATCATAGTTTGCAATGAATGATTGTTCGAATTGTGAATAAAGAACCTTGATCAACTTCCAGACAAATTCAAGTTGACCTTCAGGCACAGGGTATAACTGTGTCAGCTCACACTATACGTCGCCATCTGAATGAAAAGGGACACTATGGTAGGAGGACCCCATTGCTGACACAGAAACATAAAAAAGCCAGACTGAAGTTTGCAAAGCTTACCTGAGGAAGCCAAAATCCTTTTGGGAGTTTGTGTTGTGGACAAACAAAACAAAAAATTACAGCTTTTTGGTAAAGCCCATCATTCTACTGTTTTCAGAAAAAGAAATGAGGCCTTTAAATAAAAGTACAGTCAAACATAGTGGAGGTTCACTGATGTTTTGGGGTTGCTTTGCTGTTTCAGGCACTGGATATCTTGACTGTGTGCATGGCATTATGAAATCTGATAACTACCAAAGAATTCTGGGGTGCAATGTAGGGCCCAGTGTCAGAAAGTTGGGTCTCCGTCAGAGGTTATGGGTCTTACAGCAGGGCAATGACCCAAAGCACAAGTCAAAAAGCACCCAGAAATGGTTTAAGACAAAGCGATTGTCACGTACCTTACAGCGGTGCCGAGAGAGTGGGGGTGGCCTCGTGCACGGTCCCGATCCCGACACCCCCTGGAGGTGGAGACAGGGAGTGCAGGGGCACGAGAGGGTGCAGGTGCCTGTTAGTCCAGGTAGAGTCTTTGGAAGCACTGGGACTTCTTGAACACAGAAGCTGCAGCAACAACGTCAGATCCGTTCAGGGGAGATCAGGCAGGGTAAACAGGTGCAGGCAGGAGTCGGCAGCAGGCTGGCGGAGAAGGTACCAAATCAGGAAACAAGATCAAAGTCCAAGCCGGGGTCAGTATAACAGGCAGAGGCAGGTAAGGAGGATCCGAGAAGGGTAGTCAAACAAGCCAGGTATTTTCAGGAACAGGTCAATCCGATAGCAGGTAAACAGGAACACAGGTACTAGCTGAAAGATAATCAAGCACTGACACTCAGTAGTTTCACATTTAAATAGGGCACCGGGATTGGCGGGGGCGCGCGCATGCGCACGAGCACGCGCTCGCGTGGGTACGCTACTGCGCATGCCCGCTCTGAGTCCTATACGTCCCAGCCTAGGTGTCCGCGCATGCGCATTAGCGCTGTCAGGCCGGGAATTCCTTGCAGACACCCGGAACTGGGGATTTGTTGCACTAGTTCCCTGACAGCGCTGGAGAGTACTGAACTGGCCAGCAATAAGTCCAGATCTAAATCCCATAGAGAACCTGTGGAGAGATCTCAAAATAGCAGTTGGGAAAAGGAAGCCTTCTAATCTGAGAGACCTGGAGCAATTGGCGAAAAAAGAGTGGTCCAAAATTCCATCAATGGACGGCGAGTGTATGACTCAGGAGTGCGCCCACAAGGTAACCCCCTTGGGAGAGAGCTTCCCAGAGGGGGTTATCTATTGCAGGGAGGGGCCGGGAGAGCTGTCGTAGGACCCCAGAAGATGACGATCGGGGCCACTCTGTGCAAAACAAACTGCACAGTGGAGGTAAGTATGACATGTTTGTTATTGAAAAAAAAACGCCCAACTGCTCGTAAATGTCCGTTTGCCAGCAGCAGTGTACATGAGGCCTGACAGTGTACAATATTATCACTGATCACTGTATTAGTGTCATGAGTGGTGTCAGAGTCAGTTAGCTTCCTAGGCAGCCAGTGTAATGGCCCGTACACACGATCCGAATATCGTACGAAAAATGTCATCCGAGGAAGAATCGTACGATAATCGGATCGTTAGTACAGAGCTTCCGAGAGCCGATCATGACAGTTCATACGATATTATTTTATCGGACATGCACGAAAATTTTCCTCATACGATACAAGATCGTACGATTTTCGTTTAGTCAGTACAGTTGTCGTCCGAAAATACAATACAAATACATTACAACACATGACATCACTTCCGATTTTTTTTTTCTGTCGCACAAGAATTTTCGTGACTTTAATAACCTATTTAATTTCTACTTGCGACTATTAAGCGGAAAAAGTCGTACGATATTCGCATCGTGTGTACGGGGCATAAGGTAGCGCCAGTCTCTGCCCACCACACTATCACAGTCACATTATAAGTCACTGATCACCTCCATTACTAGTACAGTGTCTGTCTGGGTAAGTAATTCTGGTCACGGTCAGAACTATACTATTGTCCCTAAAAATAGCAGTGTTAGCAGGATCAGCCCAGATCACCACCAGTACTTTGGTGACATCACCTATAACAGAAATGTCAGACACTAGAGCTGACAGAACGGCAGGAGCCAGCATTGGTGAAGGAGCATTTTTTTTTCAGCGGGCTGGCGGTGATAGCAAAAGAAGACATCAGTGGAGGAAGCAGAGAAAGAAGACATCGGTGGAAGAAGCGGAGAAATAAGACATTGTGCTTGACGTTTGAGCTACAATATGGGGGACATTCTTCATTTTTAATAAAGGACTTGTCAAAAACCGTCTCTTGTTTTTTGTAACACTACACAGCACAAAGTGCCCAAAGCATCCACCCCCCCCCCATGTTGAGGGCATGTGGCCTGGTATGGTTCAGGAAGAGGGTACGCTCGCTCATCCCCCCCCCCACACTTGAGCTGTATGCTCGGATAAGGGTCTGGTATGGAATTTGAGGGGACCCCATGCCGTTTTTGTTTTACATTTTGGCATGGGGGTTCCTCCTCAAGATCCATACCAGACTCAAAGGGCCTGGTACAGATTTGGGGAGGTACCCCATGCTGATTTTCTAGGGGATTTACATTGCTAATATTGCATACACTTGATCTCAGTTGCATTCCACAAGTCGGATAATTTAAGATGATGATCTAACTTGGATGTGACTTGCATTCAAATCAATGGGCTGAAATCGCGCCCAAGTTGGACCAAATTAGTGCAGGAACCTTTTTCAAAGTCAGACCAGTTAAGATGGCTCTCATAGGGAACCATTGATTTTAGCATGTCATGCAACTTGTGCTCTCGAAGTTGGAACGCATGTCGGACCAGTGTGAAGTGACCCTCAGGGAGTGTAAAAAGACACACGGACACTCATTGAGGAGAAGCAGTTTAACCTTAAGCTGTGTAGGGGGGTTTTCACTATCAGGGTGGTAAGGATGTGGAACTCCCTTCCACAATCGGTGGAGTCAGCAGCAAGCATTGATAATTTTATTGGACGTGCATCTTAGTAAACACAATATACAGGGATATGGGAAATGAACACACACACACACACACACAGGTTGAACTGGATGGACTAGTGTCTTTATTTAACCTTACCAACTATGTATAACAAAAAAAAACTCTGCCCAAATGCCAGATGTATTTTGAGACTTGCTCTTCTTCAGGATATAATTGGATAACAAACATATCATATTTACCTCCACTGTGCAGTTAGTTTTGCACAGTGTGGCCCCGAACATCCTCTTCTGAGGTCCGCCAGCGGCTCTCGCAGCTCCTTCTCGCATTGGTTAACCCCCTGGGAGAAGCGCCCTCCCGGGGGGTTACCTTGCAGGCGCGCTCCCGAGTCCAGCATTTGCGTCCATAGACACAAAATGCCGGACTCGGCCTTGCTCCCCGGAGCCCGCGTGATTGGATTTGATGGACAGCAGCGGGAGCCAATGGCTGCGCTGCTATCAATCTATCCAATCAAGAGCCGAGGACCCCGGGCAGAGAGGAAGAGCGCGTCTCTGCCGTGGGAATTACAAGGCTCAGGTAAGTCAAACTAGGGGGCTGGTCACTGTCAGAAGTTTTTTCACCTTAATGCATAGGATACATTAAGGTGAAAAAAACACCAACCTTTACAACCCCTTTAATATTAAAGGCAAAGAAACCATAAATGTTCTAAAACATTAGTACAGGGTGTAAGCAGACTTTTTACACCGTGTGCATAAAATCTGTAATTTACATAAGATATATCAAAGGCTCTTGCGTCACTTCCAGTACCTCATTTCCGGAATGTGGAACGCAGGAGCGTCCTGAAACATGTTCATACGAGTTTGCTTGTGTGTTTATGCGAGCCATACATTGCTGTAAGTGTATTACTGTTTTTAAAAATGGTTTTAATAAAGCTTTGTAACACTATTAGAGGCTGCTTCTCTGGTTCCCTTGCATATATATCCCTGGAGTGGAGGAGGAGGAAAGATCAAAGGCTTTTTCCTTGGAGAGGATTCTTAAAGGGGAAGGTGCATGCTTTTCCGGGAAGGAACAGAGCTGGCGTAAAAAGTGCAATTTACCCACTTATCCAAACAAAGGGGTCCTGGAGTATTGGTTAGTGTAGTCCAAGGAGGGGGAGTACAGTGCACACGGCACACTGGAGAGTAAATAGAGAGCACCTTATATATCTGAGCACTTTAGCACAGACCTTTCTTGTTGCAGCACCTTTTTTTTCTTTTTATATCAAATAATTTTTATTTTATTTTTTAAAAGAAGATTAAATATTTTTTTTTATTTTTATTACATACATACAAATACAGTATGTCAGATTGATCCATGAATTATCAAAAATAGGAAAACACACACACAAGTAAACCTTGCACCTCTTGGACTGAAATGGCTTAGCATATAATAAACAAAGCATAATAAGGAATTAAATAATTTTACGCATCATATTGTTCTCCACTAATACCAGTCAGACTATGGAAGCTTCCTCCATACAGCGTCAAATTATCTTTCTTTTACACAATAATTTCTTCTCTTCTATTCCTCCCCTATTTCTACTCCTGCTCCCATCTATCTCCTCTATCTCACTCCTCTCCACTAGGTACTCCATCGTATAATTGATTACTAGGATCTAACCAACATGACCATATTTTACCAAACCTTTGGGGTATACCTCTATGCTTATATGTCAGTTTTTCTCTTTTAAGTATATGGTTAAGTTTCTCAACCCATTGCTTATGGGTTGGAAGATCAGCAGATGACCATTTTTGTAAAATAACTTTACGTGCTAAATATAAAGACCTTATCCACATAGTATGCATCTCTACTGGTAACATTCCATCAGGAATTATTCCCAATAGTGCAAGTTTGGGCGTTCCTATTATCTCAGTAGAGCATAATAAATTTAAAGTTATAAATATTTTTTCCCAGTAGCGATGAAGCTTTGGACATCGCCAGAGCATGTGGATAAGAGAACCATTAAATAAAGAGCATTACGGGCATAATGTTGTTATATTTTTTCCCCCAAGCATATAATTTTTGTGGTGTATAATGAGCCCTATGTTTGATAAAAAGTTGAGATAGCCTTTGGGAGGGCGAGAGAGATGTCCCAGGAAGTGTTTCCAGGGCACATGTCCAGTCCTCCTCATCTAGATCCTCTATGTCTCCTTGCCATCGTGCAAAGCTATTTTTATGTTTTTCAGTGTTCTCTACTATTTGTAAATTAGAATAAAGGCCTCCTATTAGTCCTCGTTTCGTGTGGGTAGCCGAAATTGCCTTTGATAGTATTTTAGAGTGTCTATACTGTAATTGGATTTTGAGCTCTGTACCTGTAATGCATGGCATATTTGAAGATATTGGTAGAAATTTTTATTCGTTAACTGATATCAATCTTTTAATATATTAAACATCAGAACATTATACCCGCTTTTTTCCAATCTAAAAATTTCCGATAGTCTATTCAATTCATACAGGTAGTAGTTCTCCCATATGGGCATATGTTTCGTATAGCCCTTGTGCTGAGTAATAGTTTGCACTGCTTCCCATACCCTATGAATCAAGTAGAAAGTAGGGAATTTTCTTTTATTATAAAAGTGATGAGCCGCTATTACTACGCCATACATGAACTTTTTGTGATCACTACTTTTCAGGATGCCTGTACATTTTTTTATTGTTCTTTTTGTTTGATGTGTTCATTTTTGGAATAAACAAGCTTTTTTACCATACACCACTCGACTGATCTATACTATGTGGAGGCTTCTCTTGTTCCTTTCCATGGTGGATATCGATTTCTGGATGTTTGGATCTTGGGGATACTAAGATAGGAGAATTCCAATCTTCTGTGGATACCTTGTTGGTTGCTGGTGCAGGACGCCATTCCCTACAGGAAATTCCAGTCTACACGTGTATCCGAGTGGATCATCTTTATGCCTACTTGACCCACCGCTGCTGGCGTGTGAGTCCATACTTAGGGGTAAGAGTATTTAATTCTCCCCCCCCTTCTCCCCTGGTGTTGGAAGTCACATCCTTGGGTATCGTGCATCCTTAATATCCACCAACAATATAGCCATTTCATATGAGCTACTGTGGACATTGCTTTTTGATGTAGAGTTACACTGACGCCTCCTTTTCCAGCATATCCTATATTGAACCTTTATATATGGACTTCACATACCCATTTAATGTTTTGACACATTTTCTTTTCACAGTACCACATTTACATAATATCACCATTTCGACTATATGCTTATTGATTAATGTATGTGCATTTTGGTCTCTGTGTATATTAGTTTGATTCATGGTGATCACGGCTTCATAGGCCATATCTTATATTGGGTCACATTCACTTGTCCCCATTTTTCACAGGTCAAGTTTGCACACTTAGCATGTGTAGACGATTTTTATTTATTTTCAGAATTGGTTCTCATATAAATTTTCACGGCGCCGCATTTATTTATTTTCATGAGCCACTATTAGTTGAACTAGAGGGCGTTGTTTAAGTTGGGATATTATTATCTTCTGTGTAGGATCCTGCATGTCCATTACCTCCCAGCCATGCCAATGTTGTAATTGTGATGCAATAAAATATAATCTTGGATTCGGTATTGCGATTCCCCCCTTATCTATGGGCTGTTGTAATATTTCTAATCTAATTCTAGGTTTTCCACCCTTCCATACAAAATCTCTAAAAACCGAATCGATAGTCCTAAATAATCGTAGTGTCAACCATATGGGGGAATTGTGCAATACATATAGCATTTGGGGCATCCACACCATCTTCACCAAATTCACCCTCCCTACCATGGACAACGGGAGTTTACTCCATGTTTTGCTCAGTTGTCTAAATTTGACAAAAAGAGGGAGTATATTCTTGTCTGTATATTCTGTAATATTTGATGTTATTACCACTCCCAAATATTTAAATGATGTAACCAGGGCCATCCGATGAGCCTCGTGTGGATGCTCCAAGTACGCAGTGTCCAAGAGCAGCATTACAGATTTATTGCAGTTAATATTAAATCCTGAAAAGGAGCCATATGATTCTATTAAGGACATGTAAAAATAACCACAAAAGGTTAAACAATGCGCTAGAATGAGTAAATAAAATACCACAGGTTAGTGTGGTAGAAAAGCTGCTAGCACAAAAAAAGTCTGCAATACAAAACTCAAATGTACAATGTAAAAAGGGAGTGCAGCGCTAAATGTGATATTCCAATCAGTGAAGTGATTAGGAAAAAAATATTGTGAGAACACTGGTGTGAATAACTAAATATAAATAACCATATAATAAAAGAGCTAACTATATATATTAAAACCACTAATTGGTGAACCATATAAACATTAATTAAATATTGTCAATAAATATCAAAGCATTATAACGTAAATATTGATAATAATATGAAAAATTATGAATAAATGATTGGAAATTAACCAGATAGTATATACATCAGAAAAATTAGGAACCCAAAAAATAAGAGTATAGAAACGAATTTTTGGAAATGGTGGTGAAAAAAGTCCCAAAGAGGAAAACTAAGGCAAAGTCCCAAGAATAAACGAAGACTAAAAACAAAGAGTCCCAATAATGAACGTAAAATGAAGCGTTGTTCAGTGTACTTCCATATAGATGCAAAAACAAGACTGAAGAAAAGATCATAGGGAAAGGATCCTTCATCCAAAGTAGTGGACACCCAAAGTGAGCAAGTAAGCTTCTTACCAGAAAGAAAGACCACAACGGCGGTCTCACCAGACACAGGGAATTTCAGGTCTCCCAAAAACTTATAAGGTGTCTCAGACTGCTATGTTCGGTGTCACTCGAAAACATAAAAAGGGATGAACTCTCATAGTGTAGTATTTATATTAGATTTAATACGTTTAAAATGAATTGCACTTACAGAATGGAACTGTCAGGAATGGGTTCACCCGCTGGTGGCGCTGTTGGTCCTATGGATTGCAGTACTAGTGTCCACCAGCAGGTGTCTTCTTGCAGCCAGTATCTATGGTGGAGGATCTCACCTGCTGGTGGTACAGTCTGATCCATGGGCCATAGTACCGGCGTCCACCAGTGGGTGTATTCCGGCAGTGTGGGGCAGGCAGCACTTTCTCCACTCAGCTGTTACATAAGGACAATCACCGCAGTCCTATAAATACCCGGCGAGCCCTCACATGCTCGCCTTGGTATCTCTCTCCCTGACCTTAAGCCTGCGATCCTGACTTTGAGCCTGTATCTGTCAGGGCTGGGCTCAGCCCTTCCTTCTCTGTGCTGGCAGCTCAGCTGTCAGCTAATTGCCAGCTCCCATCTCTCCACAGTGATCCTGCTCATCAGCTCTGCCTACTTAAGGACTTCCAGTTCATTTGCTCTTTGCCTTCGCCTGTGTTAACATCACTAGAGACTTTCTCCTGCGTTCCAGTTGAAGACCTGCTTGTCTGACATTCTCTCTGGCTACAGATCCTGCTTGCTGAACTACTACCTTTATCACTGGCTCTTGGACATTGGCTTGGTCGACTACCCGATCCGTTTCCCGGCCTGAGGTTGTGGTACCCGTTTTCCGGCCTGAGGTTGTGGTGCCCGTTTCCCGGCCTGAGGTTGTGGTGCCCGTTTTCCAGCCTGAGGAGCCTGCTGCCCAGTCTGATGTGTTCCTGTCCGATGCCCAGCCTGATGAGCTTCTGTCTACTGCCCAGCCTGATGAGCTTCTGTCTGCTACCCAGCCTAATGAGCTTCTGTCTGCTGCCCAGCCTGATGAGCTTCTGTCTGCTGCCTTGCCTGATGAGCTTCGGTCTGCTGCCCACCCTGATGAGCTTCTGTCTGCTGCCCAGCCTGACGTGCCCCTGTCTGCTGCCCAGCCTGATGTGTTCCTGTCTGCTGCCAAGCCTGATGAGCCTCTGTCTGCTGCCCAGCCTGATGAGCTTCTGTCTGCTGCCCACCCTGATGAGCTTCTGTCTGCTGCCCAGCCTGACGTGCCCCTGTCCGCTGCCCAGCCTGATGTGTTCCTGTCTGCTGCCCAGCCTGATGAGCCTCTGTCTGCTGCCCAGCCTGATGAGCTTCTGTCTGCTGCCCAGCCTGATGAGCTTCTGTCTTCTGCCCAGCCTGATGAGCTTCTGTCTGCTGCCCAGCCTGATGAGCTTCTGTCTGCTGCCCAGCCTGATAAGCTTCTGTCTGCTGCCCAGCCTGACGAGCTTCTGTCTGCTGCCCAGCCTGACGAGCTTCTGTCTGCTGCCCAGCCTGACAAGCTTCAGTCTGCTGCCCAGCTTGATGTGCCCCTGTCCACTGCCCAGCCTGATATGTTCGTACCTGCTGCCCAGCATGATGTGCCCGTACCTGCTGCCCAACTTGATGTACCTCCTGCCCAGCTTGATGCACCCGCTGCCTGTCCGGATGCACCCGCTGCCTGTCCGGATGTGCCCGCTGTCTGCTTGGATGTGCCCACTGCCTGCCCGGATGTGCCCGCTGTCTGCTCGGATGTGCCCGCTGTCTGCCCGGATGTGCCCGCTGTCTGCCCGGATGTGCCCCTTGTCCAGTTTAAAGTGCCTGATGACCAGCCTGAAGTACCCTCATCATTTGTGCTACTCAATGCCATAGACTATGGACAATTAAGACTGGTTGGAGCATCCGGAGGCTGCTCATTTAGGGGGGGTACTGTCAGGAAAGGGTTCACCCACTGGTGGCACTGTTGGTCCTATGGATTGCAGTACTCGTGTCCACCAGCAGGTGTCTTCTTGCAGCCAGTATCTATGGTGGAGGATCTCACCTGCTGGTGGTACTGTCTGATCCATGGGCCGTAGTACCGCCGTCCACCAGCGGATGTATTCCGGCAGTGTGGGGAAGGCAGCACTTCCTCCACTCAGCTGTTACATGAGGACAATCACTGCAGTCCTATAAATACCCGGCGAGCCCTCACATGCTCCCCTTGGTATCTCTCTCCCTGACCTTGAGCCTGCGATCCTGACTTTGAGCCTGTATCTTACCTGACCTGATCCGATCCCTATCCCGAGCCCTTCCTGGACCTATCCATCCTGTTTCCTGATTACCCTGGATCCCTGCCCTGCAGCCTGTCCATCCATCCTCTCCCTGTCCTGTTGTTCCCCCGTCCTTACCCATCTACTGATATCCTCTTGTGTATGACCTTCGGCCTGGCTTGTTTACGATTCCGGTATTTCCCCTTTATTTGTATATACTATTTGTTGTTAGTTGTGCACTGGTTGTTTTCACTTGTTTGTCGCCTTTTAAATAAACACCTTTTTTCTTTCACTTACATGTGTTTTTGGTCTCCTCTGTGTAGTCACACAGTCTGGTCTACTAGATTCCCTGACAGGAACTTTCAATGCGCGGTGTGTAATGTATCTCATCGGGAGCGGCGTATTCTCGGGCTTGCTATGTGCCGTGACCATCGACCTCAAACAACGTGATGACATCAGAATCAACAGCTTACCCTACGCGTTTCGTCACAATAGGACGTCGTCTGGGGATTGGCTGATGTGTTTTTTCACCACCATTTCCAAAAATTTGTTTCGATACTCTTATTTTTTGGGTTCCCAATTTTTCTGATGTACAGTATATACAATCTGGTTAATTTCCAATCATTTATTCATCATCTTTCATATTATTATCAATATTTACGTTATAATACTTTGATATTTATTGATAATATTTAATTAATGTTTATATTGTTCACCAATTAGTGGTTTTACTATATATAGTTAGCTCTTTTATTATATGGTTATTTATATTTAGTTATTCACACCAGTGTTCTCACAATATTTTTTCCTAATCACTTCACTGATTGGAATATCACATTTAGCGCTGCACTCCCTTTTTACATTCTATTAAGGACATAACTGCAGACAGGGATGGGCCCGTATCCCCCAAAAACAGTAAAGTGTCATCCGCGTAGAGTGCTATCTTATCTTCACCTGTAGATCTGCGGAATCCGACAATACTTGTAGACGAGCGAATGGCCTTAGCCAGTGGTTCAACGGCCAAAGCAAAAAGAAGCGGGGATAAGGGGGCATCCCTGCCTTGTCCTTCTAGTCAATGAGAAAGGGGCCGATACACATCCATTCACCTGTACCCTTGCACTTGGGGAATTATACAAAAGTGGTATCCACTTAATAAATCTAGGGCCAAACCTATATTGTTTTAAGCAATTCCACAGAAAGACCCACTTTATACTGTCAAATGCTTTAGCAGCATCAAGTGACAGTATAACTATATTTCCCATATTGTCTGTTGGGAGTTGTAGATTTAGAAATAAACGTTGAATAATATCTGCGGTCGATCTATTAGGGATAAAGCCTGATTGGTCACAATGAATTAAATTTGAGATGCATCTTGATAATCTAATCGCCATTGCCTTTGCCAGCAACTTAATGTCTGACGTTAGCAAAGATATCGGGCAGTATGAGTCAGGATTACTTGGATCCTTACCAGGTTTCAACAAGACAATAATTACTGCTTCAGTCATAGAGGGGGTAATGAACCTACCTCAATGGCATGATTAAAGACTTCAAGCAATTCAGGTAACAACACATCCCCATATTTTTTATATATTTCCCCTGGAAGACCATCTGGTCCTGGTGCTTTATTATTAGGTAAATTAGATGCTTCTTATCTTAATTCATCCAATGTTAATGGGCCCTCCAGTGCCACCCTTTCATCATTTGAGATACTTGGTAAATCAATACTATCAAAGAATCTATTCAGGGACTCCTACGGATAGGATGCCTTACTTTTATATAGTGCCTGGTAAAATTCCCTAAATACCTCCAATATCTCTGGAGTAGTATCAACCTTCTTATTTAAAGATGATTGTATTTCCATTATATATGATGCCGGCCGCTGAGCTTTAACAATAGTTGCCAATAAATGTCCTGTCCCCTTTCCCTCCTCAAAATATGGTTGTTGTAAAAAGAATCTTTTATTTTCTGTTTTCTTCTTAGCCACTGCTAAATTATACACCACACTTTTTTTAAGGTTAATCGATTAATCGAAAAAATAATGGGCCAACTAATCGATTATGAAAATAATTGTTAGTTGCAGCCCTAGCCTGTATGCACGGCATTGCACGCTCACCACGCAGGACTCCCTTGCTGAAGAAAAAAGCATGTTGAAGCTTGTTTAATATTTTCTGCACAACATTTAGACAAACCTCTGAAATACTGGGAGAATATAGTTTGGTCGGATGAGCCCAAAATTGAACTCTTTGGCTACCATAATACACACCATGTTTAGAGGTCAAATGGCACTGCACATCACCCCACCATACTAACAGTGAAGTTTGGAGGTGAGAACATCATGATTTGGGGCTGTTTTTCAGCATACGGTACTGGCAAACTTCATATCATTGAAGAAAGGATGAATGGAAAAATGTACCAAGACATTCTTCATAAAAATCTGCTGACATCAACCAGGATAATGAAGATGTAACGAGGGTGGAAATTTCAGCAAGATAATGATCCAAAAAACACAAAGCCAAGGAAACTCTCAATTGGTTTCAAAGAATGAAAATAAAGCTGCTAGAATGGCCCAGCCAATCAGCTGACTTGAATCCAATAGAAAATCTATGGAAAGAACTAAAGATCAGAGTTCCTAGAAGAGGCCCACGGAACCTTCAAGATTTGAAGACTGTTTGTGTGGAAGAATTGGCCAAAATCACACCTGAGCAATGCATGCAGCTAGTTTCTCCATACAGGAGGTGTCTTTAAAGCAGAGTTCCACCCAAAAGTGGAACTTCCGCTTTAAGGCCTCCTCCCCAGCTCCTGATGGTAAAACTGAGCTTTTGGGGAGGCGGGGAGCAAGTACCCGATTTTGACAGGTAACCGCAGCATCTTCCGTTCTGATCGTCTTAGGCAAGCGGAAGTGGAAGTTATCCTTCCCCCTCACTTCCGAAGTCTTCTGGGACACAGGACAGTTCCTAGAAGACTTCGGGACCAATCACAGAGCTCAGCTCTGCTCACACATGAGCAGTGGGCACCCGGCTGTGAACTGGAACTCTGCTTTAAACTGTCATTACCAACAAAGGATTTTGTACGAGGTATTAAATACATTTCAGATAGCATGTTCAATACATTTTCCCTGTGTCATTCCATTTTATTACACATAACTTAATTTATGAACTTATTTGTTTTGGTTTCTAAGTATGTATGAATTGCCATGTCATGTCAATAGCACCTTTAGAAATATATTTACCTAGAAAACTGTGACGTGTTTAATACCTGTACTTATTTTACCTGCTGTATTAACTTCCCCCACCTCATTATTCACAAAGTTAATATAGCTTTGGAAATGGAGAGGATAGGTGGAGTTAAGGTAGCCATACATTATACAATTTTCTTTACCTAAACTATGTAGTGCAAGGGCTTGTCTAATTGCATACAAATTGAAAGAGGTTTGACCTGATATTATATGGTTGTGCTAAATCTTAAGGAAAATTGTACAAGAAGAAAATTGTATAATGTATGTAGCAAGGTCTCTGGCCTTGTCCAGTCTAATGAGAACTTTCCAGGCCAAAGTTAGCTGACATCCTTCAATATGTGGTGGGTTGTGAGGCATAGTGGGTCCAAAGATGGTGAAAGTCATTGGGCGCCAGACACTTCTTGGATGTAAATGAGGTTTTATTTCTTTTGACAGTCCTTTTGTATTTTTGGGGGGAAAGAGGGTTAGGGCCAGGATACCCTAAGGCCCCTTTCACACCAGCGGACCGTATGTCCGCTTTTTCATCCATCCGTTTACGGATGAAAAAGGGACATACATTGGTCCCTATGAGACCGCGGGTGTCAGCGGATGAACATCCGCTGACACCCGATCTCATCCGTGTCCGCAATGCTCCGTTTTTCTGGATAGAAAATTCCTATTTTTCTATCCGTCTGCGGAGCGGATCCGATGAACACGGACAGACGGTCTGTGTTCATCCGATCCCCCCCATAGGGGAGAGCGGAGATCTGACAGGGTGGTCCCTGCACAGTGTGCGGGGACCGCCCTGTCATCCGCCGGCTCAGCGGGGATCAACGGAGCGATCCCCGCTGAGCAAGCGGAGGTTCACGGGGCGGATCATTACTGATCCGTCCCGTGTGAAAGGGGCCTTAGGTAGTTGCAAATTCAATTGACGGACTCAGAGACTTCAATAGGAGGACAGCCGTGCAATGAAAGGCCCCAACAAGAAGCCACCTCTGCACATGCAGGATTGCTGTCTCCTATGGTAACAATCTTTAAAGCCCCGTACACACGATCGGTTTGACTGATGAAAACCGTCCGATGGATGGTTTTCATCAGACCAACCGATCGTGTATGGTACCCATCAGTCTTTTTTCCATCGGTTGGAAAAAATAGAACTTGTTTTAAAATTTTCCGATGGATAAAAAACCGATGGTAATTTCTGATCGTCTATGGGCAAGTCCATCAGTTAAAATACCCACGCATGCTCAGACAGAATTAGGAGACGGGAGCGTTCGTTCTGGTAAAACTAGCGTTCCTAATGGAAAGAGCACATTCGTCATTCTGCAAGTTATTGCTTCGTTTAATGCAGCGCATGTTTTGTTGCTTTAGAACGGTCTTTAAAATGTCATTTTGGCAGCAGATCTTTCTCATGAGTTCTGAAAAACAAATGTCTTTCTTCTTTCTTGTGATCTTAGGAATAATTAGTTTAATTCTTCAAGGCCGACCTCACAAATTCCACCTTTTATTTTTGGTTTGTCTTTAAATTTGTTGTGCATTTTTTGGTGTGTCAATTTCTCAGAACATTTTTTTTTTTTCCTTTCCTCATGGAGGTTGGTGTCCCTTGTTATTAATTACACATTGTATTTCTGAAATGTTATTGCTACTTAAAAAAAACCCACATCAGGCATGTATGTTGGCTGAAATCAAATTTTCCTTTATTTCGGAAAAAAAGCAAACAAAAACCGAAGGGCAACTATTCAGAAATTAGCAGAGAATATCAAGTCCTTAGATCCCAAATGCAGACCTGACTATGATTAATAATAAAATCAACAACAGCATGAAATCAGGAGCAGCAGCCAAAGACATACTGTACATCATCCCAAGCTGTGGTACTCCATCAACCTTCAACTTCTGTATGAGCAGCTCGAGGCCAGAGAATCACCTCTTGCTCTTCCCTATAGCCTTCCTTCCACGCCTCTCTGCAGCGTTCTCTCCACGGCCCCGTCCACGCACCCTTGCAGGCTGGGCCACTGTGGGTGGTGATGTGGCTGGAGGAGGAGGAGAAGGAGGAGAGGGATTGGCCTGCTGCGAGATATGGGTGGCCTCAGTCAGCAGCCCCCTCGCCCCCATGTGTACGGCCATATATATGAGGTGCTCACAAAGGGCCCGTTGTCCCGCCTCCATTCTGAGCAACTTATCCGCCAGATAGGTGCTAAACCCCTCCGTAGGGTTGAGGGGGGCCCTCATGATGGCAGCAGCCTCCTGAATCATCTTTAGTGACTCCTCCTCCACTTGTGTCATCCGCCGTTGTTTTGGCGGTCTGACGTGGAGGGGAGCCACTTGGGAGACGGTGCTGCCACTAGGCCTGGGGACCTGCTGAGTCCCACTTGGCCCTGCCTCCTCCTGCCTGTCACATTCCTGACCCTCTTCCTCCTGGCTTGCCTCATCCTGTTTATAAAATAAAATGAAAAATTGTATTATTTGGGGAATCTATCACCCACAATTTGGATATCATTACTGGTGCATATTTTTTTTTTGGGGGGGGGGATGATATCATTTTTGGCTAATCCAAACAGTTCAACACAATATTACTTAGTGGACAATAATTATGATCAAAAATACTATACCTGGCTGAAGATGCGAAGATCTGGCTCTTCTAGCTCGGGAGGCTCCTCCTCCGCCTCTGCAGGGGTGGAGGGAAGGGTGGAAGGAACGCTGGAGGGAAGGGTGGAAGGAAGGGTTGAGGGAAGGCTGGAAATTGATTCCCTGGCCTCGATCTGGTCATCCAGAAATTGAAGATGTCTGTAATACCACAGCTTGGGCTTTACTACATCGTCGGCTGCTGCTCCTGATCTCTTTGACTGGCGCACTTCCTTGTATTTTTTTTATAGGAATTACGCAGGTTGTTGATTTTATTATTGATCATAGTGTAGTCTGCATCTGGGATCCATGGCTTCATATCCTCTGCTAATTTGGTAATAGTTGCCCGACGTACATCACTCTTGTGGTGCGCTGGGTGTTTCAGTTTCCACAGGTTGCGCTGTTCCTTATATTTTTCAATAAAAGTCAGCATCACCTCCGGCTCACGTAGTTTATGCATCTTTTTGGGTCAGCAAGTAAAAAAAAAAAAAAGGATCAGATTTGATTCTCCTCAACTTATCACAATATTGCCCTTTACAATCATGTACCATTATAGGCCACTGCAGGCCCGAGTTCCCTTCTTACCTTAGTTCACTTCGTTGGTTCACTTCCGGTCGTCCTTACTCCGCACATCCCTAATAACTTCTTTCCCCTTTTTATACCCTGCACATGCGTGTAACTCCGCCCTCGTCGCCCGCTCATGACGGACTTTTTCTGCATTTCCCCGCCCCTTAACGATCAGCGCACAGTGTGAGACGGCGACATGTCGCAGACACAGGTGGCTTCTTTAGTTGAAATTACCGACGAGGAAAGCCCGGAGGCGGAAACGTCCCGATCCTGTAAAAAAAGATACAAGGCGACTAATATGTCTTTTTCGGAGATGGCGGAGATGGTGGACATTCTGCGGAGGAAGGATTACGACGGCAAGCATGGCCCATACGACACCCCTAATCTCCGGAAGTCACAAATTATGGATAAAGTGGCGAAGACTCTCTATAAAAAATATGGGGTCAGGAGATCCAAGGAACAACTCCGTAAAAGGTGGTCAGACCTGAAGCTCAGGGAGCCGGAGCAGTATAGGAAGCTTATAAAAAGCATTGAAAAAAGTAAGTTTATTTTACTGTGTTCTTTCACATTGTAATATGTATTCTTCCATGTTTTGCAACATGTGCTTGGCTTGACTGGTTTCACATTTTAAAATGTCAACTTTTATGTTAAGTGGAGAGTCCACTTATTTTGTAAATGTGTGTTAAAAAAAACTTGCTGCTCTTCCCCCAAACATGTTTGGCACATATCCACGTAAACTATATGTGGGCATGCCTCATTTTACTTCAACAATGTTTATCTACACATTGTTGGCTAGATGATGTGTTGTAAGTAAAACTAGAATGTGAAGGAAAGGCTAAACTGTATTCTGGGTAAAGGAGATGACACTCCAGCAGTTGTGTACTCAACTTTTTTTTCTGGATCAAGATACTATAGTCTAGGCCACATGACCAAATTTAGAAACGGTGTCACACACAGGTGGTCTCATATGTTCATCTTGAAACTCAGGGCCAAATATCAATTGGACCCCACTTTAAAACATTGAGAATACATTTTCTGCCCGAAAAAGTCTGTGTGCTAAAGGATACATTATTTTTAAAATTCCCATAGGGGAGAGGAGACTGGGAGCACACCATGCTCAGGAGACAAGGAACCCAACACCACAGAAACTCCCCGAAGATCCCAAAGCAGACCAAGATCAGCAGGTTCAGGAAGCGAAGGGGGAGAAAGCGGAGGTGGAGGAAGGGGAGGTGGAGGAAGGAGAGGTGGAGCTTATCAGCACAACAGGTCAGTGTCTGTCACCACAACTTCAAGGTAAATACAGATGTAGGCCTGCATAGTTTAAAAAAAATTCTTTCTTTTTAGGGACTGAACGTGGAGGTGTGTCAGGAAGTCCAAATCCTCCATTCTCGAGTGCCAGCGCAAAAATAATCATTCAGGAAATCATGGAATGCAGTAGCGAAATGGACATTATGAGAAAGAGAATGATTGTGATTGAGCAAAAATATAAAAACATGATAGATATTTTGGGGAGAATAGTGTGAACCCCCCCTTTTTGTGTGTTTTGTTATGCGTCAGAAATTTCCTATGGGATTGCCACCAGCCCAAATGTGAAGATGCACACACTGACTCAACATGTGCTATCTGCTGTCACAGGATATCTATGTCCCTGTTTTGGGAGTGCAACCTCTTCATCCCTCCTCAAGTAGGTGAGAGGAAGGGTTTTCACCCCCAAAGCACGTCCATTGATCCCCCATGATGGCAGATAGCACATGTTTACCTTAGCCATGGGATCATGTTGAAGATACCCATTTGAGCCCCAAAAAGAAAGTGTGGTTCTTAACATTTGGGATGGATCAGGGGTAACATCACCCCATCTCCTGTTTGTATTTTTCACTGTGTTATTTTATAACTTTTTCAGAAAAAATTTTTTGGCTTTGGACCCATGCATGTTTCTGCGAAAAAAGCTGCACAAAAAAAAAGGCTAGTATTTCGAAAACCAACCAAAAATGTGGTGCAATCAATAAAAACATTTGGAAAGTCAAAAAAAGGTGTGCCTTGTTCTTTCTATGCTCAAGAGCAGTTCTGAAGATGCAAAAACAGTGTTTTCACCTCAGAGATTTGAGGCTATTTACTAAGAACAAATACACTTGGCACTACTAGAACCTGGAAGACACATAAACCACAAATACAAGAATGACAACACAAGTTTGTAGTAATTCCAATTTATTTTTTTATTTTAAAAAGGTAAAATCAAAGGTCAGATGTGGTCTGGCATTGCGATGGCCCCCCTACCCGTGAAGTACTCTACGTATTTCTGACGTACTTCACGGGCACTTTGGGGGGCCAAGCCAGTACAATGGCAATGCTGAGGCCGGTCAGATTTATCAGTTTCAGATGGACCGGCCTCAGGCCCAACTGATGACACATAATTTGTAGAAAATTTGCGCAAAAAATTGTGCAACAAGCAGCAGCAGTAGACAATGTTGTTCAGTTTATAATCCGCCAAATTGATAGCTGTCTGGAACAGGCGGAACCGGCTGGCCATTATCCCGAAGGCATTCTCCACAACTCTCCGGGCTCTGGCCAGCCGGTAATTAAAAACCCTCCTCTCCGGGGTGAGGGTGTGTTGGGGAAACGGCCACATGAGGTGTGGTCCTAGTCCAAAAGCTTCATCCGCGATGAAAAGGAACGGTAGCCCTTCCACGTTCTCTGCATCTGGAGGCAGTGCAAGACCCCCAGCCTGCAGACGGTGAGCGAACTCCGTCTCTGCGAATGCTCCGCCATCGGACATCCGGCCGTTCTTCCCCACGTCCACATACAGGAACTCGTACCGTGCCGACACCACCGCCATTAACACAATACTATTGAAACCTTTATAGTTAAAATAGTATGACCCCGAACGGGGGTGGCGGCACTATGTGGACGTGCTTCCCATCAATTGCCCCTCCGCAGTTGTGGAAATCTCACCGCTGGGCAAATTGGGAGGCCACAGTCAGCCATTCCTGTGGTGTGCTAGGGAACTGTGGAGTCAAACAAAAATAATACATTAGTACGGTTTATGTTTACAGTGCAAGCAGATTACACACAAAAACATTGTTGAACCACATCATTCTAACATTATTATTTAAGGGAGTTTTTCCTACCAATAAACAAAGGCCCACTTAGCAGATGCCTCACCCCCGCTGAGTGAACATTCTAAAATAATGTAAGGGGGGGGGCCTAAGGTGATTGTGGGGGATCCAAAAAAAGGCTCTACCACTCTGCTGAGCTTGATTGAGAACTTAACATTTTTAAACATCTTTGGGGGGGGGGAGGAGGGAGGCTTGTCAAACTACGAGGGCAATGACCACAAAAATAAGAAAAGGAAAATAGAAGGCTAGCTGGATTGGCGCCCACGATAGCATGCTGGAGAGGTTAGTGAAGGGAAATAGACATGTAGGGCACAAAGAGGGCTTTACAGGTAAAAACATGCATGGGGAAAATGGGGACATTACCAGGATATTACAAACAGGCAAATTTGGGTTAGGAGGGAAAAAAAAGAGAAGATTATAAAACAATAAAAACATATAATGTGAGGTTAAAGGAGCAAAATTACCTTCATATAGTCCGTCTGCAGGACCTGAATGATGGCCGAACACGTCTCAGGGATAATGATCCCGAGAGCCTGGGGGAAGATGCCTGTTGAGAACTTGAGGTCCTGCAAGCTTCTCCCAGTCGCCAGGTATCTCAACTTGGCAATAAGCTTCTGCTCGGCAGTGATGGCCTGGCGCATCACAGTGTCCTGCCTCGTGATATAGGGGGACAGCAAATCCAAAAGACGGTGAAATACGGGGTCCGTCATCCTGAGATAATTCCTGAAATCATCAGGGTTATTCTCATGGATTTCCCGCAGCAGAGGCATATGAGAGAATTGGTCCCGCTGGAGCAACCAATTCTTAGTCCATGAACTCCTCCTCACCCTGTTCACAGACTGAACTCGGGTTTCAGTGTTAACTGCAACACCAAGTCCAAAGCCAGCACGAGCTCGAGAACGAGAACGCACTTCAAACATGGTTTTAAACCGGTCGGCTGGTCAGAACGCACTCAAACAGAACGCACCGTGGAACAGCAATGCCTGAGAAGAACGACCTGAAAAACAGTAAACGAACGGCCAAGAAGGCACTGCAAGGCAGTAACGACCTGACTGCACGCACTGAATCACAAATACAAACCCACAAGCACAAACTGAACACCAGGAAACGATCTGTATAGCACGGAGACTGAAAAGCGCGAATCGGCTCTCACCAAACTTTTACTAACACGCGGTAACACGAAATCAGCAAAAGCAGCCCAAGGGGTGGTGCCATTAGATTTGTTCGGCCCTTTTATAGCGCGTCGTACATTTTGTACGTGCCGTCGGTTTTTTGACTGATGGTGTGTGGCCAAGACTGATGAAAAACAGTTTCATCGGATTTCCGATGGACAAATCCATCGGACGAAAATCCATAGGTTATCCGATCGTGTGTACAGGGCTTAACAGTTCCTAACTCAAAAACTCAAACGTAACAGTCCTTTTAGCTTCACTACAACTGCCTCTTGTAGTTCTTCAACACTGAGCTCCCGATCTCTCACTAGACCCTCTGATTCACTGACTCTGAATCCCTTGAGCGAGTCCTCCAAGGTTTGCGGTGGTATCCCCTCAAGCGTCACCCACGCTTCCCTGCTGGGTCCCTAGCTTGGCACTCCAGATACTTCTCAAGCTTCACCCCTGCTAACTGGCGAGGTCCCTGGCTTGACTCACAAGGCTGCTCTGTAAGCGTCTCCTCCGTGGGTTGGGTCCCTGACTTGATCACCGCCTGAAGTTTCCCGATTCTCCACCGTGCCTGTTCGGTGAGAATGTGGTTTCCAGTACTTGCTTCAGTTACTCACTGTGGTCCCTGGTAAAGGTGGTTGGTCCCTTTGTGGCATCAGCTCCCCTTCTACCTCTGACCACTGACAGGTTCTCCGGCCGACAGACCCGTCACTTTTGGTTGGATTGCAAGCCGCAAACCCAACCCTGCACTGCCCTCTTACTTCTGGATAAGCCCTCACACAGCCTTGCAGCCAGATGCCCCCAGGATAGGCCCAATTTTCGGCCTAGCAGCCTGGGGCATACGACACAAGTCCACCCAGACAACCGTCCAGGTGGCACAGAACACAGATCACCTGACTCCGCCCAAATATTTAGATGCTCCCAGCAGGCCAAAGGATTCAAGAAAACCCCTGCCCATTGGCTGAGATACCTCATATACCCATAACCTGGCCATGGATTTCCCTTATCATAGCTAGTACCACCAAGTACCCGGCCACCTAGTGGTAGAAGAGAAAAGTGCAACAAAGCCAAACCTAGGGAGAAATTAATAGATCTCTATCAATCGACCAAGATAACGACTCCTGGCAAGTAAATTTGTGAGGAGCTCCCCGACTAAACACCAGGGTGCTACATGTATAGCCAGCCTTAGTGTATAGGTGTTGACAGGGAAGGTATTTGTTCCTGATTGACACCCACCAGCTTTGAACAAAGGGGAATTTACAGTGCTGGCAACATGCACTGTATGTGATGATGCATCTTGAGAGGACCAGGGGATGTATCTATGACAATGGAACTGCTGATGGAGGTCTTATGTGACCCTGGGTGTCATGCAGACCACATGTACAGCAACAATCCTCCCAGGTATAAAAAGGTTTATTTAAGCACAATATTAGAGAGGGGAGAGGTTGAAATGCCAATAGGGCTGGACGACTGCAAAAAGCTAAAATCTGCATGATCACTGAAGGCTGGAGTTCTGCTAAAATTCATTGTCCTCACTGTCAGGAGCCATAAATGATGAATTTTTATGCTGCAATGCACTCATTTAATCAGTGTAGATCACTAACTGCTAGATGCAGACAAGTAAATGGGAACAATAGTGTACAATGTACAGTGCTGTTAAAAGCTGCTAGGTTCATCTCTACTAGGGATGAGCTTCGTGTTCGAGTCGAACCCATGTTCGACTCGAACATTGGCTGTTCGGTCGTTCGCCTAATTTCGAACATTATGGGCCGTTCGCGACAAATTCGAGTGGCGCGTCATGGCCCATAATTCACTGTGGCATCGCAGTGCATTGCTGGCTGATGATTGGCCAAGCATGCACTATGACCCGTATGCTTTGGACAATCACAGCACCGTCAGCACAGAGAGCCATAATTGGCCAAAGTCAGGGTGCCTTTGGCCAATCATAGCTCAGGGGAGTAGGTACACGCCCCACACTATATAAGGCCGCCTGCGTGACGGCCTTGTGTAGTGTGTTCCGGGTTCTGAGAGAGATAGAGAGAGAGAGACAGTGTTATTTCATTTGAGTTAGATAGAGCAGGCAGGCGAGTCAGTTAGCTGCAGTATATATATGCATCCCAGGTGTTGTGTATATATATATATATATATATATATATATACACTGTATTCAGTTTAGCTAGATCTGTTCCTGTTATTCTCTTCCTAATATACTGACAGGCAGGCAGTTGATTGTGGTAGCTGCAGTATTTTCAGTCAGTGTACTGAATCCTGTGTACAGTGTGCAGTGCAACTAAAGCTAACTGCAGACAATTGTTGGTGTTCTCTTCCTAATATACTGACAGGCAGGCAGCTGCAGTATTTTCAGTCAGTGTACTGTATCCTGTGCACAGTGTGCAATTAAAGCTAACTGCAGACAATTGCTGGTGTTCTCTTCCTAATAATACCACAGGCAGGCAGCTGCAGTATTTTCAGTCAGTGTACTGTATCCTGTGCACAGTGTGCAACTAAAGCTAACTGCAGACAATTGCTGGTGTTCTCTTCCTAATAATACCACAGGCAGGCAGCTTCAGTATTTTCAGTCAGTGTACTGTATCCTGTGCACAGTGTGCAATCAAAGCTAACTGCAGACAATTGCTGGTGTTCTCTTCCTAATAATACCACAGGCAGGCAGCTGCAGTATTTTCAGTCAGTGTACTGTATCCTGTGCACAGTGTGCAACTAAAGCTAACTGCAGACAATTTCTGGTGTTCTCTTCCTAATAATACCACAGGCAGGCAGCTGCAGTATTTCCAGTCAGTGTACTGTATACTGGCCACAGTGTGCAGCTATAGCTGATTGCAGACAATTCCTTGTGTACCTACCTATTCCAATACATCAAATAAAGTATGTCTGGAAGGCCAAGAAAGAGAGGCAGACACACACAGGCCAATAAAAGAGGGCAAGCAGGCTCTGTGTCTAGAGGCAACAGTGCTGGTCATGGACACGGTGCATCCTCATCAGCACGTGGCCGTGGGGCACGCTTGTCCTTTTTTTCGGCAGCTGGCCGCGTTGAGCCGCAACATGCTGAAGAGTTGGTAGAGTGGATGACCAAGCCGTCCTCATCCTCCTCATCCTCTCTCACCCAGCCTCAGGGTACTTTGTCAGCCAAAGCGGCCTCTTCCCTCGGCTCAATGGCATCAGTCACTCCTTCCCTAGCCCCACCATGTCCTCCTGAGGAGTCCCCCGAACTGTTTGACAACAGTGTTGGGTACATGCTACAGGAGGATGCGCAGCGTTTTGAAGATGATGGTACCCAGCTTGAGGAAGGCAGTAACGTGAGCCCAGAGAGAGGGGGTGCCCAAGAAGGACAGCAAACTGGCAGTCATGTTCTCCCAGCTGCAGCATACTGCCAGGTTTGCTCCAGTGATGAAGAGGGAGGGGATGATGAGGTCACTGACTCTACGTGGGTGCCTGATAGGAGAGAGGAGGAGGAGGCACATCTCCAAAGAGGCAGGATGCCCTCCAGGGGCCAGCTTAAGGGCAGCACACCGACTGCATCACACCGCAGAGCTCCGCATGTGCAGGGCGCTGCTGTCTCTGCGCATTTTTCCAAAAGTTCTTTGGTGTGGTCCTTTTTTGAGACGTATGCAGCAGATCGCGCCTTTGCTATTTGCAAAATATGTCTGAGGCGTATCTCGCATGGTCAAAACAGCAGCCGCTTGGGCACCACATGCTTGACCAGACATATATGTCGACCTGCCATGCAGTCCATTGGCAAGCGTACATAAAAGACCCACACCAAAGAACAAAGCGGACCTCTCCCTGCTCCTCATCAGCTGGGATCTCCAACCCCACTATACCTTCAGTTCTCTCAGAAACCTGCACTTAGAGGAATGAAGGTGTAGAATTAGGTGTGTCACTGCCAAGTACTTGCAGGCAATCTGCTATCGGTACACCAACGTCAGATTGTACCAGGCAAATTTCCCTGCCCCAGGTGCTGCACCGTCAAAAGAAGTTCGCTCCCAGCCATCCACATGCCCAGCGGTTGAATGCTAGCTTGGCTAAATTGCTAGCACTTCAACTGCTGCCTTTTCAGTTGGTAGACTCTTCCCCCTTCCGTGAGTTTGTGGAATGTGCGGTTCCTCAGTGGCAGGTTCCCAAACGTCACTTTTTTCACGGAAGGCGATTCCGGCTCTCTACCGGCATGTGGAAGGCAATGTCTTGGCCTCACTGGACAGGGCGGTCAGTGGCAAGGTGCATATTACCGCTGACTCATGGTCCAGCAGGCATGGACAGGGACATTACCTATCTTTCACGGTGCATTGGGTGACTCTGCTGGCAGCTGGGAAGGACAGGGTGCAGTAGTGTTGGAGGTTGTCCCGCCACCACGCCCCCAAAATGCTACTAGTGGTGATTCTGACACACCTCTCTCCTCCACCCCCTCCTCTTCTTCTTCCTCCATGGCAACTGCCTGTGCTGATTTGTCCTCGGAACCAGCGGTGCTCCGTAGGCGTTCAAGGGGCGCAGGCAAAAAGATGCCATGCGGTGCTTGAGCTGGTGTGCTTGGGGGACAGGAGCCACACTGGGGCAGAGATTCTGTCAGCTCTGTAGGGGCAGGCTCAGAGGTGGTTGACACCATGCCAGCTTAAGCCAGGAATGGTGGTTTGCGACAATGGCACCAACCTCCTCTCCACCCTCCGACAGGGACAACTGACCCATGTGCCCTGTTTGGCTCACGTCCTTAACTTGGTGGTGCAGCGGTTCTTGGGCAGGTACCCAGGCTTACAGGATGTCCTGAGGCAGGCCAGGAAACTCTGTGTGCATTTCCGCCGGTCATATAATGCCAGTGCTCGGCTGGCTGACCTCCAAAAGGAATACAACCCGCCCAAGAACCGCCTAATCTGTGACATGCCCACCAGGTGGAACTCAACGTTGGCCATGCTGCAGCGGCTGCACACGCAGCAGAGGGCCATCAATGAGTATCTGTGCCAATATGGCATGAGGACAGGGTCAGGGGAGCTTGTTTTTTTTTGCCACGCCAGTGGGTCATGATCAGGGATGCATGCACTGTCCTGTCACCATTTGAGGAGGCCACGAGGATGGTGAGCAGTGACAGTGCATGCATCAGTGACACTGTCCCTCTTGTCCACCTGTTGGAGCACACGCTGCATGAAATAACGGACAGGGCACTTGAGGCAGAAGAGGAGGACTTCCTTACCTCTCAAGGCCCCCTTTATCCAGACAGTGTTCCTGCTGGCCCGCCTATCACACAGGAAGAGGAGGAGGAGGAGGAGGAGGATTGTGTCAGTATGGAGGTGGAGCCTAGCACTCAGCAGTCTTCAAGGGATCAATTACAGTCCCAAGAAACCCATGTACTTGTACGTGGCTGGGAGGAGGTGGCTGCGGATCATGTTGTCCTTAGTGACCCAAAGGACTCCGGACCGAATGCCTCAGCAAACCTATGCTGCATGGCCTCCCTGATCCTGCAAAGCCTGCGGAAAGATCCTCGTATTCATGGTATCAAGGAGAGGGATCATTACTGGCTGGCAACCCTCCTTGATCCACATTACAAGGGTAAGGTTGCGGACCTTATCTTGCCGTCGCAGAGGGAGCAGAGGATGAAACATCTTCGGGAGGTCTTGCAGAAAGGTTTGTGCAATGCGATCCCAGAGCCTGGGAGGTTACAAATTCCTGGTCAGGGACAACGTGTTGCTGAGGCTTCGGTCAGTCACAGAAGGAGCGATGGAGAAGGTGGCCGTCTGACCGATGCGTTCAGACAATTTTTAGTCCGCAGCCCCAAGGTATGATCGGTTCTAGCAACCATCGCCAGCGTCTGTTTTACATGGTGCAGGAATAACTAGGGGCAAGATCAGATTTGGACACCTTTCCCACTGAAAATCCTCTGGGTTACTGGGTCTTGAGGATGGATTACTGGCCACAGCTTGCACAGTATGCAATTGAGCTACTGGCCTGTCCTGCATCCAGCGTTCTTTCGGAACGCACATTCAGTGCTGCTGGAGGCTTTGTAACTGATCACAGGGTGCACCTGTCCACCGACTCGGTCGATCGTCTGACCTTCATAAAAATGAATCAGTCTTGGATCACCACCAGCTACCAAGCACCTGATGCTGATGTAACCGAATAATTTTTTTTTGAATGTCAGATCCCTTCAAGACTGCCTATGCTGCTGCTGAGTGACTATCCTGTTATGCTGAGTGACTATCCTCTTCCTCCTCAATGATCATGCTGATAGCTTGTAAGAACATTTTTGGTTCTGGACACCGTCACCAGTGGCTAAGGCCCAATTTTTCTGCCCCTGTTTAACAGGGGCATGTAATTACAATTTTTGATGCAATACTTTGCAGCAGGGCTCATTCCTGCGCTCCAAATAGAGTTTCTGTGAGGGGTTGCAGTGTTGTGGCACCAGTGCCTAAGGCCCAATTTTTCAGCCCCTGTCTAACAGGGGCGTGTAATTACAATTTTTGATGCAATACTTTGCAGCAGGGCTCATTCCTGCGCTTCAACTAGAGTTTCTGTGAGGGGTTGCAGTGTTGTGGCACCAGCACCAGTGCCTAAGGCCCTAATTTTTCTGCCTCTGTTTAACAGGGGCATGTAATTACAATTTTTGCTGTAATACTTTGCAGCAGGGCTCATTCCTGCGCTCCAACTAGAGTATCTGTGAGGGGTTGCAGTGTTGTGGCACCAGCACCAGTGCCTAAGACCCAATTTTTCTGCCCATGTTCAACAGGGGAATGTAATTACAATTCTTGATCTAATATTTCACAGCAGGGCCCATTCCTGCGCCCACCAAGAGTAACTGTGAGGGCTTACAGTGTTGTGGCAACACCACCACCACCACCAAAGGCTCAATTTTTCTGCCCCTGTTCAACAGGTGCATGTAATTACAATTCTTGATATAATATTTCACAGCAGGGCCCGTTCCAGCGCCCACCAAGAGTAACTGTGAGGACTTACAGTGTTGTGGCAACACCTACACCTAAGGCCCAAATTTCTGCAGAGTACATAGGGCAGGCCCCTACCTTCAAACATCCGACTTTCAAACGACTCCTACTTACAAACGGAGGGAGACAACAGGAAGTGAGAGGAAATTTACCCCTAGGAAGGGAAATTCTCTCCTGTAAGAGTTAATATGGGAAAAAGGTGTCTCCTCTCCACTGATGCTTTATCACCAATCCTTGTTTCCCTAAAAAAAACAAATTTACAAAATCCTATTGTCATTGGGACAGAAAGTGAGGTGAAATCTTATGAACAGGTGCACAGCCAGCAAAACAAATGTTACAGGGGTGATAACTAGGCTTGTGCAATTCGTTTCGTAACGAATCGAAATTCGTCCGAATTTAGCAACTTTCGGACATTCGGAAGCATTCTAATTTCCGAACAAAGCAATTACGAATAAAACCGAATCCGAAATAAATTATACCGCAAAATAGCGAATGCCCGAATGTCTTCGGCATAATTCGTTATGAAAAAACTTATGAATGTACAAATCCATTGGAAACACAATAACACTCACTCTGCTCTGCTCTCTGCTTCTCCTTCACCGTGCTGAACTCCCTCTCAAAATGGTGTACAGGGGCGGAGGCTATAGCCGCATGTAAAAAACGAAAGTAAAATACGAGATTTCTAATCCATTCGAAGCACAATAACACTCTGCTCTGCTCTCTGCTTCTCCCTCACCGTGCTGAACCCTCTCAAAATGGTGTACAGGGGCGGAGGCTATAGCCGCATGTAAAAAACGAAAGTAAAATACGAGATTTCGAATCGTTACAAATAACCGCTATGTATTTCGAAAAGTACAAATCCATTCGAAGCACATTAGGCATAATAGGCAGTGTCGTCGTGAGAGAGACACAGAAAATTACGAATCAACGAACCCAAAAAAAGTTACGAAAGTAGGAGTTGTGTCCAGAATCAACGAAAAACAACGTACTCTACCGAAAGTACGAATTATAAAGCAACAAAAAATTCAACGAAAAATGTCGCTTGCAAAAATACGAATGAGTCCGAACACGAAAAATCCCGTCTAGCAAAATTACGAATGATTACGAATCAACAGGACCGGAAAGAAACGAACCGAAACGGAACAAATTTTTCCGTTGTGCACAAGCCTAGTGATAACCCTTCCCTATGTTTTCCAAAAAGCTTAAAAATAGATTTTTTGGCTGGAGCTACACTTTAAAAATGTACTAGTTCAAAATTACAAACAAATTCTATTTAAGAACAAACCTACAGTCCCTGTCTTGTTTGCACCGCCTGTATACTGCTGTTCAGAGAATATAGGGCCTGGGGGCCCCACGCCTTTCCTTTTTTTAATTTGGGTGCGGGGTTCCCCTTAATATCCATACAAGGCCCAAAGGGGCTGGTAATGGGCTGGGGGGAGGGTACTCATGCCTTTTTTCTCAATGATTTTCATCCATATTGCCGGGATCAGACATTACATTAAAGCCGCAAGCAGTTTTAAATGACTTTTATTCCTTTAGAATTGTCATTTTGTGCAGGGACTGTTCTAAACACAGGAAACACGCGTCACTTCACAGGCATACTATAGACACCCCTCAGGTACGATATTTAAAGGAATATTTCACTTTTATTTTATCACTTTAAGCATCATTAAAATTACTGCTCCAGAAAAAACGTCCATTTTTAAAACTTTTTTTTGCATTGATACATGTCCCCTGGGGCAGGACCCAGGTGCCCAAACCCTTTTTAGGACAATAACTTGCATATTAGCCTTTAAAATTCACACTTTTGATTTCTCACGTTCGAGTCCCATAGACTTTAATGGGGTTCGAAAGTTTGCGCAAACTTTCGGTCCGTTCGCAGGTTCTGGTGCGAACCGAATCGGGGGGTGTTCAGCTCATCTCTAATGTCTACACACATCTCCTTCTGAAAATGCTGGTTGTCTAGTGGTCGTTATGATCCTTTGGCCTTCAAAACTTGGAGTCACTGACAGTATACAATAAATAGGGACGTTTTTCAAACTTTCTTGATCTGCATAGTTGTCCTTGGTCAATTATCCTAAAGTTAATAAAGTCAATGGATTACCATAACAGACAAGCATTCTGAGGAGGATGACAGCCCACATATTTTTCTCATGACAAGTTTGCTTCAAATCTCCAACGCTACCAAAGAGCAGCCTATCAACTGCTTGAAAGCTGCATAGAATCAAATGTCTTACCACCACTCATTTCCTGAATGCTGAAGGCTTTCAGTATGGTAGCACACAGAGTGAATTTTGTTTTATGTTTTAACACTAATGCCATGACCGTTTTTCATGACGAGAAAAATTGCATTTTTTCATTTGGTCATTAAAAACAATTGTGTGTGGGCTCCAGAGCATTTTTCACGATGTGAAAAATGGGCATTAAAAATTTGGAACATGCTCTAATTTTTCTCGTCATTTAAAAAAAAAAAAAAAAAAACGCGCATGCTCAGAAGCCCCACCTGCTGGTCTCTTATGAGTTTGCTCTCTGTAGTTTGCTCTCTGTAGTAGGTATGTGATATCATGCTTAGCAATGTAGAGTCCTTGGGTTTAGTTGCTTTGTCCAGCAGATGTTGATGTATATATACCATTTTAAATTCTGTGCTTAAACTTATTTTTTGTATTCTATACAGTGTGATTTAGTCTGCATTACAGCCCCTGACGAAGGGATACGATACATCCCGAAACGCGTTGGAAGATAAGCGGACTTGGTTATTGTAATCATTCAAGCAATATTCACACTTTATGTTTTTAATACTGTAACAAATTGTTATGTTTTGATACATATATATTTTTTGTACAATAAAATTTAAAATTTATTCTTTATCTTCATAAATTTGTTGCCGTTAAAGTCCCATCCTATGTGGGGGGTCTTTCCTCTCTTCATGTTCAGAAGCAAGTGATGAGACGGGAGCACTTGTTCTGGTAAAATTAGCGTTCAGGATGGAGATAGCACATTCGTCACGCTGTAACGGACTGAAGAGCAGGAGGCTGAAAAGCACAAATCGTCTCTCACCAAACTTTACTAACACAAGGATCAGCAAAAGCAGCCCAAAGGGTGGTGCCATCCGAATGGAACGTCCCCTTTATAGTGCCTTCGTACATTTCGTACGTCACCGCGCTTTGCTCGAGCATTTTTTTTCATGATAGTGTGTAGGCAAGGCAGGCTTGAGAAGAATTACGTCGAGAAAAACGTCGTTTTTTTCAATGACATTAAAAACGGTCGTGTGTACGTGGCATTAGGCTACAATCACGTTTGTGTTGTGCTAATGCCTACTAAAACCACCATTTAACACTACATCACTGAATTAAATGCCTCACTGATGCACACATATACAATAAATAAAAACATACCTGATGGTGCTATGGTGCACTGCAATTCACAATTTGTTTTTTCTAAAGCTCTGCGGTATAGTAAAAACACTTTCAGAAAATTTAACACCCGATGCATAAAAAAAGTGAAGCACACAAAAAAGTACGCAGGGAGTGCACTTGGTGCTCTACTGAAGAGAAAGGACCCTAGCCCTGATCCCCCAGGCGCAAGTCTCCTGACAGGGACTGGGGTACCAAAACCAGGTGGATTCCTTTTTTCGAGAGGCCTGCCGAAGCAAGGCCAACCCAAGTACTAGGTGGGGCTCCCCCCATTAGAGGGGAGAAAACCTGACCAAAAGGCCATGTGCGGAGCAAGTCCTAGGACCTACACCCTACCTCTTCATTTTTACTGATGATACATTTTGCATTTATTGGCTGTTTTATCATTAAAATATAATGCAATGAATACACTCTTAGGGAAGATTCACACGGACACAGAATTATTGGGTAGGGTGCACAGGTCTAGGCAAAGACTGTATAAGCCCTGGGCTGTGCATCCATCACTGTTCGAATGTAAAAAACACTTGGATGTGTGGGAAGATCCATACAACCCCTGTGTCTGACATTCTACCACTGATTCTTAACAGGCTACTAGTGGCGGCTGCACAGAACATCTGTAACCCCTGGGTGAATAAACTGGGAATTCTGTACGGCCCTTTGGCCCATTTGAATGAGCCCTTAATAAAGACTGCTTTTGCATTTTTTTCTGACAGAAAATATGAATATTGTTAAATCCAGCTTATTAAAATGTTAAGTCTTTTTGAGTGCTGGAGACTCTGTACAGTGAGGGTGTTTCCGAAACTAAGCCATTCGTGGATATGAAGATTAAGGAAGCTTAGCTTGAAGTGTTAGATATTAAACATCCCATCTACTTACTGTGGAATGTAAATTATGACAAAGTATGTGTGTGTGTGTGTGTATATATATATATATATATATATATATACACATACTGTATAGATATACAGTATATTTGCTGAACAAAATTGCCAACATCTTGCACAAAAAAAAATGAGATGTAAAAGTTATATTCTAATGCATGTGCTGTCAACACAAATCTATACACGTCCAAATTGAAAATATATACCGTATATATTCTACAAATGAAAAGAAAGAAAAACAAAAAGTAAGCTTTCACAGTTTTCAAAGTGGTAGAACTGCCTCATGGTAGTGAACAGGAAAGCTGTTACTGCAGCTTTTCATAGGGCCAGACTTTACTATTTCTCGCTGTGGAAGCTGTTCAAACATCTCAATCAGCACAATATTTGCTGCCGGACAGGTCATGGTTATTTTTTGCAAAGCTGCTCATTTAGCTGAGGAAATACACATTCTCAGCTTCCTATTCATCTCTCACTTGTTCTCAATCGTCATTATGATGCAGCAGTTTGGCAGTTATTGTCCTGCAGATATATTTGTCACAAGGACGTTATATAGATGGTATGTGCAAGTATGTGGGGAAAGGTCCAGTTGTTGGCGTTTTATAAGACCCTGCAGGCTTGTTCTAGGAGTTGCCTGGCACATTTCCTATATTATTGCTTAAGGATGACATGGTTTAACGTGAATGCAGCATTCTCATTTGGAAATGCTTTTTCAGACCGCAGTCATCTGTTCTCTCAAAGTTAGGCAATTGTTATATGACAACTTCCTCTTGAAGCACACTGGGGTTGATTTACTAAAGACAAATAGACCACCTCCAAGTGCAGTTGCTCCAGAGCTTAGTAAATGAGGTAAAGCTTCACTTTGCAAAGAAAAACCAATCACAAGCAAGAAATTTTTAAAAACAAAAAACCAAAAAAAAAAAACAGATTTTTTTCTTGTACATGATTGGATGATGGAAGTCAGCAGAGCTCCTGCTCATTTACTAAGCTCTGGAGCAACTGCACTTGCAGAGTGTACAGTCTATTTGGAAAAATTGGATGGTGGAGCAAAGAAATGCCACAGAAAAACCATATGGAGAATCAATCACGGTATACCTAGTATATTAATAAGCTTTATTAATGTATCAAAAATAAGTAAAAAAAATCCATTAAATGTTAAGTAATACAAATATTGTGACGAAACGCATAGGGTAGGCTGTTGATACTGATGTCATGACGTTTGTCCTCGTTGGAGGTCGATGTGTCTGGACTGGGCTCAGCCCTTCCTTCTCTGTGCTGGCAGCTCAGCTGTCAGCAAATTGCCAGCGCCCATCTCTCCACAGTGATCCACCTGTTGATGATCCTGCTCGTCAGCTCTGCCTACTTAAGGACTTCCAGTTAATTTGCTCTTTGCCTTCGCCTGTGTTAACATCACAAGAGACTTTCTCCTGCGTTCCAGTTGAATACCTGCTTGTCTGACGTTCCCTCTGGCTACAGATCCTGCTTGCTGAACTACTACCTTTATGGCTGGCTCTTGGACATTGGCTTGGCCGAATACCCGATCCGGTTACTGAACTTTGGCTATGTTTTGACTACGCTTACTCTGTTTACCTTTTTATTTTTATTATTAAACTAGTGTGATTTAACTGTACTTATGTCTCGGTCTGATTCATGGTTTCTGACACGATGGTCACGGCACTTAGCAAGTGGAGGAAGCCCGAGGAGACGCCGCTACCTGATTTCTATGTTACATTGCGCATTTTGAAAGATCTACTCTGTAAGTGCAATTCATCTTTAGCGCATTAAAATCGCTTTATATACTACATTATGAGAGTTCACTTTTTTCTGTTTTTGAGTGACATCGTTCTGACAGCCTGAGATCCTGCATTTGTTTTTTTGGGAGACCAATATCCCTATGCTTGGTGAGACCGCCTGTTGGTCTTTCTTTCTGGTAAGGAGAATACTTGCTCACTTTGGGTGTTTTCTATTCCTGGATGAAGGATCTTTTCCTGTGATTTCTGGTTCACCATTTCGTCCCTTGTATATAAGGAAGCACTCAACTTTACCTGTCACTTGGAGATCACTATTGTTGGAACTGATGCTTCAGCCTTTTGGATATATCCCTTTTGGGACTCTGTCTTAGTTTTTCTTTTTGTGACTTTTTTCACCATTACCAATTTTTCAATATTTTGTTATTTTGACTAATTTCAATATTTGTGTATTAATATTTATTCACTAGCCACTATCTATATTTGCTCTATTCATTTAGAGTTCATATTATACAGCCTATTCAGATTATATCTTCATTTTTTTGATTGTCTATGGTTCACTTGTGTTATACCAGCCTTTCTCAATTAGCATAGGATATAATCACTGTTTGGTGTTTAATTTTCACTCATTTTGTGTTTTATCATCACATTTGTTACACTTTCCTTCTCATTAAGTGATTTGGATTTATCTATACCAGCGCTGCACCTCCCCCCCTTTTTTCTAGATTCATTGAGTTTTGTATTGTAGACTTTTTGGGTGCTGGCAGCTGTACTAAATTTTTGCCTCTTTTTATTTGAGGCTTTTTTCTCATTACTTTCTAGCGCAGCGTTAACCGTTTGGTTATTATACAAATAAGGAGTACACCCCCATCATACCCAATAATAAAAAACATACATACAAAACATGACAACGTTGTCACAATATGGCGCCAGACATATAGGCCCCACACATACACACAATTGGACATCTAGCTAAAATCCTTAGCACCATTCAGTCCTCTCATTAGTATGAGATTCCTAGGTAGACTACATTATATACTTAGCAGCACCATTTAGTTCCATCTTAGCTGGGCGTATATGTGGGTGTGTGTATGTGTGGGGCCCAAAGGTCTGGCGCCATATTGTGACAACGTTGTCATGTTTTGTACGTATGTTTTTTATTATTGGGTATGATGGGGATTGTACTCAGGGCCGGATTCCTGACAAGGCCACCGAGGCCAGGCCTCGGGGCGGCAGTGGGTGCAGGGGCGGCGCCCAGGGGCAGATCCAGGGGGGGCAACGGGGCAATTGCCCCTCCCGAGAAGTTAGTTGCGGGTAGAGTGGTGGTTGAGCCGGCGGGTGGCTCGGCGTACAAGTGACTGTGCAGGTGGCACAGTGGGTGAGCCGCTGAGCTGCCCGTCTGCTCGGCGCACTGTCACACTGAGCGGAGGCGGCTCGGTGGGTGGGTGAGAGAGACAGGAAGCTGCCAGCTGGGAGGCTCGGCGGGTGGACTGGCCAATAAGCGGGTGGCGGAGCAGAGAGATGACATCATGACAAGTGGACAATCCGCAAGGTATGGCAGGTGACGGGGCAAGTGACAATCCGCAAGGTGTGGCAGGTGACGTGGCAAGTGACAATCTGCAACGTGTGGCAGGTGACGTGGCAAGTGGACAATCCGCAAGGTGTGGCAGGTGACGTGGCAAGTGACAATCTGCAACGTGTAGCAGGTGACGTGGCAAGTGGACAATCCGCTACGTGTGGCAGGTGACATGGCAAGTGGACAATCCGCAACTTGTGGCAGGTGATGTGGCAAGTGGACAATCCGCAATGTGTGGCAGGTGACGTGGCAAGTGGACAATCCGCAACTTGTGGCAGATGACGTGGCAAGTGGACAATCCACAACTTGTGGCAAGTGACAATCTGCATCTGGTGGCAGGCGATGGTGGCAAGTGACACACTCGGGGCTCCCACTGATTCTGCATTATGGTGAGCTGAACTATTTAATTTTCTATAACAATGTAATAATAGAAATAATGCGCTACAATCATCCTGACACCATAAAAACCATGGTGCCGTGATGATTGAAACGCCAACACCAGCCATTTCCCAAATAAATTGTCTGCAAAAAATCGTATTTTCTGGCAGTGCCCCTCCCGAAACTAGACTCTGGATCCGCCCCTGGTGGCGCCGCGGCAACAGGGGGGTAAAAAAATCCTGTCGTCCCACAGTACGAACCACAACGGGGCTGACAAAAATAGCCTAACATAAATAGCTCAGAGTCAGCTGAACACGGCACCTGCGGGGGGCTCAGAAGCCCCCTATGTGATGGTGTATGTGTGTGTGTGGGGGGGGTTGGCATTGAAGGACCCGGCCTTGGGGCGGCAAAGGGAGTAAATCCGGGCCTGGATGTACTCCTTATTTGTATTACTTTTACGTTTAATGGATTTTTTAACTTATTTTTGATACATTAATAAAGCTCATTAATATACTAGGTATACCGTGGTTGATTCAAATGTTATCCTAATCTAAATCTGCTAACCAGGTAGGAATTAAACTTTGTTGTCTAGATAAGGCTTGGATGAATAAGAGCTGCTGGCCTTACTCTGTTCAAATTTCATCCAGTTGTCTGATGAACCATCCAACATGTATTTAGTTGGTGACCCATCCACCCAACATCCTTCAAATGAAAATGAGAGGGAGCTGAGCAGAAAATTGTCAGCCAAACAGTAGCTGTATCCAATCAGATACAGCCATTGTTCAGCTTTTCTGACAGCCACTGGCACTGGCTATCAGAATACAATAGTCACAGTGGGAGATAAGTCAATCTGCGCTGTATATCATGAATGAGTTAGATTTTGTTTTTTGTTCAGCCAGCTGTTCGATTTTTTTTGTTCAGCCAGCAGGCTAAGTTCCAAAAATGTATGAGTACACGGCGAGTCCTAGTAATTTTTTATTTTCCAAAATGGTACATTTTCTGTACAATCGTTCTGAAGACCCACCTGAAAAATTAAAGTGGTTCTAAAGCCTCAAGGTTTTTTTTTACCTTAATGCGTTCTATGCATTAGACCCCAGAAAAGGAGGGTCGGGGTCAGGTAAGTCTAACATGTTTGTTATTTTAATTTGAAGAAAAAGTGAAGGTTCAATGTTACCTTAACATATTCTGGATAAGCACTGTACAGCGCAACTTTTGATTTTTAAACTGATATGGCTGAAAGTTATGTTCTAACTAGAAAGGTGGTAGAGAATATTAAAAAAGCGAATCCTGTTCTAGGAGAGTAAAGCCCTGTACACACGATCGGATTTCCTATGGTTTTTAAACTGATGGATTTTTCCATCGGAAAACCGATGAAGCTGACTTCCATCAGTCTTGCCTACACACCATCAGTCAAAAAACCGACCGTTCCAAACGCAGTGACGTAAAACACTCCGATGAGCCGAGAAAAATGAAGTTCATTGCTTCTGAGCATGCGTCGACTTGATTCTGAGCATGCGTGGGTTTTTTAACCGATGGACTTGCCCATAGACGATCGGAATTTGCTATCGGTTTTTTATCCATCGGAAAAATTAAAAACATGTTCTATTTTTTGACACCGATGGAAATATAGACCGATGGGGCCCATACACGATCAGTTTGTCCGATGAAAAAAATCCATCGGACTGTTTTCATCGGTAAAACCGATCATGTGTACGCGGCTAAAGGGTGATCATAGGACATACATTTAAGAAACAAAAAACGAAAACCGCTCTGGTGTGGATATCCTCCAAGTAATGACCTCCTCCCAGCAACCACGGGTGCAAGCAATGCAAATATTCCAAAAAACACACTGCAAGTCACAGCACACTGGTCAAACTGACTGACGCGTTTCACACTGTACTAGTGAATAAACACTAGTACAGTGTGAAACGCGTCAGCCAGTTTGACTAGTGTGCTGTGACTTGCAGTGTGGTTTTTGGAATTTTGGATTTTACAAAATAAAGGCTTTTTATCCGGAGTGCTGCTGTCCAGAAGATCGTTTCTTTTGTCTTACATACATTTAAGAAGTGAGTAGAAAACGGAACTTAGAAAATGGGAACTGTTATTGTGTGCATTTTAGACATTAGTATTTATATAACCCCTAAAATGTAGGTCTGTATCTGCAGGAGAATTTAGCAGGTATTTACATTGCTGCATAAATGAGTTATTTTTTAATAGATGGGTTCTCAATGGCACACCATTACTGTAATAAAAACTGAAATATGTAATAGGTCCTTTGCTTACTGTTTTAAATAAAAATGTAATACTTTCCAACTTTCCAGTCCTAAATTGAGGTGGGTGCATTCGTTTTATTTTAGTTTCTATCTGGTAATCCCAAGAATTTTACACTTCATGTCCCAGGATGACTATGCTCACTCACTCCACTGAATCTAGGTAGGGAACCATAGAACCATAAAGTGATTGTAAAGGTTCTTAATTTTTTTTATAAAATAACAAACATGGTATACTTACCTCCTCTGCAACGGTTTTACACAGACTGGCCTCATCAGTGCCCATCAATGCAGCCTGATCAGTGTCCATCAGTGCAGCCTGATCAGTGCTCATCAATGCAGCCTCACCAGTTTCCATCAATGCAGCCTCACCAGTGTCCATCAATGCAGCCTTACCAGTGCCCATCAATGTACATCAATGCAGCCTCATTAGTACCCATTATTGTAGCCTGATCAGTGCCCATCATTGCAACCTCACCAGTGCCCATCAGGGCAGCCTCATCAGTGCCCAGCAATGCAGCCTCACCAGTGTCCATCAATCCAGTCTCAGCAGTGCCCATCAATGCAGCCTCATCAGTGCCCATTAATGCCCATCAATGCAGCCTGATCAGTGTCCATCAATTCAGCTTGATCAGTGCCCATCAATGCAACCTCACCAGTGACCATCAGCACAGCCTCATCAGTGCCCATCAATGCCCATCAGTGCAGCCTGATCAGTGTCCATCAGTGCAGTCTGATCAGTGTCCATCAGTGCAGCCTGATCAGTGTCCATCAGTGCAGCCTGATCAGTGTCCATCAATGCAGCCTCACCAGTGTCCATCAATGCAGCCTCAACAGTGCCATCAATGCCCATCAATGCAGCCTCATCAGTACCCATTATTGCAGCCTGATCAGTGCCATTATTGCAACCTCACCAGTGCCAATCAGTGCAGCCTCATCAGTACCCATCAATGCCCATCATTGCAGCCTCACCAGTGCCCATTAATGCAGCCTGATCAGTGCCCATCAATGCAGCCTGATTAGCACACATCAATTCAGCCTCACCAGTGCCCATCAGTGCCCATCAATGCAGCCTCACCTTTGTCCATCAGCGCAGCCTGACTAGTGCACAGGAATCAGAGAGAGAAGAGGAAGAAGAGAGCTGCCAGATCACCACACAGTGCAGGGATCGCCCGCTGTGACAGATTTGATCTGAAATGCAGTCACACAAAGTCCCACCTCCTGGATCGGCTCCTATGATAGATGTCACAGGTCCCGGCATTGGACCAGTGTGTAGTTTATCAAAGAAGCCAGTCCAGGAGGTGGGACTCTGCATGACTGCGGCCACCAGGCAATTGAAATCAAAGCTGTCACAGTGGGCGATCCCCACTCTGAATGATCTAGACGGCTCTCCTCTTCCTCTTCTCTCCCTTCCCCTGGCCGATCACAAGGAGAACGGCTCTCTTTCAACCAGTGGCGGCCCATTCATTAGGGGCACATGGGAGCCGCCCCCCCATCCATGCATCCGGCCCCCTGTTCTACATACAAGGTGCAGGACCATGGATTCCAATGGGGGGGGGGTTTGAAGCCGGTCGTGAGACCAGTTTCCCGATTGGCTGAAAGGAGAAGCAATGTTATAGGCCAAGGGCGAGGAGGAGAAGGGAGGAGACGTGTGGCCAGGGGAGAAGCAAGGGGAAGATCAACGGACCCACCAGCCACCACTCCAGGGATGGCTCACCATCCAGCATCCAGCGGGGGGTGTGTTCCCTGCGTTAATGTCTGTCTCCCATTGAGGGGAGGGGGGTGGCGTTGGTTTGACCCCCCCTCGAATTATCGAGCACCAGCCGCTACTGGAAATTTTGAGGGCTGCACTATATTACCAAAAGTATTGGAACGCCTGCTTTCACACGCACATGAACTTTAATGACATCCCAGTCTTAGTCTGTAGGGTTCAGTATTGAGTTGGCCCACCCTTTGCAGCTTCAACTCTTCTGGGAAAGCTGTCCACTAGGTTTAGGAGTGTGTCTATGGGAATGTTTGACCATTATTTCAGAAGCGCAAGGTCCATAAAGACACGGATGAGCGAGTTTGGGGTGGAGGAACTTGACTGGCCTGCACAGAGTCCTAACCTAATCCTGATAGAACACCTTTGGGATGAATTACACCCTGTTCCAAATTATTATGCCAATTAAACCTAAAAAATGTATGTAAACAACAGTCAGCATAATTCTCATGTTATCAACTATTAAGAGTACAATTCAAATTGTATTGAACAAACCTCCTAATGATAACAGTTACAATGCACTGTTCCAAATTATTATGCACAGTAAGGCCTCGTACACACGACCGATTTTCTCGTCGTAAAAAACACGTCGTTTTTTTCGACGAGATTTTTGTTAAGCTTGTCGATTTTCTCGTCAAGCTTTCTATGCATACACACTGACATTTCCCAATTTCCTCGTTGTTCTCCGCGCTCACGTCCAGCACGTACGACAGGACTATAAAGGGGAAGATCTTTTTTCTTCGCGCCACCCCTTGGGCTGCTTTTGCTGATCTCGTGTTACCGCGTGTGAAGTAAAAGTTTGGGAAGAGACGATTCGCGCTTTTCAGTCTTCGTACTTTTCAGATCGTTTTCTGCGGTTCAGTTTGTGCTTGTGGGTTCGTATCTTGACTTTCAGGGCGTCTAGGCAGGTCGTATCTGTTTTACAGTGCGTTCTTGCCTGTTCGTTTCTGTTTTTCAGTTCGTTATTCATAGGCCTTGCTGTTCTAAAGTGCGTTCTGTTCTGTACGTTCTGATAAGACGACCGTTTCTTATTAGCCATGTCGCCTGGACGTTCTCGTCGTCGAGTTCGTGCTGTGCGTGCGCTTGGTGTTGGTCTGCTTGTTTTGGACCAAGACCAGTCCATGAATGTTGTGAGGAGGAGTTCATGGACCAAGAATTGGTTGCTCCAGCGGGACCAATTCTGCCATATGCCTCTGCTGCGGGAGATCGTCGAGAATAATCCTGAGGACTACAGGAATTTTCTGCGGATGTCTGACCCCGTATTTCAGGAACTGTTGGCTTTGGTGTCCCCCTATATTACCAGGCAGGACACCGTTATGCGGGAAGCCATCAGTGCTGAGCAGAGGCTCATCGCCACGTTACGTTACCTGGCGACAGGGAGAAGTCTTCAGGACTTGAAGTTCACCACAGGCATCTCCCCCCAGGCTCTGGGCCTCATAATCCCAGACACCTGTTCTGCTATTATACAAGTCCTGCAGGAGGACTATATTAGGGTAAGTTTTCTCCATTAACATCACATTTTATGTATTACATGTATGCTAATGTATTGTATTTCTTTCATCCTTCCCTAATTACCATGATTGTAATATGCTGAGAATGTCCCCTTTGTCCCCATGCATGCTGGAAGCTTTAGATTGCCCCTTTTTTCTCCTCCATAAATATTTCCCTTCACTAACTTTTCCAGCAGGGGCGCCTGTTGCTCCAAATGTTTGGGGGTCCCACCCCAATTTATGAACTAAACTTCCTCCTTTTTTGCTCAGGTGCCTATTAAACGCCCCCAGTTGTCCCCTCTAATGCAGCCATTTGGTTCCCTCCAATGCAGCCATTTTCCCCCCAGCCCTGCACTTACCTTCTTGTGGTCAGCGCCATCCTTCTTCTGTCCTTGATGTCTTCTCCTTCCCTTGATGTTGCATCAGCCAATCATGTTACCATTAAACAGACTTGGTGAACATGATTGGCAGAGCAGCCTGCCAGTGTTTCCCCAAGGAATGCCCCCCCCCCCTGCGTCCCCTATTTTACTTTTCGGAAGCCAATTACATCCCTCAGGTTGTAATGTGCAAGACTATTTTACTACCTGTTTCTGCTATGCAATTTGAACCCCCTAAATGCCGCAATTATTCATATGTCGGTCGCTAAACAAGAGGCCATCCACCTGAATAGTGGGCGGCATAGACAATACATAGGTTAATGCAACGCATGAACCTATGTATTGTTCTGAGTGATGGGCACAGGAGAGAGGGGGCAGTGCTCCAGCGCCCACTCTGGACGCACCGCCACTGCAATGCTATCCTGTGGCCAAACACATTTCCCCCCCCCAAAATAATTTAGTAATGGCCCATCAGAGGGGGTGATGAATCTGATAAATGAGCCTTCCCTTATACTTATTTTAAACACCTTAATAAACGTAGAATTTGATTGATGTTGGCCTTGATTTTTTTTTAATCAAATTTCCTTGTAATGTCTGACTTTGGTATTCTAATATTATTTCATCTTGCTTCACTCCACAGCTTCCTTCCACGCCACAGGAATGGCAGACTGTGGCATCGGAGTTTGCCACGCGGTGGGACTTCCCCAACTGCAGTGGTGACATAGACGGGAAGCACGTCTGCATCGTGCCGCCACTCCGTTCTGGGTCCTACTACTACAATTACAAGGGGTTTCATAGCATTGTGCTGATGGTGGTGGTGTCAGCACGGTATGAATTCCTCTATGTTGATGTAGGGAAGAATGGCCGGATGTCCGATGGGGGATCCTTCATCCAGACGGAGTTTGCCCTCCGTCTCCAGAGTGACGGCCTTGCATTGCCACCGGATGCAGGGAATATTGAAGGACTCCCCTTTGTTTTCTTGGCTGATGAAGCCTTCGGACTCGGACGGCATCTTATGAGGCCATTTCCACAGAGGACCCTGACCCCAGAGAAGAGGGTGTTCAATTACCGGCTGGCCAGGGGCCGAAGAGTTGTCGAAAATGCCTTTGGCATAATGGCCAGCCGGTTCCGCCTTTTTATGACTTCAATACACTTGGCGGACTACAAAATAAACTATGACCTATTATGCTGCTGTGTGCTACACAACTTTCTGAGCCAAAAATCAAATTCCTATATGGCCTCAGTTTTGCCAGAGGCTGGGCTTTCCCCTGCAAATCCCCTGCCGGGCCTGGAATCTGCCCGTAATGGCTTGCCCTCCCAAAATGCCCGTGAGGTTCGGGACAAATACATGGAGTATTTCACGGGTAGGGGGGCAATTCCTATGCCAGCCTATGTCTAAGGATCCCAATAAAAAGCTTGTTTAAACCTTTAATTATTTGTTCTTTCCTGTCTCCTAGTTTGTCTTAGTGCATTTGTAGTGCCAAGTGTATTTTACTTTAGTAAATATCAACCATTTCACTATGTAACCTTACAAAATAACCAAATAAGCTTAGAGGGTATTATAAAAAGAAGCTACACGTTGTTTGTGGTCAAATATTTTACTCTGTGCACATTCTCACCATTTTTAGTTTTTTCAGGTTTTTTGGGTTGGCCTGGCCCCAACCCAGCAATTTTTTGCTTATGAAAATACAAAAATAACAGTTGCATTCCAAAAATTACAACATTGGATACCTCTGAGCAATCTGAGACATTCACTTACACAAACTATGTCTCTATGTGCCCGTCCTAATATGGGGTCCTGCCACCCCTTGCCCAGGCAAAAATTGAATATGCACACATTTGGGATTTTTTACATCTATGAAGTTTACAATCCTGATCCCTATTGTCAACATGTGCTATCTGCCATCAGGGGTGATCAATGGACGTGTTTTGGGGGTGCAACCCCTTCCTCAGTTAACCGACTTTAGATACGAGGAAGGGGTTGCACCCACAAAAGACGTACATGGATATCCCCTGGTGGCAGATAGCACATGTTGACACACTGTGTGCAGATTCAATTTTTGGCTGGTTTGATTGTCAAAAAAATTCGAAAAGTTGCAAAAACAAACATGTAAAAACAAATGTGTTTGGATGGCTTATTGAATTCTCCCCAAAACATCGAGAATGTCTTTAAATGTTTGTTCCATCACATGGATTCTTTGTTTAATAAGGTCCAGTTCCGTGCTACATTCCATCACTTGCTGGATGAGGCGGAGGGCACTGTCAGCAGAGAACCGTGTACTATCCTTCACAACATTTATATCCCCTAAAAACAAAAAAACAAAAGGTATTATAACTCTGCAGGCCTACATCTCTTACCTGAAGCTGTGGTGACAGATACTGACCTGTTGTGGTGACCAGATCCACAACGTCATCCACCTCTCCTTCCTGCACTTCTCCTTCCTCCACCTCAACTTCCTGCACATCTTTCGGTTGTGGGTCTTTGGGAGTTTGGGGTTGCTTGGAAGTTGTGGGGTGCATGTGCTCCCTGGAGTGTCCTCCTCCCAGTCTTCTCTCCCCTATGAGAAGCAAACAAAAGGTCAATTTATCACACTGTAAATCTCAATGTTAAAATAAAAACAGGCTAAATTGATTGGAAGTGTGGTACAAGTGTGTGTTTGGGCGGAATTTAAAGAAGAATGCATTATTTATGACCAAGAATATGCTTAGTATTCACCTTTGGATGTAATTTATTTGACATGGAGGCACCACAAAAATTCTCGTATGCACCTGTGTGGGACACCCAAAAAAGGCGGGTCTGGTGGCCCACACTATAGTGCTCCAAAGTACAGATGTGGAAGCAGCTGCTGAGTGTCCTCTCCTTTACACTGATAAAAGTTTGCATTTCATTCTCTTTACAAACACATCATCTAGACGAAAAAATACGCCACAATTTTGGAGCAAAAATGGCAGATGTATAATTACTTTTGTGGCTCTAAAATAAGCCCAAACCGCGGATAGTGGCCGAACGAAGTGTCGGTAACGTAACGAACGATTACTGTGCCCAACCAAGTTCAAAATATTACATTTTGGAAGCGAGTCCAATATGAGAAACCAAAATAAAGAGCAACATGTCAGTTTAGAAAAAGATTAATATCATAAAAGTCTACATTTTACTTACTTTTAGCGAGCATTCTCTTTATGCTCCTCAACTGCTCTGGCTCCCTCAGTTTGAGGTCTGACCACCTCTTTCTGAGCTGCTCATTTGAGCGTTCCACCCCGAAATTCGCCTTCAGACTCTTCACGACTTTAGTGAGGATTTTGGCCTTCCTTCTATTTGGTTTGCTATACGGCCCATGCTTGGCATCATAATCAGCCTTGAGCAAGATGTCCACCATCTCCGCCATCTCCGCCAAAGACATATTCGATGCCTTGAATCTCCTCCTTGATCGTGACGTTTCCTCGGTCTCCGGGCTTGTCTCCTCCTCGTTAGTTGCGGAATTATCAGACACCTGCTGTAACTCCGCCATATCTGTCTGCGCGCCGAAAGAGAAGGGGCGGGGAAAAGATGTTAGTTAGAACGTCATGGGCGGGCGACGTGTGCGGAGCGACGTGTTCGTATTTTGACGCATGCGTGGTGTGTATATAGCAAACACACATGTGACTATAGTACGTTCGGTGTGCGGAGAGAGGAGTTCAAGTGACGGACGTGCGAACGAAGGTATGTGATTTTGTGACTTGTACAAATTGTTGGCCTATACTGTCTTGAGAATGTTGGAGGATATATATGGTGACTAGCATGTTAAGGAGGTTAGACTGTTTGCCTCACATTAGTTATATATAATTTTTTTAACTTGCAGATACAATATGAATGTCTTTATAAGCGACAAGGATTTCCTGGCGGAATTTATTGACCGGGTAAGGGAGCTGCCCGCTCTGTGGGAGACGAAAAACCCCATCCACAAAAAAAGAGGGGTGAGAAAAGCAGCGCTGGAGAAGCTGCTCCCATTTGTGCATACCAAGGTGCCCACAGCCACAGCAAAACAAGTGGACACTAAAATTGGGAGCTTGAGAGGTACCTACAGGACTGAACGCTCTAAGGTGCTGGCTTCTCAGAGGTCAGGAGAAGCAGCAGATGATGTGTATGTCCCGATTTTGTGGTACTACAACAGGATGTCCTTCCTGGATGACCACATTGACACAAGGCCATCACTCTCCACTCTTCCCCCCAGACTTCCCTGCAGCCAACCTGAGCCTTCTCTGGAGCAAGAGGAGGCAGCCATCCTGGATGATCCTGATTTGGCCATCTGGAGCCAGGTATAGTATTTTTCGAAAATGTATTGGGATAAACTTAATGTTTGACAAATATGTCAAGATGACAAACATAAACTATTTTGGATTGCACAAGTGAAATCAAGATCTGTAGACATTATTCTGCACTTAATTGGGTGCTAAATAGTCAATCTGATGTAGTGGTAAATTTAAAGCAAGGATTTATGGATTTACATTCTAATTGCTTCAATCCGGATTACAAAGTTTGATGCAAAGATTAAACGAACATATTAAACTATGTCCCTTTTTCATACACAGGATGAAATCAGCCAGGAGGAGGGTCTGGAAACTGTCAGGCAGGAGGAGGAAGGGCCCAGTGGCAGCCAGGAGGTGGCAGGGCCCAGTGGCAGACAGGAGGTGGCAGGGCCCAGTGGCAGACAGGAGGTGGCAGGGCAAAGGAGAAGCACCAGATCCCAGGTGCCTCCCATCCGGCTTCACAAAAGAGGCAGGAGGGACAGGAGCACGAGTGAGGCAGCAATGGCCCTTATTCGTGAGGCCCATGCCACCCTCCAGGAGCCCACATCCCCTGAAGAGGCCATTGCCGGCCTAGTGGAGGCTAAGTTCAAGGTGATGAGCATGGAGCAACGCCTCCTATGCGAGCCCCTGCTCATCACCTTGCTCAACAAGGGGGTGATGGAGAAAATTACCCCCAATACCGCCATATGTGAGGTGGCACAACTGACCCAACCTCAACCTCCACCTCCCCCTTCTTCTTCTGCCCCACCCCCTTCTGCTACACCTCCCCCTTCTTCTTCTGCCCCACCCCCTTCTGCTACACCTCCCCCTTCTTCTTCTGCCCCACCCCCTTCTGCTACACCTCCCCCTTCTTCCTCTGCCCCACCCCCTTCTGCTACACCTCCACCTTCTTCTTCTGCCCCACCCCCTTCTGCTACACCTCCCCCTTCTTCTTCTGCCCCACCCCCTTCTGCTACACCTCCACCTTCTTCTTCTGCCCCACCCCCTTCTGCTACACCTCCCCCTTCTTCTTCTGCCCCACCCCCTTCTGCTACACCTCCACCTTCTTCTTCTGCCCCACCCCCTTCTGCTACATCTCCTCCTCCTCCTCCTGACAGGAGTACCCCTCCAGTGGGCCAGCCTCCAGCCAAACGAAGAAGGAAGGCTGCAGGGAAGGCTTCAGGGAAGATTGCAGGGAAGGTTGCCAGGAAGAAGAGGAAGTGATGGCCTTGCTTCATTGTGGTCGGACAGAAGGCAGCCTGTTGTAGTACCACAGACTTGGGACATATATCTCACCTGCTGCTGTTCCTGACCTCTGGGAGGCCAGCATCAGATTGTGTTCAGAAATGTTGGCCTTCTCAAGCTCCCAATTTTAGTGTCCACACAGGGTTGCTGTGTGCTCTGGGGTCCCTGGGATGCACAAATGGCAGCAGGTTCTCCAGCGCTGCCTTCTCTTTATTTTATTTTTAAACATGAATAAATGTGATTTTGGTTTACGTTCATACTTGACTATGTGTATTTGTAAAAATAAAAAATCTAGCTTTGGAGTAAGCAGATACATTTGACTGACAAAAAAAGGGACAGATAACAACCCCCCAAAAGAATAACTAAATCTGATTATCAAAAAAACATGGGGGGAAATTTAACTAATATAGAGTCCAAAATTAAATGGGAGATCACTACCAAAACATTGCGAAATTATAATTAACATCATTTTTAAAAATATTACCATTTAAATTATTCCTAAAAACTTGCACGATATAATACACATAAATCTTCTTAAGAGCAGCATGAAAAAGGTTAAAAAATAAGTCATAACTCTGTGTGAATATCAGCAGCAAAAGAAGGTCACTCGTTTTGATTAATGTAACATTCTAACGAAGATTTCAAGGCAGAACATTTAAACGATGCAATATTTTTGAGCGTGACGAATGTGCTCTCTCCATTACGAAGGCTTGTTTTACCAGAAGATGCGCTCCCGTCTCATAGTTGCTTGTGAGCATGCGCGCTTTTGGAAGAGTCGTAAAAGCATACACACGAACCATTTTCTCGTCACAAAACAGCCCGACGAGAAACATGACGAGGAAATCTGGAATCCTGACGAGAAAATAGAGAGCAGGTTCTCTATTTTCTCGTCGAGATTCTCTGCAAATTTCTCGTCGTAAAACCATACACACGAACATTTTTCTCGAAAAAAAAGCTCTCGCGGAACATTTCTTGCCGGTTTTGGACGAGAAACTCGGTCGTGTGTACGAGGCTTTAGTTTCAAAACACTTTATACGTTGTAAGGAACTGAAAATTAAATTTTTTTGTGTTTGCAGCATATTTACTGAAATCAAAAGCTATTCTATTTTAATCAAACCTTGAACAACAGTGTAACTTTTTAAACATTTTAACAGGTCACATTACATTTTAAAATAGGACCCCTTATTTGATAGCAGTTTCACGAGTCTTGCATCCATTGAACTTGTGAGTTTTTGGATAGTTCCTGCTTGAATTTGTTTGCAAGATGTCAGAATAGCCTCCCAGAGCTGCTGTTTGGAAGTAAACTGCCTCCCACCCTCATAGATCTTTTGCTTGAGGATGCTCCAAAGGTTCTCAATAGGATTGAGGTCAGGGGAAGATGGAGGCCACACCATGACTTTCTCTCCTTTTATCCCCATAGCAGCCATTGATGCAGAGGTATTCTTTGCAGCATGAGATGGTGCATTGTCATGCATGAAGATGATTTTATTACGGAAAGCATAGTTCTTCCTTCTGTACCAGGGAAGGAAGTAGTCAGTCAGAAACTCCACATACTTTGCAGAGGTCATCTTTACGCCTTCGAGGACCCTAAAGGGGCCGACCAGCTCTCTTCCCATGATTCCGGCCCAAAACATGACTCCACCACCGCCTTGCTGACATCGCAGCCTTGTTGGAACAGGGTGGCTGTCCACCAACCATCCACTACTCCAGCCATCTGGACCATCCAGGGTTGCACAGCACTCATCAGTGAACAGGACTCTTTGAAAATTAGTCTTCATGTATTTTTCTCCCCAATGCAGCCGTTTCTGCTTGTGAGCATTGGTTAGTGGTGGCCGAATGGAAGGTTTATGCACAGTTGCAAGACTCTGGAGGACTCTACACCTTGATGTCTGTGGGACTCCAGAGGCACCAGCAGCTTCAAATATTGGTTTGCTGCCATGTAATTGTGTTTTAGCAGCTGCTCTCTTGATCCGATGCATGGATCTGGCAGAAATCTTCCTCAATGTGCCTTTATCTGCACGAAACCCGTCTGTGCTCTGAATCAGCCACAAATCTCTTAATAGTGCAATGATCACGCTTACGTTTTCGTGAAATATCTAATGTTTTCATACCTTGTCCAAAGCATTGAACTATTTCACTCTTTTCGGCAGCAGAGAGATTATTTTTTCGCCCCATATTGCTTGAAAATGGTGTTCTGCCTAATAATGTGGAACACCCTCCTTTAGTAGTTTTTCCTTTAATTGGGCTTACCTGGCAATCTAATTATCACAGGTGTCCGAGATTGTTATCAGTGATCAAAAGAGCCCTGAGACACAATGCCATCCATGAGCTAAACTGAAAAACAAAATATTTAATCTTTGTGACACTGAAATAGAATTAGAATTTGCATAATAATTTGGAACAGGGTGTAGAACAGAGACTGTAAGCCAGGCCTTCTCATCCAACATCAGTGCCTGACCTCACAAATGCGCTCACCCATATATATATATATATATATATATATATATATATATATATACAGTATGTATGTGATGCTTAAGGAATAGCATATGCACGTGTGTTACAATAAAGTGATATTTTTATTAATTACTTTCTTCTGATTTTTGTACACTCTAAAATTCCTACTTTCTTCTTATTTGTTGTTGTTGAATATTTCAGTATTGAAACTTTGTTAATGAGATAATACAGTATACATTAGTATATTAAAATGTAATAATATAAATATTGATAAGTACAGCTGAAAATGTTTATAATAACAGAGATCACTTTACTGTACATCTTTATGTTTTTAATTTCTCACGCATTATTGTATTTATCTTAAAAAAGTTTGACTGTAAATTCAAAACTTTTTTTTTTTACGTTTTGGATAGAGTTATAAAATGTTAAATACACTGTCACTTTTGTAATGCTGTGTCCCCACTAGAGAGATTAAACCTCTCTGTTTGTTCTGGTGACCATGGTCAACGGAGCTAAAATGTGGGTAAACATCTATGATTTTGAGTTGTAACCAGAACAAGAAGAGAAGAGAATTCTTCCATTGGGGGCATTTGTTGCAGTGCCAACTGTATCATCCTAGGTTTACCTCCTAGGTTTACCCTAATGCGGTGCAGGAAACGCTGCAATCCGTGTGCATTTCCCACACCGCATTCCAATCTCACTGCTCTTGCGATCTGCTGTGGGTGTCAATACAAAGTTAACGACACCCGAAATGCAGGTTGCAAATGCAGTGTGTTTACCTGCAGTGGATCACACCGGATCGCATGGTACAAAACAACCACGGGCTTCTGTAAATGGTTAAAGACAGCCATAGACAGATCGAAATTCGTCCAATTCCTGCTGAATTTCAATCCATCTGTGGGCAGGCTGGTTGTACTGAAGTCGATCTATCGATCAACTTTAGTACAACCAGCTGGTCAGACTTTTTGTTTGTGCATTCAATAATGACAGAATGTCTCCTGCACATAAATATGATAGCCTGGTACAGGTGTAAAAGATGACACCACGTTGCTGGGGAAGCCACTACAAAAACAAAACAAAAGAGGGCACACCAGCCTAGTCCATTATACCACAGCATTTATTTAGGATCAACAAGAATAATACTCACAAACATGTGAATTAAAATTGCTCGATGAGTTTTATTCTTGTTGCTCTTAAATAAATGCTGTGGGATAATGCGCTAGGCTGGTGCGCCCCCTTTTGTTTGTTTTTTGTTCATACAATCACTGCTGCCGGCTGTAGCAGGCTGTAGCAGGCTGTCACTGGGCTAAATCTACACTGGAATGACAACTGCCCCTCTACCTTACCCTCCAGAGTTTCTGGCTCTCTTTTGGCACTTTGCAGGGGTTAAGGAAGAACCCTGAGGCGGAGCCTCGTATTACCGCTGCTGCTTGTGTATGCGGGATGTGCACTGCGCCAATCACTTGGGATGAATAGAAGAGGAGGGTCAGCAGGGATTGGCGCAGTACAAATACCGCCCACACAAGCAGCAGCAGTAATAAAATGCTCTGCCTTGGGGTTTTCCTTAGTCCCTGACAAAAATGAAGGGGGGGGGGGGAGGGGACGATGGCGCTGGGAACCATGGGGTAAGGGAGAATGAAGAGGGGGTAAAAAGGGGGAAAAGGGTAGGAGATGGGGGATAGGTAGAGGAGAACTGGAGTAAAACTGGGGATCCTGGTCTGTATAGAGATACAAAAGGAGGAGGATTTGTGCTGGTATGAAGGAGGGGGGAGGAGAGGCAAATAGATGGGTGTCAAGGGGACTGGAGAGGGATGGTCATGGAGAATATTGTCGGCTGGTGAGGAATAGTCACAGTGTAATAAAAGCAAATGGGCTGTCTGGCAGGGAGGGGGAGAGGGAGAGATCTCCATTAACTAGTAAAGATTCAGTGTTGGGGGGTGTACAGGATAGGGGATTCTGGCCATTTGCAATGTTTGTGTATGGGGGGGGGACGACGACGACGACACACACCTGTGTGAAGGTGAAGTGCCTCCAGAGAAGAAGACTGGGGGTGAGGGGATGTAAAGGAAAGTGAACTGGAGGGACTATTGTTGGGAAAGTGTCAGGAAGAGAATTCCAGCCAGCCGGGGAAGAGGCTGTAAATTAGCAGAGCTGCTAGATGCTGGCAAACCGACTGGCTGGGAGAAGGTAGTGAGGGTTAACAATGATCTGAGAAGGAAGCAGTGTGACCGGCAAAGAGAGATGGATGGATCTGTGTGAGGATGAAAGAGAGAAGGACAGGATAGTGGCTGAGGCGGGGAGGAAGATGCCAGGGTGGGAGACAACCACTTCCACCTACAGGTAAGCCTAGATTAAGGCTTACCTGTAGGTGCTGGAAATATCTCCTAAACCTCCACGGTTTAGAAGATATTTACAATAGAGTCGTGTGCCGATGTCCATGGCACATGCGCCCTAGTACAGGATAGATGCCCTGTGTGTCTCTCCCTCCAGGATTCAGCTGCTGGAGGGAGAGACACACAGGAGTATCATTCCTGTACTTGCCACACCACACTGACCCTCTTCCCTGTCTGGGCCCCCCTGTGTGCCCGGGCGGTGGGCCCCCTACAGGAGGACAGGTGGTCCCCCCCTATTAGTTGCCCTGATCATGTTTCTGTATATCGTATCTTGTATTATGCAATTGAATGTTCCTATGATTTAAATGTCTGTTATCAGTTTATATTATCTGGAAGGAATAATTAAATCAATAATATTAAAAGCCCTAACTTAAAACATTCTTCACGATAATAAACCCAAAAGTCTAACAATTGCTTACATTTGCGAAACTCTCTGGAAAACACACTTCCCTTTTATGGAATTTGTCATGTGCTAAACAGTGTTCTTTTTTTTTTATTAAATAAAGTGAATTGCTTGTCCGATGATCTGCTGGTTATAAAGTAGCTTGCCCATTTCCTAACCCTACCCGTGAGTGTGACAAGATTCCAGAACATGTATTGTTTTTCTTCTGTGAACTTGAAACTATGAGGTTGATTTACTAAAACTGGAGAGAAAGAATGTGCTGCATGAGATATTAGTGGCAAGGACACCCATGATATGACTATCCGTATATCATAACAATATGTGCCAGGTTAATAAATCTGATAAACAATGTGATCACGGTTGTTTTGAATACGTTTTCCAAACATGGTAAAACAAAGGTTACATTTAAAAGTTCACAAAGTATAGAATAACACAAATTAAATATCCTTTGATAGTGGAAACAGTGCATTTTAAACAAGGGAAGTTAAAGGAGTAGTAAAGGTAAATGTTTTTTCACCTTAATGCATCCTATGCATTAAGGTGAAAAAACATTTGACAATACCGCCGCTCCCAGCCCCCCCCGTTTTACTTACCTGGCCCCTCGAAAGTCCCGCGCTCGCTCCCGTCATCCTCCGAGTTCCTGTGCCTGGCCGTTGATTGGCTACTGTGGATGGATTAAAAGCAGCGCAGCCATTGGCTGGCGCTGCTGTCAATCACATCCAATGACGCGGCACGTCGGGGGGCAGGGCCGAGTGATACAGTCGGCGGCTATGGCCGCCGCTGTATCACGGGAGCGCGCCCGCAGTAACTCCACACCATACGAGCTCGCTCGCATTATGGTGTGGAGTCCTTGCGGGGAGGAGCCGAGACAGCCGCCGAGGGACCCCAGAAGCAGAGGATCGGGGCCACTGTGTGCAAAATGAGCTGCACAGTGGAGGTAAGTATAATATGTTTGTTATTTAAAAAAAAAAAAAAACGGGAACCTGTAGTGTTCCTTTAAGTAAAACGTCCTCCTTTAACCCTTTTGCTGCCAGGTCCAGCGAGGGGTATCACACATAATCCAGTGGCTGCAGCCACTGGGATTGTGTGTGAAACTGAAAGGCAGACACCTGCCCGATTGCTCACACACCCCCGGAACCGGCGCCCCCCCGCCATGCTTACCAGGCTCCGCTTGCCCATTGGTGGGCCTGGGATTTTAGTAGCGGGTGCCGGCGGGTAGAGTGGAAGGAGAAGCGCGGACACACGTCCGCTCTCCCCCCTTTCTTCTTGTGACTCGGAAAGCGACATCTCTGACGTCACTTACGGGTCAAGCTCTCGGTGTCCCCAGCTCGCTTTCTCGAGAAAGGATGTTTTGCAATGCGATCTGCGTTGCAAAACATTCAGTGGAGTACAGGGGAGACATGCAGAAGAGAACATGTCACCTAAAAATCATCACATAGGGAACTATTTGTCCCCTACGTGATGAAAAAAAAAGTTAATTCGAAAAAATAAATAAATAAATAAAGTAACACTAAAGCACATAAAACGCCCCAATTTTTTTTAAGGCCCCGCCACCCCCACACAAACACATGCACAAACGTAAACACGGGGCACCTACACGTTTAAACGTTAAAGTCGATACACATGTTGCATATCGTTACGTACGCCGGAGTGAGAGCAATAATTCTAGCACAAGACCTCATCCGTAGCAATAAACTGATACCTATAGGGGGCTTTTGAAGCGTTGCCTATAGAAAAGATAGGGTACTGAAGTTTGTCGCCATTTCACAGGTGCACATAAATTTAAGGTTTGACATATTGGGTATCTATTTACTCACTGCAACCTCGTCTTTTATATTTTACCAAAAATCTGGGTAATTTATTGTGTTTGTTTGCCCTAAAATTCTAGTTTTTGTGAAAAGTTGATCTGGGGAATATGCGATTGCCTCTCGGGGGATCAGGAAGGAATTTTTTCCCCTGCTGTAGGAAATTGGATCATGCTCTGCTGGGGATTTTCGCCTTCCTCTGGATCAACTGTGGGTATAGAATTAGGTATATGGGATTGTACGATATTTTTTTATTTTTTTATGGTTGAACTGGATGGACTTGTGTCTTTTTTCAACCTGACTAACTATGTAACTATGTAAATTTGCGGTACTATTGTGTAAGGTAAGTAAAAAATGTAGCGCTTGAAAAAGACAAATAAATGAGCAGTATTCTATATACCAAATGTTGTTATGCACACATAAGTGAATCTCAAAATGTGAAAACACACATGAATAAATAGAAACATAATGCCGCGTACACACGATCGGACATTCTGACAACAAAACCGTGGATTTTTTTCCGACGGAATGTTGGCTCAAACTTGTGTTGCATAAACACAGTCACACAAATGTTGTTGGAAATTCCGAACGTCAAGAACGCGGTGACGTACAACACGTACAACGAGCCGAGAAAAATGAAGTTCAATAGGCAGTGCGGCTCTTCTGCTTGATTCTGAGCATGCATGGATTTTTGAGCGTCGGAATTGCATACACACGATTGGAATTTCCGGCAAGAACATTTGTTGTCGGAAAAATTGAGAACCAGCTCTCAAACATTTGTTGTCGGAAATTCCGACAGCAAATGTCTGATGAAGCATACTCACGGTCGGAATATTCGACCAAAAGCTCACATCGAACATTTGTTGTCGGAAATTCCGATCGTGTGTACGCGGCATAAGTGTAAAAAATGTCCCATAAGAGAAAACATCCATTTAATAAACACATGGAGTCCAACATGAAATGGTTGTTGTTCAAAGATGAGGCACAGTAATTGGATAAACACGTGAAAACATTGAGGATGATGTGTCTTCTACCAAAACTATGGTGTGTGCACTCTTACCAGAAATGGTGGACTCGAATGTCAGTAACAATGAGTCAATCAAGCAAAGAAAAACAGGATCCGCAATCTCCCAAGGCGATCATGGAAACCGAGGTGACTCAAGGAGCAGCTTCGAAGGGTCTTGCAGATGACCGTGAGGTTGGAAAGCCAAATTTGGACAGGCGGATGGAAAGGCCAAAAAAACTCTCATCGGAAAAGATATAAAGAGAGAAAAAGCCTCCATATGGTACAGATCAAAAGGGGTAGGTTTTATTGAATAAAAACCAACATACATCCGTAATGATAAAATTTGTGATCACAAAGGTGAAAAGAGCAATGTGGGGAGCAATAAGCCAAGCCTGACGCGTTTCGAATAGACGTCAACAGGTGCAAATCGTGTGACATAAAAAATTGCAACTGCCACTATTTTATTCTCTAGGGTGTCTGCTTTCAGAAAATATATAATATTGTGGGTTTTGTGTAAACTTCACGCCTAAAATTATTTAGTAAACATGTGTGCAAAAAACACAATAGTGGCTCTGGCAGGGAAAGGGTTAAGGAGATATATCTGTGGAGATATATTAGAATTAGGGTGTAATATTGAGATTATTTCGATTTGTAGCACTTTGAGATCATTTGATGTAAAGGGCATTATAAATAAAATGTATTATTATTATTATTTTATTATTATTACTTGAGTAATAATTTCTAAAATGATGTTAACAATTTTATTAATGATATAGATATATTTTTATTGGTTTAGACAACCTCTGGTTGGAAATGAAATACAAGCGTTTGGGAAAACTTGTAATATGGGTTTACTTTAGAGTAAGATGAGGCTGTTAATTATAACACAGCTGTCATAATACTTAAAGTGGATGTAAACCCACTCTCATCCTTTCTAAACTACTGCCATAGTTTTGATCTATAAGGATATAGATGCCTCCTGCATGTATCCTTATCTGTCAAATGTCTCCCCTCTGTCTGTTACAGAACTGAAAAACTGCAGATTCTGTGGGTGGATCTGTTGTCTGGAGCTCGGTGGGTGGAGTCGTGATGTCAGTAGACTCCCCACCCACCTCTACACTCCCCTTGTCAACATGCATTTTCTCCTGTGTATTCCTTCTGCTATGATCACTAACATCCAGTCAAAATCCAGAAAAGTAACCACATGACTTCAGAAAAGGAGTGGGGGTGGGAATTAAAAAATAATGCCTGTCTAAAGCTAGTGCACAAGATATGTAAATAACCTGTCACTCAAAGCAAGGGGGCGGAACGGACAAAGGTTTTTTTCTGTTTGTCCGTTTTATCTCACTGAAAAATAAAAGAGGATTGCTCAGAGCTGGGTTAACTCTTTGTGGCAAGACCAGGCACAAATGATAGGAAATCTTATACTCTACAATGTGACAGCAATTTTTTTTTTTAAATTGGGGTTTACATCCACTTTAAACTCTAGTTGAATGAGACAGTGGCGTCACTAGGGTTGGTGTCACCCGGTGCGAAAAAAAATGGTGTCACCCCCCAACAACTATAGTCCCCCCTCAGTACAGACCCCCCTCCACTAACTACAGACCCCACTCCCACAGTATAGATCCCTTCCCTCAGTACAAACCCGCTCCACTAAGTACAGACTCTCCGCCATCAATATAGACCCGTCTCCCTCAGTATGAACCCCCACCTCAGTGCAGACCGCTCCATCAGTACAGACACCCCCACCTCAGTGCAGACCCCCTCAGTTACAGACACCCCCCTCAGTTACAGACACCCCTCGTAAAGACACCCCCCCCAGTACAGACACCCCCCTCAGTACAGACACCCCCCTCAGTAACAGACACCCCCTCGTACAGACTCCCCCTCGTACAGACTCCCCCTCGTACAGACCACCCCTCAGTTACAGACACCCCCCTCAGTACAGACACCCCCCTCAGTACAGACACCCCCTTGGTACCAGACCCCCCTCAGTACAGACACCCCCTCAGTACAGACCCCCCTCCACTAACTACAGACCCCACTCCCACAGTATAGATCCCTTCCCTCAGTACAAACCCGCTCCACTAAGTACAGACTCTCCGCCATCAATATAGACCCGCCTCCCTCAGTATGAACCCCCACCTCAGTGCAGACCGCTCCATCAGTACAGACACCCCCACCTCAGTGCAGACCCCCTCAGTTACAGACACCCCCCTCAGTTACAGACACCCCTCGTAAAGACACCCCCCCCAGTACAGACACCCCCCTCAGTACAGACACCCCCCTCAGTAACAGACACCCCCTCGTACAGACACCCCCCACAGTACCAGACACCCCTCGTACAGACCACCCCTCAGTTACAGACACCCCCCTCAGTACAGACACCCCCCTCAGTACAGACACCCCCTTGGTACCAGACCCCCCTCAGTACAGACACCCCCTCAGTTACAGCCCCCCTGGTGCAAACTCCCCCTAGTGCAGACCCCAGCAGTACAGACACCCCCTCCCCCATCAGTAAAGATGCCCCCCTTACCTTACAGACCTCAGAACAGAGCGGCAGATACACACAGCGGTGTGTCTCTCAAGCGCGGGCTCCTCCTCCTCCTCTGTGGATGTAAACAGAGAGGAGGCAGAGGGGGCGGCGGCTTCCTTCCGCTCCGCTGAGGGACACAGCCGCAGCGTGAGCCTAAGGCACAGGGCAGCGGGCAATGTCAGTGTGGTGCCGCTGCGCTACCCACGGGTGTCACCCCTCTGGTGGGTGTCACCCGGGTGCGGCCCGCCCCCCCCGCATCTGGCTAGCAACGCTAGTGCGTGTCGTCACATCATCACAGTGCAGTGTGATGATGTGACAGGCTGAGTCGCTCGCTGGCTCTGTAGGGTAGGGAGGAGGATTGGAATTTAGGAATAGGAAGAATAAGGAGCCGGAGGACACACACTAGGCGCGGCCGGGGCGCTGGAGGTGTTGTTCCAGGCTTCCAGCCCAGCGGGGTGAAATTAATCAATGAATGGGTCAGCTGCAAAAAAAAAAAAGGGAGGGTGTCACCCCTCTAGCGGGTGTCACCCGGGGGCGGACCGCACCCCCCGCACCCCCCTAGCAACGCCTCTGGAATGAGATGCATAAGAACTTTTTCTATAGAGATAAAATCTAAGGCTGCATTCACACCTGAGCGTTTTGTAGCCCTAAGCCTGAAGCTACAAAACGCTAGAGGGGAAAAAATCCATTATTCTCTATGGAGATGGTTCACATCTCCACTCAAAAACGTCTGAAGCCGAACGCCTGAAGCTCAAACAAGTTCCGGACCCTTTTTTGTCGCGCGAATCGGGCAGATTGGGCGTTTTAGGATTCATATAATGTAATGGAAACGCCCGATTCAAGCGTCTAGCGCGACAACGAGCGTTTCGACGGGCGCAAATTCACGCGACAAAACAATGGTAAAAACGACGGTAAAAACGCCCGAATCGCTACGCTCAGGTGTGAATGCAGCCTAAAGGTCCGATAATAATTTGATGTGCGGTCCACAATGTGAGAGTAATAAATACATTTAAAATTGAATAGACCCATCACGCCAAGTTGACACACCCTGTTAGGATAAATGCCATCTGCAGCCAGCTGTTTTATCGTTTTTGATCTGGCTGGTGATTTTTCTGTTCTGTTCTGTCTGTTGTTGGTACTTTTTGTTTTTATTTATTTTTTATTTTTGAAATCCAAAGCACAATGCGTGGATTGTGAAATGATGTGTCCCTTTTGTGCAGTGGTAAGCTGAAGAAAACCTTGGATTTATGGACATCGCCACAGGACCGCACGGTACTGTTATCATATATTATGTTGTGACATCAGAAAAATATGTAAGATGGAAACAGACCCCATTCACACATGGGCGACTCGTCAGGCGGCTCAGCCGCCTGACGAGTCACGTCCCATTCTGTACAATGGAACCGTTCTAATTGGAGCGACTGAAGTCGCTCCGACTTAGAAAAAGGTTCCTGTACTACTTCAAGACGACTTCAAGGCGACTTCCATTAACTTGAATACAGAAGTCATTTTGGAAGTCTGCTTTGAAGTCGTCTTGAGATCGCCCAGCACAGTCGCGGCACAAGTCGTGCCGCCCCTGTGTGAATGGGCTCTAAGGACTTGTATTATCTTGCTAAAACTAACAACAGAGCAAGCAATGAGAAATTATAATATTGTCAGGAAAAGGTTGTCTTTTTGAAACATGAAACTGGAGTTCTTACACAAACAGCATGATTGAAAAAAACAAGCCATTGTAATATATTTCATGCAAGCTGAAAATTTGTCTCCCATCAGATTATTTTTTCCACGTATTGTCATGATCAGCTCTCGAAAGCTGTGTACTAACAATCAGATTATCGTGCGATCGCTTCGAAAGCAGTATTATTCATATGTTTTTCTGATCATGTGTATGGGGCATAACTTCAGCTTGTTCAATTAAGCTTTGACAAAAAAAAACCTGGAAGCTGACTGGTTTTCTATGCAAAGCTGCACCAGATTTTGCACTCAACTAGATTTTAGTAAATCATCCCGATCTGTCTCTGACTTGACTTCTGCCCACCAATAATTGTTATCTATGATGATGAAAAAATATGGGGGCATTTAGAAAGCATGTGCCACATTATCAAATATGGCCTTGTATAATAAAGTTATTAAAGTAGAAGTAAACTCCCATGCATGAATTTTACCTATAGGTAAGCCTATAATAAGGCTTACCTATTGGTACTGTAAATATCTCCTAAACATGCACCATTTAGGGGATATTTACTGTAGATGCAGTCGGTGACGTCACTGGCACATGTGCTCTGAAGGAACGGCATACCCGTGCCGTTCCTTCAGATTTCTCGGCCACTCACACAGGTCCGTGAACCCGGAAGGAAAATCGGGTGAAGATAGAAGCTCCTTCAGCTGTGACGGCGTGCTGCTGAAGGGCTTTGTTCTAAGGTAAGTTTCAAATAATGTGCTAGTATGTGATGCATACTAGCACATTATGACTTTACTTTGCAGGTTTAAAAAAAAAAAAAAAGTGGTTTACTACTAAGTAACAATTTTATACACACAGTTGTACTACTTTAAAGTAGTAGTAAAGGCATTTTGGACAACTTCCTGTAGCACAACCCCTGTAGGAGTTGCTGAAGTTGCTGAAGTACAGCCAGTCACACAGCATTTCCTTTTTGCATCAGACACAGAAATCAGTCCTTTGGCTTGTTTTTGGAATTTTATTAGGGGATGATAGCTTGAATGAGGTAAGGCATTATGAGATGCCCAACTTGTAAATGTCCATAAAACAGAACCAGGGACAACTTCCTCCCTATTTACAGATTCTTCTTCTTCCTTCCTCCTGCATAAACTTGGTTCCCTTTGCACATCTCCTGCTGGCTCACTCCTTGGGGAACTAACAGTATTTTTGTTAGCTCAGCAACAGCCTATTACAGGCTAGGAACTTTCAGTCCCTTAGGGGCACCGACAGCCTCCCTCAGCACTGCTTCTCCATATTCCACCTGACTCTCCTTCTAGCATGGCTTATGTCTATTTAAAGGCTCTTTAGTTACCTGCCAGGCCCCCAACATGGGGATTGGCTAAAAGCCCCTAAATATTCAAGGCAACCCCTCCTAGTTCTCCAATATTCTAGAAACAGGGGGAGGCACCAGAGAGCTGCCAGGATGAGTCATCCATCCCTGGTCTCTAATAACCCTGACCCAGATTCAGTGACTCAGGTTTATCCCTGGGCCAGACAATAGTTTGCCTTCTAGTAGCACACACTAGAGCAGGGCTTAAAATTTCAAGTCTAAACCTACTAGCCAGGCAAAAACCTTACTTTCCACCAGTTGCCCCACCAAACCTTTCCCAGGTCCATCCCCCAACCCCGCCCCCTTAAAGCCCCGCCCCCTTAAAGCTTATGAAATTTAATTTTTCTTAAGAATAGAGAGCCCCCTTACATCAGGGTCCCCAGAGAGCCCCCCTTTACATCAGTGTCCCCAGAGAGCACCCCCATACATCAGGGTTCCCAGAGAGCCCCCCCTTACATCAGGGTCCCCAGAGAGCCCCCCCATACATCAGTGTCCTCAGAGAGCCTCCCCTTACCTCAGTGTCCCCAGAGAGCCCCCCTTTACATCAGGGTCCCCAGAGAGCCCCCCTTTACATCAGTGTCCCCAGAGAGCACCCCCATACATCAGGGTCCCCAGAGAGCCCCCCTTTACATCAGTGTCCCCAGAGAGCCCCTCTTTACATCAGGGTCCCCAGAGAGCCCCCCTTTACATCAGTGTCCCCAGAAAGCACCCCCATACATCAGGGTCCCCAGAGAGCCCTCCTTTACATCAGTGTCCCCAGAGAGCACCCCCATACACCAGTGTCCCCAGAGAGCACCCCCATACACCAGTGTCCCCAGAGAGCACCCCCATACAGTGTCCCCAGAGAGCACCCCCTTACCTCAGTGTTCCCAGAGAGCCTCCCCTTACATCGGTGTCCCCAGAGAGCCTCCCCTTACATCAGTGTCCCCAGAGAGCCCCCGCTTACATCAGTGTCCCCAGAGAGCCCCCGCTTACATCAGTGGACCCAGAGAGCATCCCCATACATCCGTGTCCCCAGGGAGCTCTGTCAGTGTCATATTTCAGGTGATGATCAGTATCTCTCCTATATGATGTGCTCTGTATTAGGAGGAGGTGACAGGCCTGGCACAGTACAGGTTAATGATGGGCCCTGCAAAGATGATCTCCCCTCCTCCAGGCCGTACAATGCTGGGTGACCCCCGAATAACAGGTCGGGTGATGTCTATGCTCCCCATGCCCCTCCTCCATCCATCCATATGCACAAACAGCGACACCTCCTCTCCCCCTCCCTCCCCCCCAGAGACTCCTCCTCCCCGCACCTACCTCTCGACCGCACCGATCCCCGGGGCTGCTCCTCCCGATCACCCGCACCAGGTACACTAACTACGAGCAGAGCCTGAGAGTCGGAGGAGACCCGAGCGGCCACACCCCCTCTGTCACATGGTACACGGAGGAAGCGTGGTCCGTACGATGTGTTATCAGAGAGCATGGAGGAGGGAGGAGACTGTCCCTGATGAGCCGCGCTCGGGGGGGGGCTGTCACTGTTTGACATGTCGCCTAATTCGCCTAGTGGTAGCACCGGCCCTGGCGCTCTGTTACTGCACTCACCCAACAGCAATTTATGCTCGCATTTGGCGAGCGGGCGAGTGCAATTTTCAAGCCCTGCACTAGAGAGTGCTACACTCCTATTGAGAAAACACTTGGCACAGGTGGCACAGACAATTTAAACCTTAAAAAGATTTGATTTGATCCTGAACCTTCAGAAGTTCAAGCTGGAGCAGACTCACTGCTCAGAGTATCTGGGTCTCTAGACAAAGCTCAAACTTTTATTTTTCTCCCTAACAGAATGTCAGGACCTGGGCTTGAACCTGGGACCTCATCTGTGTCTGGCATTGACTCTTCCCACTGAGCTATCTAGGATGCTGGACAGCTCCCTGCCTGATCTGCTGGACAAACCTATCTGATCCAATGGACAACCCTGCCTTGAGTCTTGATTACTGTTGAACCTTGAACTTCTTGCTCCTCCCATGAACTTCCTATATAAGCCTTGTCTCAGCACTTCCTCTTTGCTAGGTTATTGTGCCTTCCCTGCCGGTGCCTTGCTGTTGTCTTCCCTGCTGCCATCTGTACCTACAACCACTCGTGATTGACCCTTGGCTTGTTCCTGGACTTCTCTACTGCCCGATCCCAATTTGCAACCACCTGTGTTTGACCCTCGGCCTGTTCTTTGACTACTCTACTGCTTGATCCCAACCTGCAGCCACTCGTGATTGATCCCTTGGCTTGTTTTCTGACCACGCTGCTGTTTCATCCTTGTCTGTTATCCGCTATTGGACCCCGGCTTGCTCACACCCTGGTGGGGCAAACCTGAGGACCGCGACCTGGCACTAGCTCGCAGCTAAATCCATCTCCACCATCAGGAGCTCTGGGGAAAACTAGCTAGGACTTAGACTCCACACCTCAGGTGAGCCTGTGTCATCTGCCAGAAGTGACTGCCTGTATGCCTGTCCTGCCACTGCTATTGCAATTGGTCTTCAAGCCCGATGCCTGATCGTGACACAGAAACTTCTTATGCCTCGTACACACGATCGCGATTCCCGAAAAGAAAAGTGCGATGTGAGCTTTTTGTCGCGATTTCTGACCGTGTGTATGCTCCATCGCACTTTTCCTGTCTGAATTTCCGACAAGAAAAGATTGAGAGCAGGATCTCAATTATCAGGAATCGTGATCGTCTGTATGCAATTACGACGCAAAAAAAAAAACGGGCATGCTCAGAATCAAGCAGAAGAGCCAAACTGCCTATTGAACTTCATTGATCTCGGCTCGTCGAACATGTTGTACGTCACCGCGTTCTTGACGGTCGGAATTTCAGCCAAGATTTGTGTGACCGTGTGTATGCAAGACAATTTTGAGCCGTTTTCCTGCTGAAAAAAACCCGTGGACTCGGATCCTTCACAGTTCAGGAATCACCCAACTCTTCACTTCTGCATGGGCGTTCTGGGGCTGATGGTTGCCTCATTTAAGGCAGTCCCATTTTCCCAGTTCCACTTGAGAACACTACAACTTACCATCCTGTCATTGTGGGACAAGTCGGTTTAGTCTCTGGATAACTGATTCATCTGACACCAAGGACCAAATTGTCTCTGGCCTGGTGACTTAGGTGTCTAGTCCTAGTTGTGAGGAAAAACTTTCTTTCAGACCTCTTGGAAGATCCTCACTATGAATGGTAGCCTAGCAGGCTGTGAAGGTGAAGGAGTCCTAAACACTTTATTGGTGCAGGAGACTTGGACACCCGAATCCCATCTCCTGAATATTCTGGATTTCTGAGTGATCTGAAGGGTCAGTAGTGTACATCAACTATTAGGAAGGAACCATAAATCTTCTTGCAGAAATAGAACCAGAAAGGATTCTGTCTTCAGCAAAAATTCATGTTGTTTGCAGTTTACATAGCAGCGTGAACAAATGGCAGGTGGACTTCCCAAGCCAGAAGTGCCTGGACCCAGAGAAGTGGTCTCTACACCCAGATATATTGCAGGACCTGTGCCACAAGTAAGGTACACCAGATGTGAACCTTCTAGCGTCCAGTTAACGTCATTCTCCAGGTACAGAGATCCTCAGGCAGAAGCAGTGGATGCTTTGGTGGCTTCCAAAGATTGGTACACCATGAGCTACATGATCTTTCCTCTCCCTGAAACTACTTCCCTGTTTGCTCTGCAGCATTGACATGAAGAAAATTCTGGTAATGCCCATAGTTCTGGATAGGCAGATGTGGTACTCCATCAGACTCCTGGCAGTTGCTTCATGGGCTGAATTAGATTGTAAGGACCTTTTTCATCCTGTTTTACAGTCGCTGATTTTAGCCGCATAGCTATTGAAGCCTTGAGAAGTCTTGAGAGACAGGGTATCTCCAAATCAGTGATTCCCACAATGTTAAAAGCAAGGAAATCTGCTTTCTGAAAGGTCTACCCTCATACACAGAAAGCATACTTTGCCTGGTGCAAGGAAAGAAGCTTTTTTCCCTCAGAAATTGCTCAGTGAAACAAATCCTCACCTTTTTACAACCAGTCTTATATGCAACAAGTGCCCCTAAGTTACAAAATTAGGTGTATTCCTGCGCTACTATGGAGAGGGCTAGCTAGTGATATAAAACTGCTGCAAGCACCAGGGGGGGGGGGGGGGTTCAGATCATACCCACGGAAATTAGGTGTATAAAGAGGGGGGTGGTGCTGCGCTGTTTAGTGAAATAAATTAAGTGAAATTCTTCTAAAACTTTGTGTAAGATAATCAAACAAATGCAAATAAACAATTATTGCAAAACGCACATAAAATAGCAAGATCTTCCAAGATGTGAAAAACGTACAATAAATAATCTTTCACTAAACAGCGCAGCACCACCCCCTCTTTATACAAGTGCCCCTAAGTACCATCATGGGACAGATCTCAGCACTTTTTCTAGATATCACTAAATTCTTCGATTTGGACCCTTGTTTACTGTAACTTTCATGTAGCTCCCCCTGTGTGTTTTCCTCTATCTCTGTAGGATCTGAAACTGGTTGTTTCAGTACTTCAAAAAATGCCTTTATGCCATCAGGGATATTTCCCTTTCCACTCCTACTTACAAGATTGCTGTCCTTGTCGTCATCACCACTGCATGGACTACATAAAGAAAAGGTGGGACATCGATTCTACAAAGAACAAGGTGATGTTGAGACCGAGCAGGCAGCTACAAGTTCTGTTGGTGTTATGTGGGCCTATTAATGATTTCTTCCTATTGCCCATGCCTCAAACTGCTTTTGGACATCCAGATTGTCTCTGAATCCTGTGTTCTTCAATAAACGAGAAAGAAAACTGTATTTTTGTATTTACTAGGAAATGTATTCCTTGGAGTTCATTGAGAGACACAGTTCTCAGCCCTCTGGGTCTATGATCTTGCTGCTAGAATTGTTTTTATTTAAAACTGAGACATTCTGGGAGTGGCCCCTGAGCAGCAGTATGGCAATAGTAAGACCTGGTGCAATACTATTTAGCAATACCCTCTGCTGCTGGTATAGATTTTTGGGCCTGTACACACTGCTGTCAACCCCCGTAACTGGCTCTAACCTCCCTTGGCTCTGGTAGCAGTAAAGATGGGATTATGAGATCCGCTAGATATGGGGACCACAATGCCACAATAAACATGCAATCACACAGTAGTTTGGCCTAACCACAAGTACTCTTTTACTGATTAAGAAGCATCAGGTTAAACAGTAATACATGTGCATATGCAGAGCCCTACAATGTTAGCTATTCAGCATATAACAGACACTGAGTTCCAATAACAGTTACACACACACTAAATGTTATTTAACTATGCTCGCAAGCTTTCTCCTCGTGGGCAAGATGGAGCCCAAACAATGTCTAAAGTTCTACAGTCAGGCCTGACTATTTCAGATTTGGTTCTTCCGTTGGGAAGGATCTTCGCTAGCAATGGTGGTGCACTTTGTAGGTTATTTGTAATCCACAGGCAACAAAACAGTTAACTTCTTGGCATGTATTAAAAAGTTCAGCTAATGCTACACAGCACACTGTCCCTCTGGTGTGCAATATAACACTCCGGTAACAGTGGCCCCTGAACTAAGGACACTGGGCCTAAGATTAATCAGTTAACCTCTGAGCAGGTGCTCTCTCACCCAACCGGACCAGTCCGTACAACCGACTTGAGTAGAGGAAAGGAAAAACGTACCGCTCAAAAGCTTAAGAATTCACCAAATAGCTGCTTCTGCCCGGTCACTCACACAGGTGCTGGCTCTGCACTGATGCATGGGAGAAAAAGAAACCCTGGACTGCCGCACTCTGTATAGACAGTTATTTATTCCAAAATTTCAAGTAAAAAATCCAAATTCAAAATAAATCCATAAATCCAAAACAACAAATGCAGATAGTGTGCATGCAGGGAAGGGTGGCTAACGCGTTTCACGTCACGAATGCTATGAGAAAGCTATGAGTAAGCGTCAATTTGTGACGTGAAATGCGTTAGCCACCCTTCCCTGCATGCACACTATCTGCATTTGTTGTTTTGGATTTATGGATTTATTTTGAATTTGGATTTTATACTTGAAATTTTGGAATAAATAACTGTCTATACAGAGTGCGGCAGTCCAGGGTTTCTTTTTCTCCCAACCGACTTGAGTAGCTGTCTCACGACACCTGTAGTCTCTGATCCTCCCGACAGTCCTTGGAAGGATGATGAACGGAATGACTCCTGGGTTCTCACGTGAAGATCGGAGGCTCTCTGGATCTCAAGGCCCAAGCTCTTAGGCCCAGTCCAGGGGCAGATTCAGCGTTGGTTCCACTTGCTAGGGGGGCGGCGTCCAAAGAGACCCGCTTGTCGCTCCGCTCCTCCTTATATAGCCCTTTCCCAGCAGACCTTGCGCCGGGCAATGCACTCTGGGTGTCCCGCTGTACACTGGGTATGGTAGTCTTTTGAGCTCCTTAAAGTGACACCCCGCTACAACTAAATTACTTTTTCATCCTTACAAAATTTCCTACTGAAATTGTCAGAGGGTCTAAAATAAAGTATGAAACTGTAGATACATTTTGGAACTGTTAGAAAAAACATTCATGTTTTTTAATTGAGATTTCTTTTACCACAATGTTGTTAGATTGCTTAGAAAAGCTAATGAAATTGTAGCAGGGTCCTAAATTTAGGGGAAGTGTTTGAGTGGTAGTTATGCTCAAGCACCCCAATTGTCAGGATTCTGTCAACCATTTTTGTCCGCAGGGAGAGTATCAGTGTACAGTTCCCTGTGGCCTGCAGGTGGCGCTGCCATAGTAGGCCAGGGTTGAACCGCTGATACAGTGCTGTGCCTTGTGTGTCCTCTCTCGGCAGTCGTACAGTGGGTGTGGTAGGCCTGCTGTGCATGCTGGGGGAGGATATCAAAGGGGCAGACGCTGCCTGTTCGGGGTTCTGTCGTGGTCGGGGGTCCTACCCCAGGGAGTGTGTTCCTGTCCGCCCTGGGCACCTTTGGCCCAGGGGCGGAGGTCAGTGAATCAGTCCCAGGCACCTTTAGCCCTGGGGCTGCAGCAAAGGCCTTGGGCCCAGCACCTTTGGCTGGGACCCATCAAGGATCGAGGAATCCCAGGGTGCCGCCTTGCGAGGGGACCCGCATCTTAGACGAGGAGGCCGGGGGAGGAACCGTTCCGAGGGACCGGTGAGAAGTCACGGTGAAGGAAGGGGCCCGGTAACTCTCTGGAGGGATGTCTTCTCCTTAACAGAGGTTAAGCTAGAAGAAAAAGACCAAGATCACCAGGTCTGTGGCAGAGACCAAGTTCACCAGGTCTGTGGCAGTGACCAAGTCTACCAAGTCTGTGGCAGAGACTTCGGTTGAGTTAGAGCACCATTCTGGCTGCTAGTCCCTATCTGGGGAGACTATCCAGGTGGGCTGAGTCTGCTCGAGAATCTGGGCAGTGAAGTGTTTTGCGTTTGTGCCTGGACCTCTCCCACACCTTATACTGTCCTGTTCTTACTCCAACCTTTCCTATCAGAGACTGTGCTTAAGAAGAAAAATAAACTCTACGTTGGAGTTACGGCTGGTGTGGACATTCAAGTTACTGGGGGAATATAAAGACTGATTTCTATCAACTATGGAGGTGAGAATCATTCTCTGGAGGATTCTGGCTTTCTGGCTGTGGAGACCCACCAACAACACCGCTCAACCTCTTCACATAGGAGGGTACGGGCTTGTGGCGTGGTGTGCCCTCTCTCCCTGTGAGGAGCCAAAGGCGGGTGAAGGGGGTGGTATCGCTACAAAATCAAAGGTGGAGATGATTATGTAAAAGCTTGCTGTTCTAATCTCTTGTTGAGGTGGTGTTTTACTGTAACAAAGAGATCAGAAAGTACGGTTTCAATACTTTTACACCAAAACTGCTGAACAGCTTTTTTTTGGAGACATAGTTTATCTGTCTGCTTCAGTCAATCCCGTTAACAGTGTTATGGCTGTCACTAAGAAGCATGCTGTTCTGTCGCTCGCCAGTCTTTGGAGTGAGATTATGAGGTCTGCTGTATTATGTTTGGCACATGGAATGTCTGCTGAGTGTAGGTTTAACACTGCCTTTAACATAACATTATATTCATGTCATTAAAAAACACATTTCTCTATGATCAATACTATCAAAGGGTGGAATGCAAACAGTTCAGTTTCATAGATATTGTTGGGGAAGTGTAGGGAGATTTACAGATTAGGAAAGGACAGACACTGCTGCACAATAGCATCAGCATATTGCTTCGGGATACCAGCTGCTGCTGTACATTTTGATTTCACTCACATCGCTTTTTATAAAAGCAAACGCTGCCGCACAGCTATTGTGTCAATTCTAGCAAAAATGTATTTATTGAGCATGGAGATCAATGTCTGTTGTGTAAGAAGACATGGCTTCCACTCTACAAAGCCATACACTAGTAGAATTTTGTTTCAAAATGTTTTAGGAACATTCATTTGATTTTCTAGTCATAAATGGGATCAAACCAAGGTTTGTTTTTAACCACAGAGAGAATTTGAAAGTGTAGGATTTTTTATTTTTTGCACGAATTTTTAGCGTAAATGTGGTTTTCGTTTGGGAAAGTCTATTCACTCCAAAATCGAGTGTTAAAAGCAAACATTTTTATAGTACCTATGAACAACATTAGTCATTTGAATGTACCGATGAGAATTGTTGTACAAGTTTTTGTAAGAACGTTTGTTTGAAAATCTACAAGTGGATGGCCAGCTTTAATAATATTGTGGCACAAGTATGACTCTTCAAGCTCTGCCTCATCTGAAAATGTTTTATCTGTCCCTCCACAGGTATGTGTCAGCTCAACCACATATTCCACCTTTAAATGAAACTGGGATCTGCTTGCTATTTCTGTGTATGTGCTTTTGGTATGTGGCCCTCTCTATCTGTTGCCCTGTGTGCATAACCATGATGTTGTTTTTGGTTGCTCTGGACTATCTTACCTGAGTTTTATGTGTTGATCTTATCTTTACCTCTGGCCTCTGGCCAGTGGCATCACTATGGGGTGGCTTCTAGGGCTTTAGCCCCGAATCGGGGGCCCATAGCCCAGAGTCTCTGCAGGGGTCCCCAACCACTTGGCCATGGCCTCTCTGCAGCCGGGCCGCATGACAGATCTGGAGAGCGGATGGGCAGCATGACAGAGCTGGAGAGCCGGAGAGTGGGTGGGCAGGCAGCACAGAAAAGTCGGAGAGCAGGCAGACGAGAGAGCAGAGAGATGACATAATCACTCACCGCCCGCCCTGCATCACTGCTGTGGGGACCCTGATGTAAGTAGGGGCTCTCTGGGGACCCTGATGTAAGTAGGGGCTCTCTGGAGACCCTGGTATAAGTAGGGGCTCCCTGGGGACCCTGATATAAGGGGAGGCTCTCTGGGGACCCTGATGTAAGGGGGGGCTCTCTGGGGACCCTAATGTAAGTAGGGGCTCTCTGGGGACCCTGATGTAAGAGGGGGGCTCTCTAGGGACCCTGATGTAATGATAATATATAGTGTAATATATATATATATATATATTGTGAGGGGGGGTTAGCTCGGCAGCGGGTGTGTGTGACCCCCGGGATGGGCTCCCCACACAAAATCAGGCCCAGCAAACGGAGGTTGTGGTTTTCAAAATCAAAAAGGTGCGGTTTATTTTCTATTTACAGTGACAAAACACAGCAAAGCAAAAGAAACATCAATAAAATAAATCCTGGTCAACTTGACCTCTGAGTAAACATACAGGTTTCCTAACTAACAACTGGGATCAGCCTAGTGCTGTCCTAGTCCCTAAGTCCCTGGTTTTAAATGTCCAAGCAAATAGCCACACAGGCTTTGTCTCACCGCACAGGGGTTCACTCTCCCTAGACAGTCCACACAGGTCTGGTTCCAGGCATGAGCAAACACCTAATGAATCTGGGAGTTCTTATAGAGGCCTAAATGAGCTGACAAGCTTCAGCTGGTCTCATCAACTCCCTGTCTGCACGACGCCCCACACTCTCCCTAGAGGTATGAGTCATCCATGAGCCCACTAGCCTCAGCTGGGCTTATACAACTCTCCACCTAGTTGTATAAGTCGGCGTAAAGCCTGAATCTGGGCGAAATATATCTACCCCCCTGGATGCAACCAGGTGACTTTACCTTCCTGCTGTCACATACCCCCCCCCTCTTGTTTTAACCTCGGGGTTGGAACACCAGCAATCAGGCATTCATGTACTCGAGACAAAGCATCCACATTCCCCATTTGAACGCCAGGGCGATGCTTTACTGTGAAGTTGAATTCCTGGAGGGCCAGGAACCACCTATTCACTCTTCTATTTGTTTCCTTGTTTTGAGCCATCCACTTTAACGGAGCGTGATCCGTAACCATGTCAAAGTGCCTACCTAGCAGGTAGTACCGAAGGGAATCTAGAGCCCACTTCACCGCTAAACACTCCTTTTCAACGGTGGCGTAATTTACCTCATGGGACTTCAACTTCCTGCTGAGGTAAATGACTGGGTGCTCTTCCCCGTTCCAGACCTGGGACAATACTGCTCCTAACCCCACATCTGACGCATCACTTTGTACGACAAAGTCTTTAGAGAAGTCGGGTGAGTACAACACTGGCTGGCTACATAAGGCTTGTTTCAAGAATTGGAATGCTGCCTCAGCCTCGGGGGTCCATTTAATCATGACCGACCCTTTCCCCTTCGTCAGGTTGGTTAGGGGCACAGCCTTAGAAGCAAAGTGGGGAATGAATCGCCGATAATACCCAGCGATTCCCAGAAAGGCTCGTACCTGCTTCTTGCTGTTGGGACGTGGCCAACTCTGGATGGCCTCGACTTTGTTGAGTTGGGGTTTTATTACTCCCCTCCCAATGGTGTACCCGAGATATTTGGCCTCCTCCTGCCCAATGGTACATTTCTTGGGGTTAGCCGTAAACCCCGCTTCCCGAACAGAGTCCAGGACTGCTTGCACTTTTGGCAGATGTGAGGCCCAATCTGTGCTATGGACAATTACGTCATCCAGGTAAGCCGCAGCATACTTCCGATGGGGCCTCAGCATCTGGTCCATTTTCCGCTGGAATGTGGCCGGCGCATTCTGTAACCCGAACGGCATTCTTTTATATTGGAACGCCCCGTCTGGGGTTACAAATGCGGTTTTCTCTTTGGCCGACTTGGCCAGGGGGATTTGCCAATACCCTTTTGTGAGGTCAAGAGTCGTCATGTATCGGGCTGTTCCCAGCCGGTCGATCAACTCATCTATACGTGGCATGGGGTAGGTGTCAAATTTTGTAACTTTGTTCAACTGACGAAAATCGTTACAAAATCGCCAGCTCCCATCCGGTTTAGGCACCAACACAATGGGACTAGACCAATCACTTTGGGACTCCTCTATCACCCCTAAGTTCAGCATTTTCTGTACTTCCTCCCGTATTGCCTCCCGTCGGGCCTCTGGGATCCGATAGGGTTTTAACTTCACCCTTTCACCGGGCGGGGTAATGATGTCATGCTCTACCCCAGATGTTTGTCCCGGCAGCTCAGAGAATACCTCCTTGTTGCGAAGCACAAACTCCTTAACCTCCTGTTGTTGGGGTTGTGACAAGGTGGCTGCTATTCCAACCTCAGGAATCACGCAACCAGTTTGAGCTGGTGACCAAGTGTCTGCGACTAGGGACTCTCTATCCCTCCAGGCTTTCAACAGATTAACGTGATAGATCTGTTCGGGCTTTCGCCTTCCTGGTTGTCTGACCTTGTAATTCACTTCGCTCACTTTTTCCATTATCTCATAGGGGCCTTGCCATTTGGCAAGGAATTTACTTTCAACCGTAGGGACAAGTACCAGTATCCTATCCCCCGGGGAAAAGGTACGGGTCTTGGCTCCACGGTTGTACACTCTCTGCTGTGCTAACTGCGCTTGGGCCAAATGTTCCTTCACGATGGGCATTACCTGTGCAATTCGGTCTTGCATCAGGGCGACATGCTCAATCACACTCCTGTGGGGAGAACTCTCACTTTCCCAAGTTTCCTTGGCAATATCCAACAGCCCTCTTGGGTGTCTCCCATACAGTAACTCAAAGGGGGAGAATCCCGTAGAGGATTGGGGCACCTCCCTAATAGCAAACATCAGATAAGGAAGTAGACAGTCCCAATCCTTTCCATCTCTATCCACCACTTTCTTCAACATTTGTTTTAGGGTTTTGTTGAATCTTTCAACCAGCCCATCGGTTTGGGGGTGATACACAGATGTACGTAATTGCGTCACTTTGAACAATTTACACAGCTCCTTCATAACCCGGGACATAAAGGGTGTACCTTGGTCCGTAAGCAGTTCTTTACAAATACCCACCCGGCTAAACACAAGAGATAGCTCTTTGGCTATGGTTTTGGCCGAGGTATTTCGGAGAGGGATCGCTTCTGGATAACGGGTGGCATAGTCCATTATAACTAATATGTACTGGTGCCCCCTAGCGGACTTGATTATAGGCCCTACCAAATCCATGGCGATCCTCTCAAACGGGACCTCAATGATGGGTAGAGGGACCAGCGGGCTACGGAAATGTGGCATCGGGGCCGACCTCTGACACACAGGGCAGGAGGAACAATAATTTTCTATGTCCTTCATCACCCCCGGCCAATAGAATCTCTGTAATACCCTCTCTCGGGTTTTCTCTGTCCCCAGATGACCTCCAAGAATGTGCCCATGGGCCAACTCCAACACCAACTTCCTGTAAGGTTTGGGCACCACAAGCTGCTCAACGGTTTCTTCTGCCCTTTTTGCCACCCGATACAGTAGGTCCTTCTCTACGCTGAAGTATGGGTAAGTGCAGGTATTATCTGGGTTCACTAACTCGCCATCTATTTTCACTACGTTTTCCCGTGCCTTTATTAGGGCGGGGTCTTTCAACTGTTCTGTGGCAAAGTTTTCCCTGTGAACCTCAAGATCAGAAAACTCCACAGACGGTAGGTTTTCGTCTGAGGAGGTGGGCTCCTCTCCAGTTTCTTGAGTCTCCCCTGCCAATACTGATAAGGGAAATTCCGGAGAGTCCTCACCACTCTCAGGGGAGTTCTGGCTATCACATTCCTGGTACATAGGGGCACCAGTGGGGGGCTCAGGATCATCCCACAGTTCCCAGAACTTCGGAAAATCCCTTCCCACAATGGCGTCATGCGGTAACTGAGATACTAAGCCCACTGGATGAGAGAGGGTACCTTTGGGGGTCTCGAAACACACTGTAGTCACTGGATACTCTCGGGTGTCCCCATGCACACAAATAACAGCTACCTTGCTATTCCCAAAGACCTCTGTTTTAACTAACTCAGCCTTTATCAGGGTCACAAGGCTACCTGAATCCAGCAATACCACAACATTTCTACCATTAACACACATTTTGCATAAATGTTTCTCAGTTCCTCGAATGGCAGTGCATGCGACTGTCGCACACAGCGACTGACGTCTGCCCGTCAGAAAGTCACACTGCATGGGTTCCTCCACAACCGGGCAATTGGCTGCAATATGTCCCGCTTGCCGGCAGCGGTAGCAAACGATCCTTCTTGCCGCCTCTTGAGCCGCTGATTTCCCAGGCTGTTCTCGCCAAACTTGGGGTAGAGCTCCCACCCTCTCACTCTCTCCACCCTCACCCCTTGGAATCCTCTTATCCGCCCCTGGGGATGGTCTGGTCTTAGGGTGGAAAGTCCGAGTGTCTCTGGAAGAGGCCGTCAGGTTCTCTGTAGCCAAGTATTTCTCCACACGATCCACAAGACCATCGGCCGTCTCTGGGTCTCCATGGCTTACCCACTTTTGGATGGCAGTAGGAAGAGCTCTCAAAAACCGATCCATTACAACACGTTCCACAATCTTTGGTGCAGACAAAGTCTCTGGCTGTAGCCACTTTCTGCTCAGGTGAATGAGATCATACATTTGAGACCTGGGGGGTTTTCCAAGCTGGAAAGTCCAGTTATGCACACGCTGAGCCCGGACAGCCTGGGTGACACCCAGCCTTGCCAAAATTTCAGCTTTTAGCATCACATAGTCTTTTGCTTGGTTAGGCTCTAGGTCATAGTAAGCTTTCTGCGATTCACCAGTTAACAGAGGAGCCACCAGTCCAGCCCACTGCTCCTCAGGCCACTTTTCTCTTTCAGCGGTCCTTTCAAATGTGGTCAAAAATACCTCTGGATCATCCTCTCCAGTCATTTTTGTCAATAAACGACTCACCCCAAAGGACGCGGTATTAGTGGGACGGCTTTCCTCACTGGTCTGCGGACGTTGCTGCATTACTGCTTCCATTTGTTGTAGTCTCTGCTCTTGCTTCTGTAACAGGTCTATGAAGCGGGCCTCAGATTGCTGCTGGGCTTGTTGCTGAGCTTCCAGACTCTGTTGGTGAGCTTGCTGCTGGGCTGCAAGGCTCCTTTGCAAACCTGCATTTGTCTGCTGTTGATTGGCATTTGCTAGAGCCAGCTGTTTCAGTATCTCCTCCATGCTGGCTTAAAAAAAACTGCCACTGGTTCTCCACCAACTGTGAGGGGGGGTTAGCTCGGCAGCGGGTGTGTGTGACCCCCGGGATGGGCTCCCCACACAAAAACAGGCCCAGCAAACGGAGGTTGTGGTTTTCAAAATCAAAAAGGTGCGGTTTATTTTCTATTTACAGTGACAAAACACAGCAAAGCAAAAGAAACATAAATAAAATAAATCCTGGTCAACTTGACCTCTGAGTAAACATACAGGTTTCCTAACTAACAACTGGGATCAGCCTAGTGCTGTCCTAGTCCCTAAGTCCCTGGTTTTAAATGTCCAAGCAAATAGCCACACAGGCTTTGTCTCACCGCACAGGGGTTCACTCTCCCTAGACAGTCCACACAGGTCTGGTTCCAGGCATGAGCAAACACCTAATGAATCTGGGAGTTCTTATAGAGGCCTAAATGAGCTGACAAGCTTCAGCTGGTCTCATCAACTCCCTGTCTGCACGACGCCCCACACTCTCCCTAGAGGTATGAGTCATCCATGAGCCCACTAGCCTCAGCTGGGCTTATACAACTCTCCACCTAGTTGTATAAGTCGGCGTAAAGCCTGAATCTGGGCGAAATATATCTACCCCCCTGGATGCAACCAGGTGACTTTACCTTCCTGCTGTCACAATATATATATATATATACCGTATCTCACAAAAGTGAGTACACCCCTCACATTTTTGTAAATATTTTATTATATCTTTTCATGTGACAACACTGAAGAAATTACGCTTTGCTACAATGTAAACATAGTTTTCTATTTAAGATACATTAATCATTTAGTTTATTCAGCATTATATGGAGCTAAGTTATGTAGCATGAGGCTAAATATTCTACAATATGTACATTTTTGGTAAACTCTTTCAATGAATCCAAGCTCTGCAAGCTGAGATAACATGCACTGCATTGATGCATTCACACAATTTCACAGTAACCATGAGATAAAACAAAGTTCAGGAATATTCCTTTATCCCATTGTTTTGCAAACCTATGTACACTACAAACCGCGTGATTGAATGGGTTCTGATATTGCTGTTTTACTAACCTGACAGTATATTATTCTTAATAGGAAACCTTAATTTTGTTTGCAAATATTAAAGATACTAACTACCAGCAAGAAAAAGTGCTTACATTTAAAGAGCACCTGTCATTTCAGATCCATCATGGGAGCGCCTGTTAGCGGGCATCCACTCACCTACTGCCACTACGTCCCTCACTTTGTCCCTGCCACATCCCCAGCCGTCCTATTAAAGTGAACGGGACTGTCGTTGAGTCAACAGCGGATCAGTGGAGGAGCCACTGTGGGACAGAGTTGATACTTGCTCTTTAAAAATTATGATTTATTTCTTGTAAAAATTAAAATAAAATAAATAATGATTTAAATCAAGTTGATTTAAATCAAATCCATCCTGCTTTGTGGGAACAGTTTGGGGATGGCCCCTTCTTGTTCCAATAGGACTGCTTACCTGTGCACAAAGCAAGGTTCATAAAGACAAGGATAAGCGAGTTTGGGCTGGAGGAACTTGACTGGCCTGCAAAGAGTCCTGACCTCAACCCGATAGAACACCTTTGGGATTAATTGGAGCGGAGACTGTGAGCCAGGCCTTCTCGTCCAACATCAGTGCCTGACCTCACAAATGCACTTCTGGAAGAATGGTCAAACATTCCAAAAGACATACTCCTAAACCTTGTGGACAACCTTCCCAGAAGAGTTGAAGCTATAGCTATAGTTATAGCTGCAAAGGGTGGGCCAACTCAATATTGAACTCTATAGACTAAGACTGGAATGCCCTTAAAGTTCATGTGTGTGTCAAAGCAGGTGTCCCAATACTGTTGACAATATAGTGTATGTGGGTGTGCGTATGTATGTGTGTATATACTGTAAATACAGTATCTCACAAAAGTGAGTACACCCCTCACATTTTTGTAAATATTTTATTATATCTTTTCATGTGACAACACTGAAGAAATTACACTTTGCTACAATGTAAAGTAGTGAGTCTACAGCTTGTATAACAGTGTAAATTTGCTGTCCCCTCAAAATAACTCAACACACAGCCATTAATGTCTAAACCGCTGGCAACAAAAGTGAGTGCACCCCTAAGTGAAAATGTCCAATTTGGGCCCAATTAGCCATTTTCCCTCCCCGGTGTCATGTGACTTGCTAGTGTTACAAGGTCTCAGGTGTGAATGGAGAGCAGGTGTGTTAAATTTGGTGTTATCGCTCTCACTCTTTCATACTGGTCACTGGAAGTTCAACATGGCACCTCATGGCAAAGAACTCTCTGAGGATCTGAGAAAAAGAATTGTTGCTCTACATAAAAATGGCCTAGGCTATAGGAAGATTGTCAAGACCCTGAACCTGAGCTGCAGCATGGTGGCCAAGATCATACAGCGGTTTAATAGGACAGGTTCCACTCAGAACAGGCCTTGTCATGGTCGACCAAAGAAGTTAAGTGCACATGCTTAGCGTCATATCCAGAGGTTGTCTTTGGGAAATAGACGTATAAGTGCTGCCAGCATTGTTGCAGAGGTTGAAGGGGTGGGGGGGGGGGGGGTCAGCCTGTCAGTGCTCAGACCATACGCCGCACACTGCATCAAATTGGTCTGCATGGGTGTCATCAGAGAAAGAAGCCTCTTCTAAAGATGATGCACAAGAAAGTCCGCAAACAGTTTGCTGTAGACAAGCAGACTAAGGACATAGATTATTGTAACCATGTCCTGTGGTCTGGTGAGACCAAGATAAACTTATAAAAAGCAAAAGACCTAATGGAACCCTGAAATACAGTCAGGTCCATAAATATTGGGACATCGACACAATTCTAATCTTATGGGCTCTATACACCACCACAATGGATTTGAAATGAAACAAACAAGATGTGCTTTAACTGCAGACTTTCAGATTTAATTTGAGGGTATTTACATCCAAATCAGGTGAAAGGTGTAGGAATTACAACAGTTTGTATATGTGCCTCACACTTTTTAAGGGACCAAAAGTAATAGAACAGCTTAACAATCATAAATCAAACTTTCACTTTTTAATACTTGGTTGCAAATCCTTTGCAGTCAATTACAGCTTGAAGTCTGGAAGGCATAGACATCACCAGACGCTGGGTTTCATCCCTGGTGATGCGCTGCCAGGCCTCTACTGCAACTGTCTTCAGTTCCTGCTTGTTCTTGGGGCATTTTCCCTTCAGTTTTGTCTTCAGCAAGTGAAATGCATGCTCAATCGGATTCAGGTCAGGTGATTGACTTGGCCATTGCATAACATTCCACTTCTTTCCCTTAAAAAACTCTTTCGTTGCTTTCGCAGTATGCTTCGGGTCATTGTCCATCTGCACTGTGAAGCGCCGTCCAATGAGTTCTGAACCATTCGGCTGAATATGAGCAGATAATATTGCCTTAAACACTTCAGAATTCATCCTGCTGCTTTTGTCAGCAGTCACATCATCAATAAATACAAGAGAACCAGTTCCATTGGCAGCCATACATGCCCACGCCATGACACTACAACCACCATGCTTCACTGATGAGGTGGTATGCTTTGGATCATGAGCAGTTCCTTTCTTTCTCCATATTCTTCTCTTCCCATCACTCTGGTACAAGTTGATCTTGGTCTCATCTGTCCATAGGATGTTGTTCCAGAACTGTGAAGGCTTTTTTAGATGTTGTTTGGCAAACTCTAATCTGGCCTTCCTGTTTTTGAGGATCACCAATGGTTTCCATCTTGTGGTGAACCCTCTGTATTCACTCTGGTGAAGTCTTCTCTTGATTGTTGACTTTGACACACATACACCTACCTCCTGGAGAGTGTTCTTGATCTGGCCAACTGTTGTGAAGGGTGTTTTCTTCACCAGGGAAAGAATTCTTCGGTCATCCACCACAGTTGTTTTCCATTGTCTACCGGGTCTTTTGGTGTTGCTGAGCTCACCGGTGCGTTCTTTCTTTTTAAGGATGTTCCAGACAGTTGATTTGGACACACCTAATGTTTTTGCTATCTCTCTGATGGGTTTGTTTTGTTTTTTCAGCCTAATTATGGCTTGCTTCACTGATAGTGACAGCTCTTTGGATCTCATATTGAGAGTTGACAGCAATAGATTCCAAATGCACACTTGAAATGAACTCTGGACCTTTTATCTGCTCCTTGTAAATGGGATAATGAGGGAATAACACACACCTGGCCATGGAACAGCTGAGCAGCCAATTGTCCCATTACTTTTGATCCCTTAAAAAGTGAGAGGCACATATACAAACTGTTGTAATTCCTACACCGTTCACCTGATTTGGATGTAAATACCCTCAAATTAAAGCTGAGAGTCTGCAGTTAAAGCACATCCTGTTCGTTTCATATAAAATCCATTGTGGTGGTGTATAGAGCCAAAAAGATTAGAATCGTGTAGATGTCCCAATATTTATGGACCTGACTGTAACACATCCATGCCTCCATCCCTGAATATGGAGAAAAAAGGAAAGGGGTCGTGGGACTTTAAATGAGGCAAGGATGTGTGTCTAAAAAAGTCTAGGATATCAAAAAATAGATTAAATATCACAATCCCAACATGGAAATCTCTGTAGCCTTGTGAGACTGCTGTGTAGTCAATCCAATAAACAAAATATCAATAGTGGATATGAAATTATAGTATGTATCATCTTAAATAATACATGGATCATGCAGACAAAGGCATAATTCAAGTCGTGATAATAACATTGACATATTTAATATTCATTTGGAGGGTATACATGATTAGTAAAGCAATCACAATCAATAAATAAAAAAAGACATACAGATAGAGTGAACATGATTATCCTTTAAAAATAGATACACATTACAGTTGGTAAAAATTCATTGTTGGACAAACTTGACTTGGCATCCCTGAGCATAGACTCAACGCGTTTCTTGGCGTTTAAAGCCAGTCATCAGGAGTGGGGTGCAGAAGTGTTAACTGAAATGGTAAGTAAATGGACAAATAGGTCACTAGAGTCTCAAATGGGTTAGGTCATGCTTTCAAGGAAGAGCAGAGTAAGAGATTGTATACATTACCAGTGGCAAAGCCCAAGTAGATGGCCCAAAAGTCCCAGAAATTGGGGATAGGCTGATGGCCCCGGATGAGCTGTCTCCCCCGAGGTTGAGGCGGGGATAGAGCCCCCCACAAAACAAGGACTCTCCTGCTGACAAAGGGAGCCCAAGGAAGGGTGCCAGTGCGGTCGCGGGTCCCGGGAACTCGATGTTCCCGGGAGTCTCGCGATTGCGGTCGGCAAAAGCAGAATAGGGGAATGCCTTTGTAAACAAGGTATTCCCCTATTCTGCCTAGTGACACTGATGACCGTTCCACGTGATCGGGAACGGTCATCAGTGACGTGTCACGTATAGCTACGCCCCCTCACGGTAACAAGCATTCCCTAGGAAACACTTAACCCCTGCAGCGCCACCTAGTGGTTAACCCCTTCACTGCCAGTGTAATTTTTACAGTAATCAGTGCATTTTTATAGCACTGATCGCTGTAAAAATTACAATAGTCCCAAAATGGTGTCAAAAGTGTCCGATGTGTCTGCCATAATGTCTCCGTCACGATAAAAATCGCTGATCGCCGCCATAACTAGTAAAAAAAAAACTATTAATAAAAATGACATAAAACAGTCCCCTATATTGTAGAAGCTTTAACTTTTGCGCAAACCAATCAATAAACGCTTATTGCGATTTTTTTAACCAAAAATAAGTAGAAGAATACGTATCGGCCTAAACTGTGGAAAAAAATAAATTTTTATATATTTTTTGGGGATATTTATTATAGCAAAAAGTAAAAAATATTGCATTTTTTTCAAAATTGTTGCTCTATTTTTGTTTATAGCGCAAAAAATAAAAACCGCAGAGGTGATCAAATACCACCAAAAGAAAGCTCTATTTGTGGGAAAAAAAGGACGCCAATTTTGTTTGGGAGCCATGTCGCACGACCGCGCAATTGTCAGTTAAAACAACGCAGTGCCGAATCGCAAAAAGGGGCCTGGTCCTTTAGCTACAAAATGGTCCGGGGCTTAAGTGGTTAAAAGCATACACATAGTGATTGTTTTGCAGCTCCTGATGTGTTTCTCCTAATAATGAAGACTTTGATTTTGATGGCAGGTGACGGGTACATCGCAAATCTTCCTTGTTGACCCCCAGACAGGAGTGGGGGAGGCATTTACTGGAACCCAACCCCTGTACTTTCCTCCTGCAGCAGCTGAAAGTTGGCTTCCCCTGCTGGCATTCAGCTGTTGTCGGAGGAAAAATCCTAGGGATGACATCCAGCACCGGCCCGGAAATCAGGTGGCACACAGGATATGGCAATGGTACACATATGAAAGGAGGATGGAAAGCAGTCAATTATAAAACCTCTTTATAAGATAAGGCCCCTTTTAGATGGGCGTTCCAATCAGGTCCACCTATCAGTTTTCCAGGCTGACTTGATCGGAAGGTCCATTTATCCTTATGGACAAGCAGCTTGTAAACATACTTGTGTCCGTTAACACCCGCCTAACAGTGGGTCCGATCAGGCCCATAAAAAATAAAGGGAGAGGACTCAGTCTTCAATGTCAGGTGAAGCGGTTCCTGCTAAACCAGCCAAGATTCAAACCATGTATGGGCAGGCTGATTGCACCCAAGCTGATCAATCGATCAACTTGGGTACAACTAGCCTGTTGGATTGTCACGATCAGGCATCTGGTTTGAAGACCAATTGCTATAGCAGTTGCGGAACTACCACCAAACAGTAGGGTAGATACACAGGCAGTGACCCTGGCAGATGATGCAGGCTCACCTGAGGTGCGGAGTCTAGGTACTAACTGATGTTCACCAGAGTTCCTGATGGTACAGATGGGTTTAGCTGCGTGTTAGTACCAGGTCGCGGTCGTCAGGATCGCCCCACCAGGAGGTGAGCAAGCCGGGGTCAAGTAGCGGATAAACAGGTAAGGATCGAATGGAAGCATAGTCTGTAAACAATCCAAAAGGTCGGTAACGAGTAGTTGCAGGTTGGGTTCAGGCAGAAGCGTAGTCAAGGAACAAGCCAAGGGTCGAAAATGAGTCGTAGCAAAATATGGATGGCAGCAGGGAAGACAAGAGCGAGATACTGGCTGAGAAAGCACAATAATCTGGCAAAGATGAAGTGCAGGGACATGGCTTATATCAGGAAGTTCTTGGGAGAAGCAAAGAGTTCAAGGTTCAGCAGAAGTCAAAGTACAAGGCAGGGTTGTCCAATGGATCAGACAGGGTCCTGTCCAGCATCTCAGGTAGCTAAGTGAGAAGAGTCATTGCCAGACACAGCTGAGGTTCCAGGTCCTGACCAGGGATGAGCCGAACACCCCCCTGTTCGGTTCGCACCAGAACCTGCGAACAGACAAAATGTTCGTGTAAACTTTAGAACCCTATTAAATACAATGGACTCGAACGTTCGAAATCTAAAGTGTTAATTATAAAGGCTAATATGCAAGTTATTGTCCTAAAAAGTGTTTGGGGACCCGGGTCCTGCCCCAGGGGACATGTATCAATGCAAAAAGAAGTTTTAAAAACGGCCGTTTTTTCGGGAGCAGTGATTTTAATAATGCTTAAAATGAAAAAATAAAAGTGAAATATTCCTTTACATTTCGTACCTGGGGGGTGTGTATGATATGCATGTAAAGTGGCGCATGTTTCCCGTGCTTAGAACTGTCCCTGCAAAAAATGTCATTTTTGAAAGAAAAAAAATGCATTTAAAACTGACTCGCGGCTATTAATGAATTGTCGGCTCCCGGCAATACATACAAAAGTCATTGATAAAAAAAAAAAAAAAAAGCGTGGGGGTTCCCCAGAATTCAATTACCAGGCCCTTCAGATCTGGCATGGATTTTAAGGGGAACTCCACCCCAAGTTTAAAAAAAAAATGGCGTGGAGTCCCCCTAAAAATCCATACCAGACCCCTTATCCGAGCACGCAACCTGGCCGGCCGCAGGGGAAAAGGGGGGGACGAGAGAGCGGCCCCCCCTCCCTCCTGAACCGTACCAAGCCACATGCCCTCAACATGGGGAGGATGTCCCCATGTTGATGGGGACAAGGGCCTCATCCCCACAACCCTTGCCCGGTGGTTGTGGGGGTCTGCGGGCGGGGGGCTTATCGGAATCTGGAAGACCCCTTTAACAAAGGGGACCCCCAGATCCCGCCCCCCCCCCCTATGTGAATTGGTAACGGGTACATTGTACCCCTACCATTTCACGAAGAAAGCGTAAAAAAATGTTTAAAAAAACACACAAACACCTTGAAAAAGTCCTTTATTTAAAAAAATAAATAAATAAACATTCCAGCGGTGAAATCCAGTGTCCCGCGGCGATCCCGATGTCCAGCGCTGTCCTTCATTGGTTGTGCCTGAGCGGACCTGATGGGGAACTCCCTCTCAGTATTTTAAATGTATAGACCCGCCCCTTCTAATGTTCCCCATCAGGTCCGCTCAGCGGGCGAGATGCAGAACATGAGAAGGGGCGGGTTTATACATGTATTACCAAAGTGAGAGCAGTTCCCCATCAGGTCCGCCCCCTCGGTATGTCGGTATGTCGGACCCGCCTACGTCATTGGCTTGAGCGGGGAACTTCCTTCACTATGTAAATTTAAATTACACATTGGGAACTTTAGAAGGGGCGGGTCTATACATTTAAAATACTGAGAGGGAGTTCCCCATCAGGTCCGCTCAGGCACAACCAATGACGGACAGCGCTGGACATCGGGATCGCCGCGGGACACTGGATTTCACCGCTGGAATGGGTTTTTTTTTTTTAATAAAGGACTTTTTCAACGTGTTTGTGTGTTTTTTTAAACATTTTTTTACGCTTTCTTCGTGAAATGGTAGGGGTACAATGTACCCCTTACCAATTCACATAGGGGGGGCCGGGATCTGGGGGTCCTCTTTGTTAAAGGGGTCTTCCAGATTCCGATAAGCCCCCTGCCCGCAGACCCCCACAACCACCGGGCAAGGGTTGTGGGGATGAGGCCCTTGTCCCCATCAACATGGGGACATCCTCCCCATGTTGAGGGCATGTGGCTTGGTACGGTTCAGGAGGGAGGGGGGGCCGCTTTCTCGTCCCCCCCTTTTCCCCTGTGGCCGGCCAGGTTGCATGCTCGGATAAGGGGTCTGGTATGGATTTTTAGGGGGACTCCACGCCATTTTTTTTTTAATTTGGGGTGGAGTTCCCCTTAAAATCCATGCCAGATCTGAAGGGCCTGGAATGGATATTTGGGGGAACCCCACGTCAATTTTTTTTTTATTTGCGGCGGGGTTCCCCTTAATATCCATTCCAGACCTGAAGGGCCTGGTAATTGAATTCTGGGGAACCCCCACGCTTTTTTTTTATTTTTTATCAATGACTTTTGTATGTATTGCCGGGAGCCGACAATTCATTAATAGCCGCGAGTCAGTTTTAAATGCATTTTTTTCTTTCAAAAATGACACTTTTTGCAGGGACAGTTCTAAGCACGGGAAACATGCGCCACTTTACATGCATATCATACACACCCCCCAGGTACGAAATTTAAAGGAATATTTCACTTTTATTTTTTCATTTTAAGCATTATTAAAATCACTGCTCCCGAAAAAACGGCCGTTTTTAAAACTTCTTTTTGCATTGATACATGTCCCCTGGGGCAGGACCCGGGTCCCCAAACACTTTTTAGGACAATAACTTGCATATTAGCCTTTATAATTAGCACTTTAGATTTCTCCCATAGATTTTTCGAATTTGCCGCGAACACCCCAATTTGTTCGCTGTTCGGCGAACGGGCGAACAGGCAATGTTCGAGTCGAACATGAGTTCGACTCGAACTCGAAGCTCATCCCTAGTCCTGACATGGATTTTTCATGAGATCATTGCCAGCGACTATAGCCACTAGCAATAATCACTGTGGCTCTCCCCACGAGGAGAACCTGATAGCTCGACGGGATGGATTCCCCCATCAACACTGACTGTGTCGATGGGGGAATCAACCTATTTTCTTTCCTGCAACCACGGGTTGAAAATCTAACCATCTATGGCTGGCTTAACAGGCCCTGCGGAGCTCGAGGCCCTGCGGAGCTCGAGGCCCTGCAGCTGTATCTGGATGACAACCTAGAGAAGGGGTTCATCCGTCCTTCTTCCTCTCCTGCGGGCACTGGCATATTCTTCGTGGAAAAAAAAGACCGGTCCCTTAGACCCTGGATAGACTACAAGAAGCTCAATAAAATTACAATCAAGAATCGCTGATCGCTCCCTCTCATCCCGGAACTTTTCCAGAGATTTCGTAACGCCCGGGTCTTTACCAAACTGGACCTACAACCTGATCTGCATCCGAGGGGGTGATGAGTGGAAAACAGCGTTCCGAACTCGGTTCGGACACTTTGAGTATTTGATCATGGCCTATGGTCTCTGCAACGCACCTGCCACTTTCCAGCACCTAGTGAACGACATTTTCCAGGAGTTCCTGGTCAATTTCGTTATTGTTTACCTGGATGACATCCTTATCTTTTCGGCTATCTTGGAGCTTCTTGGTCTCATGTAAAAAAGGTGCTAGCCACCCTGAGGAGACACGGACTGCACGCAAAGGCCGAAAAGTGTGATTTTGAGAAAGAATCCATCAAGTTTTTAGGCCTCATTATTTCTACCAAAAGGTCAAAGCCATCATCGACTGGCCAGCCCCAATGGATAAGAAGGACATGCAGAGGTTTGTTGGCTTTGCCAACTTCTATAGGAAATTCATAAAGGACTTCTCCACCATTACCCAAGCAACCCGCCAGCATGTACGCTTCCAATGGTCCTCTGAGGCTCAGGTCGCTTTGGACACCTTGAAGTCCCTGTTCATTTCTGCTTCGATCCTTCAGCACCCTGACCCTACACCACCCTATGTTCTGGAAGTTGATGCCTCAGAAATAGCTACAGGAGCCATTCTGTCACAGCACCAGGGGCCCAAGGCACTACTTGCTTTCAACTCCCGCAAGATGAGACAACCGGAAAATAATTATGATGTGGGGGGATCGAGAGCTTCTCGCTATAAAAACAGCCCTGGAAGAATGGAGGTATCTCCTAGAGGGAGCCAGTCATCCTATTATGATCTATACAGATCATAAAAATTTAGACTACCTCCTGTGCACCAAACGGTTGAGACCTTGCCAGGCTCGTTGGGCCTTGTTCTTTTCTCGCTTCCATTTTCATATCACCTACCGGCCGAGATCTAAAAATGGCAAAGCCGATACCTTATCACGCATGTTCCCTGATACCCCAGAGGAGGCTACACCCGATACTATCCTAACAAAACAGAACTTCCTATTGCTTCAACAGGATCTCCAATCTACTATGGAGCAAGCCGCAGCCCAATTCCCGGAGTTAGAGACCTCTGTACCAAGAAGCCAGGAGGGGTTCGTATGGCACCAAGACAAGGTCTTCGTTCTACAACAGGCTAGGCCACAGGTCCTAAGAACCTTTCATGACAACCAGCTAGCCGGTCACTTCAGAGTTAAAAAGACTACCGAACTCCTCTCACGGTCCTTCTGGTGGCCCACTCTCAAACGGGAATGTAAACAATATGTGCGCTCCTGAACTGTCTGTCAACCCAACAAGGGATCCAACGCCAAAGCCTGGGGTGTGTTGAATCCTTTACCAGTGCCAGAGAAACCTTGGAAAGATATCTCCATGGGTTTTATAGTGGATTTGCCACCAACTAAGAAACATACAACCATCTTCATGGTGGTAGACCATCTATCTAAGATGGCGCACTTCCTGCCCATGAGGGGCACACCTACCGCTAAGGAAACTGTGGACACCTTCATCAAGGAGATCTTCAGGTTACATGGCCTCCCAGATAGTATTGTATATGTATAAATATTCTGCCTTTGGGTGTGACTTTACTTCTGCAGTAATGGACATTTTTGGATATATGGGAAAGAGAAATATAAATGTAGATGGTATCTTCAGCCATGAGCAGATGGCCCAAAAACAAAGCATGGATGGGCTGCTGAAACAACTTAGGCACACCCTGGAGAAGCAATTACGGGTGTGGTGGGACATAACCACACTGGAGATGTATGCCAAGGAAAATATGACACCAAGAAGGCTTAGGTGGGACATACACCCCAATGACCATCTGAATGAACCTTCCTTAATGGATAATTGGTTCAAGTTCTTTAACCAAAGTGAAAATAATTTGTTACATACTATTATCAAGAGGAGACAATTTAAACTAAAAGGTATAGAGACAAATATCGCTGAACTTAAAAATTCCCTGGCCCCCTTTTCAACTACACAAGAGTATAAGGATAAGGAGCAGGGCCTCCAGGAAATAATCAAGAAATATGATATTGAGATTCAAGCAAAAAAACAAAAAAAGTATAAAAGGGATGTCCAGGAGTACAGAAGTGGGAGAGTGTACAAATGGCAAACGGAAGAAGAGGAGGAAATCCAGGAAGCAGAAAATCCATCACTTGAAGATAGCTCAAGTGAAGAGGATATGGATGAAAGTGACAATGAACATCTAACCCAACATCTTAGGTTTGAAACAATTCCGGAACCACCCACCCATAACCACATCAGAAATAAACAACAAATGAAACATAGACCCACAAACAACAATCGTCAGTATCAAGAAGATCATAGGAATCCACCCAGAATCCCTACTACTCCTAGACATAACAACTATTCAAGAAATAGAGTCTCCCCACCATATAGGAATAGGGGATGGAGAACACCAACAGATCGAGACAGAGGTTACTACCATCAGGAGCAGAGGGATTTTTCCAGGGGAGGACCCCGCAGCAGACCACCAGGGAGATGGAAGGCCCGAGTACCCTACAGAAATTCGAGTTGGAGGGGTCCAACATGGAACAGGGGAGATCAAGGGGGAATCGCAAACAGAGACACACAGAGAGGACAGGAGCCCATGGAAGAGCACCTCTATTATTACAACCAAGGAACTCGAGACAGAGAAGGCAGACCACAGGAGTGGGAGAGACACAACGAAGCACCTCAGAGATACAACGATCGTACAAACGAAGAAGAGGGAAGAGAGGGGGGAAGACGAAAACGCCAAAGGGAATATTAGGGGAAGGCATTTACAACTTAAGCAATGCCACTTTTTCAAAAGAGGAGTTAGTAATTTTAGATAAGGGACTAAAATATGCACCTGAGAAACAATTGGATAAATTTGAGGTGTACATAGACCTCCAAAAGTTTATGAGGAAACTAAACCTCAAAAAGCATTTTGAGCTGAACAAAGATCTGAGAAAAGCTGAACCAACGGTCTACAAACACACCACGTTGAAAAACAACTCACTATTTAACCCACCGACCCCGGGAAATCAGTGTATGACAGCATTCAAAAAGATGGTAGAGGAGGACGTAAGGAAATTGGAGAGAAAATCGTATAGGAACAATAAGAGTATATGGAAAACAATTAAACAAATAGGAGAGAAAAAGGAAGTGATAATAAGACCAGCAGACAAGGGAGGAGGGCTAGTTATACTTAACAAACTGGACTATGAAGAAGAGATGAATAACTTATTGCAAGTTGAGAACACTTATAGAAAACTGAAAGGGAACCCAAAAGGGGACCTGGAAAGTAAATTAAAAACATTTGTCACCAAGGGCAGGGACATTGGCATTCTGAATCAAAAAGAGGCTGAGTACCTAGTATCTAAATCAACTAAAACCCCAGTCATATATTATGTACCCAAAGTGCATAAACGAATATTGAAACCTCCGGGGAGACCAATTATAAGTGGTATTACTTCCATTTTCTCAAGACTAAGTGAATATCTTGACAAGTTCTTGAAGCCAATGGTCAGCCAAGGGAAATCCCATTTGAGGGATAGTTCACATCTGTTGGGCGAGCTCCAAAAACAAACAGAAGTCAGAGAATGTCTAATTGCTACTATTGATGTGGAGTCACTCTACACAAGTATAGCGCAGGAGGATGGACTGAAGGGAGTAGAAAAAGCCTTATATGAACGTACAGAACTAATGCAACAACAAATGAACTTTATCCTTGAAGGATTGAAATTGGCTATGAATAATAATTATTTCTGGTACAACAAACAATATTATGTCCAAACCAGGGGAGTCGCCATGGGGGCACGATATGCCCCCAGTGTGGCGAACCTGTTTATGGACATGTGGGAGGAGGAGTACATCTACAACAAGAATATACCAGAAATTAAATTCTTTAAGAGGTATATTGATGATTTGATCATTCTATGGGAAGGCACAGAAACGACGTTCGAGCATTTCTTATGTAATCTGAATAATAATCGATATGGTATAAAGTTCACAGGAAGATGCCATAAAGAGAAAATGGAATATCTGGATTTGGAGATAATGAAGGAAGGGGATATGCTATATACGCAAACATATTTCAAACAAACGGACAGAAATGGGTATATACCCAGTAGTAGCTGCCACCATCCAAAATGGAAAGCAAATATTCCAAAAGGGCAACTCCTAAGAATCAGACGAAATTGCCATAAGGAAGAAGATTTTGATAGGCAAGCAGAGGTCATTATGAATAGATTCAAAGAAAAGGGATACCGGGACCACCACCTGCAGAAACTTAAAGAAAAGATAAAGCAGGTGGATAGAAACACTTTAATAACAAAGAAAACCAAAATACCATCTACCCATGAGAAAATAGCATTCATCACAGGGTATAATAATCAATACCCCCAAGTGGAACATATTGTCAAAAAATATTGGCCCATCTTGCTGGAAGATAGAACACTATCAAAAGTAATCCCAAATAAACCCATCTTTATTTACAGAAAGGCTCCTACGTTGAGGAACAAGCTTGTACATAACGTCATAGATGCTCCTTCCCAAGTACAGTTATGTCCAGAACTCAAGGGGTTCTACAAATGCCAACGATGCCTAGCGTGCAGAAAAAGTAGACCCCAGCTGAGGAGGAAGATCTCGTTTAAATCACAGGCCTATAATAAAGAATATAAAATAAGAGAACTTATCACATGCAATAGTACACACATCACATATGTGATAGAATGTCCATGTCATCTGCAATACGTGGGCCGAACCACCAGACCATTAAAAGTGAGGATCCGAGAACACATAGCCAACATAAAGAAAGGATTCCCCAAGCACAGCCTTTCGAGACACTTCGATGAAGTACATCATAGAGACCCATCTGGAATGGTCTTTTATCAAATAGACATCATAGGGGATCATTGGAGGGGTAGCAATAAATTGATTCAAGTGTCCCAAAATGTAACGAGGTGGATACATAGGTTGGGGTCCCTCGCTCCTAGGGGCCTCAACCTAGATATCGATCTCAATTGCTTTCTCTCCAACTTCTGAACATTATTTAAATTTAAATTTCAGCAATAGAATGTGAGACATAAAGAAATGTAGGGTGTACAATAACTACTCATATAGCTTATAAGAAAAATAAGTCATACAGCAATACACCAGATCAACCTCATTGAAACTATAGGTTTTTGGAACATGGAGGAGACACCTAAACTATGTACTGTTAACTAAACCACATAGAGATAAGATTTCAATAGTCCATCCCTGTGGACCCCCAACGAAAAAGAAACAACCTTTTAAAAAAAGGGGGTGGTCCCTACTTTGGTAAAAGATAGGAAAGAGACATACATTATGCAGCAATGTAGTACTAATAGAATGATAGAATACTAGTTTGTATATAATATACATGGGGATCAGCATGGACGTAGAACATCCACACTACTACACATCATTATGAGGGGATCCTATTACCCATACCTATATGATTAAAGCTTATATATAATTGAGTCAGAGGTATATTGGATTGCCCCCCAGGAATTGCTTAATTTTGCTTTATCCCTGTGGACCCCCCTGTGGACCCCCAACGAAAAAGAAACAACTAACAAAAAAGGGGGTGGTCCCTACTTTGGTAAAAGGTAGGAAAGAGACATACATTATGCAGCAATGTAGTACTAACAGCATGATAGATTACTAGCTTGTATATAATATACATGGGGATCAGCATGGACGTAGAACATCCACACCACTACACATTATTATGAGGGGATCCTATTACCCATACCTATATGATTAAAGCTTATATATAATTGAGTTAGAGGTATATTGTATTGCCTCCCAGGAATTGCTTAATTTTGCTTTATCTTGTTTAATATGTAATAAGGTAACTATTATTTAGATCATGTGAATACATTAAGGGTATAGGTTATGTAGAAGTCTGTGGAACTTGCCTTAGAGGATAAATTGATGTAACCAACTTATATAAACAACCACTGGCATAGTACTGACATATTGCGGAATGACCACAAGATGGAGCCAAACAGGATAGGTGTGAGCGATCACACACTTATACATAGTAATTTGGAACAGATAGAGACGCCTTGAAGGGGCGGAGCTGCAATGCCAGTGTGTGCTTATAGACGGAGGACACGAAGGGATGACATCACCTTTGAAAACGACCATACGTCGAAACGCGTCAGGTGACCATCCAGACACGTCCACGTCACGTCCGGTTAGCGAGGCTTGAGCGGTGGAGCGCACGCCGCAGCCGTAGCTGACAGCATAGGTTGGCGTGACTTACATGGGGCTTGTCTGCACTCTGCACATGTTTTGTAGATAGACCCTATTGGTACCTGGTGTGACAGCAGGAAGGTAAAGTCACCTGGTTGCATCCAGGGGGGTAGATATATTTCGCCCAGATTCAGGCTTTACGCCGACTTATACAACTAGGTGGAGAGTTGTATAAGCCCAGCTGAGGCTAGTGGGCTCATGGATGACTCATACCTCTAGGGAGAGTGTGGGGCGTCGTGCAGACAGGGAGTTGATGAGACCAGCTGAAGCTTGTCAGCTCATTTAGGCCTCTATAAGAACTCCCAGATTCATTAGGTGTTTGCTCATGCCTGGAACCAGACCTGTGTGGACTGTCTAGGGAGAGTGAACCCCTGTGCGGTGAGACAAAGCCTGTGTGGCTATTTGCTTGGACATTTAAAACCAGGGACTTAGGGACTAGGACAGCACTAGGCTGATCCCAGTTGTTAGTTAGGAAACCTGTATGTTTACTCAGAGGTCAAGTTGACCAGGATTTATTTTATTTATGTTTCTTTTGCTTTGCTGTGTTTTGTCACTGTAAATAGAAAATAAACCGCACCTTTTTGATTTTGAAAACCACAACCTCCGTTTGCTGGGCCTGTTTTTGTGTGGGGAGCCCATCCCGGGGGTCATACACACCCGCTGCCGAGCTAACCCCCTCACAGTTGGTGGAGAACCAGTGGCAGTTTTTTTTAAGCCAGCATGGAGGAGATACTGAAACAGCTGGCTCTAGCAAATGCCAATCAACAGCAGACAAATGCAGGTTTGCAAAGGAGCCTTGCAGCCCAGCAGCAAGCTCATCAACAGAGCCTTGCAGCCCAGCAGCAAGCTCACCAACAGAGTCTGGAAGCTCAGCAACAAGCCCAGCAGCAATCTGAGGCCCGCTTCATAGACCTGTTACAGAAGCAAGAGCAGAGACTACAACAAATGGAAGCAGTAATGCAGCAACGTCCGCAGACCAGTGAGGAAAGCCGTCCCACTAATACCGCGTCCTTTGGGGTGAGTCGTTTATTGACAAAAATGACTGGAGAGGATGATCCAGAGGTATTTTTGACCACATTTGAAAGGACCGCTGAAAGAGAAAAGTGGCCTGAGGAGCAGTGGGCTGGACTGGTGGCTCCTCTGTTAACTGGTGAATCGCAGAAAGCTTACTATGACCTAGAGCCTAACCAAGCAAAAGACTATGTGATGCTAAAAGCTGAAATTTTGGCAAGGCTGGGTGTCACCCAGGCTGTCCGGGCTCAGCGTGTGCATAACTGGACTTTCCAGCTTGGAAAACCCCCCAGGTCTCAAATGTATGATCTCATTCACCTGAGCAGAAAGTGGCTACAGCCAGAGACTTTGTCCGCACCAAAGATTGTGGAACGTGTTGTAATGGATCGGTTTTTGAGAGCTCTTCCTACTGCCATCCAAAAGTGGGTAAGCCATGGAGACCCAGAGACGGCCGGTGGTCTTGTGGATCGTGTAGAGAAATACTTGGCTACAGAGAACCTGACGGCCTCTTCCAGAGACTCTCGGACTTTCCACCCTAAGACCAGACCATCCCCAGGGGCGGATAAGAGGATTCCAAGGGGTGAGGGTGGAGAGAGTGAGAGGGTGGGAGCTCTACCCCAAGTTTGGTGAGAACAGCCTGGGAAATCAGCGGCTCAAGAGGCAGCCAAATGGATTGTTTGCTACCGCTGCCGGCAAGCGGGACATATTGCAGCAAATTGCCCGGTTGTGGAGGAACCCATGCAATGTGACTTTCTGACGGACAGACGTCAGTCGCTGTGTGCGACAGTCGCATGCACTGCCATTCGGGGAACTGAGAAACATTTATGCAAAATGTGTATTAATGGTAGAAATGTTGTGGTATTACTGGATTCAGGTAGCCCTGTGACCCTGATAAAGGCTGAATTAGTTAAAACAGAGGTCTCTGGGAATAGCAAGGTAGCTGTGATTTGTGTGCATGGGGACACCCGAGAGTATCCAGTGACTACAGTGTGTTTCAAGACCCCCAAAGGTACCCTCTCTCATCCAGTGGGCTTAGTATCTCAGTTACCGCATGACGCCATTGTGGGAAGGGATTTTCCGAAGTTCTGGGAACTGTGGGATGATCCTGAGCCCCCCACTGGTGCCCCTATGTACCAGGAATGTGATAGCCAGAACTCCCCTGAGAGTGGTGAGGACTCTCCGGAATTTCCCTTATCAGTATTGGCAGGGGAGACTCAAGAAACTGGAGAGGAGCCCACCTCCTCAGACGAAAACCTACCGTCTGTGGAGTTTTCTGATCTTGAGGTTCACAGGGAAAACTTTGCCACAGAACAGTTGAAAGACCCCGCCCTAATAAAGGCACGGGAAAACGTAGTGAAAATAGATGGCGAGTTAGTGAACCCAGATAATACCTGCACTTACCCATACTTCAGCGTAGAGAAGGACCTACTGTATCGGGTGGCAAAAAGGGCAGAAGAAACCGTTGAGCAGCTTGTGGTGCCCAAACCTTACAGGAAGTTGGTGTTGGAGTTGGCCCATGGGCACATTCTTGGAGGTCATCTGGGGACAGAGAAAACCCGAGAGAGGGTATTACAGAGATTCTATTGGCCGGGGGTGATGAAGGACATAGAAAATTATTGTTCCTCCTGCCCTGTGTGTCAGAGGTTGGCCCCGATGCCACATTTCCGTAGCCCGCTGGTCCCTCTACCCATCATTGAGGTCCCGTTTGAGAGGATCGCCATGGATTTGGTAGGGCCTATAATCAAGTCCGCTAGGGGGCACCAGTACATATTAGTTATAATGGACTATGCCACCCATTATCCAGAAGCGATCCCTCTCCGAAATACCTCGGCCAAAACCATAGCCAAAGAGCTATCTCTTGTGTTTAGCCGGGTGGGTATTTGTAAAGAACTGCTTACGGACCAAGGTACACCCTTTATGTCCCGGGTTATGAAGGAGCTGTGTAAATTGTTCAAAGTGACGCAATTACGTACATCTGTGTATCACCCCCAAACCGATGGGCTGGTTGAAAGATTCAACAAAACCCTAAAACAAATGTTGAAGAAAGTGGTGGATAGAGATGGAAAGGATTGGGACTGTCTACTTCCTTATCTGATGTTTGCTATTAGGGAGGTGCCCCAATCCTCTACGGGATTCTCCCCCTTTGAGTTACTGTATGGGAGACACCCAAGAGGGCTGTTGGATATTGCCAAGGAAACTTGGGAAAGTGAGAGTTCTCCCCACAGGAGTGTGATTGAGCATGTCGCCCTGATGCAAGACCGAATTGCACAGGTAATGCCCATCGTGAAGGAACATTTGGCCCAAGCGCAGTTAGCACAGCAGAGAGTGTACAACCGTGGAGCCAAGACCCGTACCTTTTCCCCGGGGGATAGGATACTGGTACTTGTCCCTACGGTTGAAAGTAAATTCCTTGCCAAATGGCAAGGCCCCTATGAGATAATGGAAAAAGTGAGCGAAGTGAATTACAAGGTCAGACAACCAGGAAGGCGAAAGCCCGAACAGATCTATCACGTTAATCTGTTGAAAGCCTGGAGGGATAGAGAGTCCCTAGTCGCAGACACTTGGTCACCAGCTCAAACTGGTTGCGTGATTCCTGAGGTTGGAATAGCAGCCACCTTGTCACAACCCCAACAACAGGAGGTTAAGGAGTTTGTGCTTCGCAACAAGGAGGTATTCTCTGAGCTGCCGGGACAAACATCTGGGGTAGAGCATGACATCATTACCCCGCCCGGTGAAAGGGTGAAGTTAAAACCCTATCGGATCCCAGAGGCCCGACGGGAGGCAATACGGGAGGAAGTACAGAAAATGCTGAACTTAGGGGTGATAGAGGAGTCCCAAAGTGATTGGTCTAGTCCCATTGTGTTGGTGCCTAAACCGGATGGGAGCTGGCGATTTTGTAACGATTTTCGTCAGTTGAACAAAGTTACAAAATTTGACACCTACCCCATGCCACGTATAGATGAGTTGATCGACCGGCTGGGAACAGCCCAATACATGACGACTCTTGACCTCACAAAAGGGTATTGGCAAATCCCCCTGGCCAAGTCGGCCAAAGAGAAAACCGCATTTGTAACCCCAGACGGGGCGTTCCAATATAAAAGAATGCCGTTCGGGTTACAGAATGCGCCGGCCACATTCCAGCGGAAAATGGACCAGATGCTGAGGCCCCATCGGAAGTATGCTGCGGCTTACCTGGATGACGTAATTGTCCATAGCACAGATTGGGCCTCACATCTGCCAAAAGTGCAAGCAGTCCTGGACTCTGTTCGGGAAGCGGGGTTTACGGCTAACCCCAAGAAATGTACCATTGGGCAGGAGGAGGCCAAATATCTCGGGTACACCATTGGGAGGGGAGTAATAAAACCCCAACTCAACAAAGTCGAGGCCATCCAGAGTTGGCCACGTCCCAACAGCAAGAAGCAGGTACGAGCCTTTCTGGGAATCGCTGGGTATTATCGGCGATTCATTCCCCACTTTGCTTCTAAGGCTGTGCCCCTAACCAACCTGACGAAGGGGAAAGGGTCGGTCATGATTAAATGGACCCCCGAGGCTGAGGCAGCATTCCAATTCTTGAAACAAGCCTTATGTAGCCAGCCAGTGTTGTACTCACCCGACTTCTCTAAAGACTTTGTCGTACAAAGTGATGCGTCAGATGTGGGGTTAGGAGCAGTATTGTCCCAGGTCTGGAACGGGGAAGAGCACCCAGTCATTTACCTCAGCAGGAAGTTGAAGTCCCATGAGGTAAATTACGCCACCGTTGAAAAGGAGTGTTTAGCGGTGAAGTGGGCTCTAGATTCCCTTCGGTACTACCTGCTAGGTAGGCACTTTGACATGGTTACGGATCACGCTCCGTTAAAGTGGATGGCTCAAAACAAGGAAACAAATAGAAGAGTGAATAGGTGGTTCCTGGCCCTCCAGGAATTCAACTTCACAGTAAAGCATCGCCCTGGCGTTCAAATGGGGAATGTGGATGCTTTGTCTCGAGTACATGAATGCCTGATTGCTGGTGTTCCAACCCCGAGGTTAAAACAAGAGGGGGGGGTATGTGACAGCAGGAAGGTAAAGTCACCTGGTTGCATCCAGGGGGGTAGATATATTTCGCCCAGATTCAGGCTTTACGCCGACTTATACAACTAGGTGGAGAGTTGTATAAGCCCAGCTGAGGCTAGTGGGCTCATGGATGACTCATACCTCTAGGGAGAGTGTGGGGCGTCGTGCAGACAGGGAGTTGATGAGACCAGCTGAAGCTTGTCAGCTCATTTAGGCCTCTATAAGAACTCCCAGATTCATTAGGTGTTTGCTCATGCCTGGAACCAGACCTGTGTGGACTGTCTAGGGAGAGTGAACCCCTGTGCGGTGAGACAAAGCCTGTGTGGCTATTTGCTTGGACATTTAAAACCAGGGACTTAGGGACTAGGACAGCACTAGGCTGATCCCAGTTGTTAGTTAGGAAACCTGTATGTTTACTCAGAGGTCAAGTTGACCAGGATTTATTTTATTTATGTTTCTTTTGCTTTGCTGTGTTTTGTCACTGTAAATAGAAAATAAACCGCACCTTTTTGATTTTGAAAACCACAACCTCCGTTTGCTGGGCCTGTTTTTGTGTGGGGAGCCCATCCCGGGGGTCACACACACCCGCTGCCGAGCTAACCCCCTCACACTGGCGATACCACAATCTCAAGGGGTTGTATTTAGGAAGGTCTGAGGACCTCTTTTATTTTATTTTATTTTATACATTTTTTGGTTTGTACTAAATTTTAAATAAATAAGCAAGTTACGCTATGGAAGCCCTGCTTGTGGTTCTTTTTTGAGGATCTGAGTGGTGGAGGAGGAAAAAACAGGAGAGGAACAACACAAGGAGCGGTGGAGGAATCACTGGGGATACTTGATGAGTGTGTGACCCCTGCAGGGGTGCGTCAATTTGGTGAGTGGGGACCCATGTGAGGGGGGAGCACCATAAAGTCACCTTTTTCTTCACCTGCAAATTGAAGGATCCATACTGGAAATATAGAGTCACCAAAGTCACTTGACCAAATGCATGAAGGATAGTTGAACATTAGTGATGAGCCGAACACCCCCGGGTTCGGTTCGCACCAGAACCCGCGAACGGACCGAAAGTTCGAACGAACATTAGAACCCTATTAAATACAATGGATGCGAACGTTCGAATTCTAAAGTGCTAATTATAACAACTATTATGCATGTTATTGTCATAAATAGGGTTTGGGAACCCGGGTTGTGCACCAGGGGACATGTATCAATGCAAAAAGAAGTTTTAAAAACGGTCGTTTTTCGGGAGCAGTCATTTTAATGATGCATAAAGTGAAAAAAAAAAAGTCAAATATTCCTTTAAATATCGTACCTGGGGGGTGTCTAAAGTATGCCTGTGAAGTGCCACGTGTTTCCCGTGTTTAGAACTGTCCCTGCACAAAATGACACTTCTAAAGGAAAAAAAAGCCATTTAAAACTGCTTGCGGCTTTAATGTAATGTCTGGTCCCGGTAATATGGATGAAATTCTTTAAGAAAAATGGCATAGCTACCCCATGACCCCCCCCCTACCCCAGCCCATTACCAGCCCCTTTGGGTCTTGTATGGATATTAAGGGGAACCCCGCACATAAAATAAAAAAGGCCCTATATACTCTGAACAGCCGTATACAGGCGGTGCATACAAGACAGGGACTGTAGGTTTGTTCTTATGTAGAATCTGTTTGTAATTTTGAACAGGTACATTGTTGAAGTGTAGCTCCAGCCCAAAAATCTATTTTTAAACTTTTTGGGAAACATAGGTAAGGGTTATCACCCCTGTAACATTTGTTTTGCTGTCTGTGCCCCTGTTCAGAACATTTCACCTCACTTTCCGTCCCAATGACAACTGTTTTTGAAATGTGGTGTTTTTCTTGAAACAAGGATTGCTGATAAAGCATCAGTACAGATGAGACCCCTTTCTCCCATATTTATTCTTACAGGAGAGAATTTTCCTTTCTAGGGGTAGATTTCCTCTCACTTCCTGTTGTCTTCTTTCGTTTGCAAGTAGGAGTCGTTTGTAAGTTGGATGTTTGAAAGTAGGGACCTGCCGTATATACTCTGCAGAAATAGGCCCCTTAGTTGTTGGTGTTGGCACAACACTGTAAGCACTCAGTTACTCTTGGTTGGTGCTGGAACGCCCTGCTGTCAACTATTATATCAGGAATTTTAATTACATATAATTGTTGAACAGTGGTAGTAAAAATTGGGGCTTTGATGGTGGTGCTGGTGCCACAACACTGTAAGCCCTGACAGTTACTCTTGGTGGGTGCAGCAATGGGCCCTGCTGTGAATTATTAGATCAAGAATTGTAATTACATGCCCCTTTTGAACAGGGGCTGAAAAATTGGGCCTTTCGTGGTGGTGGTGGTGGTGGCGTTGCCACAAGACTGTAAGCCCTCAGAGTTACTCTTGGTGGGTGCAGCAATGGACCCTGCTGTGAATTATTAGATCAAGAATTGTAATTGCATGCCCCTGTTGAACAGGGGCTGAAAAATTGGGCCTTAGGCACTGGTGGCACAACACTACAACCCCTCACAGATACTGTACTTGGAGCACAGCAATGAGCCCTGTTGCAAAGTATTGCTTCAAAAATTGTAATGACACGCCCCTGTTAAACAGGGGCTGAAAAATTGGGCCTTAGGCACTGGTGCCACAACACTCCAACCCCTCACAGATACTGTACTTGGAGCACAGCAATGAGCCCTATGGCAAATTATTGCTAAAAAAATTGTAATTACACGCCCCTGTAAAACAGGGGCTGAAAAATTGGGCCTTAGCCACTGGTGGCGGCACCCATAAACAAAAATGATCTTCCAAGCTATCATCATCAATCGTATCATTGAGGACTCGGAGGAGGAGGATAGCCAGTCAACATAACAGCACAGGCACTCAGCATCAGCATCAGTCTTGAAGGGATGTGACATGTTAAAATCAATTAGTCTGTTATATCAGCATCAGGTGTGTGGTAGCTGGTGGTGATCCAAGACTGGTTCATCTTGATGAAAGTCAGTCGATCAACCGAGTCGGTGGACAGGCGCACCCTGTGATCCGTGACAAATCCTCCAGCAGCACTGAATGTGCGTTCCGAAAGAACGCTGGATGCAGGACAGGCCAGTAGCTCAATTGCATACTGTGCAAGCTCTGGCCAGTGATCCATCCTCAAGACCCAGTAAGCCAGAGGATTTTCGGTGGGGAAGGTGTCCAAGTCTGACCTTGCCCCTAGATATTCCTGCACCATGTTTATCAGACGCTGGCGATGGTTGCTGGAACCGATCATACTTTGGGGCTGCGGACTAAAGAATTGTCTGAACGCATCGGTCAGACGGCCACCTTCCCCACCGCTCCTTCTTTGACTGGCCGAAGCCTCAGCAACTCGTTGTCCAGGACCAGGAGTTTGTAACCTCCCAGTCTCTGGGAACGCGTTGCACAGACCTTTCTGCAAGGCCTCCCGGAGTTGTCTCATCCTCTGCTCCCTCTGCGACGGTAACATAAGGTCCGCAACCTTACCCTTGTACCGTGGATCAAGGAGAGTGGCCAGCCAGTAATGGTCCCTCTCCTTGATCCGAAGAATACGAGGATCCTTCCGCAGACTTTGCAGGATCAGGGAGGCCATGCAGCGTAGGTTTGCTGAGGCATTCGCTCCGGAGTCCTCTGGGTCACTAAGGACGACATGATCCGCAGCCACCTCCTCCCAGCCACGTACAAGTCCACTGGTTTCTTGGGACTGTAAATCATCCCTAAAAGACTGCTGCTGATGATGCTGAGTGCCAGCCTCCACCTCCATGCTGACACAATCCTCCTCCTCCTCCTCCTCCTCCTCCTCCTCTTCCTGTGCGATGGGTGGGACAGAAGGAACACTGTCTGGGTAAAGGGGGCCTTGAGAGGCAAGGAAGTTCTCCTCTTCCTGCCTCTGTTCTGCCTCAAGTGCCCTGTCCATTATTCCACGCAGCGTGTGCTCCAACAGGTGGACAAGAGGTACAGTGTCACTGATGCATGCACTGTCACTGCTCACCATCCTCGTGGCCTCCTCAAATGGTGCCAGGACAGTGCATGCATCCCTGATCATGCCCCACTGGCGTGGAGAAAAAAAACCAAGCTCCCCTGACCCTGTCCTGGTGCCGTAGTCGCACAGGTACTCATTGATGGCCCTCTGCTGCGTGTGCAGCCGCTGCAGCATGGCCAACGTTGAGTTCCACCTGGTGGGCATGTCACATATAAGGCGGTTCTTGGGCAGGTTCAACTCCTTTTGCAGCTCAGCCAGGCGAGCACTGGCATTATAAGATCTGCGGAAATGCACACAGACTTTCCTGGCCTGCCTCAGGACATCCTGTAAGCCCGGGTACCTGCCCAAGAACCGCTGCACCACCAGGTTAAGGACGTGAGCCACACAGGGCACATGGGTCAGTTGTCCCTGTCGGAGGGCGGAGAGGAGGTTGGTGCCATTGTCGCAAACCACCATTCCTGGCTTAAGCTGGCGTGGCGTCAACCACCTCTCGGCCTGGCCCTGCAGAGCAGACAGGACCTCTGCCCCAGTGTGGCTTCTGTCCCCCAAACACACCAGCGCAAGCACGGCATGGCATCTTTTTGCCTGCGTACTTGCGTAGCCCCGTGAACGGCTACGGAGCACCGCTGGTTCATAGGACAAACCACAGGAAGAGGCCATGGAGGAAGAAGAAGAGGAGGGGGTGGAGGAGAGAGGTGTGTCACAACCAGTAGTAGCATTTTGGAGGCGTGGCGGTGGGACAACCTCCAACACTACTGCACCTTGTCCTGCATCCTTCCCAGCTGCCAAAAGAGTGACCCAATGGGCCGTGAAAGAAAGGTAACGTCCCTGTCCATGCCTGCTGGACCATGAGTCAGCGGTAATATGCACCTTACCGCTGACCGCCCTGTCCAGCGAGGCCAAGACATTGCCTTCCACATGCCGGTAGAGAGCCGGAATAGCCTTCCGTGAGAAAAAGTGGCGTTTGGGAACCTGCCACTGAGGAACCGCACATTGCACAAACTCACGGAAGGGGGCCGAGTCTACCAACTGAAAAGGCAGCAGTTGAAGCGCTAGCAATTTAGCCAAGCTAGCATTCAACCGCTGGGCATGTGGATGGCTGGGAGTGAACTTCTTTCGACGGTCCAGCAGCTGGGGCAGGGAAATTTGCCTGCTAGAATCGGACGTCGGTGTACTGCTAGCAGAGTGGCCGCAAGTACTTGGCTGTGACACACCTAATTCTACACCTTCATTCCTCTCAGTGCATGTTTCAGAGAGGACTGAAGTTATAGTGGGGTTGGAGATCCCAGCTGATGCGGTGCAAGGAGAGGTCCGCTTTGTTCTTTGGTGTGGGTCTTTGAGGTAGGCTTGCCAACGAGCTGCATGGCAGGTCAACATATGTCTGGTCAGGCATGTGGTACCCAAGCGGCTGATGTTTTGGCCACGCGATATACGCTTGAGACATATGTTGCAAACAGCAGCTGTGCGATCTGATGCATTAGCCTCAAAAAAGGCCCACACCAAAGAACTTTTTGAATGACGGGCAGAGGCAGCGCCCTGCACAGGCGGAGCTCTGCGGTGTGATTCCGTCGGTGTACTGCCCTTACGCTGGCCACCAAAGGGCATCCTGCCTCGTTGGAGATGTGCCTCCTCCTCATCCTCCTCCTCCTCCTCTCTCCTATTAGGCACCCACGTGGAGTCAGTGACCTCATCACCACCTCCCTCCTCATCACTGGAGGCAATCTGGCAGTATGCTGCAGCTGCTGGAACATGACTGCCAGATTGGTGTCCTTCTTGAGCATCCCCTCTGTCTGCTCTCACGCTACTGCCTTCCTCTAGCTGGGTTTCATCATCAGACCCTTCGAAACGCTGGGCATCCTCCTGGAGCATGTACCCAACACTGTGCTGAAACAGTTCGGGGGACTCCTCAGGAGGAGGACATGGTGGGTCTAGGGAAGGAGTGACTGATGATGAGTCTGACATTGATACCAGGGAAGAGGACGCTTTGGCAGCTGCTTTTCCAGTACCCTGAGCCTGGGTGAGAGATGATGAGGAGGAGGAGGAGGGCTTGGTCATCCACTCTACCAAGTCTTCGGCATGATGTGGCTCAACATGTCCAGCTGCCGAAAAGAAGGACAAGCGTGTCCCATGGCCATGTGCTGATGACAATGCACCGCGTCCACGACCAGCACTGTTGCCCCCAGACACAGAGCCTGCTTGCCCTCTTTTATTGCCTCCTGACTGTCTGCCTCTCCTTGTTTGCCTTCCAGACATTCTAATAGATGGCCTGTAGGGAGATGGGAAAAAAGCAATAAGGGCTACCTTCAGGTGTCCTTCCAGGTCCCTGGAAACAAGGACTTTGACAGTGAAAGAAACTGACACACTCTCCCTACCTACAGTTTTCTGTCCCTAGAAAAAATGTTTTTTTTAAGCACAATTTAGCACAAGGAGAATTACCTCACTGTCCTTCCAGGTCCCTGGAAACAAGGACTTTGACAGTGAAAGAAACTGACACACTCTCCCTACCTACAGTTTTCTGTCCCTAGAAAAAATGTTTTTTTTAAGCACAATTTAGCACAAGGAGAATTACCTCACTGTCCTTCCAGGTCCCTGGAAACAAGGACTTTGACAGTGAAAGAAACTGACACACTCTCCCTACCTACAGTTTTCTGTCCCTAGAAAAAATGTTTTTTTTAAGCACAATTTAGCACAAGGAGAATTACCTCACTGTCCTTCCAGGTCCCTGGAAACAAGGACTTTGACAGTGAAAGAAACTGACACACTCTCCCTACCTACAGTTTTCTGTCCCTAGAAAAAATGTTTTTTTTAAGCACAATTTAGCACAAGGAGAATTACCTCACTGTCCTTCCAGGTCCCTGGAAACAAGGACTTTGACAGTGAAAGAAACTGACACACTCTCCCTACCTACAGTTTTCTGTCCCTAGAAAAAATGTTTTTTTTAAGCACAATTTAGCACAAGGAGAATTACCTCACTGTCCTTCCAGGTCCCTGGAAACAAGGACTTTGACAGTGAAAGAAACTGACACACTCTCCCTACCTACAGTTTTCTGTCCCTAGAAAAAATGTTTTTTTTAAGCACAATATAGCACAAGGAGAATTCACTCACTGTCCTTCCAGGTCCCTGGAAACAAGGACTTTGACAGTGAAAGAAACTGACACACTCTCCCTACCTACAGTTTTCTGTCCCTAGAAAAAATGTTTTTTTTAAGCACAATTTAGCACAAGGAGAATTACCTCACTGTCCTTCCAGGTCCCTGGAAACAAGGACTTTGACAGTGAAAGAAACTGACACACTCTCCCTACCTACAGTTTTCTGTCCCTAGAAAAAATGTTTTTTTTAAGCACAATTTAGCACAAGGAGAATTACCTCACTGTCCTTCCAGGTCCCTGGAAACAAGGACTTTGACAGTGAAAGAAACTGACACACTCTCCCTACCTACAGTTTTCTGTCCCTAGAAAAAATGTTTTTTTTAAGCACAATTTAGCACAAGGAGAATTACCTCACTGTCCTTCCAGGTCCCTGGAAACAAGGACTTTGACAGTGAAAGAAACTGACACACTCTCCCTACCTACAGTTTTCTGTCCCTAGAAAAAATGTTTTTTTTAAGCACAATTTAGCACAAGGAGAATTACCTCACTGTCCTTCCAGGTCCCTGGAAACAAGGACTTTGACAGTGAAAGAAACTGACACACTCTCCCTACCTACAGTTTTCTGTCCCTAGAAAAAATGTTTTTTTTAAGCACAATTTAGCACAAGGAGAATTACCTCACTGTCCTTCCAGGTCCCTGGAAACAAGGACTTTGACAGTGAAAGAAACTGACACACTCTCCCTACCTACAGTTTTCTGTCCCTAGAAAAAATGTTTTTTTTAAGCACAATTTAGCACAAGGAGAATTACCTCACTGTCCTTCCAGGTCCCTGGAAACAAGGACTTTGACAGTGAAAGAAACTGACACACTCTCCCTACCTACAGTTTTCTGTCCCTAGAAAAAATGTTTTTTTTAAGCACAATTTAGCACAAGGAGAATTCACTCACTGTCCTTCCAGGTCCCTGCAAACAAGGACTTTGACAGTGAAAGAAACTGACACACTCTCCCTACCTACAGTTTTCTGTCCCTAGAAAAAATGTTTTTTTTAAGCACAATTTAGCACAAGGAGAATTACCTCACTGTCCTTCCAGGTCCCTGGAAACAAGGACTTTGACAGTGAAAGAAACTGACACACTCTCCCTACCTACAGTTTTCTGTCCCTAGAAAAAATGTTTTTTTTAAGCACAATTTAGCACAAGGAGAATTACCTCACTGTCCTTCCAGGTCCCTGGAAACAAGGACTTTGACAGTGAAAGAAACTGACACACTCTCCCTACCTACAGTTTTCTGTCCCTAGAAAAAATGTTTTTTTTAAGCACAATTTAGCACAAGGAGAATTACCTCACTGTCCTTCCAGGTCCCTGGAAACAAGGACTTTGACAGTGAAAGAAACTGACACACTCTCCCTACCTACAGTTTTCTGTCCCTAGAAAAAATGTTTTTTTTAAGCACAATTTAGCACAAGGAGAATTACCTCACTGTCCTTCCAGGTCCCTGGAAACAAGGACTTTGACAGTGAAAGAAACTGACACACTCTCCCTACCTACAGTTTTCTGTCCCTAGAAAAAATGTTTTTTTAAGCACAATTTAGCACAAGGAGAATTACCTCACTGTCCTTCCAGGTCCCTGGAAACAAGGACTTTGACAGTGAAAGAAACTGACACACTCTCCCTACCTACAGTTTTCTGTCCCTAGAAAAAATGTTTTTTTTAAGCACAATTTAGCACAAGGAGAATTACCTCACTGTCCTTCCAGGTCCCTGGAAACAAGGACTTTGACAGTGAAAGAAACTGACACACTCTCCCTACCTACAGTTTTCTGTCCCTAGAAAAAATGTTTTTTTTAAGCACAATTTAGCACAAGGAGAATTACCTCACTGTCCTTCCAGGTCCCTGGAAACAAGGACTTTGACAGTGAAAGAAACTGACACACTCTCCCTACCTACAGTTTTCTGTCCCTAGAAAAAATGTTTTTTTTAAGCACAATTTAGCACAAGGAGAATTACCTCACTGTCCTTCCAGGTCCCTGGAAACAAGGACTTTGACAGTGAAAGAAACTGACACACTCTCCCTACCTACAGTTTTCTGTCCCTAGAAAAAATGTTTTTTTTAAGCACAATATAGCACAAGGAGAATTCACTCACTGTCCTTCCAGGTCCCTGGAAACAAGGACTTTGACAGTGAAAGAAACTGACACACTCTCCCTACCTACAGTTTTCTGTCCCTAGAAAAAATGTTTTTTTTAAGCACAATTTAGCACAAGGAGAATTACCTCACTGTCCTTCCAGGTCCCTGGAAACAAGGACTTTGACAGTGAAAGAAACTGACACACTCTCCCTACCTACAGTTTTCTGTCCCTAGAAAAAATGTTTTTTTTAAGCACAATTTAGCACAAGGAGAATTACCTCACTGTCCTTCCAGGTCCCTGGAAACAAGGACGTTGACAGTGAAAGAAACTGACACACTCTCCCTACCTACAGTTTTCTGTCCCTAGAAAAAATGTTTTTTTAAGCACAATTTAGCACAAGGAGAATTACCTCACTGTCCTTCCAGGTCCCTGGAAACAAGGACTTTGACAGTGAAAGAAACTGACACACTCTCCCTACCTACAGTTTTCTGTCCCTAGAAAAAATGTTTTTTTTAAGCACAATTTAGCACAAGGAGAATTACCTCACTGTCCTTCCAGGTCCCTGGAAACAAGGACTTTGACAGTGAAAGAAACTGACACACTCTCCCTACCTACAGTTTTCTGTCCCTAGAAAAAATGTTTTTTTTAAGCACAATTTAGCACAAGGAGAATTACCTCACTGTCCTTCCAGGTCCCTGGAAACAAGGACTTTGACAGTGAAAGAAACTGACACACTCTCCCTACCTACAGTTTTCTGTCCCTAGAAAAAATGTTTTTTTTAAGCACAATTTAGCACAAGGAGAATTACCTCACTGTCCTTCCAGGTCCCTGGAAACAAGGACTTTGACAGTGAAAGAAACTGACACACTCTCCCTACCTACAGTTTTCTGTCCCTAGAAAAAATGTTTTTTTTAAGCACAATTTAGCACAAGGAGAATTCACTCACTGTCCTTCCAGGTCCCTGGAAACAAGGACTTTGACAGTGAAAGAAACTGACACACTCTCCCTACCTACAGTTTTCTGTCCCTAGAAAAAATGTTTTTTTTAAGCACAATTTAGCACAAGGAGAATTACCTCACTGTCCTTCCAGGTCCCTGGAAACAAGGACTTTGACAGTGAAAGAAACTGACACACTCTCCCTACCTACAGTTTTCTGTCCCTAGAAAAAATGTTTTTTTTAAGCACAATTTAGCACAAGGAGAATTACCTCACTGTCTTTCCAGGTCCCTGGAAACAAGGACTTTGACAGTGAAAGAAACTGACACACTCTCCCTACCTACAGTTTTCTGTCCCTAGAAAAAATGTTTTTTTTAAGCACAATATAGCACAAGCACAAAACACACTGACACTCTCCCTACCTATCCTTCTCTTTCCCTAAACTAAAGGAATCCAGGTTAAGCAAGAAAGAAATAAAAGTCACTGTCCCTGCCTATGCTGCTCTATCCCTGCTCCGGAACACACTACACTAGGCCGCCGTGCTGGCGGCCTTTTATAGTGTGGGGCGTGTACTAAACCCCCTCAGCAATAATTGGCCACAGGCATCCTGCCTGTGGCCAATCATTGCTCTCCTCGCTGCCGGCGCTGTGATTGGCCAAGCATGCGGGGTCACAGTGCATGCTTGGCCAATCACAGCGCCTGGATGACACTGCGATGGCGTAGTGCATTGTGGGCCGTTCGCGTCACTCGAATTTGGCGCGAACGGCCCAAATCGTTCGATCTTCGTCGAACGATCGAACAGCCGATGTTCGAGTCGAACGTATGTTCGACTCGAACACGAAGCTCATCCCTATTGAACATTTATTTTGCCAGAACTGTTTTTTGAAACCTGTTTTTTGAAACCTTTTTTTGAAACTGTTTTTGAAACTGTCATTTGCAACTGTTTTTTGAAATCGTTTTGCACTGATATGTCAGCAAAGAGTACTCTATAGCCATATGAACACACACCTGCTATATACATATATTTATATCAATTATTTTTGCTGGATATAGAACCAGAGGGGATTAACCCTTACTACTAAAGTGGCTAACCATCACATGACCATTGTGATCTAATCTCATTGGTTTAGGGATTGGTGTAACCTACAAAGGAACGTATTGGTTGTCCGGCAGCTCCCACCTGGGGCAGTGATCAGTGACCTTAATTGGAATTGGGTGTGCATTAATATAGTATATAAATTTCAAGCTTTGGCACTGGACACACTGAATATACACCGTTACATAGGTGTACACTGTATAGAATTTATGAGGACTTATGAGGACATCATTATGTTTATTATTATTATTATTTATTATTTTTTGTAACACTGTTTTCACTAATTGGTTGAAGGAATCTGTACTGAGGAGTGATTGACACATATGTAATTGATCAACACACACACAATTTTAAGTGGCAATTCAGAGGCCCAATTTAGCACATTGTCACAAACCCCACAGGGTATTGTGAGAGTCAGGAGTGATTCTAAGTTATCACATATAAGTTGAGGACATAATATAGTTTGAGATATCAATACGGATTGTATACACTTCCAATAATAAGGGCACAGTAGCTTTAAATCCATCCGTCAGAAGGCAAGGTAACCAGTCCTTTTTACTTAAAGCAGCGCCATTACCCCACACCATACATTATACATCCCAGATAGTATTGTCTCAGACAGGGGGGTGTAGTTTACATCTAAATTCTGGAAGGGCCTTTGCAAAAGCCTGGCCATTGAGGTACGGTTATCTTCGGCTTACCACCCGCAGAGTAACGGGCAAACGGAGAGGATGAATCAAACCCTAGAACAATACTTAAAATGCTTCTGTTCCTTCTAACAGGATGACTGGCTCTCCCTGCTCCCGTGTGCCGAGTATGCCTACAATAACTCGTTACATGCAACAACCAACCAATCGCCCTTCTGGGCCAATTACGGGTTCAACCTGTATACTCTACCTAACATCATTTCGGAAGCCTCAGTACCCGCAGTCCAAGACCGGCTCGAGTCTCCAGTCCAACCTCCAAACCCTCCGGGAAACCATGCAGAAGGCCCAGGAAGAGGTCAAGAGACACTATGACCGGAAGAGAAGGGACAGCCCAGACCTCAAAGTGGGGGACAAGGTCTGGCTCTCCTCCATCAAACTGCAGTTCCCCTGTCCTTCTAGAAAGCTTTGGCCTCGAGGAGTGGAATAAGGGGCTCCACTCCTGGTTTGGTAGATGCAATCTTCTCAAAATTTGTATTCTCCCGAAATTCCTGTATCTGTTCCAAGCACTGCCAATCAGGATCCCAGCTCTATATTTCAGACAACCACTTCATCCACTCAATACCAGATCCCATACAATTTACCCGCGACCTGACAACATTCGAAACGTACTGTACAGACGAAGAAGTACTACCCCAAGTACTCACAAAAACATTCTCCCTGCCTAACACCCTGTCCACACAGCCAGACCTGGTGTTCTTATGAACTTGGGGACAGGACCTACAACAGACTTTCACTGACGTGCAAACACAAAATATCCTTAGGATTTCTCTAAAATCGTACATCTGCACAAGAATCCAAGAAACAAACTATAAGATTCTAACCAGGTGGTACTATACGCCCCAGCTATTACATAAATTCTTCCCTACCATGACAGATAAATGCTGGCGGTGCCAAAGGGATAAAGGAACACTGCTCCTTATCTTTTGGGCATGCCCACTACTACTGCATTTTTGGACGATCACACAAAAGTTCACTGACCACACAATTCAAAAAGATCCAGCGTTCTTCCTACTGCACGCCTCCAACATCCCGCCACGATCATACAAGAAATCCATTGTGAGGACTTGCTCAATGCCGCAAAATCTTGCAGTCCGGCTACCTGGAAACAAACTGCACCTCCCTCCATTGGATTGTGGTTGCGTAAAGTAGAGGAAATGAAAAAGCTGGAAGACCTGGTGCTTACAGCACAAAATAAACAAGAAAAGCACTCTATGGTCTGGAGGCTGTGGAACTTGTACATATATTCGGATGAAGGGCAATCCTTGTTGAATTCTTAATAGATTTCCCGATGCCGGCCAAGGGCAAGGTAACGGTGCCAACATATCCATCACCCCCCGTGCTGAACATGACCCCTCCCCTCTTTCCCTCTTTTTCTTTTTGTTTTTTCTATCTTTGGTTTTCTCAACTGATGGTTTTATAATCAGTTAATTGGAGGCTGTGTATTTGATTGAGACACGGACCAAACATGAGACGGAGAGCTTAAGATGATATTTCAGGTGCTAACACACTGGATCAGGAACGTTTGTGGTCAAATTTTATGAGCACTATGTTACTGTACGTGTCTGTTCCGACAGTCTAGATGTTTTATGTTTTATGTTATAGATGGGAATGTGAAGCCTCGTACACACGACCGAGTTTCTCGTCCAAAACCGGCAAGAAAAGTGCCGCGAGAGCTTTTTTGTCGAGAAAACCGTTCGTGTGTATGGTTTTACGACGAGAAAACTGCCGTGAATCTCGACGAGAAAATAGAGAACCTGCTCTCTATTTTCTCGTCAGGATTCCAGATTTCCTCGTCGTGTTTCTCGTCGGCCTGTTTTGTGACGAGAAAATGGTTTGTGTGTATGCTTTTACGACTCTTCCAAAAGCGCGCATGCTCACAAGCAACTATGAGACGGGAGCGCATCTTCTGGTAAAACAAGCCTTCGTAATGGAGATAGCACATTCGTCACGCTCCAAATTTTTGCATCGTTTAAATGTTGTGCATTGAAATCTTCGTTAGAATGTGACATTAATCCAAACGAATGAACTTCTTTTGCTGCTGATATTCACACAGAGTTATGACTATCTTTTTTTAACCTTTTTCATGCTGCTCTTAAGAAGATTTATGTGTATTATATCGTGCAAGTTTTTAGGAATATTTAAAAATTTGTTATTTTTCTAACTGATGTTAATTGTAATTTCGCAATGTTTTGGTAGTGATCTCCCATTGAATCTTTTAATATATATGATTTAAATTTACACACTTTTTTGGGAAACACGATTTATTTATTTTTGGGGGGGGTTGTTATCTGTCCCTTTTTTTGTCAGTCAAATGTATCTGCTTACTCCAAAGCTAGATTTTACATTTTTACAAATACACATAGTCAAGTATGAACTTAAACAAAAATAACATTTATTCATGTTTCAAATAAAATAAAGAGAAGGCAGCGCTGGAGAACATGCTGCCATTTGTGCATCCCAGGGACCCCAGAGCACACAGCAACCCTGTGTGGACACTAAAATTGGGAGCTTGAGAAGGCCAACATTTCTGAACACAATCTGATGCTGGCCTCCCAGAGGTCAGGAACAGCAGCAGGTGATATATATGTCCCAAGTGTGTGGTACTACAACAGGCTGCCTTCTGTCCGACCACAATGAAGCAAGGCCATCACTTCCTCGTCTTCCTGGCAACCTTCCCTGCAACCTTTCCTGAAGCCTTCCCTGCAGCCTTCCTTCTTCGTTTGGCTGGAGGCTGGGCCACTGGAGGGGTACTCCTGTCAGGAGGAGGAGGAGGTGGAGGAGAAGGGGGTGGCGCAGAAGAACAAGGTGGAGGTGGAGGAGAAGGGGGTGGGGTGGAAGAACAAGGTGGAGGTGGAGGAGAAGGGGGTGGGGCAGAAGAAGAATGTGGAGGTGGAGGAGGAGGTTGAGGTTGGGACAGTTGTGCCACCTCACAAATGGCGGTATTGGGGGTAATTTTTCCCATCACCCCCTTGTTGAGCAAGGTGATGAGCAGGGGCTCGCATAGGAGGCGTTGCTCCATGCTCATCACCTTGAACTTTGCCTCCACTAGGCCGGCAATGGCCTCTTCAGGGGATGTGGGCTCTTTGAGGGTGGCATGGGCCTCTTTAATAAGGGCCATTGCTGCCTCACTGGTGGTCCTGTCCCTCCTGCCTCTTTTGGGAAGCCGGATGGGAGGCACCTGGGATCTGGTGCTTCTCCTTTGCCCTGCCACCTCCTGGCTGCCACTGGGCCCTGCCACCTCCTGGCTGCCACTGGGACCTGCCACCTCCTGGCTGCCACTGGGCCCTGCCACCTCCTGGCTGCCACTGGGCCCTGCCACCTCCTGCCTGACAGTTTCCAGACCCTCCTCCTGGCTGATTTCATCCTGTGTATGAAAAAGGGACATAGTTTAATATGTTGTTTTAATCTTTGCATCAAACTTTATAAACATGATTGAAGCAATTAGAATGTGAATCCAGAAATAATTTTTTAGAATTTACACCTACATCAGATTGACTATTTAGCACCCAATTAAGTGCAGACTAATGTCTCGAGATCTTGATTTCACTTGTGGAACCCAAAATATTGTATGTTTCTCATCTTGACATATTTGTCAAACATTAATTTTAGCCCAATACATTTTCATTTAATACTATACCTGGCTCCAGATGGCCAAATCAGGATCATCCAGGATGGCTGCCTCCTCTTGCTCCAGAGAAGGCTCAGGTTGGCTGCAGGGAAGTCTGGGGGGAAGAGTGGAGAGTGATGGCCTTGCCTCAATGTGGTCATCCAGGAAGGAAATCCTGCTGTAGTACCACAAAATCGGGACATACACATCATCTACTGCTGCTCCTGACCTCTGAGAAGCCAGGACCTTAGAGCGTTCAGTCCTGTAGGTGCCTCTCAAGCTCCCAATTTTAGTGTCCACTTGTTTTGCTGTGGCTGTGGGCACCTTGGTCTGCACAAATGGGAGTAGCTTCTCCAGCGCTGCTTTTCTCACCCTTCTTTTTTTATGGATGGGGTTTTTCGTCTCCCACAGAGCGGGCAGCTCCCTTACCCGGTCAATAAATTCCGCCAGGAACTCTTTGTCGCTAATAAAGACATTCATATTGTATCTGCAAGTTTAAGAAATAATATATAACTAATGTGAGGCAAACAGTCTAACCTCCTTAACATCGTAGTCACCATATATATCCTACAACATTCTCAAAACAGTGTAGGCCAACAATTTGTACAAGTCACAAAATCACATACCTTCGTTCGCACGTCCGTCACTTGAACTCCTCTCTCCGCACACCGAACGTACTATAGTCACATGTGTGTTTGCTATATACACACCACGCATGCGTCAAAATTCGAACACGTCGCCCGCCCATGACGTTCTAACTAACATCTTTTCCCCGCCCCTTCTCTTTCGGCGCGCAGACAGATATGGCGGAGTTACAGCAGGTGTCTGATAATTCCACAACTAACGAGGAGGAGACAAGCCCGGAGACCGAGGAAACGTCACGATCAAGGAGGAGATTCAAGGCATCGAATATGTCTTTTGCGGAGATGGCGGAGATGGTGGACATCTTGCTCAAGTCTGATTATGATGCAAAGCATGGGCCGTATAGCAAACCAAATAGAAGGAAGGCCAAAATCCTCACTAAAGTCGTGAAGAGTCTGAAGACGAATTTCGGGGTGAAACGCTCAAATGAGCAGCTCAGAAAGAGGTGGTCAGACCTCAAACTGAGGGAGCCAGAGCAGTTAAGGAGCATTAAGAGAATGCTCGCAAAAAGTAAGTAAAATGTACACTTTTATGCTATTAATCCTTTTCTAAACTGACATGTTGCTGTTTTTTTTTTGTTTTTCTTATTGGACTCCCTTCCAAAATGTTATATTTTGAACTTGGTTGGGCACAGTAATCGTTCGTAACGTTACAGACACTTCGTTCGGCCACTATCCGCTGTTTTGGATTATTTTACAGCCACAAAAGTAATTAGACATCTGCCATTTTTTGGGAAATTTGGGGCACAAAGTTTTAGGCTAGATGATGTGTTTGTAAAGAGAATGAAATGCAAACTTTTGTCAGTGTAAAGGAGAGGACACTCAGCAGCTGCTTCCACATCTGTACTTTGTAGCACTATAGTGTGGGCCAACAGACCCGCCTTTTTTGGGTGTCCCACACAGGTGCTTCAGAGAATTTTTGTGTTGCCTACATGTCTAAAAAATGACAGACAAAGGTGAATACTAAGCATATTCTTGGTCAGAAATAATGCATTCATCTTTAACTTCCGCCCAAACACACACTTGTACCCCACTTCCAAGCAATTTAGCCTGTTTTTTTGTTTTACATAGAGATTTTCTGTGTGATAACTCTACCTTTTGTTTGATTCTCATAGGGAAGAGAAGACTGGGAGGAGGACACTCCAGGGAGCACAAGAACCCCACAGCTTCACAACAACCCCAAACTCCCAAAGACCCACAAACGAAGGATGTAGAGGAAGTTGAGGTGGAGGAAGGACAAGTGCAGGAAGGAGAGGTGGATGACATTGTGGAACTGGTCACCACAACAGGTCAGTATCTGTCACCACAGCTTCAGGTAAGAGTGGTAGGCCTGCAGAGTTATAATACCTTTTTATTTTGTTTTTAGGGGATGTGAATGTTGGGGTGAAGGATAGTACAGGTTTCTCTGCTGACAGTGCCCTCCGCCTCATCCAGCAAGTGATGGAATGTAGCACGGAACTGGACAAAATTAAAGAAAGAATACATGTGATGGATCAAACATTTAAAGACATTCTCGATGTATTGGGGAGAATTCAATAAGGCATCCCAACCCCCTTTTTTCTCATGTTTGTTTTGCAACTTTTAAAAAACTTTTTGACAATCAAACCAGCCAAAAATTGAATATGCACACAGTGTGTCAACATGTGCTATCTGCCATCAGGGGATATCCATGTACGTCTTTTGGGGGTGCAACCCCTTCCTCGTATCTAAAGAAGGTGAACTGAGGAAGGGGTTGCACCCCCAAAACACGTCCATTGATCACCCCTGATGGCAGATAGCACATGTTGACAATAGGGATCAGGAGTCTAAAATCCCTATAGGAAAATAATCCCAATTGTGTGCATATTCAATTTTTGGCTGGGCAAGGGGTGGCAGGACCCCATATTAGGACAGGCACATAGAGACATATAGTTTGTGTAAGTGAATGTCTCAGATTGCTCCGAGGTATCCAATTTTGTAATTTTTGGAATGCAACTGTTGTTTTTGTATTTTCCTAAGAAAACAATTGCCGGTTTGTGGCCAGGCAAACAAAAAATGTAAAATTAAAAAAAAATAGGTGTGTGAATTTGCACATAGTAAAAGATTTGAACACAAACAACGTGTAGCTTCTTTTTCTAATATGCTCTAACCTTATTTTGAAAAATTTTAAAGGTTACATAGTGAAATGGTTGGTATTTACTAAAGGAAAATACACTTGGCACTACAAATGCACTAAGACAAACTAGGAGACAGGAAACCAACAAAAGTTAGAAGTTTAAACAAGATTTTTATTTGGATCGTTAAACAGCAATCTTTAGACATAGCCTGGCATAGGAATTGCCCCCCTACCCGTGAAATAGTCCATGTATTTGTCCCGAACCTCACGGGCATTTTGGGGGGGCAAGCCAGCATGGGCAGATTCCAGGCCCGGCAGGGGATTATCAGGGGAAAGTCCAGCCTCAGGCAAAACTGAGGCCATATAGGAATTAGATTTGCGCAAAGAAAATTGTGTAGCACACAGCAGCATAACACTACATAGTTTATTTTGTAGTCCGCCAAGTGGATGGAAGTCATAAAAAGGCGGAACCGGCTGGCCATTATGCCGAAGGCATTTTCAACGACTCTTCGGCCCCTGGCCAGCCGGTAATTGAACACCCTCTTCTCTGGGGTCAGGGTCCTCTGAGGAAATGGCCTCATAAGATGTGGTCCGAGCCCGAAGGCTTCATCAGCCAAAAAAACAAAGGGGAGTCCTTCAATATTCCCTGCATCCGGTGGCAATGCAAGGTCGTCACTCTGGAGACGGAGGGCAAACTCCGTCTGGATGAAGGATCCCCCATCGGACATCCGGCCATTCTTCCCTACATCAACATAGAGGAATTCATACCGTGCTGACACCACCGCCATCAGCACAATGCTATGAAACCCCTTGTAGTTGTAGTAGTAGGACCCAGAACGGGGTGGCGGCACGATGCGGACGTGCTTCCCGTCTATAGCACCACCGCAGTTGGGGAAGTCCCACCGCGTGGCAAACTCCGATGCCACAGTCTGCCATTCCTGTGGCGTGGAAGGAAGCTGTGGAGTCAAACAAGATGAAAAAATATTAGAATACACAAATCAAACATTACAAGTATATTCTACGAAAATACATTAGAGGCCAACATCAAGCAAAGTCTACGTTTATTAAGGTGTTTTAAATAAGTATAATGGAAGGCTCATGTATCATATTCATCACCCCCTATGATGGTCCATTAATAAATTCTAATGGGGAGGGGGGGGGGAGATGTGTTTGGTCACAGGATAGCATTGCAGTGGCGGTGCGTCCAGAGTGGGCGCTGGAGCACTGCCCCCTCTCTCCTGTGCCCGTCACTCAGAACAATACATAGGTTTATGCCTTGCATTAACCTATGTATTGTCTATGCCGCCCACTATTCAGGTGGATGGCCCCCTGTTAAGCGACCGACATATGAAGAACTGCGGCATTTATGGGCTTAAAATTGCATATCAGAAACAGTAAGGAAAATTGTCTTGCACATTACAGCCTGAGGGATGTAATTGGCTTCAGAAAAGTTAAATAGGGGACGCAGGGGGGGGGGGGGGGCATTCCTTGGGTAAACACTGACAGGCTGCTCTGCCAATCATGTTCACCAAGTCTGTTTAATGGTAACATGATTGGCTGATGCAACATCAAGGGAAGGAGAAGACATCAAGGACAGAAGAAGGATGGCGCTGACCACAAGAAGGTAAGTGCAGGGCTGGGGGGGGGGAACTGGCTGCATTGGAGGGAACAAAATGGCTGCATTAGAGGGAACAACATGGCTGCATTAGAGGGAACAAAATGGCTGCATTGGAGGGAACAAATGGGGGCGTTTAATAGGCACCAGAGCAAAAAAGGAGGAAGTTTATTTCCTAAATTGGGGTTTGAACCCCCAAACATTTGGAGCAACAGGCGCCCCTGCTGGAAAGGTTAGTGAAGGAAAATATGCATGGAGGAGAAAAAAGGGGCATTTAAAAACTTCCAACATGCATGGGGACAAAGGGGACATTCTCAGCATATTACAATCATGGTAATTAGGGAAGGATGAAAGAAATACAATACATTAGCATACATGTAATACATAAAATGTGATGTTAATGGAGAAAACTTACCCTAATATAGTCCTCCTGCAGGACTTGTATAATGGCAGAACAGGTGTCTGGGATTATGAGACCCAGAGCCTGGGGGGAGATGCCTGTCGTGAACTTCAAGTCCTGAAGACTTCTCCCTGTCGCCAGGTACCGTAAGGTGGCGATGAGCCTCTGCTCAGCACTGATGGCTTCCCGCATAACGGTGTCCTTCCTGGTAATATAGGGGGACACCAAAGCCAACAGTTCCTGAAAAACGGGGTCAGACATCTGCAGAAAATTCCTGTAGTCCTCAGGATTATTCTCGACGATCTCCCGCAGCAGAGGCATGTGGCAGAATTGGTCCCGCTGGAGCAACCAATTCTTGGTCCATGAACTCCTCCTCACACCATTCATGGACTGGTCTTGGTCCAAAACAAGCAGACCAACACCAAGCGCACGCACAGCACGAACTCGACGACGAGAACGTCCAGGCGACATGGCTAGGAAACGGTTGTCTTATCAGAACGTACAGAACAGAACGCACTTTAGAACAGCAAGGCCTATGAATAACGAACTGAAAATCAGAAACGAACAGGCAAGAACGCACTGTAAAACAGATACGACCTGCCTAGACGCCCTGAAAGTCAAGATACGAACCCACAAGCACAAACTGAACCGCAGAAAACGATCTGAAAAGTACGAAGACTGAAAAGCGCGAATCGTCTCTTCCCAAACCTTTACTTCACACGCGGTAACACGAGATCAGCAAAAGCAGCCCAAGGGGTGGCGCCAAGAAAAAAGATCTTCCCCTTTATAGTGCCATCGTACGTGATGGACGTGACCGCGGAGAACAACGAGGAAATTGGGAAATGTCAGTGTGTACGCATGGAAAGCTTGACGAGAAAATCGACAAGCTTAACAAGAAGCTCGTCGAAAAAAACGACGTGTTTTTTACGACGAGAAACTCGGTCGTGTGTACGAGGCTTGACTCTCACTGCAAAGCCTGCATGTTTGTGATATGGTCTATTGTGACCACAGTTGCTCTGTACCCTTTCTGTACTTTCTTTTGAAAAAGGAAAACTAATAAAAATTCATATTTGAAAAAAAAAAAAAGAAAGCTTTGGCCAAAGTTCCTCGGCCTGTTTGAAATCAAGAGGGTAATAAACCCTGTGGCCTTCGAACTTGCCCTGCCGGTGTCCTACAAGATCCACCCCGTGTTCCATGTTTCATTGCTCAAGCCAGCCGTGCCCAGTTCCTTCCTAGGGAGAGAAGAAGAGCTGCCTCTACCAGTCATAATAGACGGCGAACCAGAATTTGAAGTGGAAGCCATTTTGGACTGCCGAAAAAGAGGAAGGCAAGCCCAGTTTCTCGTTAAGTGGAAAGGGTACCCGGCAGAGGAGAATTCCTGGGAGCCTGCAAGTAACCTGCATGCCCCTAACCTCCTGCAGAGTTTCCGTACCAGGTATCCTGAAAGATGGGCTCATCTGGGCACCCGGAGGCTGCCCCTTGGGGGGGGGGCACTGTCAGGGAAATGGCTGAAGAAGCCCAAGACAATCATGGCCGCCACAGTGCACAGTGTGACTGATGTGGGCAGTACTTCCGGGTCTATTTAAGCCTGCTGTTGGAGACGCCCTTTGCTGGATTATCGTCAGCTTCCCAGTGTTTCTTGTTCTTTTGTGTCTCCGTGATCCTGTTCCCTGTTATCGACCCGGCTTGTTTGACCTCTGCTTCTGCTATGCTCCTGAATAACCCCTGGCTTGCACCACCGACTACGCTCCTGTCTGCTCCTTCATCTGTACTTTGTCTCTGGCTTTTCTGGACTGATCTCTTGTGTATGACCCCTGACTTGTTTTCAGTTCCTGCTACCGGCTTACGCCTACTGACGCCTTCTGCCCGGCACCCCGTGCTCAGTGGCTCTGCGGGTCATCCCAGCAACTACCAGTGCACTCCAAGTGACCGGCTCATCACCAACAACACCTGGCAAACCGTGCACCTTTGGGCACTGCTCCCTCTGTATCACTCCCAGGGGAGCACTGAACTTAGCCGCAAGGGGCGCCCTCTCAACAATCGGCCTCCTCCTCAGAACCTGACATCTGATATCAACTATTCTCTGAACTGTGCCTGCCTTTTGACTATGGATTGATCCCAACTATTCTAAACCCTACCTTCCTCGTATCTGGACCGTCGGTAAACCACTCTGCCTGTCTGCCAACCCCAAGTACACGTTTGCTTTTCTCAGTTTGCGTATGTCCCAGCGTGATGGCCAGGCACTATAGCAGTTTGTATAAGACCTGGGGGCAACCGAGTACCTATAGGCTTGCTTGCCTTATGGGAAAGGGGGCTGCTATAGGTGAAGAACACAGAAGCTATAGCGTCTGACCAGCTGTTTTAGGGGTAAGCGTGACAGAAATTTTAAAAGTTGTAATGTTTGATAAAAAAGACTGTCTTTATTTGATATTGTGAAAATGAGACTACTGTATGCTTTACATACAGAAATCCATTGTTTTCAAAGGATGTCTTATAAATATACAATGTATAATTGTAATTTTTTCTTAAAGTAGTATTAAAACCAAACCCAAAAAAATGTAATATATTGCAGCTTACCAATCCTTATATGTGATGGCTGCATTCGTTTTTCTTTTCCAGGATTTTTTCCTCTATTTGCACCTGGTGATCTGGCCAGTGATACACTTATTGTATTTTCCCCACTTTGGATGAGTGAGCACAGAGGCACATTTGGACAGCAACATTGTCAGTCTTGGGGGATGAGAGTTTTAGATGTACGAGGCAGATTTAGATACACTAACAAATTGAAGCCAAGCTCCAGCTAACACTTTATAAGCAGTTAAGCAACAGTTTGTTTTTTTCTTTTGGGATAAAGAGTTTACATAAATAAATAAAACTGATCATTTTAAGCACCCCTGTCAATGCTAAATGATTGGTCTCGACTCTGTAACTGATACTTCTGCAAAAAAGCTTGTTCTTTTGAAAAAGTAGGATTTTTAAAACAGCTTACCTGTAAAATCCTTTTCTTGGAGTACATCACGGGACACAGAGCAGCATAGTCATTACTATGTGGGTTATATAGAATTACCTTCAGGTGCTGGCACTGGCAACTTCCAAAACAGGAAGTACCCTCCCCTATATAAGCCCCTCCCATCCGGGAGTACCTCAGTTTTGTAGCAAAGCAATACGTGTCCCCAAAAGAGGGGTGGGAGCTCTGTGTCCCGTGATGTACTCCAAGAAAAGGATTTTACAGGTAAGCTGTTTTAAAAATCCTACTTTCTTGTTCATACATCACGGGACACAGAGCAGCATAGTCATTACTATGTGGGACGTCCCAAAGCAATGCCAAATGAGGGGGGATACACCATACATAAGCTGGGCGCCATCAGGCATGAGGATCTTTTGCGGCCTGCAACACACTGCGCCCAAAGGCGACATCCTCCTGACTTCTAACGTCCACCTGGTAGAACCTAGTAAACGTGTGTACTGAAGACCATGTTGCGGCCTTACAAATTTGAGCCAGGGAGGCCTGGTGATGCACTGCCCATGAAGTTCCAACTGCTCTCGTGGAGTGCGCCCTAACTTTGAACGGAGGCGGTCTACTTCTCAAGCCATAGGCTTGTATTATGACCTGTCGAATCCACTTGGCTAAAGTAGATTTTGATGCTGCCTGACCCTTTCTGGGGCCTTCCGGCAGAACAAACAAGGAATCCGTTCTACGAATCTGAGCAGTGGCTTTTAGATAAGCTTTAACTGCTCTTACTACATCCAAAGAATGCAATAACTTTTCCTCTACCGAGCTTGGTTTGGGGAAAAAAGAAGGAAGAACCACATCCTGGTTCAAGTGAAACCTCGATACCACCTTAGGAAGAAAGGCTGGGTGAGGGCGTAATACTACTCTGTCCTTATGGATAACCAGATATGGCTCTTTACAGGACATGGCGGCTAATTCCGACACTCTTCTAGCTGAGCATATGGCTACTAAAAATATCAATTTTCTGGTGAGTAGAACCAAGGAAATGTGCCGCAAAGGTTCAAACGGCTGCTTCTGCAGAACCGACAGAACCAAATTTAGATCTCATGGGCATATGGGAGCTTTAATCGGTGGAATAATACGAGTCACCCCTTGCATAAAGGATTTGACAAGTGAATGCATAGCCAGGGGCCTTTGAAATAGTATTGATAAGGCCGAAACCTGGCCCTTGATAGTACTTAAGGCAAACTTCCTGTCTACAGCCCACTGCAGGAAGTCCAGAATTCTGCCTATAACGTACTTACGTGGATGCCATTTTCTGGCCTCGCACCAAGTGATGTACGCCTTCCAAACTCTATAGTAGATCTGCCTGGATACAGGCTTCCTGGCATTGAATATAGTTGATACCACAGAGTTAGAGAGACCTCTCTTCTTTAGGATGTGGGATTCAATAGCCAGGCCGTTAAACTTAGAGTTAGTAAGGAAGGGTGGTATATCGGTCCTTGCGAAAGCAGGTCCGGACGACGTGGAAGGGTCCAAGGACTCCCCACAGACATTTTGATGATCTCCGCGTACCAGGCCCTTCGGGGCCACGCTGGAGCCACCAGGATCACCGGCTTCTTCTCCAACCTGACTCTGTGAAGGAGTCGAGGCAACAATTGTAGCGGAGGGAATGCCTATATCAGTCTGAACTGATCCCAAGGGAACACCAGAGCATCCGGGCCGCAAGCGAGGGAATCCCTTGTCCGGGAGACAAATCTGTCCACCTTTGCGTTGAATCTGGATGCTAGCAGATCTACATCCGGTGTTCCCCACCGCTGACATATTGCTCGGAAGACCTCGGGATGAAGGGACCATTCCCCTGGGCATAACTGTTGGCGACTCAGAAAGTCCGCCTTCCAATTCTCCACCCCTGGAATGAAGACCGCTGATATACATGGGACATGCTTTTCTGCCCATTCCAGGATGTGACTTACTTCCCTCTGGGCTGCACGACTCCTGGTGCCTCCCTGATGATTGATATATGCCACTGCTGTGGCATTGTCTGATTGAATTCTGACAGGGGACCCTTGGAGTCTGGATGTCCAGGCTACTAGGGCATACCGGGCTGCTCGTATCTCTAAGAGATTGATGGGCAGGGTTTTTACTACATTTGACCATCTGCCCTGGAGAGACCATTGCTCCAGTACTGCCCCCCAGCCTATAAGGCTGGCATCTGTAGTGACCACCTTCCAAGATATCGGACTGAAGGGTTTTCCCTTCTGGAGATTCTGGGGGATCAACCACCAGCAGAGACTCTTCCGAACGGAAGGGGACAAAGCCATCGGGAAGTCTAGAGCCTGAACTTTTCCGTTCCAGGCTGACAATATGGCCCTCTGTAAACTCATTGAGTGGAATTGGGCGTATGGCACAGCTTCGAATGATGCTACCATCTTTCCTAGCAGCCTCATGCACAGGTGTATGGACGGCTGTCTTTTTGCACAAAGCAGACGGACCAAGCCCCTCAAAGAGGATACCTTGTCTAGAGGTAAGAAAATCTTCCTCTGGTCTGAATCCAGCCGTAGCCCTAGATATACCAGGTTTTTCACTGGCTGTAGGGCTGACTTGTCCAGGTTGATGACCCAACCGTGAGATTCTAGATACTTGATTGTATCGACAATTACCACTTCTAGCTTGGCAACTGAGTGGTCCATCAACAACAGGTCGTCTAGGTATGCCATTATCGTTACACCTCGTGTTCTTAGATCGGCCAACAGTGGGGCCAGAATTTTTGTGAACACTCGTGGTGCTGTGGCCAGACCGAATGGTAAGGCTCTGAACTGAAAATGGCGCCCTTCTACTGCAAAGCGTAGAAATTTTTGATGACCTGGAAAGATGGGAACATGCAAGTAAGCATCTTTGATGTCGATCGAGGCTAACCATTCCTCCCCTTGTAGGGCAGCGGTGACCGATCGGATCGACTCCATCCGGAAAGACCGGACGTTTAGAAATTTGTTTAGACTCTTTAGGTCCAATATGGGTCTTATGTCCCCGTTTGGCTTCGGGACTGTGAAAAGGTTTGAGTAGAAACCCAACCCCCACTCTTCCATAGGAACCTCCATAATTACTCCTTGGAGCAATAGTTGTTCTAACACCAATAGGAGAGACCCTCTTTTCCGAGGGTCTCTTGGCATGCCTGACCACATAAAATGGGAAGGAGGAGACTCTTTTAACTCCAACTTGTATCCCAGAGTTACTGCGGAGAGCACCCATCTGTCTTTGATCGTCTCCCGCCAGGTCTCTGCAAACAACTGAAGTCTTCCCCCCACCCGTTTGAGTGGGGGCAGCCCTTCATAGGCTTGACTTGGAGGCTGGTTTAGTACCCCTTCGGATCCAGGGTTTCTTATTACCCTGTGACTGTCCCTGATTTTTACCCCCTGAGTTTGACCGAGGAGGCCGTCGGAACTGCTTAGTAGCAGACGTCGCAGGGATAGGAGAGGTAGTCCTCTTAAAAGATGGACCCCTAGACCTCTTCTTACTCGGTAAGAGAGTACTTTTACCACTGGAAATCTTCTGGATATACTTATCCAGGTCCTCGCCAAAAAGGCGTTCCCCATGAAATGGGAAGCTAACTAAGAGCTTCTTACAGGGAGCTTCAGCAGACCAGTTTTTGAGCCACAGAAGCCTACGCATATGTACCAAAGACAGCGTGAGGCGGGAGGCCTGATGGATAGAATCCTTGATGGCGTCAACCGCAAAGCATAATGCTCTAGGCAGATCAGCCAGAGCCTGGGCCTGCTGGTCTGGCAAATCCCTCAGGACCATTTTCATTTGATCCTTTAAAGCTTGGCAGACCCCAATAGCTGCCACTGCTGGCTGTGTAACAGCCCCTGCTGTGGAAAAAGCAGATTTTAATAAAGATTCCAATTTTTTATCCACTGGATCTTTGAACATTTGAACATTATCTACTGGACATGTCAGTGATTTGTTCACAGAAGAGATGGCTGCATCCACCGTAGGAACATTCCATCTCTGGGTGAACTTTTCCTCCATGGGATAGATCACCGGAAATTTCTTAGGCGGAACAAATAGTTTATCAGGATGTTCCCAGTCCTGGTATATAAGTCCTTCCAATAATGGATGTATTGGAAAGGAGCAATTAACCTGGGGAGCTTTTAGCGACCCCAATGAGGAGACAGCAGTAGTTGATGGTTCAACAAGAGGCATTTTAAATGCAGATCGAACCATGTCAGTTAGGTTCTGGACCCACAATCTTTCAGTCTGTGATGCTGAAAATGGTTCATCTACTGTCGATTCCTCAAAAACAGAGTTAACCTCCTCCTGATCCCCTTCAGGTAGGTCGGTCCCTTCCTGGGACTGTTGCTCTGCCAACAGGCACTCTGATGGAGGTGATGGAGATCTGGCGTGCTTTCTTTCCTGTAGAGAAGAAGCGATCAATGCTGCCAATCTCTGCTCCAATCCCTCCAGAGTTGAGGAAAAAACCTCCTCTGTTATATATGCAGGAGCAGGTGGACTGAGGACAGCCGCAGTACCTGGCACTCCCGGGGGTTCCTTATGGGTATCAACCTCTGATTTCTCAGGGGAGGAGGGTGCAGATGACTGCTCCAGATCCTCAGAGCCCGATGGAGACCCCCTACACTTCCTGAGAGGTATATCTCGGAGCTTTTTAGGCGGCATATTCCTTAGTTCAAAGCTGAGGTATTCCAGCCGCAATACACCCCTTACTGAAATAGTCTAATGCAATTTTGCTGCTATGTACATCAGTGGGTGTCTACTAATGCGTCTTTCTGGGGATGCCTGTATCAACCGCCCGCTGTAAGCCCCTATACCATGCTACCAGCTCCTTTTCATGCTCTGTGTCCATAGCAAGCAGCGTGGAACTGAGTCCTTTTATCTTGCTGGGACGCCCGCACATGCGCAGAAGCGCTGGGCGCACAGAGCGCGTCATCCACCAGGCTCCGCCCCCTTTTTTGAAGCTAAATTTTATAAAAGAAAGCGTGTGTGCGCGCGCGCGCGTGCACGTGTGCGCTCTTGGCGCCATGTAGGGAGAGGAGCCAGGGTCCCTGTTTCACCAGGACTCGGGGATGGAAGGAAACTACTTGGCAGCATGACAGAGGAATGCAGCTTCCCTGATAGAGAGCTCACTCATCTGCCTGGACTTTCACCATGGAAGGAATAGTCCCAAGAAAAAAAGACGTTCCACAGCGGCCTCTAGTGGACAAACACAGGTACCGCACTTTTGTCTTTTTTTTTTTTTTAAAACCTCCTTTATGAAAAAACATTTCCAGGTTTACAGTTTTTAAAACTTCCCTTATGAAAAAACATTTCTAGGATTTCTTAGGCATATACAGCTATTAGCGGGAATACCTTTTAGGTAACAGGCAGAAAGACATATTAGGCTTGGGGGTCCCCTCAATAGAACCAAGTTCCTGAGGGGCCCCCACTTACCTTTTCCCCGCCGCAGGACTTTGTTTGGTCCACAGAAGCCCAAACTTCACCTTTCACGGCAGGCATTGTACTAGACCTTCAGGGACCGGGTTCCCAAGGATTCCACTCCCCTGGACCTGTATAGCACCCTGCACAGATAGCCTCTTGGTTTTGGGTATGACCAGAGCTCTGGATCCCAGGGTCCAGCCCTCCTAAGAGAGGCATTACAGGCAAAACCTTGCTCTTCTCTGCAAGGCCCGGGTACCGACCGTTTAGCTATGAAGCTTTTTTTGGTCGGATCCAGAATAGCTTGCTAAGGCCCAGAGAACCTGTACACAAGCCCAGATGAATACATGTTAACCTTGGCCAACACCTTAGACACTGGCAAAAAACTGAGGTACTCCCGGATGGGAGGGGCTTATATAGGGGAGGGTACTTCCTGTTTTGGAAGTTGCCAGTGCCAGCACCTGAAGGTAATTCTATATAACCTACATAGTAATGACTATGCTGCTCTGTGTCCCGTGATGTATGAACAAGAAACAACAGATTTTCTGGCCAGATCACCAGATGAAAATAGAAGAAAGCCTGAAAAAGAAAACAAATGCAGCCATCACAGCTAAGAATTGGTAAGCTGCAATATAATAAATGTTTGCCTTTGGGTTTATTACCACTTTAAATATAAAACAGGGTTAATGTTATCGACCATACATAAATCATTACACTATGCAACATATGACATACAGCAGTGTATAAAGAAGAAGCAATGGCAACAGATTGCCTTGGGGCTTTAGCTACTAATGAGGGGGGGTAGCTTAAAGCGTAACTCCACTTTTGTTGAGAAAAAAATATTCTCCCCTGGGTGATCTATGTACATTGCAAGGATTATAACAACCTTTGTTGCAGATTCCTACCTTTTGTTATTCTGAAGAAATCCTTGTGTGTTTGTCTGTGCCTCAGTGAGTCTAATGGGAGTGGTTTCATAATTATCTGTCAGCTGTAGGGCACTAATGAGGAAATCTGCTGGGCCTGCATGCCTTTAGATGTGTTCCTATTGGAAATCTCTCCAAAAATTACATTATTGTTGCAGGGGATGCCTGAAATCTGGCTTGTATCTTAGTGCAGACTTTTGGAAAAATTGGTGAGCCAATCACACAAGCAGAAAATTATGTTTCTGGGGAGTGGTCAGTACACATTCTGTGTACAGAACACCTCCAGGTAGCCATATTGCTTTGCATTTACAGAGAATTATAGCGGCTGCAAATTGAAAAGGAAAAGTCATTTATAATAACATTTACCAGTAATTACAATATGAGTTGTGTCGCAATTATATACGCTATATTATTTTTTCTTTATTTGCTATATTTTTTTCCCCACGAAAGTGGAGTTACCCTTTAAAAATTTGGGAAGTTTCATAATTTTTGTAAATATAATGTAAGTTTTGCATTTATTGTTCTTAATATATGAAAAAAAAAACTTTGCAAGTTATGTGTTAATGTGACTTGAATGTCCGAGTGCTGTCTTACAACATGCTCTGAATAGGAAAGACAAATGCAGGACTTTGGCAGCTGAGATAACAGCATTGCGTTTCACCAAGATGCATGTCTGCATTAAGTAGATTGTTTGATGTACACCTATATATTGTTGAATAAAAGTGCTTGAAATGGTACCAAAGTGGTGCTGTCATTAAAATAATTACTGTACTATATGTCAGTAAATTGGGTATTGTATTCTCTTAACATTGGTGTGCACCTTCATGAAGCAAACAATAAGGATTGTTCTAAGGAGATGAATTATTGCTCTAACGAAAAATAAGTAACTTCACATAAGTAAGCTTTGCAAGAAATGGCATTCCTAAAAGGTTTTCAGCCCAATTCAGGAACCTAAAGTTGTCCAATGTGTTTTACAGGGGGTCCCCGGCTTACGAACACCCGACTTACGAACCCCTCCTACTTATGAACCGGGCGCTGCGGGGACCCTCTGCCGTTCTTCGCGGTCCATCTGCTGTTCTGCGCATGCAGATGGAGCCTCTGAAAATGTCGAAAATGTCCGTAATTGGCTGTGCATGCGCAGAACGGCATTCGACGGAACATCGGAAATGTCCGCAATTGTCGTTCTTGCGCATGCGCGGCCGACTTACGAACATTTCCGAATTACAAACAGGAGGAAAGTCCCTAACGGGTTGTATGGTTATATGGTTGTATGACATTGAGAGGAAAACAAAGTTATTTTAAGGTTCAGAAAATCCCTGAAGGAGTTATCAGAAGACATTTTGTATCAGTCGTTTTTGTTTCTGGAGAAAACTATTACATTACACAAACTATTACACTTACTAATGCTGGGTTTTATGGCTTCCTTTGGGCAGTCACCTAGAATGACAGCTCCTAATTTGGAACAATAAACTTCTACCATGAGTAAAAAGACCCTTTATCTGTATGACCATCCAACCTTTCAACCTTGTTAGGTCATTTCATTGTTTTATACATTTTCAAAGGCAATTTACGAAAATGCTGAAACATTTCAAGCTAGTGTCATATTTGTTAAATAGGGTCAGCAATAAATCTCTGGTGAGATAAAGCAGATATGACCCCTGCTTTCCTAGTATTCTGTAATGTTGAAATTCAGATAATATCATATTTTATATGAACATAAGATGGAATAAAACCCAAGCCAAGCAATGGGTTGAAATATGAATACGCAGAAATGATATGAGCAAAATTTAAACATGTTTTTGTTTAGTGTACCTAAACAATAAAACAAACATTATTTTTATTTATTTTTTACTATAGATAACAGCACATTTGCACTTTAACCACTTCAGCCCCGTGAGATTGTACCCCCATCCTGGCCAGAGCACTTTTTACAATCTGGCACTGCATCCCTTTAACTGACAATTGCGCGGTCATGCAATGTTGTACCCAAACACAAATTGCATCCTTTTTTCCCCACAAATAGAGCTTTCTTTTGGTGGTATTTGATTGCCTCTGAGGTTTTTATTACTTGCGCTATAAACAAAAAAAATGCCAAAATTTTAAAAAAAAAAATTTTTTTACTTTTTACTATAATAAATATCCCCAAAAATGTTTTAAAAAAACACATTTCTTCATCAGTTTAGACCAATATATATTCTTCTACATATTCTTGGTAAAAAAATTGCAATAAGCATATATTTATTGGTTTGCGCAAAAGTTATAGCGTCTGCAAACTATGGGAAAGATTTATGGCATTTTTATTTTTTAATATTTTTTTTTACTGGTAATGGCGGTGAGCTGCGATTTTTATCAGGATTGACAAAGATCAGATACTTTTGACACGATCAGTGCTATAAAAATGCACTGATTACTGTGTAAATGTCACTGGTAGGGAAGGGGTTAACACTAGGGGGTGATCAAGGTGTTAAATGTGTGTTCCCTCAGTGTGTTCTAACTGTATGGGGATTGGACTGAGTAAGAAAGGAGACATATCGTTGTTCCTATTTACAAGGAACAAATGACATGTCTCCTCTCCCCTGACATCACAGGGATTTGTGTGTTTATACACACAAATCCCAATGCTGGCGCTTGTGCATGCGATCGTGCGTGGCCGGCGGAGGTCGTGCCCGCCGGCCACGCGGCATGCAGCATGCGCGCGCCCCTGGCGGTACTTTTTTTTTTTACTGTTTATTGGGATGAGCACTGCAATCAGCTTGTGTTTTATAGTATTTTTGAGGTTTGTCATCCCTTTGTGCTAGCTGCTCTCACTTTGCTAGTGCTTATTGTTTTTGCACATGTCAATAAAACAAGCATGTAATATATTGCTGCTTACCATTCTTTAAAGACACTACTTAATTACTACAGGGATCCTGGTTGTGAGCAGAAGCCACTGAAAGTTTCCCCATATGAGTGAATATCCTCCCATTTCAATTTAGGAAAGGAGTCATTGCTCTGCAATAGTACTGAGTTGATACAGTCATAAAATGGGAAACTACAGCAGTGTACTCACTTCTAAATGCAATGTACCTTTTTAGAAAACATAATTAATGTACTCTGTTGCAAGGACCATGTAAAACAGCATACACCAAATTTGCACCACTGGCTTGGGACAGTGAGCAGAAAGGTTAACATAGATAATACCAGTGGACTGACACTGATCTGAATCCAAGTAATGCAAATCCTTATCAATCCCCATTTAATCTGTAATCTTGGAGGGCCTGAAAATAATACTGCTATTGGATATTCATTATGCCGTCAAGACAGGGGCAAGAAAAATATAGATGTAACTTTTTTTTTTACAGGTACACCTTGGAAATAATAAAAGTTGGGGAGAAGAGGGGATGGGTCCAGACATTAGAAAGGGACCTTGAATTTTAGTCCAAAGTTCAGTTTAAATAGCACAGTAAAGTCTCCGGTCTGCTCTTAAGCCTTGTACACACGATCGGTTTTACCGATGAAAACAGTCCGATGGACTGTTTTCATCGGACAAACCGTTCGTGTGTGGGCCCCATCGGTCTTTTTTCCATCTGTGTTAAAAAATAGAACATGTTTTAAATTTATCCGAGGGAAAAAAAAACGATAGCAAATTACTATCGTCTATGGGGAACTCCGTCGTATAAAAAGCCCACGCATGCTCAGAATCAAGTCGACGCATGCTCAGAAGCATAGAACTTAATTTTTCTTGGCTTGTCTAAGTGTTTTACGTCACCGTGTTTGGGACGATCGGTTTTTTGACTGATGGTGTGTAGGCAAGACTGATGGAAGTCAGCTTCATCGTATTTCCGATGAAAAAATCCATTGGTTTAAAATCCATAGGAAATCCGATCGTGTGTACAGGGCTTAAGACTGTTATTGGACAGTGAAGGAACAAAAAGGAGAAGACTGATAAGGTCATCTCTCTGCTCCTTCCACCTGTCAGCATGCACCTTGTAGAGCGCTGCTGTTCTGGTAATAATAAATGTCATATTAAAGACATTTAATGATTTGTTTCTAAAAGAACATTACGCTGCACTTATTGGAATTTTTATCTATCTATCTATATCTGCCTGCAGTTCAGATTTACTGTACCAAAATACTGTATGGGCTTCATTAAATGCTGTTGGCATAGGAACCCGCAAGGTCATTTAGTAGACCCTCTTGAGTATAATTCCGAATTCTTCACTTATTTTCTTATTCTATTCCAAGGTATTTGTGATTACGATTACCAGTACTTCTATATTTTATACCATACAACATATTTTTGTATACCTGTGATAGCCCAGAATTCTGAAAAAGCCTATTCCTACACTCATAACCATAAACAGATACATTTCTTTCAATGTCTTATTTAATTGATACTCATTGTACATTAGTTAAATTTGCACAATACTTCCAAAAAACAATGTACCACTACCAGGCATCATAGAAAAGATCTCTCTAGAAAAAAAGGTTGGATAAAGGTCAACAGAGAAATTGACAGCCTCTTCAAAACAAGGCATAGCTAGCTTCATTTGTATAGGTTAAGAGAATACAAAAAAAAGTCCAAAATACAGTACCTTTCTCTTTATGTCAAACCTTGCTACAATTAACAAAGGTATAATATATATACAGTATGTTGAATAATTTCTAGGGGCAGATTAACACATCCACATCCCTGATTAATATGAAAAAAGAAGCTGGAATTTTAATCTTAAATATTACTATTTCTTCGTGGTTGTGCTTACCTCAGTGACAGTAAAAACACACCCGCTAAAATCCCATCACCTTTTGAGGGAGCGGTGCTCTCTCCAAATTAACAAAGGTAGTCCCTCACTATCCAAGACCAAGACCTATTGCTCCAAATCCCACATTCTGTGGTTTGGTGATTGCTCCCTTTGTTTCCTACCCTGTCCTTTTATCAGGGAGAACCTGGGTCTGTTACTATTATTGGACTGACCTCAGAACCTTTATGGGCAATTTGGAGAGACATGTATACTATTCACCAATCTCCTAGGACTTCTCTAAAAATAAGTAGTAAATAAAATAAATGTTTTTTTACTGCAACTGCAGTTACTTGACAGGGCATGATGGTGAAAATTACACTTAAAATAAAGCCTCACAGGATTTAATAATTATTTATTTAGTGAATAAAGCCTCGTACACACGGTCAGACTTCTATCAGGCTTTTCCGTGGTTTTTTGTCCGAACGTGGTTGGTCGGGAACACCCATAGCATACACACGCTCTGACTTTTCTGCAAACTTTCCCAAAACTTTTTGCAACATCAAGTGGTTTTTCTGCTCTTTCCTGCCACCCTTTGGTCAACTTCTGCTTTTGTTGGTTGATTTCAACATTAGTTGTTTTGTCCATCAGACAAAAGTCCGTTGGTTTTCTGTACACACGGTCGGACTTTGCTCCATTGGACTTTTGTTGGGCAAAAGTTTGTCCGTTTGCAGACCCAACTTTTGTCCGATGAAAACAAGAAAAAAGCAAAAAAAGTTTGTCCGATGGAGCGTACACACGGTCGGATTGTTGGTCCAACTTGCTCAAAATTAAGTTTGTTGGCCAAAAGTCCGACCGTGTGTACGGGGCTTAAGAATAATTATGTTTGGTGGGACCTAAAACTTAAAGTGCAACTAAAGGCAAAACTTTTTTTTAGTTTTAGATTAGAGTGGGGAGGGATTAGAACATGTCAGGTTTTTATTGCTCTCTGTGCCCCTGATAAGGAGATTTACCCTTAGCGGGGAGAGCTTCCAATGGGGACACTAGTTCTGGCCACATCCATGGATCCTCTTACTTATAGGGATTTCCACTCAATTCCTGCTTTGTTTATTGGACAGGAATGAAGGGAAAATTCCTCAACGGGACATAGGTTGCAAAAAAAAAATACCTTACAGGACTTAGAACCCTCCCTTACTCTATCCAAAAATGAAAAGAAAAATGCCTTTAGTTCTACTTTAAAGTATACCACTATGCTAAATGTGATGGGTACAGAAGGAAGAGAAACAAATGTTTTACAACGCTGCCATGCACTTGCAATCATTAGCAATAAGTTAGGCCCACTTTAACACTATGCAATAGTTAATGGAATTTTATTGATAATAAAAGAAACTCTTATTTTACGCAAGCTTGATTGTAATTATTTCCTCTATGCCAGTATAGAATTTTTTTTTTATAATATATTAATTTTTAAAGTATCATTAAACCCAGAATATAAAAACACTCATTACATGCTTTGTAACAGAGTAACAAAGCCACTAAAGCACTAGTTTTGTGTATATTGAAATATACCTGGTTGATCCTGCCTTCAGCTTTCCCTCCCATCTTCTCCATGTCCCTATTGCAGCCTGAGATTTTACAGACCAGCTGTTGTCATCTACTGAGCATGCTTAAGTTTCATTTCCCTTCTAAGCTCTTTGTTTCCTCCTTTTTCTTATCTGTGCGCTATAGATAAACAGGTACAACTTATGTAGGAGAATTTGTTTCATCTCTGTGTATCACCTTAGGCCAATCACTTAACTGGGTAAATGGAAGGGTTTACAACCACGTTAATATAAATACCGTATATACTCGATTATAAGCCGAGTTTTTCAGCCCTTTTTTTAGGGCTGAAAGTACACTCCTCGGCTTATACTCGAGTCAGTACCTGAAAATTTTCTTATACTGCGGCCGGTGTCCATTGTTTAAATATCGAGGCTTTCTCCTGGTCCCTTCCGTGATAGGCGTTTCCAGCAAACACTGTGTTGAGTGTTCCGCCTATCACGGAGGTCCTCTCATTCTCGGACTCCGTTTCCCAGCAGACATTTTGTTCGGTGTTCTGCCTATCATGGACGTTCTCTTGTCCAAGGATGAAAAGACGTCCGTGATTGGCGGAACACTGAACACAGTGCCTGCTGGGAAACGGAGTCCGAGAATGAGAGGATCTCTGTGATAGGCGGAACACTCAACACAGTGTTTGCTGGAAACACCTATCACGGAAGGGACCAGGAGAAAGCCGTGATATTTAAACAATGGACGCCGGCCGCAGTATAAGAAGATTTTCAGGTACACTGACTCGGGCACAGGGAGGCTGCAATGGACACAGTGAGTTTGGGCACAGTAAGCTGGCAATGGGCACAGTAAGGAGGCACAGTGAGGTGGCACAGTGAGGTGGCAATGGGCACAGTAAGGTTGGGCAATTGGCACAGTGAGGTGGCAATGGGTACATTTCCCCCCCCTAGGCTTATACTCGAGTCAATACGTTTTCCCAGTTTATTGGGGTAATATTAGGTACCTCAGTGTCAGGTCACCTATGGCCAGGTGACAGATGCACACCGTAGGGGGACAGGAGTGCACCGCAAGGTAGTGAACCCTATGGCTGACTGCTGCGGATAGGAAACTGGGTGGTTGTGGAAAGCGGAACCAGAGGAGCACAACCGGGATCCTATAGGAAGCTAGAGCCAAGATTCCCCAGGGCGCGGAGTCTAAGACCCAGCAGGTCTTCTCCAGAGCCTCTAGTGGTGAGGATGTTATGCTGCAGGCTGGTTCCAGGTCGCGGCCCCTAGAGTCTCCTAGCTCACGCCCCGTAGGAAAGGGGAAAAGAGGGGAAGCAGCAGCACAAGATATAAGAGTAACGAATAACAAGCTGAAGGTCAAGGGCCACAAGCAGACAAGGATAACAAAGGACAAGCCGAAGGTCAAGGGTCACGAGCAGACAGGGATAGTCGGGGACAAGCCAAATATGAAACAGAGAGACAGACGTAGCACACGGCAGGCAGGAACCCAAACACACAATGCCTAACAAACACGTTTTTCAGCGAAGCAGGCTTGCAGTGCACAGGTGTCATGGAAACCCTGTCAGGAACAGACGCCCTGGACTTCCTGGTTCCCGCCCCCGCAGGTGACGCCCGAAGGGCTATTTAAACTCCTCACTTGCAGACAGTCCCTGCTGTCTGCTCTACAGCGTTTATCCCAAGTGACCTGATCTGCCTTGTTTACCTGTATCTGACCCGGCTTCCTGTGACCCTCCTGCTATCTGCCTGTACCTGACCATCGGCCTGTTTTCTGACTTCGGTATTGCCTGATCCTTTTGTGCCTCGCTGCCTGCCAGTTTACCCGACCCCGGCTTGTCTGACGATCCTGCCTGACCTTGGCTCTTGTTCACCTGCTGCTGCCTAGTGGTTCCAGTTTACCTGCTGTGCCTCCCGGTCCGGGTCATCTGCTGAGTTCCTGGTTCCTGTCTGCTCATCTGCTGGTTCCTGTCTGCTCATCTGCTGGTTCCTGTTCACCTGCTGCTGCCCAGTGGTTCCAGTCTACCTGCTGTGCCTCCCGGTCCGGGTCATCTGCTGAGTTCCTGGTTCCTGTCTACTCACCTGCTGCAGTTCCTGGTTCCTGTCTGCTCATCTGCTGGTTCCTGTCTGCTCATCTGCTGGTTCCTGTTCATCTGCTGCTGCCCAGTGGTTCCAGTCTACCTGCTGTGCCTCCCGGTCCGGGTCATCTTCTGAGTTCCTGGTTCCTGTCTACTCACCTGCTGTAGTTCCTGGTTCCTGTCCACTCACCTGCTGTAGTTCCTGGTTCCTGCCTCCTCACCTGCTGGTTCCTGATCACCTGCGGTAGTTCTTGATCCTGCCAGGCACTCGTACCCCTTCCACCTCCGTGCTTCCTGTTATACCACCAGGGGCCGCCGGTGGGAGCCGTAAGGGAGGCCTCCCTCTGCTAACCGGGCTCGTCACCGTCAGGTACGTGACAACAGGTTAATATAGTGTTCTGTGATAGGGCCTGGGGTGGAGTCTGGCTGGGAGGAGATTATAAAGGAAGCCAGGTGAAGGGGGTCTGGTCTCTAAGATGAACACATGAGGAGGAAAGGTAAGATGGCAGACAGACATTAATGCATATCCATGACAGTACCCTCCCTCTTACGAGGCCTCCCCCTTCCCCGCCTGGACCCAGGTTTGGAGGGAAACTTCAGATGAAACTCCTTTAACAGACGAGGTGCAAAGACCTCAGATGCAGTGATCCAAGACCTCTCCTCCGGACCAAACCCCTTCCGATGAACGAGGTACTGAAGAATGCCTTTACAAAGTCGGGAGTCCAGAATTTGACTGACCTCGTACTCCTGATTATCCTCAGAGACAGGCGCCACGGTAGGGAGAGGACAAGAGAATTTATTGAGGAAGGGCAACATGGAAGGAGTTAGTGATTTTAAGGCTCTTAGGAATCTGGAGTTTGAAACAAACTGGATTCAGTTTAGCAGTTACAGTGTATGGACCAATGAATCGTGGAGCAAACTTCAGAGAAGGAACTCGGAGCTTGATGTTCCTGGTGGAGAGCCAGACTTTGTCCCCTGGCTGAAGAGAAGGCGGTTTACGCCTGCGGCGGTCAGCAAAGCCTTTGAATTTTTCAGCAGCTGCCCGGAGGGAATCATGAACGTCACCCCAAACAGAATTGAGAGACTCCTGATCCGAAGCCAAAGCTGGAATATCTGGAGAACAGGTCATGGGAAGAGGAAGTTGAGGGTGTTTTCCATAAACAGTGAAAAAGGGTGTCTTCTGCAAGCTGGTATTCACATGATTGTTATGGGAGAATTCTGCCCACGGAAGTAGAGAGGACCAATCGTCATGATGAGAAGACACAAAGGTGCGAAGAAAGACCTCTAACTCCTGATTAACCCTCTCAGTCTGTCCATTGGATTGAGGGTGGTAGGAAGAGGAAAAATCCAAGACAATATTGCGGGATTTGCAAAAGGCTCTCCAAAAACGAGACGTAAATTGGACTACCCTGTCGGAAACAATATGAGAAGGAACCCCATGGAGGCGGAAAATTTCTCGAATAAAAATGGGAACCAAGGCAGGAGCAGAAGGAAGACCAGGAAGAGGAACAAAATGAGCCATCTTGGAGAACCGATCGATTACCACCCAAATGACTGTATTATTCTCAGACAGTGGGAGGTCGGTGATAAAATCCATGGCAATATGAGCCCAGGGCTCCTTAGGGATGGGCAAGGACATGAGGAGACCAGCAGGAGCTTGTGTGGAGGATTTAGACTGAGCACAGACATGACAAGCCTTAACGTAGTCTTTGACATCTGAGCGGAGATTAGGCCACCAGTAGTGACGACTAGTGATGAGCCGAACACCCCCGGGTTCGGTTCGCACCAGAACCCGCGAACGGACCGAAAGTTCGTACGAACATTAGAACCCTATTAAATACAATGGATGCGAACGTTCAAATTCTAAAGTGCTAATTATAACGACTATTATGCATGTTATTGTCCTAAAAAGGGTTTGGGAACCCGGGTTCTGCACCAGGGGACATGTATCAATGCAAAAAGAAGTTTTAAAAACGGTCGTTTTTCGGGAGCAGTCATTTTAATGATGCATAAAGTGAAAAAAAAAAAGTCAAATATTCCTTTAAATATCGTACCTGGGGGGTGTCTAAAGTATGCCTGTGAAGTGCCACGTGTTTCCCGTGTTTAGAACTGTCCCTGCACAAAATGACACTTCTAAAGGAAAAAAAAGCCATTTAAAACTGCTTGCGGCTTTAATGTAATGTCTGGTCCCGGTAATATGGATGAAAATCTTTAAGAAAAATGGCATAGCTACCCCATGACCCCCCCCCCCCTACCCCAGCCCATTACCAGCCCCTTTGGGTCTTGTATGGATATTAAGGGGAACCCCGCACATAAAATAAAAAAGGCCCTATATACTCTGAACAGCCGTATACAGGCGGTGCATACAAGACAGGGACTGTAGGTTTGTTCTTATGTAGAATGTGTTTGTAATTTTGAACAGGTACATTGTTTAAGTGTAGCTCCAGCCCAAAAATCTATTTTTAAACTTTTTGGAAAACATAGGTAAGGGTTATCACCCCTGTAACATTTGTTTTGCTGTCTGTGCCCCTGTTCAGAACATTTCACCTCACTTTCCGTCCCAATGACAACTGTTTTTGAAATGTGGTGTTTTTCTTGAAACAAGGATTGGTGATAAAGCATCAGTACAGAGGAGACACCTTTCTCCCATATTAATTCTTACAGGAGAGAATTTTCCTTCCTAGGGGTAGATTTCCTCTCACTTCCTGTTGTCTTCTTGCGTTTGCAAGTAGGAGTCGTTTGTAAGTTGGATGTTTGAAAGTAGGGACCTGCCGTATATACTCTGCAGAAATAGGCCCCTTAGTTGTTGGTGTTGGCACAACACTGTAAGCACTCACAGTTACTCTTGGTTGGTGCTGGAACGCCCTGCTGTCAACTATTATATCAGGAATTGTAATTACATATAATTGTTGAACAGTGGTAGTAAAAATTGGGCCTTTGATGGTGGTGCTGGTGCCACAACACTGTAAGCCCTGACAGTTACTCTTGGTGGGTGCAGCAATGGGCCCTGCTGTGAATTATTAGATCAGGAATTGTAATTGCATGCCCCTGTTGAACAGGGGCTGAAAAATTGGGCCTTTCGTGGTGGTGGTGGTGGTGGTGGTGTTGCCACAACACTGTAAGCCCTCAGAGTTACTCTTGGTGGGTGCAGGAATGGGCCCTGCTGTGAATTATTAGATCAAGAATTGTAATTACATGCCCCTTTTGAACAGGGGCTGAAAAATTGGGCCTTTCGTGGTGGTGGTGGTGGTGGCGTTGCCACAACACTGTAAGCCCTCAGAATTACTCTTGGTGGGTGCAGCAATGGGCCCTGGTGTGAATTATTAGATCAAGAATTGTAATTACATGCCCCTGTTGAACAGGGGCTGAAAAATTGGGCCTTAGGCACTGGTGGCACAACACTACAACCCCTCACAGATACTGTACTTGGAGCACAGCAATGAGCCTTGTTGCAAAGTATTGCTTCAAAAATTGTAATGACACGCCCCTGTTAAACAGGGGCTGAAAAATTGGGCCTTAGGCACTGGTGGCACAACACTCCAACCCCTCACAGATACTGTACTTGGAGCACAGCAATGAGCCCTGTTGCAAAGTATTGCTTCAAAAATTGTAATTACACGCCCCTGTTAAACAGGGGCTGAAAAATTGGGCCTTAGCCACTGGTGGCGGCACCCATAAACAAAAATGATCTTCCAAGCTATCATCATCAATCGTATCATTGAGGACTCGGAGGAGGAGGATAGCCAGTCAACATAACAGCACAGGCACTCAGCATCAGCATCAGTCTTGAAGGGATGTGACATGTTAAAATCAATTAGTCTGTTATATCAGCATCAGGTGTGTGGTAGCTGGTGGTGATCCAAGACTGGTTCATCTTGATGAAAGTCAGTCGATCAACCGAGTCGGTGGACAGGCGCACCCTGTGATCCGTGACAAATCCTCCAGCAGCACTGAATGTGCGTTCCGAAAGAACGCTGGATGCAGGACAGGCCAGTAGCTCAATTGCATACTGTGCAAGCTCTGGCCAGTGATCCATCCTCAAGACCCAGTAAGCCAGAGGATTTTCGGTGGGGAAGGTGTCCAAGTCTGACCTTGCCCCTAGATATTCCTGCACCATGTTTATCAGACGCTGGCGATGGTTGCTGGAACCGATCATACTTTGGGGCTGCGGACTAAAGAATTGTCTGAACGCATCGGTCAGACGGCCACCTTCCCCACCGCTCCTTCTTTGACTGGCCGAAGCCTCAGCAACTCGTTGTCCAGGACCAGGAGTTTGTAACCTCCCAGTCTCTGGGAACGCGTTGCACAGACCTTTCTGCAAGGCCTCCCGGAGTTGTCTCATCCTCTGCTCCCTCTGCGACGGTAACATAAGGTCCGCAACCTTACCCTTGTACCGTGGATCAAGGAGAGTGGCCAGCCAGTAATGGTCCCTCTCCTTGATCCGAAGAATACGAGGATCCTTCCGCAGACTTTGGAGGATCAGGGAGGCCATGCAGCGTAGGTTTGCTGAGGCATTCGGTCCGGAGTCCTCTGGGTCACTAAGGACGACATGATCCGCAGCCACCTCCTCCCAGCCACGTACAAGTCCACTGGTTTCTTGGGACTGTAAATCATCCCTAAAAGACTGCTGCTGATGATGCTGAGTGCCAGCCTCCACCTCCATGCTGACACAATCCTCCTCCTCCTCCTCCTCTTCCTGTGCGATGGGTGGGACAGAAGGAACACTGTCTGGGTAAAGGGGGCCTTGAGAGACAAGGAAGTCCTCCTCTTCCTGCCTCTGTTCTGCCTCAAGTGCCCTGTCCATTATTCCACGCAGCGTGTGCTCCAACAGGTGGACAAGAGGTACAGTGTCACTGATGCATGCACTGTCACTGCTCACCATCCTCGTGGCCTCCTCAAATGGTGCCAGGACAGTGCATGCATCCCTGATCATGCCCCACTGGCGTGGAGAAAAAAAAACAAGCTCCCCTGACCCTGTCCTGGTGCCGTAGTCGCACAGGTACTCATTGATGGCCCTCTGCTGCGTGTGCAGCCACTGCAGCATGGCCAACGTTGAGTTCCACCTGGTGGGCATGTCACATATAAGGCGGTTCTTGGGCAGGTTCAACTCCTTTTGCAGCTCAGCCAGGCGAGCACTGGCATTATAAGATCTGCGGAAATGCACACAGACTTTCCTGGCCTGCCTCAGGACATCCTGTAAGCCCGGGTACCTGCCCAAGAACCGCTGCACCACCAGGTTAAGGACGTGAGCCACACAGGGCACATGGGTCAGTTGTCCCTGTCGGAGGGCGGAGAGGAGGTTGGTGCCATTGTCGCAAACCACCATTCCTGGCTTAAGCTGGCGTGGCGTCAACCACCTCTCGGCCTGGCCCTGCAGAGCAGACAGGACCTCTGCCCCAGTGTGGCTTCTGTCCCCCAAACACACCAGCGCAAGCACGGCATGGCATCTTTTTGCCTGCGTACTTGCGTAGCCCCTTGAACGGCTACGGAGCACCGCTGGTTCAGAGGACAAAGCACAGGAAGAGGCCATGGAGGAAGAAGAAGAGGAGGGGGTGGAGGAGAGAGGTGTGTCACAACCAGTAGTAGCATTTTGGAGGCGTGGCGGTGGAACAACCTCCAACACTACTGCACCTTGTCCTGCATCCTTCCCAGCTGCCAAAAGAGTGACCCAATGGGCCGTGAAAGAAAGGTAACGTCCCTGTCCATGCCTGCTGGACCATGAGTCAGCGGTAATATGCACCTTACCGCTGACCGCCCTGTCCAGCGAGGCCAAGACATTGCCTTCCACATGCCGGTAGAGAGCCGGAATAGCCTTCTATGAGAAAAAGTGGCGTTTGGGAACCTGCCACTGAGGAACCGCACATTGCACAAACTCACGGAAGGGGGTCGAGTCTACCAACTGAAAAGGCAGCAGTTGAAGTGCTAGCAATTTAGCCAAGCTAGCATTCAACCGCTGGGCATGTGGATGGCTGGGAGTGAACTTCTTTCGACGGTCCAGCAGCTGGGGCAGGGAAATTTGCCTGCTAGAATCGGACGTCGGTGTACTGCTAGCAGAGTGGCCGCAAGTACTTGGCTGTGACACACCTAATTCTACACCTTCATTCCTCTCAGTGCATGTTTCAGAGAGGACTGAAGTTATAGTGGGGTTGGAGATCCCAGCTGATGTGGTGCAAGGAGAGGTCCGCTTTGTTCTTTGGTGTGGGTCTTTGAGGTAGGCTTGCCAACGAGCTGCATGGCAGGTCAACATATGTCTGGTCAGGCATGTGGTACCCAAGCGGCTGATGTTTTGGCCACGCGATATACGCTTGAGACATATGTTGCAAACAGCAGCTGTGCGATCTGATGCACTAGCCTCAAAAAAGGCCCACACCAAAGAACTTTTTGAATGACGGGCAGAGGCAGCGCCCTGCACAGGCGGAGCTCTGCGGTGTGATTCCGTCTGTGTACTGCCCTTACGCTGGCCACCAAAGGGCATCCTGCCTCGTTGGAGATGTGCCTCCTCCTCATCCTCCTCCTCCTCCTCTCTCCTATTAGGCACCCACGTGGAGTCAGTGACCTCATCATCCCCTCCCTCCTCATCACTGGAGCCAATCTGGCAGTATGCTGCAGCTGCTGGAACATGACTGCCAGATTGGTGTCCTTCTTGAGCATCCCCTCTGTCTGCTCTCACGCTACTGCCTTCCTGTAGCTGGGTTTCATCATCAGACCCTTCGAAACGCTGGACATCCTCCTGGAGCATGTACCCAACACTGTGCTCAAACAGTTCGGGGGACTCCTCAGGAGGAGGACATGGTGGGTCTAGGGAAGGAGTGACTGATGATGAGTCTGACATTGATACCAGGGAAGAGGACGCTTTGGCAGCTGCTTTGCCAGTACCCTGAGCCTGGGTGAGAGAGGATGAGGAGGAGGAGGAGGGCTTGGTCATCCACTCTACCAAGTCTTCGGCATGATGTGGCTCAACATGTCCAGCTGCCGAAAAGAAGGACAAGCGTGTCCCATGGCCATGTGCTGATGACAATGCACCACGTCCACGACCAGCACTGTTGCCCCCAGACACAGAGCCTGCTTGCCCTCTTTCATTGCCTCCTGACTGTCTGCCTCTCCTTGTTTGCCTTCCAGACATTCTAATAGATGGCCTGCAGGGAGATGGGAAAAAAGCAATAAGGGCTACCTTCAGGTGTCCTTCTCTGTCCCTTTACTTAAGGATTTCTAAATATGGTTGAGGATGATTGCTTTCGCACAGAATAGCACAACGACAATTTCCCTGACTGTCCAAAAAAACAAGGATTTCAAAGATGGTTGATGAGGAATGCTTTAGCACAGTATAGCACAAGGAGAATTTCCCTCACTGTCCTTCCCTGTCCCTACAAACAAGGATTAGCACAGTAAAACACACTGACACTCTCCCTACCTATAGTTTTCTGTCCCTATAAAAAATGTTTTTTTAAAGATGGTTGATGATCAATGCTTTAGCACAGTATAGCACAAGGAGAATTTCCCTCACTGTCCTTCCCTGTCCCTAGAAACAAGGATTAGCACAGTGAAAGAAACTGACACTCTCCCTACCTATAGTTTTCTGTCCCTAGAAAAAATGTTTTTTTAAAGATGGTTGATGATCAATGCTTTAGCACAGTATAGCACAAGGAGAATTTCCCTCACTGTCCTTCCCTGTCCCTAGAAACAAGGATTAGCACAGTAAAACACACTGACACTCTCCCTACCTATAGTTTTCTGTCCCTAGAAAAAATGTTTTTTTAAAGATGGTTGATGATCAATGCTTTAGCACAGTATAGCACAAGGAGAATTTCCCTCACTGTCCTTCCCTGTCCCTAGAAACAAGGATTAGCACAGTGAAAGAAACTGACACTCTCCCTACCTATAGTTTTCTGTCCCTAGAAAAAATGTTTTTTTAAAGATGGTTGATGATCAATGCTTTAGCACAGTATAGCACAAGGAGAATTTCCCTCACTGTCCTTCCCTGTCCCTAGAAACAAGGATTAGCACAGTGAATCAGTGAAAGAAACTGACACTCTCCCTACCTATAGTTTTCTGTCCCTAGAAAAAATGTTTTTTTAAAGATGGTTGATGATCAATGCTTTAGCACAGTATAGCACAAGGAGAATTTCCCTCACTGTCCTTCCCTGTCCCTAGAAACAAGGATTAGCACAGTGAAAGAAACTGACACTCTCCCTACCTATAGTTTTCTGTCCCTAGAAAAAATGTTTTTTTAAAGATGGTTGATGATCAATGCTTTAGCACAGTATAGCACAAGGAGAATTTCCCTCACTGTCCTTCCCTGTCCCTAGAAACAAGGATTAGCACAGTGAAACACACTGACACTCTCCCTACCTATAGTTTTCTGTCCCTAGAAAAAAATGTTTTTTTAAAGATGGTTGATGATCAATGCTTTAGCACAGTATAGCACAAGGAGAATTTCCCTCACTGTCCTTCCCTGTCCCTAGAAACAAGGATTAGCACAGTGAAACACACTGACACTCTCCCTACCTATGGTTTTCTGTCCCTAGAAAAAATGTTTTTTTAAAGATGGTTGATGATCAATGCTTTAGCACAGTATAGCACAAGGAGAATTTCCCTCACTGTCCTTCCCTGTCCCTAGAAACAAGGATTAGCACAGTGAAAGAAACTGACACTCTCCCTACCTATAGTTTTCTGTCCCTAGAAAAAATGTTTTTTTAAAGATGGTTGATGATCAATGCTTTAGCACACTATAGCACAAGGAGAATTTCCCTCACTGTCCTTCCCTGTCCCTAGAAACAAGGATTAGCACAGTAAAACACACTGACACTCTCCCTACCTATAGTTTTCTGTCCCTAGAAAAAATGTTTTTTTAAAGATGGTTGATGATCAATGCTTTAGCACACTATAGCACAAGGAGAATTTCCCTCACTGTCCTTCCCTGTCCCTAGAAACAAGGATTAGCACAGTAAAACACACTGACACTCTCCCTACCTATAGTTTTCTGTCCCTAGAAAAAATGTTTTTTTAAAGATGGTTGATGATCAATGCTTTAGCACAGTATAGCACAAGGAGAATTTCCCTCACTGTCCTTCCCTGTCCCTAGAAACAAGGATTAGCACAGTAAAACACACTGACACTCTCCCTACCTATAGTTTTCTGTCCCTAGAAAAAATGTTTTTTTAAAGATGGTTGATGATCAATGCTTTAGCACAGTATAGCACAAGGAGAATTTCCCTCACTGTCCTTCCCTGTCCCTAGAAACAAGGATTAGCACAGTAAAACACACTGACACTCTCCCTACCTATAGTTTTCTGTCCCTAGAAAAAATGTTTTTTTAAAGATGGTTGATGATCAATGCTTTAGCACAGTATAGCACAAGGAGAATTTCCCTCACTGTCCTCCCCTGTCCCTAGAAACAAGGATTAGCACAGTGAAAGAAACTGACACTCTCCCTACCTATAGTTTTCTGTCCCTAGAAAAAATGTTTTTTTAAAGATGGTTGATGATCAATGCTTTAGCACAGTATAGCACAAGGAGAATTTCCCTCACTGTCCTTCCCTGTCCCTAGAAACAAGGATTAGCACAGTGAAAGAAACTGACACTCTCCCTACCTATAGTTTTCTGTCCCTAGAAAAAATGTTTTTTTAAAGATGGTTGATGATCAATGCTTTAGCACAGTATAGCACAAGGAGAATTTCCCTCACTGTCCTTCCCTGTCCCTAGAAACAAGGATTAGCACAGTGAAAGAAACTGACACTCTCCCTACCTATAGTTTTCTGTCCCTAGAAAAAATGTTTTTTTAAAGATGGTTGATGATCAATGCTTTAGCACAGTATAGCACAAGGAGAATTTCCCTCACTGTCCTTCCCTGTCCCTAGAAACAAGGATTAGCACAGTAAAACACACTGACACTCTCCCTACCTATAGTTTTCTGTCCCTAGAAAAAATGTTTTTTTAAAGATGGTTGATGATCAATGCTTTAGCACAGTATAGCACAAGGAGAATTTCCCTCACTGTCCTTCCCTGTCCCTAGAAACAAGGATTAGCACAGTGAAACACACTGACACTCTCCCTACCTATAGTTTTCTGTCCCTAGAAAAAATGTTTTTTTAAAGATGGTTGATGATCAATGCTTTAGCACAGTATAGCACAAGGAGAATTTCCCTCACTGTCCTTCCCTGTCCCTAGAAACAAGGATTAGCACAGTGAATCAGTGAAAGAAACTGACACTCTCCCTACCTATAGTTTTCTGTCCCTAGAAAAAATGTTTTTTTAAAGATGGTTGATGATCAATGCTTTAGCACAGTATAGCACAAGGAGAATTTCCCTCACTGTCCTTCCCTGTCCCTAGAAACAAGGATTAGCACAGTGAAAGAAACTGACAGACACTCTCCCTACCTATAGTTTTCTGTCCCTAGAAAAAATGTTTTTTTAAAGATGGTTGATGATCAATGCTTTAGCACAGTATAGCACAAGGAGAATTTCCCTCACTGTCCTTCCCTGTCCCTAGAAACAAGGATTAGCACAGTGAAACACACTGACACTCTCCCTACCTATAGTTTTCTGTCCCAAGAAAAAAATGTTTTTTTAAAGATGGTTGATGATCAATGCTTTAGCACAGTATAGCACAAGGAGAATTTCCCTCACTGTCCTTCCCTGTCCCTAGAAACAAGGATTAGCACAGTGAAACACACTGACACTCTCCCTACCTATAGTTTTCTGTCCCTAGAAAAAATGTTTTTTTAAAGATGGTTGATGATCAATGCTTTAGCACAGTATAGCACAAGGAGAATTTCCCTCACTGTCCTTCCCTGTCCCTAGAAACAAGGATTAGCACAGTGAATCAGTGAAAGAAACTGACACTCTCCCTACCTATAGTTTTCTGTCCCTAGAAAAAATGTTTTTTTAAAGATGGTTGATGATCAATGCTTTAGCACAGTATAGCACAAGGAGAATTTCCCTCACTGTCCTTCCCTGTCCCTAGAAACAAGGATTAGCACAGTGAAAGAAACTGACACTCTCCCTACCTATAGTTTTCTGTCCCTAGAAAAAATGTTTTTTTAAAGATGGTTGATGATCAATGCTTTAGCACAGTATAGCACAAGGAGAATTTCCCTCACTGTCCTTCCCTGTCCCTAGAAACAAGGATTAGCACAGTGAAACACACTGACACTCTCCCTACCTATAGTTTTCTGTCCCTAGAAAAAAATGTTTTTTTAAAGATGGTTGATGATCAATGCTTTAGCACAGTATAGCACAAGGAGAATTTCCCTCACTGTCCTTCCCTGTCCCTAGAAACAAGGATTAGCACAGTGAAACACACTGACACTCTCCCTACCTATGGTTTTCTGTCCCTAGAAAAAATGTTTTTTTAAAGATGGTTGATGATCAATGCTTTAGCACAGTATAGCACAAGGAGAATTTCCCTCACTGTCCTTCCCTGTCCCTAGAAACAAGGATTAGCACAGTGAAAGAAACTGACACTCTCCCTACCTATAGTTTTCTGTCCCTAGAAAAAATGTTTTTTTAAAGATGGTTGATGATCAATGCTTTAGCACACTATAGCACAAGGAGAATTTCCCTCACTGTCCTTCCCTGTCCCTAGAAACAAGGATTAGCACAGTAAAACACACTGACACTCTCCCTACCTATAGTTTTCTGTCCCTAGAAAAAATGTTTTTTTAAAGATGGTTGATGATCAATGCTTTAGCACACTATAGCACAAGGAGAATTTCCCTCACTGTCCTTCCCTGTCCCTAGAAACAAGGATTAGCACAGTAAAACACACTGACACTCTCCCTACCTATAGTTTTCTGTCCCTAGAAAAAATGTTTTTTTAAAGATGGTTGATGATCAATGCTTTAGCACAGTATAGCACAAGGAGAATTTCCCTCACTGTCCTTCCCTGTCCCTAGAAACAAGGATTAGCACAGTAAAACACACTGACACTCTCCCTACCTATAGTTTTCTGTCCCTAGAAAAAATGTTTTTTTAAAGATGGTTGATGATCAATGCTTTAGCACAGTATAGCACAAGGAGAATTTCCCTCACTGTCCTTCCCTGTCCCTAGAAACAAGGATTAGCACAGTAAAACACACTGACACTCTCCCTACCTATAGTTTTCTGTCCCTAGAAAAAATGTTTTTTTAAAGATGGTTGATGATCAATGCTTTAGCACAGTATAGCACAAGGAGAATTTCCCTCACTGTCCTCCCCTGTCCCTAGAAACAAGGATTAGCACAGTGAAAGAAACTGACACTCTCCCTACCTATAGTTTTCTGTCCCTAGAAAAAATGTTTTTTTAAAGATGGTTGATGATCAATGCTTTAGCACAGTATAGCACAAGGAGAATTTCCCTCACTGTCCTTCCCTGTCCCTAGAAACAAGGATTAGCACAGTGAAAGAAACTGACACTCTCCCTACCTATAGTTTTCTGTCCCTAGAAAAAATGTTTTTTTTAAAGATGGTTGATGATCAATGCTTTAGCACAGTATAGCACAAGGAGAATTTCCCTCACTGTCCTTCCCTGTCCCTAGAAACAAGGATTAGCACAGTGAAAGAAACTGACACTCTCCCTACCTATAGTTTTCTGTCCCTAGAAAAAATGTTTTTTTAAAGATGGTTGATGATCAATGCTTTAGCACAGTATAGCACAAGGAGAATTTCCCTCACTGTCCTTCCCTGTCCCTAGAAACAAGGATTAGCACAGTGAAACACACTGACACTCTCCCTACCTATAGTTTTCTGTCCCTAGAAAAAATGTTTTTTTAAAGATGGTTGATGATCAATGCTTTAGCACAGTATAGCACAAGGAGAATTTCCCTCACTGTCCTTCCCTGTCCCTAGAAACAAGGATTAGCACAGTGAAACACACTGACACTCTCCCTACCTATAGTTTTCTGTCCCTAGAAAAAATGTTTTTTTAAAGATGGTTGATGATCAATGCTTTAGCACAGTATAGCACAAGGAGAATTTCCCTCACTGTCCTTCCCTGTCCCTATAAACAAGGATTAGCACAGTGAAAGAAACTGACACTCTCCCTACCTATAGTTTTCTGTCCCTAGAAAAAATGTTTTTTTAAAGATGGTTGATGATCAATGCTTTAGCACACTATAGCACAAGGAGAATTTCCCTCACTGTCCTTCCCTGTCCCTAGAAACAAGGATTAGCACAGTGAAACACACTGACACTCTCCCTACCTATAGTTTTCTGTCCCTAGAAAAAATGTTTTTTTAAAGATGGTTGATGATCAATGCTTTAGCACAGTATAGCACAAGGAGAATTTCCCTCACTGTCCTTCCCTGTCCCTAGAAACAAGGATTAGCACAGTGAAAGAAACTGACACTCTCCCTACCTATAGTTTTCTGTCCCTAGAAAAAATGTTTTTTTTAAAGATGGTTGATGATCAATGCTTTAGCACACTATAGCACAAGGAGAATTTCCCTCACTGTCCTTCCCTGTCCCTAGAAACAAGGATTAGCACAGTAAAACACACTGACACTCTCCCTACCTATAGTTTTCTGTCCCTAGAAAAAATGCTTTTTTAAAGATGGTTGATGATCAATGCTTTAGCACACTATAGCACAAGGAGAATTTCCCTCACTGTCCTTCCCTGTCCCTAGAAACAAGGATTAGCACAGTGAAAGAAACTGACACTCTCCCTACCTATAGTTTTCTGTCCCTAGAAAAAATGTTTTTTTAAAGATGGTTGATGATCAATGCTTTAGCACAGTATAGCACAAGGAGAATTTCCCTCACTGTCCTTCCCTGTCCCTAGAAACAAGGATTAGCACAGTGAATCAGTGAAAGAAACTGACACTCTCCCTACCTATAGTTTTCTGTCCCTAGAAAAAATGTTTTTTTAAAGATGGTTGATGATCAATGCTTTAGCACAGTATAGCACAAGGAGAATTTCCCTCACTGTCCTTCCCTGTCCCTAGAAACAAGGATTAGCACAGTGAAAGAAACTGACACTCTCCCTACCTATAGTTTTCTGTCCCTAGAAAAAATGTTTTTTTAAAGATGGTTGATGATCAATGCTTTAGCACAGTATAGCACAAGGAGAATTTCCCTCACTGTCCTTCCCTGTCCCTAGAAACAAGGATTAGCACAGTGAAACACACTGACACTCTCCCTACCTATAGTTTTCTGTCCCTAGAAAAAAATGTTTTTTTAAAGATGGTTGATGATCAATGCTTTAGCACAGTATAGCACAAGGAGAATTTCCCTCACTGTCCTTCCCTGTCCCTAGAAACAAGGATTAGCACAGTGAAACACACTGACACTCTCCCTACCTATGGTTTTCTGTCCCTAGAAAAAATGTTTTTTTAAAGATGGTTGATGATCAATGCTTTAGCACAGTATAGCACAAGGAGAATTTCCCTCACTGTCCTTCCCTGTCCCTAGAAACAAGGATTAGCACAGTGAAAGAAACTGACACTCTCCCTACCTATAGTTTTCTGTCCCTAGAAAAAATGTTTTTTTAAAGATGGTTGATGATCAATGCTTTAGCACACTATAGCACAAGGAGAATTTCCCTCACTGTCCTTCCCTGTCCCTAGAAACAAGGATTAGCACAGTAAAACACACTGACACTCTCCCTACCTATAGTTTTCTGTCCCTAGAAAAAATGTTTTTTTAAAGATGGTTGATGATCAATGCTTTAGCACACTATAGCACAAGGAGAATTTCCCTCACTGTCCTTCCCTGTCCCTAGAAACAAGGATTAGCACAGTAAAACACACTGACACTCTCCCTACCTATAGTTTTCTGTCCCTAGAAAAAATGTTTTTTTAAAGATGGTTGATGATCAATGCTTTAGCACAGTATAGCACAAGGAGAATTTCCCTCACTGTCCTTCCCTGTCCCTAGAAACAAGGATTAGCACAGTAAAACACACTGACACTCTCCCTACCTATAGTTTTCTGTCCCTAGAAAAAATGTTTTTTTAAAGATGGTTGATGATCAATGCTTTAGCACAGTATAGCACAAGGAGAATTTCCCTCACTGTCCTTCCCTGTCCCTAGAAACAAGGATTAGCACAGTAAAACACACTGACACTCTCCCTACCTATAGTTTTCTGTCCCTAGAAAAAATGTTTTTTTAAAGATGGTTGATGATCAATGCTTTAGCACAGTATAGCACAAGGAGAATTTCCCTCACTGTCCTCCCCTGTCCCTAGAAACAAGGATTAGCACAGTGAAAGAAACTGACACTCTCCCTACCTATAGTTTTCTGTCCCTAGAAAAAATGTTTTTTTAAAGATGGTTGATGATCAATGCTTTAGCACAGTATAGCACAAGGAGAATTTCCCTCACTGTCCTTCCCTGTCCCTAGAAACAAGGATTAGCACAGTGAAAGAAACTGACACTCTCCCTACCTATAGTTTTCTGTCCCTAGAAAAAATGTTTTTTTAAAGATGGTTGATGATCAATGCTTTAGCACAGTATAGCACAAGGAGAATTTCCCTCACTGTCCTTCCCTGTCCCTAGAAACAAGGATTAGCACAGTGAAACACACTGACACTCTCCCTACCTATAGTTTTCTGTCCCTAGAAAAAATGTTTTTTTAAAGATGGTTGATGATCAATGCTTTAGCACAGTATAGCACAAGGAGAATTTCCCTCACTGTCCTTCCCTGTCCCTAGAAACAAGGATTAGCACAGTGAAACACACTGACACTCTCCCTACCTATAGTTTTCTGTCCCTAGAAAAAATGTTTTTTTAAAGATGGTTGATGATCAATGCTTTAGCACAGTATAGCACAAGGAGAATTTCCCTCACTGTCCTTCCCTGTCCCTATAAACAAGGATTAGCACAGTGAAAGAAACTGACACTCTCCCTACCTATAGTTTTCTGTCCCTAGAAAAAATGTTTTTTTAAAGATGGTTGATGATCAATGCTTTAGCACACTATAGCACAAGGAGAATTTCCCTCACTGTCCTTCCCTGTCCCTAGAAACAAGGATTAGCACAGTGAAACACACTGACACTCTCCCTACCTATAGTTTTCTGTCCCTAGAAAAAATGTTTTTTTAAAGATGGTTGATGATCAATGCTTTAGCACAGTATAGCACAAGGAGAATTTCCCTCACTGTCCTTCCCTGTCCCTAGAAACAAGGATTAGCACAGTGAAAGAAACTGACACTCTCCCTACCTATAGTTTTCTGTCCCTAGAAAAAATGTTTTTTTAAAGATGGTTGATGATCAATGCTTTAGCACACTATAGCACAAGGAGAATTTCCCTCACTGTCCTTCCCTGTCCCTAGAAACAAGGATTAGCACAGTAAAACACACTGACACTCTCCCTACCTATAGTTTTCTGTCCCTAGAAAAAATGTTTTTTTAAAGATGGTTGATGATCAATGCTTTAGCACACTATAGCACAAGGAGAATTTCCCTCACTGTCCTTCCCTGTCCCTAGAAACAAGGATTAGCACAGTAAAACACACTGACACTCTCCCTACCTATAGTTTTCTGTCCCTAGAAAAAATGTTTTTTTAAAGATGGTTGATGATCAATGCTTTAGCACAGTATAGCACAAGGAGAATTTCCCTCACTGTCCTTCCCTGTCCCTAGAAACAAGGATTAGCACAGTAAAACACACTGACACTCTCCCTACCTATAGTTTTCTGTCCCTAGAAAAAATGTTTTTTTAAAGATGGTTGATGATCAATGCTTTAGCACAGTATAGCACAAGGAGAATTTCCCTCACTGTCCTTCCCTGTCCCTAGAAACAAGGATTAGCACAGTAAAACACACTGACACTCTCCCTACCTATAGTTTTCTGTCCCTAGAAAAAATGTTTTTTTAAAGATGGTTGATGATCAATGCTTTAGCACAGTATAGCACAAGGAGAATTTCCCTCACTGTCCTCCCCTGTCCCTAGAAACAAGGATTAGCACAGTGAAAGAAACTGACACTCTCCCTACCTATAGTTTTCTGTCCCTAGAAAAAATGTTTTTTTAAAGATGGTTGATGATCAATGCTTTAGCACAGTATAGCACAAGGAGAATTTCCCTCACTGTCCTTCCCTGTCCCTAGAAACAAGGATTAGCACAGTGAAAGAAACTGACACTCTCCCTACCTATAGTTTTCTGTCCCTAGAAAAAATGTTTTTTTAAAGATGGTTGATGATCAATGCTTTAGCACAGTATAGCACAAGGAGAATTTCCCTCACTGTCCTTCCCTGTCCCTAGAAACAAGGATTAGCACAGTGAAAGAAACTGACACTCTCCCTACCTATAGTTTTCTGTCCCTAGAAAAAATGTTTTTTTAAAGATGGTTGATGATCAATGCTTTAGCACAGTATAGCACAAGGAGAATTTCCCTCACTGTCCTTCCCTGTCCCTAGAAACAAGGATTAGCACAGTGAAACACACTGACACTCTCCCTACCTATAGTTTTCTGTCCCTAGAAAAAAATGTTTTTTTAAAGATGGTTGATGATCAATGCTTTAGCACAGTATAGCACAAGGAGAATTTCCCTCACTGTCCTTCCCTGTCCCTAGAAACAAGGATTAGCACAGTGAAACACACTGACACTCTCCCTACCTATGGTTTTCTGTCCCTAGAAAAAATGTTTTTTTAAAGATGGTTGATGATCAATGCTTTAGCACAGTATAGCACAAGGAGAATTTCCCTCACTGTCCTTCCCTGTCCCTAGAAACAAGGATTAGCACAGTGAAAGAAACTGACACTCTCCCTACCTATAGTTTTCTGTCCCTAGAAAAAATGTTTTTTTAAAGATGGTTGATGATCAATGCTTTAGCACACTATAGCACAAGGAGAATTTCCCTCACTGTCCTTCCCTGTCCCTAGAAACAAGGATTAGCACAGTAAAACACACTGACACTCTCCCTACCTATAGTTTTCTGTCCCTAGAAAAAATGTTTTTTTAAAGATGGTTGATGATCAATGCTTTAGCACACTATAGCACAAGGAGAATTTCCCTCACTGTCCTTCCCTGTCCCTAGAAACAAGGATTAGCACAGTAAAACACACTGACACTCTCCCTACCTATAGTTTTCTGTCCCTAGAAAAAATGTTTTTTTAAAGATGGTTGATGATCAATGCTTTAGCACAGTATAGCACAAGGAGAATTTCCCTCACTGTCCTTCCCTGTCCCTAGAAACAAGGATTAGCACAGTAAAACACACTGACACTCTCCCTACCTATAGTTTTCTGTCCCTAGAAAAAATGTTTTTTTAAAGATGGTTGATGATCAATGCTTTAGCACAGTATAGCACAAGGAGAATTTCCCTCACTGTCCTTCCCTGTCCCTAGAAACAAGGATTAGCACAGTAAAACACACTGACACTCTCCCTACCTATAGTTTTCTGTCCCTAGAAAAAATGTTTTTTTAAAGATGGTTGATGATCAATGCTTTAGCACAGTATAGCACAAGGAGAATTTCCCTCACTGTCCTCCCCTGTCCCTAGAAACAAGGATTAGCACAGTGAAAGAAACTGACACTCTCCCTACCTATAGTTTTCTGTCCCTAGAAAAAATGTTTTTTTAAAGATGGTTGATGATCAATGCTTTAGCACAGTATAGCACAAGGAGAATTTCCCTCACTGTCCTTCCCTGTCCCTAGAAACAAGGATTAGCACAGTGAAAGAAACTGACACTCTCCCTACCTATAGTTTTCTGTCCCTAGAAAAAATGTTTTTTTAAAGATGGTTGATGATCAATGCTTTAGCACAGTATAGCACAAGGAGAATTTCCCTCACTGTCCTTCCCTGTCCCTAGAAACAAGGATTAGCACAGTGAAAGAAACTGACACTCTCCCTACCTATAGTTTTCTGTCCCTAGAAAAAATGTTTTTTTAAAGATGGTTGATGATCAATGCTTTAGCACAGTATAGCACAAGGAGAATTTCCCTCACTGTCCTTCCCTGTCCCTAGAAACAAGGATTAGCACAGTGAAACACACTGACACTCTCCCTACCTATAGTTTTCTGTCCCTAGAAAAAATGTTTTTTTAAAGATGGTTGATGATCAATGCTTTAGCACAGTATAGCACAAGGAGAATTTCCCTCACTGTCCTTCCCTGTCCCTAGAAACAAGGATTAGCACAGTGAAACACACTGACACTCTCCCTACCTATAGTTTTCTGTCCCTAGAAAAAATGTTTTTTTAAAGATGGTTGATGATCAATGCTTTAGCACAGTATAGCACAAGGAGAATTTCCCTCACTGTCCTTCCCTGTCCCTATAAACAAGGATTAGCACAGTGAAAGAAACTGACACTCTCCCTACCTATAGTTTTCTGTCCCTAGAAAAAATGTTTTTTTAAAGATGGTTGATGATCAATGCTTTAGCACACTATAGCACAAGGAGAATTTCCCTCACTGTCCTTCCCTGTCCCTAGAAACAAGGATTAGCACAGTGAAACACACTGACACTCTCCCTACCTATAGTTTTCTGTCCCTAGAAAAAATGTTTTTTTAAAGATGGTTGATGATCAATGCTTTAGCACAGTATAGCACAAGGAGAATTTCCCTCACTGTCCTTCCCTGTCCCTAGAAACAAGGATTAGCACAGTGAAAGAAACTGACACTCTCCCTACCTATAGTTTTCTGTCCCTAGAAAAAATGTTTTTTTAAAGATGGTTGATGATCAATGCTTTAGCACACTATAGCACAAGGAGAATTTCCCTCACTGTCCTTCCCTGTCCCTAGAAACAAGGATTAGCACAGTAAAACACACTGACACTCTCCCTACCTATAGTTTTCTGTCCCTAGAAAAAATGTTTTTTTAAAGATGGTTGATGATCAATGCTTTAGCACACTATAGCACAAGGAGAATTTCCCTCACTGTCCTTCCCTGTCCCTAGAAACAAGGATTAGCACAGTAAAACACACTGACACTCTCCCTACCTATAGTTTTCTGTCCCTAGAAAAAATGTTTTTTTAAAGATGGTTGATGATCAATGCTTTAGCACAGTATAGCACAAGGAGAATTTCCCTCACTGTCCTTCCCTGTCCCTAGAAACAAGGATTAGCACAGTAAAACACACTGACACTCTCCCTACCTATAGTTTTCTGTCCCTAGAAAAAATGTTTTTTTAAAGATGGTTGATGATCAATGCTTTAGCACAGTATAGCACAAGGAGAATTTCCCTCACTGTCCTTCCCTGTCCCTAGAAACAAGGATTAGCACAGTAAAACACACTGACACTCTCCCTACCTATAGTTTTCTGTCCCTAGAAAAAATGTTTTTTTAAAGATGGTTGATGATCAATGCTTTAGCACAGTATAGCACAAGGAGAATTTCCCTCACTGTCCTCCCCTGTCCCTAGAAACAAGGATTAGCACAGTGAAAGAAACTGACACTCTCCCTACCTATAGTTTTCTGTCCCTAGAAAAAATGTTTTTTTAAAGATGGTTGATGATCAATGCTTTAGCACAGTATAGCACAAGGAGAATTTCCCTCACTGTCCTTCCCTGTCCCTAGAAACAAGGATTAGCACAGTGAAAGAAACTGACACTCTCCCTACCTATAGTTTTCTGTCCCTAGAAAAAATGTTTTTTTAAAGATGGTTGATGATCAATGCTTTAGCACAGTATAGCACAAGGAGAATTTCCCTCACTGTCCTTCCCTGTCCCTAGAAACAAGGATTAGCACAGTGAAAGAAACTGACACTCTCCCTACCTATAGTTTTCTGTCCCTAGAAAAAATGTTTTTTTAAAGATGGTTGATGATCAATGCTTTAGCACAGTATAGCACAAGGAGAATTTCCCTCACTGTCCTTCCCTGTCCCTAGAAACAAGGATTAGCACAGTGAAACACACTGACACTCTCCCTACCTATAGTTTTCTGTCCCTAGAAAAAATGTTTTTTTAAAGATGGTTGATGATCAATGCTTTAGCACAGTATAGCACAAGGAGAATTTCCCTCACTGTCCTTCCCTGTCCCTAGAAACAAGGATTAGCACAGTGAAACACACTGACACTCTCCCTACCTATAGTTTTCTGTCCCTAGAAAAAATGTTTTTTTAAAGATGGTTGATGATCAATGCTTTAGCACAGTATAGCACAAGGAGAATTTCCCTCACTGTCCTTCCCTGTCCCTAGAAACAAGGATTAGCACAGTGAAAGAAACTGACACTCTCCCTACCTATAGTTTTCTGTCCCTAGAAAAAATGTTTTTTTAAAGATGGTTGATGATCAATGCTTTAGCACACTATAGCACAAGGAGAATTTCCCTCACTGTCCTTCCCTGTCCCTAGAAACAAGGATTAGCACAGTAAAACACACTGACACTCTCCCTACCTATAGTTTTCTGTCCCTAGAAAAAATGTTTTTTTAAAGATGGTTGATGATCAATGCTTTAGCACACTATAGCACAAGGAGAATCTCCCTCACTGTCCTTCCCTGTCCCTAGAAACAAGGATTAGCACAGTAAAACACACTGACACTCTCCCTACCTATAGTTTTCTGTCCCTAGAAAAAATGTTTTTTTAAAGATGGTTGATGATCAATGCTTTAGCACAGTATAGCACAAGGAGAATTTCCCTCACTGTCCTTCCCTGTCCCTAGAAACAAGGATTAGCACAGTGAAACACACTGACACTCTCCCTACCTATAGTTTTCTGTCCCTAGAAAAAATGTTTTTTTAAAGATGGTTGATGATCAATGCTTTAGCACAGTATAGCACAAGGAGAATTTCCCTCACTGTCCTTCCCTGTCCCTAGAAACAAGGATTAGCACAGTGAAAGAAACTGACACTCTCCCTACCTATAGTTTTCTGTCCCTAGAAAAAATGTTTTTTTAAAGATGGTTGATGATCAATGCTTTAGCACACTATAGCACAAGGAGAATTTCCCTCACTGTCCTTCCCTGTCCCTATAAACAAGGATTAGCACAGTGAAAGAAACTGACACTCTCCCTACCTATAGTTTTCTGTCCCTAGAAAAAATGTTTTTTTAAAGATGGTTGATGATCAATGCTTTAGCACACTATAGCACAAGGAGAATTTCCCTCACTGTCCTTCCCTGTCCCTAGAAACAAGGATTAGCACAGTGAAACACACTGACACTCTCCCTACCTATAGTTTTCTGTCCCTAGAAAAAATGTTTTTTTAAAGATGGTTGATGATCAATGCTTTAGCACAGTATAGCACAAGGAGAATTTCCCTCACTGTCCTTCCCTGTCCCTAGAAACAAGGATTAGCACAGTGAAAGAAACTGACACTCTCCCTACCTATAGTTTTCTGTCCCTAGAAAAAATGTTTTTTTAAAGATGGTTGATGATCAATGCTTTAGCACACTATAGCACAAGGAGAATTTCCCTCACTGTCCTTCCCTGTCCCTAGAAACAAGGATTAGCACAGTAAAACACACTGACACTCTCCCTACCTATAGTTTTCTGTCCCTAGAAAAAATGTTTTTTTAAAGATGGTTGATGATCAATGCTTTAGCACACTATAGCACAAGGAGAATTTCCCTCACTGTCCTTCCCTGTCCCTAGAAACAAGGATTAGCACAGTAAAACACACTGACACTCTCCCTACCTATAGTTTTCTGTCCCTAGAAAAAATGTTTTTTTAAAGATGGTTGATGATCAATGCTTTAGCACAGTATAGCACAAGGAGAATTTCCCTCACTGTCCTTCCCTGTCCCTAGAAACAAGGATTAGCACAGTAAAACACACTGACACTCTCCCTACCTATAGTTTTCTGTCCCTAGAAAAAATGTTTTTTTAAAGATGGTTGATGATCAATGCTTTAGCACAGTATAGCACAAGGAGAATTTCCCTCACTGTCCTTCCCTGTCCCTAGAAACAAGGATTAGCACAGTAAAACACACTGACACTCTCCCTACCTATAGTTTTCTGTCCCTAGAAAAAATGTTTTTTTAAAGATGGTTGATGATCAATACTTTAGCACAGTATAGCACAAGGAGAATTTCCCTCACTGTCCTCCCCTGTCCCTAGAAACAAGGATTAGCACAGTGAAAGAAACTGACACTCTCCCTACCTATAGTTTTCTGTCCCTAGAAAAAATGTTTTTTTAAAGATGGTTGATGATCAATGCTTTAGCACAGTATAGCACAAGGAGAATTTCCCTCACTGTCCTTCCCTGTCCCTAGAAACAAGGATTAGCACAGTAAAACACACTGACACTCTCCCTACCTATCCTTCTCTTTCCCTAAACTAAAGGAATCCAGGTTAAGCAAGAAAAAAAAATGTCACTGTCCCTGCCTATGCTTCTCTTTCCCTGCTCCGGAACACACTACACTAGGCCGCCGTGCTGGCGGCCTTTTATAGTGTGGGGCGTGTACTAAACACCCTCAGCAATAATTGGCCACAGGCATCCTGCCTGTGGCCAATCATTGCTCTCCTCGCTGCCGGCGCTGTGATTAGCCAAGCATGCGGGGTCACAGTGCATGCTTGGCCAATCACAGCGCCTGGATGACACTGCGATGGCGTAGTGCATTGTGGGCCGTTCGCGTCACTCGAATTAGGCGCGAACGGCCCAAATCGTTCGCTCTTCGTCGAACGATCGAACAGCCGATGTTCGAGTCGAACGTATGTTGGACTCGAACACCGAGCTCATCCCTAGTGACGACTAATGAGTAAGAAGGATCGGAGGAATCCAGAATGACCTGCCACCTTGGAATCATGTCCCCAATGAAGGATCTTAGCTCTTAGCTCAGTGGGGACAAAGGTCTTACCAGGCAGAATCTTTGACTTCAGGGTGGTAGAGTGGGCAGCAATGCACGAGGTTGGAATGATCGGCTCAGGTTCAGGGGCGGACTCCTCGTCAAAAGTGTCAAATGACCTAGAGAGCGCATCAGCCTGACCGTTGCAGGAACCAGTGCTTGTAAGTAATCGTGAAATTAAAACGGGCAAAGAAGAGACTCCTCCTGGCCTGTCTAGGATTCAGACGTTTAGCATTCTGTAGATAGTGTAAATTCTTGTGGTCAGTAAAGATCGTTATTGAGTGAGGGGAACGCCACTCCTCTAACGCCAATTTAATCGCGAGAAGTTCCCGATCACCGATGGCATAATTCCTCTATGCCTGAGAATTTTTTTTGGAGAAGAACGCACATGGTTGACGTCTCTTCTCAAAGAATTGAAGAAGCACAGCTCCCACCCCCAAGATCAATAGCACAGTCAAAAGACCTGTGGGGAGGAAGCACCTCAGCTGATTTCTTACAGAACACATCCCGGTAATCGCTGTATGCAGCGGAAAGATCAGAAGAAACAGAAGTGGTAGCAACCGGAAGTCTCTCTTTGGGGGCCACCTTGAGAAGACATGACGAGAAACATGAGGGACCCCAAGCCAGGACCTGCCCAGAGGCCCAGTCCACATGTGGAGAGTGGAGCTGCAGCCAAGGAAGGCCCAATACAATGGGGGTAGAGGCCTTGGGTAGAATGAGAAAGGATATCCACTCCTGGTGGAGAATCCCTACCGACATCCTAATGGGTAGTGTCTGGAAGCGAATAGGGCCCTCTGGGAGAACAGTGCCATCAATTGCCGAGACTACCAATGGGGTAGCGAGAGGGGAAAGGGTAAGCTTCATAGAAGAAGCAGTTCCCCAATCCATAAAATTGCCGGCTGCCCCTGAATCCAGATATGCAAGGGTTGATTGAGGAGAAGTGCCTACATGAAGGAACACCGGCAGGAGAAGGCGAGAAGGTGATGTTTCAGGGTCCAATACTCCACCTTCCAAATGTATTAGGCCCGAGCGTTTCCCGGACAGAAGCGAGCAAAAGTCATGAAAATGACCCTTGCCCCCACAATAGAGGCACAAGTCCAGAGTTCTGCGCCTAGGACGTTCTTCGGGGGTTAGTCTGGTCCGGCCCAGCTGCATAGGTCCCTCAGCAGGCAGAAGATGCTCCACGGGACGAAGGGAGGGGAGCTCAGACTGGCTAGGACCCAGAGAGTGCTGGCGTCTTTTTTCTAGCGACCTCTCCTGAAAACGAATGTCGATCTGGTTGCACAAAGAAATTACATCGTCCAGACCGACGGGAATGGCTCTTCCCGCTAATTCGTCTTTCACACGGTCAGAGAGGCCATGTAAAAAGGTAGCGACCAGGGCCTCATTATTCCAGCTCAATTCAGCTGTGTGGATACGGAACTGAAGAGCGTATTGTCCCACTGAACTAGCCTCTTGGCGAAGACGTAAGACAGCACTAGCCGCTGAAGAAGCCCGAGCCGGCTCCTCAAAGATGTTCCGAAAGAGCTCCAAGAAGTCGGACAGGATGGAAACCAGGGATGAGCCGAACACCCCCCTGTTCGGTTCGCACCAGAACCTGCGAACAGACAAAATGTTCGTGTAAACTTTAGAACCCTATTAAATACAATGGACTCGAACGTTCGAAATCTAAAGTGTTAATTATAAAGGCTAATATGCAAGTTATTGTCCTAAAAAGTGTTTGGGGACCCGGGTCCTGCCCCAGGGGACATGTATCAATGCAAAAAGAAGTTTTAAAAACGGCCGTTTTTTCGGGAGCAGTGATTTTAATAATGCTTAAAATGAAAAAATAAAAGTGAAATATTCCTTTAAATTTCGTACCTGGGGGGTGTGTATGATATGCATGTGAAGTGGCGCATGTTTCCCGTGCTTAGAACTGTCCCTGCAAAAAATTTCATTTTTGAAAGAAAAAAATGCATTTAAAACTGACTCGCGGCTATTAATGAATTGTCGGCTCCCGGCAATACATACAAAAGTCATTGATAAAAAAAAAAAAAAAAAAGCGTGGGGGTTCCCCAGAATTCAATTACCAGGCCCTTCAAGTCTGGAATGGATATTAAGGGGAACCCCGCCGCAAATTTAAAAAAAAATTGACGTGGGGTTCCCCCAAATATCCATTCCAGGCCCTTCAGATCTGGCATGGATTTTAAGGGGAACTCCACCCCAAATTTAAAAAAAAAATGGCGTGGAGTCCCCCTAAAAATCCATACCAGACCCCTTATCCGAGCACGCAACCTGGCCGGCCGCAGGGGAAAAGGGGGGGACGAGAGAGCGGCCCCCCTCCCTCCTGAACTGTACCAAGCCACATGCCCTCAACATGGGGAGGATGTCCCCATGTTGATGGGGACAAGGGCCTCATCCCCACAACCCTTGCCCGGTGGTTGTGGGGGTCTGCGGGCGGGGGGCTTATCGGAATCTGGAAGACCCCTTTAACAAAGGGGACCCCCAGATCCCGGCCCCCCCCTATGTGAATTGGTAAGGGGTACATTGTACCCCTACCATTTCACGAAGAAAGTGTAAAAAAATGTTTAAAAAAACACACAAACACCTTGAAAAAGTCCTTTATTAAAAAAAAAAAAAAAAACATTCCAGCGGTGAAATCCAGTGTCCCGCGGCGATCCCGATGTCCAGCGCTGTCCTTCATTGGTTGTGCCTGAGCGGACCTGATGGGGAACTCCCTCTCAGTATTTTAAATGTATAGACCCGCCCCTTCTAAAGTTACCCATCAGGTGCGCTCAGCGGACGAGGTGCGGAACATGAGAAGGGGCGGGTCTATACATGTATTACCAAAGTGAGAGCAGTCCCCCATCAGGTCCGCCCCCTCGGTATGTCGGACCCGCCTACGTCATTGGCTTGAGCGGGGAACTTCCTTCACTGTGTAATTTAAATTTACATAGTGAAGGAAGTTCCCCGCTCAAGCCAATGACGTAGGCGGGTCCGACATACCGAGGGGGCGGACCTGATGGGGGACTGCTCTCACTTTGGTAATACATGTATAGACCCGCCCCTTCTCATGTTCCGCATCTCGTCCGCTGAGCGCACCTGATGGGGAACTTTAGAAGGGGCGGGTCTATACATTTAAAATACTGAGAGGGAGTTCCCCATCAGGTCCGCTCAGGCACAACCAATGAAGGACAGCGCTGGACATCGGGATCGCCGCGGGACACTGGATTTCACCGCTGGAATGTTTTTTTTTTTTTTTTTTTTTTTTTAAATAAAGGACTTTTTCAAGGTGTTTGTGTGTTTATTTTAAACATTTTTTTACGCTTTCTTCGTGAAATGGTAGGGGTACAATGTACCCCTTATCAATTCACATAGGGGGGGCCGGGATCTGGGGGTCCCCTTTGTTAAAGGGGTCTTCCAGATTCCGATAAGCCCCCCGCCCGCAGACCCCCACAACCACCGGGCAAGGGTTGTGGGGATGAGGCCCTTGTCCCCATCAACATGGGGACATCCTCCCCATGTTGAGGGCATGTGGCTTGGTACGGTTCAGGAGGGAGGGGGGGCCGCTCTCTCGTCCCCCCCTCTTCCCCTGCGGCCGGCCAGGTTGCGTGCTCGGATAAGGGGTCTGGTATGGATTTTTAGGGGGACTCCACGCCATTTTTTTTTTAAATTTGGGGTGGAGTTCCCCTTAAAATCCATGCCAGATCTGAAGGGCCAGGAATGGATATTTGGAGGAACCCCACGTCAATTTTTTTTTTAATTTGCGGCGGGGTTCCCCTTAATATCCATTCCAGACCTGAAGGGCCTGGTAATTGAATTCTGGGGAACCCCCACGCTTTTTTTTTTTTTTTTTAATCAATGACTTTTGTATGTATTGCCGGGAGCCGACAATTCATTAATAGCCGCGAGTCAGTTTTAAATGCATTTTTTTCTTTCAAAAATGACATTTTTTGCAGGGACAGTTCTAAGCACGGGAAACATGCGCCACTTCACATGCATATCATACACACCCCCCAGGTACGAAATTTAAAGGAATATTTCACTTTTATTGTTTCATTTTAAGCATTATTAAAATCACTGCTCCCGAAAAAACGGCCGTTTTTAAAACTTCTTTTTGCATTGATACATGTCCCCTGGGGCAGGACCCGGGTCCCCAAACACTTTTTAGGACAATAACTTGCATATAAGCCTTTATAATTAACACTTTAGATTTCTCCCATAGATTTTTCGAATTTGCCGCGAACACCCCAATTTGTTCGCTGTTCGGCGAACGGGCGAACAGGCAATGTTCGAGTCGAACATGAGTTCGACTCGAACTCGAAGCTCATCCCTAATGGAAACCACCGAATCATTCCTTTCCCACAGGGGGGCAGCCCAGGCTAAAGCTTCACCGGAGAGGAGGGAGATGATATAGGCTACCTTAGCCCGATCAGACAGGAAGTTTTGAGGCTGAAGCTCAAAATGGATTGTACATTGGCTGAGAAACCCCCTGCAGGCCTTGGAGTCCCCAGAGAAATGGAACGGAGCTGGCAGTTCTAGTGAGTGTGTGGCTGCGACTGATGCGAAAGGCGCAGCCGCTGGTTGTACTTGAGGTTGCAGATTTGGGGTTCCCAAAGGAGGTCTGAAGCTGCTCGAAGCGAGAAGCCAGACCCTGGAGGAATCGCATCACCTGAGTCTGATCTGATTCCTGGGTCTCAAGTCTACGGACTATGCCCTGTAATGGATCATCCGCGGGGAGTGGCCTGTCAGCCGGGTCCATGGCTGATCAAACTGTCAGGTCACCTATGGCCAGGTGACAGATGCACACCGTAGGGGGACAGGAGTGCACCGCAGGGTAGTGAACCCTATGGCTGACTGCTGCGGATAGGAAACTGGGTGGTTGTGGAAAGCAGAACCAGAGGAGCACAACCGGGATCCTATAGGAAGCTAGAGCCAAGATTCCCCAGGGCGCGGAGTCTAAGACCCAGCAGGTCTTCTCCAGAGCCTCTAGTGGTGAGGATGTTATGCTGCAGGCTGGTTCCAGGTCGCGGCCCCTAGAATCTCTTAGCTCACGCCCCGTAGGAAAGGGGAAAAGAGGGGAAGCAGCAGCACAAGATATAAGAGTAACGAATAACAAGCTGAAGGTCAAGGGCCACAAGCAGACAAGGATAACAAAGGACAAGCCGAAGGTCAAGGGTCACGAGCAGACAGGGATAGTCGTGGACAAGCCAAATATGAAACAGAGAGACAGACGCAGCACACGGCAGGCAGGAACCCAAACACACAATGCCTAACAAACACGTTGATCAGCGAAGCAGGCTTGCAGTGCACAGGTTAATATAGTGTTCTGTGATAGGGCCTGGGGTGGAGTCTGGCTGGGAGGAGATTATAAAGGAAGCCAGGTGAAGGGTGTCTGGTCTCTAAGATGAACACATGAGGAGGAAAGGTAAGATGGCAGACAGACATTAATGCATATCCATGACACTCAGCTTATACTCGGGTCGGCTTATACTCGCGTATATACGGTAGGTATTAAATATATCCAATGTAATTGCTAATACCTGTAAAGTAAAAAAGAAGCCTTGGATGCAGATGCCATCTGAACAAAATAAATTCTAGTGTCAATCATCCAAATCATATTACTGCAAAAAAAATAAACAATTGATGTTCAATAAAGAGTTACTGTATAAGGATAGGCAAAACAGTTTTTTCATATTTACAATTAAATGTCAATTGCTCTTCTGAAACAGTTTTTTATTTTTTTAGTTATGTGACCGGCACAGCGTCAATTAGGGCTGTACAGACACACAGACTCATTGTGCAGATGTGCTCTGCTAATGTAGAGAGCATACTGTACATCAGCAGAGTAATAGAAGTCCCTCCCAATGATCTTTTCCTTCAAATGTCAAAGAACAGGGAAGGATCATGTGACCACACAACAGAGCTGCAGGAATAAAGTACTTAACCACTTCTCGACTACCATATAGCAAAATGACGGCCGGAAAGTGGTTCTGTTATCCTGACTGGGCGTCATATGCAGTGGCGTCTCTAGCTTTTATATTTGGGGGGGGCACATGGGGGGACAAGGACAAAAGTAGGGGGGCAACCATAAAACGCAAATATATAATATATATATATATACACACACACACACACACATTTTTATTAAAAAATGAATTCAAGAATAGAATTCACTCCAGAGGTCTTGTTACAAATTCACCTTTGTTTTACCGATGCCGGTGCCCATCAATGCAGCCTCACTGGTGCCCATCTATGCAGCCTCAGCACTTGTAAGCCGCAATACATGACATTTTTGATCTTTAGTTTAAATACAATCAATATATTCATAAATATATACTGTAAACCCTATCCAAAATCGCAATCAATATTTTGCTATCTTCATTGTGACAGTTGACAAAGGCAGAAACTGATTGGCTATGAGAGAATCAAGGCACCTTTTTTTTAAAACACTTAAAAAAATAAGGATACAGTCTTTCTGTGCTAGGGAATTTAGTTTGCCTACTATATAGAAGAGAAACTAAAGAATATTTTTCATAATATACTCTTACTGAAAATAAACTATAGTTTCCCAATAAAGATAATGGCACAATATACATGTAGCGCACCCACCTCTCCCCTTTACCTGCCTTTAATTTCTGGCTCCTCGTAAGGTTAGTTAGTTTTTCGGGCCTGCCAGCGGCTGGTGTTATGATCCTCCCGAGGATGATTCTCACCTCTACCTTGAATAGATGCAAGTCTTTATTTCTCCCCAGTAATGTAACTGTCCACACCAACTGAAAGTCCAACTTCTATATTTATTTCACACTGGATAACAAATAGTCTCTTTAACAGCAGACAGGTTGGAACAAGACACAGGACAGCTTAGGTGGGAGGAGGTCCAGGCACAAACTTAAATGATTTCTTCAGACTGTTCAGGTTTCACGAACAGTTTTGGCGCACAATCTCTGCCACAGATCGTGAGGTTGGTCTCTGCCAGAGACCTGATGAATAGGGCCTTGCCCTACAAAGTCACTGCCACTGACCTGAAGCGAGTAGGGTCACTGCCATTGACCTGATGAATTACCTTCCTGAAGTATTGGCCCATGTCAAGGAGAAAACATCCCTCCGGAGAGTTACTAGAGGCCCTCACCGTCACCACGACTCTGTGCTGGGTCTTCGGAAAAGGTTACCTCCCCGGCCTCCTCATCTCAGATACGGGTCCCCTTGCAAGGTGGCACCCTGGAAGCTCTCGATCCCTGGCGGACCCCAGCCGAAGGTTGCTGGGCCCCGGGCCTTCAAAATAGTACCTCACCCCAGACTGAAGGTGTCTGGGATGGAACAGGAACCAGGCCTCCGGGCCTAGGGCACCCGGAGATGACACACGCACCCGCCCAGGCTGAAGGTGCCTGGGCGTCGACGGACGAACCACCCCAATAGAAGATGGCCGCCCCCTTTTATACCCTCTCCCGACAGGCACAGCAGGTTCCCCGCCCCACCATACTACTGCCGAGAGGGGACAAAAAAGGCACAGCCTTGTATCAGTGGTTCAACCCTGGCCCACGACAACAGCGCCACCTGTAGGCCACAGGGAACTACACACCAACACTATCTCCCATGAATAGAAATGGTCCATTAACCCTAACAATCAGTGTGTCTGAGCCTAATTACCACTCAGACACTTCCCCTAAATTTAACACCCCGCTACACACAGCCTGTATAATTCTTTAAAAAATGTATCAGTACAGTGGATGGAAATACAAAATGATCTGAAGAATGAGCATTGAATAAAACTGAAAAACTTGTATACAACCAGTACAGTATATGCAGCTGATGCTGTTGTAAATGCAAAGGGTGGACACAGCAAATTCTGTTTTGATTCAGGTTAATTTAGGGGTTGTAAAGGTTCGTTTTTTATTTTCTAAATAGGTTCCTTTAAGCTAGTGCATTGTTGGTTCACTTACCCTTTCCTCTGATTTACCTTCTAAATGTGTTTTTTCTTTGTCTGAATTTCTCACTTCCTGTTTCTCCTCACTAAACTTCACACCATCATCCGAGTGGTGTGGAGTCAGCTAGAACAGCTTACTGAACAGCTTACTGAGGAGGAACAGGAAGTGAGAAATTCAGACAAAGAAAACAAAGAAAAAAAACATTTAGAAGCAAAATCTAAGGAAAAGGTAAGTGAACCAACAATGCACTAGCTTAAAGGAACCTATTTATAAAATAAAAAAGAAACCTTTACAACCCCTTTAAGTACTGGTTGTTAAAGCGGACCTTCATCTAATGAGGCAACTTATTTGAATCTGGCTCTTCCCCTTTTCCACTATTAAGTTAGAATTTTTTTCTTTTTGTGTTTCTGATACTTCTAGCCTAGGCAAACATGCGGTTACACTCCCAAGGCACTTTGATGGCACTTGTGTACCATTGGATTCTGCACAGGGCTTCAGGATCAGTTTGAGACCTGTGGCACATCTGTGTACACGTGGAGAGTTGCCCACACATGTACAAAGACAACACAGATGTGAGGTCCTTGATATCACATCCTGTGGGGGTGTCAGGGTCTCTCACCTTGCTCGGCAGATTTAGAGCTCAGCAGGACAGGACAGGTCCTCTCTTCCACCTTCTCCTTGCACTGCTGACTGCTGCTTCCTCCAGTCCCGGGGGTCGGTCGGTGATGTTGCTCGCTCCTGGGGTCTCCACTCCACAGTACTCTGTACTGCAGCCACCAGCCAGCAGGCGCGCCCAGGCCAGCCATGTCACCTGTTGTCCAGGCAGGCAATATTCAACCGCGGCGATGGGAGTTGTAGCACGTAGGCTGGCTCTGCGCTGCTCTCCTCAGACTGTCTCCACCCCCTGGGAGCAGGAAGCTTGAGCACGCAGCCGCAGCTATGGACTACAACTCCCATAAACAACAGCCGCTAGCCCCGCTTACTGATTTAGAGACTAGCAGTCATAGTGAGTCATTCAAGTGGGCGGACACTCGGACAGCCGCGGTGAGAGACAGTACTTAACTTGGGGAGGCACATGGGGGGCACACAGTAAAATTGGGGGTGTCGTGGCCCCCTCAGGCCCCACCCTGGTGACGCCATTGGTCATATGACATCCAGCAGGATAAGCCGCAATCGCCCATGACGTAGGCTCTTTACCATGTGATCAGCTGTGTCCAATCACAGCTGATCACAGTGTGCTGGCTTTTCCTCTACTCGTATAGACAGACTTGAGTAGAGGAGAGCCAATCGGCTGATCTCCTGACAGGGGGGTCTGCGCTGATTAATTATCAGAGGATGCCCACCAGGGATGCCCACCCATGACCACCAGGTGAGCCCACTAGAGCCCACCAGGGATTCCAATCAGTGCCCATTAAGGATGGCACTCTATGCCCATCAGTGATGCCTGTCAGTGCCTCCTGATCAGTGCTGCCTATCAGTGCCATCTATCAGTGCCACCCATCAGTGCCCATCAGTGCTGCCCATAAGTGCCCTCCAGTGCCACCTATTAGTGCCACCTATGAGTATCCATCAATGCCACCTATCAGTACCCATCAGTGCTGACTATGAGTGCCCATCAGTGCTCATCAGTGCCACCTATGAGTGCCTATCAGTGCCACCTATCAGTGCTGTATATCAGTACCACCTATCAGTGCCGCCTATTAGTGCCCATCAGTGCCGCCTATGAGTGCCTGTCAGTGCCTCCTATCAGAGCCCATCAGTGCTGCCTATGAGTGCCCATCAGAGCTCATCAGTGCCACCTATAAGTGCCCATTAGTGCCACCTATCAGTGCCCACCAGTGCAGTATATCAGTGCCACCTATCAGTGCCGCCTATGAGTTCCCATCAGTGCCGCCTATAAGTGCCTGTCAGTGCCACCTATCAGTGCCCATCAGTGCTGTATATCAGTGCTGTATATCAGTGCCCATAAGTGCTGCTTAGCAGTGCCGCCTATTAGTGCCTATCAGTGCTGCATATAAGTGCCTCATCATCAGTGCCAATCAGTAGTGCCTCATCAGTGCCCGTCAGTGCAGCCTCATCATTGCCCATCAGTGAATGAGAAAACATACTTATTTACAAAGTTTTGTAACAGAAAAAAAACAATTTCAAAATTTTCGTCCTTTTTTTATTTGTAGTGCAAAAAATAAAAAACCCCAGTGTTGATCTAATACTACCAAAATAAAGCTCTATTTGTGGGAAAAAAATTATAAAAAATTTGTTTGGGTAGAGCGTCAATTATCATTCAATGTGTGATGGCTCTGAAAGCTGAACGTTGGTCTGGGCAGGAAGGTGTATAATGCCGCTTACACAGGATCGGAAATTCCGGCAACAAAACCGTGGATTTTTTTCCGACGGAATGTTGGCTCAAACTTGTGTTGCATACACACGGTCACACAAATGTTGTCGGAAATTCTGAACGTCAAGAACGCGGTGACGTACAACACGTACGACGATCCGAGATCAATGATGTTCAATAGGCAGTTCGGCTCTTCTGCTTGATTCTGAGCATGTGTGTTTTTTTGTGCGTCGGAATTGCATACAGACGATCGGAATTTCCGACAGGAACTTTTCTTGTCGGAAAATTTGAGAACCAGCTCTCAAATTTTTGTTGTCGGAAATTCCAACAGCAAATGTCCGATGGAGCCTACACACGGGTGGAATTTGCAACAAAAAGCTCACATCGAACATTTCTTGTCGGAAATTCCGATCGTGTGTACGTGGCATAAGTGCCCTGTATTAAAGTGTTTAAAGGATTTAAAAGACAAAGTACAGTGGCATAATATGTATGATTTATGTAAATGAATTATGACAATTAACACTTCTCTGTTTAGTATCACTTTAAGTTTTGTAACAAAACAGAGCAAAGGATTCAAATCATGGGAAGAAGTATTTAGAGGTATAACAAAAAAAAGGTAATATATTAAAGTACCAGTTGTGATTCCATAAAATTTCTGTAGCACTACCCCACAGGTGCCGCTGGATTTTTTGGGCCTTCCTCTTACACACAGCCAGGCAACAGGAATGTTGTAATTTTCTCACAGGTTCAATAATCAGTCCAGGGGATTTTTGTTTTGTTTTTGTTCATTTAACGACTTGGCCTCCAGAAGATTTACCCCCCTTCCTGACCAGGCCACTTTTTGCGATATGGCACTGCGTTATTTTAACTGACAATTGTGTGGTCATGCAACATTGTACCCAAATAAAATGTATGCCTTTTTTCCCCCTCAAATAGAGCTTTCTTTTGGTGGTATTTGATCACCTCTGCGTTTTAAATTTTTTGCGCTCTAAACAAAAAAAGACAGTCTAATGCAGTGTTTCTCAACTCCAGTCCTCAAGGCGCACTAACAGGTCATGTTTTCAGGCTTTCCATTATTTTGCACAGGCGATTTGATCAGTTTCACTGCCTTAGTAAATTACTACAGCTGTTTCATCTGAGGGAAATCCTGAAAACATGACTTGCTGGGGCGCCTTGAGGACTGGAGTTGAAACACTGGTCTAATGGACTGCTGTACAGGCTTTCTGCTACACAGGCCAAATCGTACCTGTCTAGATGGGTCCGGCTAAGCCTAGCTGAAATTGGCAAAAGGGGCAAGGCTTCCAGCTGCACCTTCTCTCTTCCACCCAATCTTTCCTTCTCTGGATCTTCCGTCTGCCCAAGGGCAGAGCCCCCAGCACAGGCGTCCCCCCCAGGCAACTGAACCCTGGACTCTGCACCCTGACTTCTAGGCTTCTGACTATTTATGGAACCGTCCTCAGAGATTGGTGGGAACTCACATAAATATTTAGGCTCACATAAATATTTAGGTTGCAGCCTCTGTTCCTCCACCCTCTAAGTTCTAGAACTTTCCAGTGAGTTCTTGAAGCCAGGGAGGAGGGAACAGAGCCACAGCTTTTAGATCAAGGGGGGGGGACACTTGAGGGAGAAAAGAAAATGGTGCTGCGCACCCCGATAATTGCGAAAAAGGGAAGTTTCCCCCACTAGGGGTTTTCAAGGCAGCAGAGATTGAAGGATGTAACAATGGAATAGTAAAAAAATATACTTTATTAGTGGAAACACAGAGCCACAGCCTTAAACCCCTGCCCCTATGCCTACAGAGGAGCCGACTAAATTTACTTCACCTAGAAACTAGGAGGTTGCTACATTTAAAAGAAATTTATAACCCAGAATTTTGTGAGAGGCCTGTGAATAAATGGTTTTACTATATCACCTGCAGGTGTGAGAGATTGGCTGGAGCTCTTCTTAGTAACTGGGAAGCCAGAGTTTGTCAAATCTGAGACCTTGGGGGAGTTGGCCAAATGTTATCCATATATACTGTAGGTTCACAGTAATGGAGAGGATTTGGTCTGTCAGATAGACCTCTTTACCAGATATGTTTATTTTTGTTTTTGCATAGTTACATTAAGCTTAGACCAATGTAAGTATGCATTCCTGGCCAATCCACGTGGAAGCAGATTCATGCTGTCGCTAATACACTGATACTTCGTTCAGTCCCCTGGCTGAACAGAAGAAAAAAAAAAAAACCATCTATGTCCAGCCTAAGAAAACCTGGTTTAATAAAGTCAGCATAGCAAGTTCATATTTACATAAATATATTTATATAAGGACACTGTATAACAGATCTAGAATTTGCATGCAGTAGTCTATGTTTAACTGCACCCAGCTTAGATTTCAAGCATCAGTTGTAGGACTATGGTTGTCTGGTAACAGTCATGTACACTACAAGTGTAAACGGAACAATCGACTTCTCTCTGACAATATTACATGATGGATAAGTATCTACCTTTAAATTTCATAATTGAGGAGACCAATATATTTGACCAAATCCCCAACTCCCTGTGCAGGAATGAAACCCTAAACATGCAGGGAACCTCCACCATGCTTCAATTTTACCTGCAGACAACCATCTTTGTACCACTCTCCAGGCCTTTGACGAACAAACTCCCTTCTGTTTGTAGACAAATATATAGTATTTGGAGTAATCAGTCCAGAGCACCTTTTGAATTTTTTCGCACATCATTTCTTGTGTTTTCATGCATAGGTCTTGTTTCCATACAGAGGTATGTTTTTTTGTAGATCATACTTCTACAGTCTGTAGATAGGTGTACCAGGGTCCCACTTGTTTCTGTCCAGTTTGAGCTTATGGTGCCACTTGACATCTTGCGATTATGAAGGGAAGTCAGCACCATGTGTTTTTCATCTGCTTCACTAACAACACTAAATATAACACTTGGGACTTGTTTCCCACTTAGCATTGTGTTTTACCATGCGTTAATTTGTGGTGTATTAATGCAGACTGTTTATTTTGAATGGGCTGCGAACATACCACGACACAGTCAAAAAGGGATATGGCCCATAAATGCAACGCACAGCAACACACATCATAAGTGTTTTGGTGAGATGCATCGCAAATGTTACCTGCTAATGTTTTAATGCTTTGGAGCACCATTAAAAATAAATGGCATAGCATTGCGGTACACTTGTCGATGCTAAGCATAAGTGTGAATGGGCCATTTTGATAACCATAGACATACAATTGCTATTTTCAGCTGTATGGACCGTGGCTGTTTGCTGATGCTCTTTACTATATTCGGCAAGAAATTGCTCAGGTTAGAAAACTTCACCCAGTCTCTGCATTCCCCTAAAAATTATGTAGCTGAATAGTGATAGGATAGCGTGTGTACACAGGGCAGCCATCAGAAATGTATACAGCTTTAGGCCTGGGTTCCCCCGGGCCTGACCACCAACATTCCCTAGGGCCCGCCCACTGGCCATCCCACCGAATCCACCCACTGGCCACCCCTCCGAGTCCTTCAGTGCACCCACCTTTTTTTAATACTCTTTCAACTTAATATATGCAAATTAATCCAATCCAGCAAACAGACAGTCCAGTATAATCAGCAAAGAGACAGCCCAATACAGCAAAGAGACATCCCATATATTCAGCAAAGAGACAGCCCAATCCAGCACACCCTTATATATTCAGCAAAGAGACATTCCAATCCAACAAGGAGACATCCCCAAATATTCAACCAAGAGACAGCCCCATATATTCAGCAAAGAGCCATCCCCATATATTCAGCAAAAGAGACATCCCAATTCAGCAAAGAGACATCCCCATATAGCAAAGAGACAGCCCAATCTAGAAAAGAGACATCCCCATATAGCAAAGAGACAGTCCAATCCAGCAAAGAGACAGCCCAATCCAAAGGGGATAGTCACAAATAGCCCAATCCAATAAACAGAAAGTCACAAAACAGGCCCACATCCAGCAACATTGTCAAAAAATTACTTTTATGATGTCTAACAACTTGTCTCCAGACCAGTCCATAGTAAGTACTGAGCAGTCCTGCAGGCTACACATAGCGCAGCTCTTCCACACACCTTAGCTATGACTGGTGTGGGACCCAAATCAGCATCTGGTCTGCAGTGAAAGGCGGAAAGCAGATGATATCACTCCACCTTCCCCCTGCAGCTGGAACTAAGTGAGCTGCATTGGCTCACTCAGCGGCTGCCCTGCTTTAGCAATTGCTAGTTACTACAGCAACAACAACTTTGTCTTTGGAAAGGTTCCTGAGTCTCTCAGCAGCGCAGGTAACCATCTACAGATTCATGATTGATAGACTATTAAGTAAAATAATCTTGCTGCATATAATGTAGAATTTTTGATTCTTTCCCAGTTCTATAAATCAATTATACTCTTTTGAATTGGACATAAAATGTAAAACCAAAGCTGTACTGTATCTCCCAGGTCTGATTCCTGTAAAGTTCAGTGACAGTGTTTTTTAACTCCAGGGTGTGCTTCAATAACTTGTAATGTTTTGAGAAGGGCTCAATAGACTATCAATTGTTAGACTCAAGATAATTCTAAATATTTATCCTATACGTAACAATATTTCAAATAATGTCAAAATTTTGAGTATTTTTGCTTATGAAGATTACTTGTGTCTAGTATGGGAACATTTACTGTGTACTTTTATCTTCCTTTAAATTCTATTGTCATTTTACAAATGACCATTGACTTTGAACCTCTGATTGAGGTCCACTTAAGCCCATTAGTCAGGGCAGACATTCTCATTGTGGTAAATTACTGTGTGAAAATAAATGAAGTCCCCTCACTATCTTATCTTAATGGGAAAAGGCAATACAGGCAAAGAATTTCCTTCTATTGTGTAGTCAAATCTGTCTATTGTCTAGTTTTCCAGATTTCAAGTTGATGTAGTCAATTCATCTTGTGCTTGTATAGAATCATTGAAATGTCTGTGAGTGGGGTTTCCTAAACATGAATGTATAGCTGTTTAAAGGAAATACCATTATCTTAATAAACCCTTTTTAGCAACTTAATGCACTAATAAAATAAATTGGGGTATTTTAATTAAAGGAAACCTGAAGTGAGAAAATTATGGAGACCGCCATTACTATTCTTGTTTTAAGAAAACCAGTCACCTAGCTGCCTTTGTCTATATTCATATTGAAAAGTCAGAGTGATGTTAAAACGCCTGATCTTATAATTGTCGAGGTACTAAGAAAGTACTAAAACATTGGAACAGTATAAAAGCCATGAAACTAGCATTGTCAAGAGATGTCAACAATAGAGGCCTTTAATGTTCTCCAAGTACAACTATACATTAAAAGGCAAAAATGTGGTGTGCTCGTGGCAGTCTAGGAAGAGAGACCCCACAATATTTTTTGTAATGATAATTGGTATTGTTCATTGAAAGGGAAACTATAATAATTTTAGGTCAATTTTATTTATATGTGTATATATATATATATATATATATATATATATATATATATATATATATATATATATTGTGAGGGGGTTAACTTGGCAGCGGGTGTGTGTGACCCCCTGGATGGGTTCACCACACAAAACAGGCACAGCAGACAGAGTTTGTAGTTGCAAAAACGAAAGGTGCGGTTTATTCAAACTATTTACAAGGGAAAAACAGCAAAACAAAAAGAAACATGAAAATAAATCCTGGTCAACTTGACCGCTCACTACACACGTTGGTGTCCCTAACTAAAAACTGGGTACAGCCTTGTGCTGTCCCAGTCCCTAGCTCCCTGCTTTTTGAAGTTCTTATAATAACCACACAGGCTTTGGCTCACCGCACAGAGATTACACTCCCCAGACTATCCACACAGATCTGGTTTCAGGTTGGAGCATCTCCCTTAGCATGCTGGGAGTTCTTGTAGAGGCCTCAATGAGCCACTTGATTCAGCTGGGCTCATTAACTCTTCCTCTGCAAGACTCCCAGCACTCCCCCTAGTGGTATAAATCGGCAGAAAAAGCCTGAATCTAGGACATATATACCTTCCATCCTGGATGCAACCTGGTGACTTTACCTGCCTGCTGTCTCATACCCCCCCCTCTTGTTTTAACCTTGGGGTTGGAACACAAGCAATCAGGCATGCATGTACTCGAGACAAAGCATCCACATTCCCCATTTGAACGCCAGGGCGATGCTTAACTGTAAAGTTGAATTCCTGTAGGGCCAGGAACCACCTATTCACTCTTCTATTTGTCTCTTTGTTTTGAGCCATCCACTTTAAAGGAGCGTGATCAGTAATCATGTCAAAGTGCCTACCTAGCAGATAGTACCGAAGGGAATCTAGAGCCCACTTCACCGCTAAACACTCCTTCTTAATCGTGACGTATTTTACCTCATGGGACTTCAATTTCCTGCTGAGGTAAATGACTGGGTGCTCTTCCCCGTTCCAGACCTGGGACAATACTGCTCCTAACCCAACGTCTGATGCATCACTTTGTACGACAAAAGTCCCTAGAGAAGTCTGGTGAGTACAACACTGGCTGGCTACATAAGGCTTTTTTTAAGAATTGGAATGCTGCCTCAGCCTCTGGGGTCCATTTAACCATGACCGACTCTTTCCCTTTTGTCAGGTTGGTTAGGGGCACAGCCTGAGAAGCAAAGTGGGGAATGAATCGCCGATAATAACCAGTGATTCCCAGAAAGGCTCGTACCTGCTTCTTGCTGTTGGGACGTGGCCAATTCTGTATGGCCTCGACTTTGTTGACTTGGGGTTTTATTACTCCCCTCCCAATGGTGTACCCAAGATATTTGGCCTCCTCCTGCCCAATGGTACATTTCTTGGGGTTGGCCGTAAACCCAGCTTCCCGGATAGAGTCTAGGACTGCTTACACTTTTGGCAGATGTGAGGCCCAATCTGTGCTGTAGATAATTACATCATCCAGGTAAGCCGCGGCATACTTCTGATGGGGCCTCAGTGTCTGGTCCATTTTCCGCTGGAATGTGGCCGGCGCATTCTGTAACCTAAACGGCATTCTTTTATATTGGAACGCCCCGTCTGGGGTTACAAATGTGGTTTTCTCCTTGGCCGACTTGGCCAGGGGAATTTGCCAATACCCTTTTGTGAGATCAAGAATTGTCATGTATCGGGCTGTTCCCAGCCGGTCGATCAACTCATCTATACGTGGCAAGGGGTAGGTGTCAAATTTTGTAACTTTGTTCAGTTGTCGAAAATCGTTACAAAATCGCCAGCTCCCATCCGGTTTATGCACTAACACAATGGGACTTGACCAATCACTTTGGGACTCCTCTATCACCCCTAACTTAAGCATTTTCTGTACTTCCTCACGTATTGCCTCCCGTCGGGCCTCTGGGATCCGATAGGGTTTTAGTTTCACCCTTTCACCGGGCGGGGTAATAATATCATGCTCTACGCCAGACGTTTGTCCCGGCAGCTCAGAGAAAACCTCCTTGTTGCGAAGCACAAACTCCTTAACCTCCTGTTGTTGGGGGTTTGACAAGGTGACTGCTATTCCAACCTCCAGAATCCCGCAATCAGAGTGAGCTGGTGACAAAGTTTCCGTGACTAGGGATCCCCTATCCCTCCAGGCTTTCAACAGATTAACGTGATAGATCTGTTCGGGCTTTCGCCTTCCTGGTTGTCTGACCTTGTAATTCACTTCGCTCACTTTTTCCATTATCTCATAGGGGCCTTGCCATTTGGCGAGGAATTTGCTTTCAACCGTAGGGACAAGTACCAATACCCTATCCCCGGGGAAAAGGTACGGGTCCTGGCTCCACGGTTGTACACTCTCTGCTGTGCCAACTGCGCTTGGGCCAAATGTTCCTTTATGATTGGCATTACCTGTGCAATTCTATCTTGCATCAGGGCGACATGCTCAATCACACTCCTGTGGGGAGAACTCTCACTTTCCCAGGTTTCCTTGGCGATATCCAACAGCCCTCTGGGGTGTCTCCCATAAAGTAACTCAAAGGGTGAGAAACCCGTAGAGGATTGGGGTACCTCCCTAATAGCAAACATTAAATAGGGAATTAGACAGTCCCAATCCTTTCCATCTCTATCCACCACTTTCTTTAACATTTGTTTTAGGGTTTTGTTGAATCTTTCAACCAACCCATCTGTTTGGGGGTGATACACAGATGTACGCAATTGTGTCACTTTGAACAACTTACACAGCTCTTTCATAACCCGGGACATAAAGGGTGTACCTTGGTCCGTAAGCAGTTCTTTACAAATACCCACACGGCTAAAAACAAGAGATAGCTCTTTGGCTATGGTTTTGGCCGAGGTATTTCGGAGAGGAATCGCTTCCGGATAACGGGTGGCATAGTCCATTATAACCAAGATGTACTGGTGCCCCCTAGCGGACTTCATTATCGGACCTACCAAATTCATTGCGATCCTCTCAATGATGGGAAGAGGTACCAGCGGGTTACGGAAATGTGGCATCGGTGCCGACCTCTGACACACAGGGCAGGAGGAACAATAATTTTCTGTTTCCTTCATGACCCCAGGCCAATAGAACCTCTGCAATACTCTCTGTCCCCAGATGACCTCCAAGAATGTGCCCATGGGCCAACTCTAACACCAACTTCCTGTAAGGTTTGGGCACCACAAGCTGCTCAATGGTCACTTCTGCCCTTTTAGCCACCCGATACAGTAGGTCCTTTTCCACGATGAAGTATGGGTAAGTGCAGGTCTCATCTGGGTTCACTAACTCGCCACCTATTTCCACTACGTTTTCCCGTGCCTTTATTAGGGTGGGGTCTTTTAACTGTTCTGTGGCAAAATTTTCCTTGTGAACCTCGAGATCAGAAAACTCCACAGACGGCATGTTTTCGTCTGAGGATGTTGGCTCCTCCCCAGTTTATCGAGTCTCCCCTGCCAATACCGACAAGGGAAATTCTGGAAAGTCCTCACCACTCTCAGAGGAATTCTGGCTATCACATTTCTGGTACATAGGGGCACCAGTGGGGGACTCAGGACAATCCCATAGTTCCCAGAACTTTGGAAAATCCCTTCCCACAATGGCATCATGAGGCAAGTGAGACACTAGTCCCACCCGATGAGAGAGGGTACCTTTGGGGGTCTCAAAACACACTGTAGTCACCGGATACTCTCGGGTGTCCCCATGCACACAAATAACAGCTACCTTGTTATTCCCAGAGACCTCTGTAGTAACTAATTCAGCCTTTATCAGTGTCACCAGGCTACCTGAATCCAGCAACACAACAACATTTCTACCATTAATACACATTTTGCATAAATGTTTCTCAGTTCCCCGAATGGCAGTGCATGCGACTGTCGCAAACAGCGACTGACGTCTGTCCCTTAGAAAGTCACATTGCATGGGTTCATCCACAACCGGGCAATTTGCTGCAATATGTTCCTCTTGTCGGCAGCGGTAACAAACAATCCTTCTTGCTGCCTCTTGAGCCCCTGACTTCCCAGGCTGTTCTCGCCAAACCTTGGGTAGAACTCCCACCCTCTCACTCTCTCCACCCTCACCCCTTGGAATCATCTTACCCGCCACTGGGGATGGTCTGGTCTTAGGGTGGAAAGTCCGTGAGTCTCTGGAAGAGGCAGTCAGGTTCTCTGTAGCCAAGTACGTCTATACTCGATCCACAAGATTATCGTCCGTTTCTGAGTCTCCATGGCTTATTCACTTTTGGATAGCAGTAGGAAGAGCTCTCAAGAAACGATCCATCACAACACGTTCCACAATCTTTGGTGCCGACAAAGTCTCTGGCTGTAGCCACTTCCTGCTCAGGTGAATGAGATCATACATTTGAGACCTGGGGGGTTTACCAAGCCGGAAAGTCCAGTTATGCACACGCTGAGCCCGGACAGCCAGGGTGACACCCAGCCGTGCCAATATTTCAGTTTTTAGCATCACATAGTCTTTTGCTTGGTCAGGCTCTAGGTCATAGTAAGCTTTCTGCGATTCACCAGTTAACAGAGGAGCCACCAGTCCAGCCCACTGCTCCTTAGGCCACTTTTCTCTTTCAGCAGTCCTTTCAAATGTGGTCAAAAACACGTCTGGATCATCCTCTCCAGTCATTTTTGTCAATAAACGACTCACCCCAAAGGACGTGGTATTAGTGGAACGACTTGCCTCACTGGTCTGCGGATGTTGCTGCATTAACGTTTCCATTTGTTGTAGTCTCTGCTCTTGCTTCTGTAACAGGTCTATGAAGCGGGCCTCAGATTGCTGCTGGGCTTGTTGCTGAGCTTGCTGCTGGGCTGCGAGGCTCTGTTGCAAAGTTGCATTTGTCTGCTGCTGGGATGCAAGGCTCTGTTGATAAGCTTGCTGCTGGGATGCGAAGCTCTGTTGTTGAGCTGCAAGGCTCTTTTGCAAACCTGCATTTGTCTGCTGCTGATTGGCATTTTCTAGAGCCAGCTGTTTCAGTATTTCCTCCATGCTGGCCTTAAAGAAACAGCCTGCATTCTCCACCAACTGTGAGGGGGTTAACTCGGCAGCGGGTGTGTGTGACCCCCTGGATGGGTTCACCACACAAAACAGGCACAGCAGACAGAGTTTGTAGTTGCAAAAACGAAAGGTGCGGTTTATTCAAACTATTTACAAGGGAAAAACAGCAAAACAAAAAAGAAACATGAAAAGAAATCCTGGTCAACTTGACCGCTCACTACACACGTTGGTGTCCCTAACTAACAACTGGGTACAGCCTTGTGCTGTCCCAGTCCCTAGCTCCCTGCTTTTTGAAGTTCTTATAATAACCACACAGGCTTTGGCTCACCGCACAGAGATTACACTCCCCAGACTATCCACACAGATCTGGTTCCAGGTTTGAGCATCTCCCTTAGCATGCTGGGAGTTCTTGTAGAGGCCTCAATGAGCCACTTGATTCAGCTGGGCTCATTAACTCTTCCCCTGCAAGACTCCCAGCACTCCCCCTAGTGGTATAAATCGGCATAAAGCCTGAATCTAGGACATATATACCTTCCATCCTGGATGCAACCTGGTGACTTTACCTGCCTGCTGTCACAATATATATATATATATATATATATATATATATATATATATATAAAATACATATGTTATTAAATATATACATTTTTAAACTGCTGTATTATATATTTATATGCTCTATATACAATATTTGCACTGCAAATGTTAAAGTGTTTGTTACCCCAACATTTCATGTTTCTGATATGTCTCTGTTGTACTATGTACATGTGTTAAAAAGCACCCTGTTCTCTTTGCATTCTTTCCTTTGTGTAAAATACCTGGTGACCTTTCCAGTCCCCCTGCTATCCTATATCAAACTGACCACGCTAGGCAGGGAGCATATCCCTCCCAGCATGGTCAGTTTTCTGAAGGATACCCAGCTGGGATACTTTGGATCAGTACTGAGGTAATTTGACAACACTGGAACCCTAACACCAGGGTGTCTTGTTGAAAACCAAGTAGCTTGCCTGGTTTCCAGGACTTGTTCTGCACACCAACTGCTACCTAGATCTTTCTGGGCACTGGTTACCCAACCAGGGTTCCCTAGTGCACCTGAAGACACAGCAGTGACATCTGAGTTATGACAAGATACAGATGCCACTCTCCAGAAGATCACTACAACAAGGGGTGTTATGGCAAATGCAGCTAATGGCTACAGAGGTAATGTCCAGACTGCCAGGTTTTTGTGCAATACAAGCAATACACTGCAAAGGGGCGTAAGGTAAGACGGCTGTAGGAATCTCGGACCAGACGGGTGACCCATGCCAGACAGGCAACAAACGTGGAGACCCAGAGGTATCAGACCCAACAGCTGGTGAGCACTTAACCCTAGTATCAGTGACTGGCAGAGCAGTGGGCACCAGATCATCAGAGGCAAGCTGGGCAGCAGACACTGGATCACAGATGTAGGCTGGAGAGCAGATATCAGATCATCAGAGGAAGACTAGGCAGCTGGCATTGGCTCAGATTGGGCTGGAACAGCAGGCAACGGCTCAGGCTGGGCTGGAACAGAAGGCATTGGATCAGACTGGACTAGAACAGCAGGCATTGTAATCCTGCAAGTGATTGTAGGGCTCTGAGGAGATTGTTCTGCTGGTTGGGGAGTAGTGACAGTACTGAGAATTGGAGCAGAAAAGGTGGCAGTAGTAGAGGAAGGTATCTGAGAGGTTGCGATGGGTAACTGAGCTGTAGAGAGAGCCCTTAGTGGGTTAAGTTCCAGTCGAGAAGGGACAGTACAGGGACACTACACCTGGCTCCGCCATCTGGGAACCCAAGAGAGTTGGGACGAAGACCTGCCTACTTGGTTACTAAGGTGCCTACACTGCTGTACTGCAAGTCAGCCACCCCCTTCAGCAGATGCTGTTCTTGTACAAAGACTGTGTTAAAGAACCGCCAACATTGTTTGGAGGTATTATACCTGGGTTGCCTGTATTATTGAGGCTCAGTAGCCATAATGTTTGGAACTGTAAGTGAGTTCCTTACCACTGTCCTCCACATGTTAATTGTTACTTCAGCTTTACCAAATAATACCAAATAGTACCTTTACTCCATCTTGGGTACCAATCAACTGGCCTGCCTACAAAATGGCTCCTGGGAGACACCTGCTGGTGGCCACTGAAACTAGACTGCTCTGGAAACCACAGTGCTACCAGCAGGTGATCCAGGTCCTGACACCGTGGATCTGACCAGGAGAAACTGCAACCACCCAAGTTCAGTTAAAAACCAAGCTGTCCAACAGAAGTAGCAGTTAAAAGGTTGAGACAAACCATTTAACAATGGTAAGGGCACTTTCAATGGCCAGCATTTACTCTATATAAAACCTTTATGCCAAAAGAAAAAAAAAACTGCTGCTAAAACTACTTAATAAGTGTTAGCTGGAGTTTAGCTATAAATTTGTTAGTCACTTATGTAAAGTTTATCTGCTGTAAATATGCTAGTCCATCTAACCCCTCCATTAATTGACAATACTGCTGTTCAATGGTGGCTACATTGCTTCTCCATAAATACAGTGGAGGAGGGAATATTGCCACCCTAAAACAGGAGATGCGTTACTGGCCAATCACCAGATAAAAATAAAGTAATAAAATTAAGCCATCACATCCAATGATTGGTAGGCTATAGAGTTGAGCGGACACCTGGATGTTCGGGTTCGACGGGTTCGGCTGAACTTCGGAAAAAAGTTCGGGTTCGGGACCGAACTTTAACCCGAACCTGGACCCGAACCCCATTGAAGTCAATGGGGACCCGGACTTCTAAGGACTAAAAAGGCTCTAAAAAGGTAATGGAAAGGGCTAGAGGGCTGCAAATGGCAGCAAAATGTTGTTAAGAGCATGGCAAGTGCTCTGCAAACAAATGTGGATAGGGAAATAACTTAAAATAACATAAAAAAATAAAAATAAAAAATAATAATCTTGACCTAGGAGGACGAGGTCCATATGGAGTAGGAGGTTGAAGTGGCGGTGGATGTGGCTGTGTAGGTGGAAGCGGCGGTGGAGGAGGACGAGGTAGCCAACACTGATTCAAAAATACAACAATGGTTGTGTAATGCCGGTGATGTGTCGAATTCTGTCCCCCGTCAAATAGTGTCCACTCTGTACTGCGCTTGCTCAGTATGTAGGACAAGGGGATTTCGAAAATCTCCCAAGACGAACGGCGCCTGCGTGGTGAGTTCAGGTGAAGGCCACACCATCCGTGGTTCAAGACGAGCCAAGTGAGGCCATGCCCGAAGCGTGGCGATCGAACCAAGCCCGTGAGGGGCCCTGTTATTATGTGCTACCGTATGTCCACTTGGATGGTGGGGCTTGAACCTGCACTCACAGCGCAGGCGCCGTTCATCTTCGGAGATTTTGTGAATCTCCTTGTCCTCTGTACTGCGCAAGCGCTGCGCCTTCGCAGTATGGGCCGGACACAATCCGATGGCCGGACAGTTTTTGTCACAACACCGGTATACATGTCTATTCTGCACAAGGTATGGACAAGTCCTGTGGGATCCATGCCTGGTTCATTTTAATGAACGTGAGCTTGTCCACATTGGCTCTGGACAGGCGGCTGCGCTTGTCTGTGATAACGCCCCCTGCCGTGCTAAATACACGTTCAGATAATACACTGGCTGCAGGGCAGGCCAGCACCTCCAAGGCATAAAGGGCAAGCTCAGGCCATGTGCCCAATTTGGAGACCCAGAAGTTAAAGGGGGCAGACCCGTCATCCAGTACGTGTAGGCCTGTGGACACATACTGCTCAACCATGTTGGTGAAATGCTGCCTCCTGCTAAGACGTTCCATCTCAGCTGGTGGTGCTGGTTGTTGTGGCGTGCTGACAAAGCTTTTCCACATTTCAGCCATGCTGACCCTGCCTTCTGAGGTGCTGCCGGTGCCCCGGCTGCGTTGGCGACCTCTTCCTCCTCCTCTGCCTTCGCCTTGTGCTTCCACCGTACGCCCACTGTCAGGTGGGAATGCCACCAGCAGCGCGTCTACCAGCGTGCGCTTGTACTCGCGCATCTTACGATCCCGCTCCAGTGAGGGAATTAAGGACGGTACGTTGTCCTTGTAACGGGGATCCAGCAGGGTGGCCACCCAGTAATCAGCACCAGTTAAAATGTGGGCAACTCGGCGGTCATTGCGGAAACACTGCAGCATGTAATCGCTCATGTGTGCCAGGCTGCCCAGAGGCAAAGAAAAGCTGTCCTCTGTGGGAGGTGTATCGTCTGTGTCCTCTGTATCCCCCCAGCCAAGCACCAGTGATGGCCACGAGCTGGTCTGGGTGCCACCCTGCTGTGAAAATGCCTCCTCCTCCTCCTCCTCCTCCATCTCCTCCTCCACCTCGTCATCCTCCAGAACTGTTCCCTTTCCGCCGGATAATTGTGTACCTGGCGTTTGTTGGTGCAGGAACCCACCCTCGTAGCCACTTGTGAAAGACTGCCCTGAAAGCCTTTGAAATGATCCCGCTTCCTCCTCCTCCTCCTCATCCTCCTGTGCCACATCCTCTTCCATCATCGCCCGAAGCGTTTTTTCAAGGAGGCATAGAACTGGGATAGTAACGCTAAGAACGGCGTCATTGGCACTGGACATGTTGGTGGAGTACTCGAAACAGCGCAACAAGGCACACAGGTCTCGCATGGAGGCCCAGTTATTGGTGGTGAAGTGGTGCTGTTCCGCAGAGCGACTCACGCGTGATTGCTGTAGCTGAAACTCCACTATCGCCTGCTGCTGCTCGCATAGTCTGGCCAGCATGTGCAAGGTGGAGTTCCACCTTGTGGGCACGTCACATATGAGGCGGTGAGCGGGAAGGCCGAAGTTACGCTGCAGCGCTGACAGGCGAGCAGCAGGGTGAGATCGCCAAAAGTGCGCACACACAGCCCGCACTTTCTGCAGCAGCTCTGGCATATTGGGGTAATTTTTAAGGAACCTCTGGACCACCAAGTTCAGCACATGCGCCAGGCAAGGGATGTGTGTCAAACCGGCTAGGCCCAGAGCTGCTACGAGATTTCGCCCATTATCGCACACCACCAGGCCGGGCTTGAGGCTCACTGACAGCAACCACTCATTGGTCTGTTGTTCCATGTCCCTCCACAACTCCTGCGCGGTGTGGGGTTTTTCCCCCAAACAGGAAAGTTTTAAAACTGCCTGCTGTCGTTTACCCCTGGCTGTGCTGAAGTTGGTGGTGAAGGTGTTACGCTGACCGGATGAGGAGGCGGTAGAGGATGAGGAAGCGGAGTAGGAGGAGTTAGCAACAGGAGGCAAACTGAAGCGCCCTGCAATCCTCGGTGGTGGAAGGACATGCGCCAAACTGCTATCTGCCTCAGGCCCAGCCGCCACTGCATTTACCCAGTGTGCTGTTAGGGAGATATAACGTCCCTGACCGTGCTTACTGGTCCACGCATCCGTAGTTAGGTGGACCTTGCCACAGATGGCGTTGCGCAGTGCACACCTGATTTTGTCCCCCACTTGGTTGTGCAGGGAAGGGATGGCTCGCCTGGAAAAATAGTGGCGGCTGGGCACGACGTACTGTGGGACAGCCAATGCCATCAGGCTTTTAAAACTCTGCGTCTCCACCAGACGGAATGACAGCATTTCAAAGGCCAGGAGTTTTGAAATGCTGGCATTCAGGGCCAGGGATCGCGGGTGGCTAGGGGGGTACTTCCTCTTCCGCTCCAATGTTTGGGAGATAGAGAGCTGAACGCTTCCATGGGACATTGTGGAGATGGTTGGTGACCCAGGTGGTAGTGTTGCTGGCAGATCCTCTGTTTGCGGGGTGGCAGGTGCCACTGTCACTACAGAGGTGGATGAAGAGGCCGAGACTGCAGCAGAAGAGGAAGCAGGAGGAGCCAGAGACCTTTCTTGGTTTTTGAGGTGTCTACTCCACTGCAGCTCGTGCTTTGAACTTAGATGCCTGGTCATGCAGGTTGTGCTCAGGTTGAGAACGTTTATGCCTCGCTTCAGGCTCTGATTGCACAGCTTGCAAACCACTCGTGTCTTGTCATCAGCACATTGTGTGAAGAACTGCCACGCTGGGGAACTCCTTGGACCTGGCTTTGGTGTGCTCGGTCCCTTGCTGCGTTGGGCAGTAGCAGACATACTGTCTAGCTGACAGACGCTCCGCTTTTGCACCCTGCTCCCTCTTCTGCTGTGCTGGTGGCTCTGTGCGACCACCGCCTCTTCCTCCAAACTACACTGGTCACCTGCATAACGTTGATTCCATGTGGGGTCGAGGACCTCATCGTCCTCCACATCATCTTCCACCCAGTCTTCACCCCTGCCCTCCTTGTCTGTCTGCACAATTGCGAAAGCAGCAGCAGTTGGCACCTGTGTTTCGTCATCATCCGAGACGTACTGCGATGGTCCTCCCATGTACTCATCATGAAACATAAGTGGTTGGGCATCGGTGCACTCAATCTCTTCCACTTCTGGGGCAGGGCTAGGTGGATGGCCCTGGGAAACCCTGCTAACAGAGTCATCGAAAAGCAGAAGAGACTGCTGCATGATTTGGGGCTCAGACTGCTTGGCTGATTTGCAAGGGGGTGAGGTGAAAGACTGATGGACATGGGTTTCAGGTGCCAACTCTGTTCTTTCATCAGAAGAGTGGGTGGGAGACAATGTGAAGGAACCCGAGGCACTGTCAGCAACCCAATCTACTATCGCCTGTACTTGTCCTGGCCTAAACATTCGTACAGCCTCATTAGGCGCGACAAAATACTGCCGCAGGCTCGGTCGCCTACTCGCACCTGAGGAAGGTGTTTCACTTGTGCGTGTATCTGGCACAGATCCACCACGTCCTCTCCCTGCAACAGGAGCTCCACCAGCAGCACCACGACCGGGGCCACCACGTCCCTTTGACCTTCTCCTCATATTTTCAAAATTTAGGATCTTGCCCTAAATGGGTGTTTTTGGAAGCGCAGAACACACCCACAGTACGTAACCGCTGAATCGCACAGCTACAGAACTGCAGAAAATGCTATTCAAAAAAAATGTTGTTTTTTTAGTATAGCAACGTAGGAGGAAACTATAAAGAAATTGTTTATTTCAAACACCTAAAAATATGTATAACACACTGCAAACTTTTTTTGGTGCCACTAAACTGCGTTTTTTGGAAGAGCAGAACACACCCACAGTACGTAACCGCTGAATCGCACAGCTACAGAACTGCAGAAAATGCTATTCAAAAAAAATGTTGTTTTTTTAGTATAGCACAGTAGGAGAAAACTATATAGAAATTGTTTATTTCACACACCTCAAAATATGTATAACACACTGCAACCTTTTTTTGGTGCCACTAAACGGCGTTTTTTGGAAGAGCAGAACACACCCACAGTACGTAACCGCTGAATCGCACAGCTACAGAACTGCAGAAAATGCTATTCAAAAAAAAATGTGTTTTTTTAGTATAGCAACGTAGGAGGAAACTATAAAGAAATTGTTTATTTCAAACACCTAAAAATATGTATAACACACTGCAAACTTTTTTTGGTGCCACTAAACTGCGTTTTTTGGAAGAGCAGAACACACCCACAGTACGTAACCGCTGAATCGCACAGCTACAGAACTGCAGAAAATGCTATTCAAAAAAAATGTTGTTTTTTTAGTATAGCAACGTAGGAGAAAACTATAAAGAAATTGTTTATTTCACACACCTCAAAATATGTATAACACACTGCAACCTTTTTTTGGTGCCACTAAACTGCGTTTTTTGGAAGAGCAGAACACACCCACAGTACGTAACCGCTGAATCGCACAGCTACAGAACTGCAGAAAATGCTATTCAAAAAAAATGTTGTTTTTTTAGTATAGCAACGTAGGAGAAAACTATAAAGAAATTGTTTATTTCACACACCTCAAAATATGTATAACACACTGCAACCTTTTTTTGGTGCCACTAAACTGCGTTTTTTGGAAGAGCAGAACACACCCACAGTACGTAACCGCTGAATCGCACAGCTACAGAACTGCAGAAAATGCTATTCAAAAAAAATGTTGTTTTTTTAGTATAGCACAGTAGGAGAAAACTATATAGAAATTGTTTATTTCACACACCTCAAAATATGTATAACACACTGCAAACTTTTTTTTGTGCCCCTAAACGGCGTTTTTTGCAAGCGTACATGAAAGTGCAAATTTTTTTTTTTTTTTTTTGCCCTAAACGGGTCTTTTTTTGCACGAGCAAAATAAAATGCTTTTTTTTTTTTTTTTTTTTGCCCTATGGGTCTTTTGGAAAAGAGAACAATAAAGTGCCTTTTTTTTCCCCTAAAAGTTAGATTTTCTCTGACACTGGGCTCATGGCAGTGTAAAAAGACTGCACTGCAACACAAATAGGTAGACCTATGCAGATCGCTGATTTTAATCTCTGAATCTGGACTCCTATATAATATTCTCTCTCCCTGAAAGCACCAACACAGGAACCTGGCCCTACACTACACTATCTCTCTATCTTTTCCCTCAGATTGTAGAATCAGGACTACCTCTTCTATCTTTCCATCTCTCCCTAAAAGCAGCAGCAGCAGACTAGATCCTCTCCCTATCTATTCTGAAGCAGAGTGTCATGTGTGCTGTGTGCCTCTAGCTTATATAGAAGCTGGGTCACATGTTGCACTGACCAATCACAGCCATGCCATTAGTAGGCATGGCTATGATGGCTTCTAAGGGCACACCAGCTAATCAAAAGGTGATTGGCTGGCCCCTGAAGCATTTCTAAATGCGTTATTAGATTACCGAACCCGAACCCGGACTTTTGGGCAAAGTCCGGGTTCGGGAAAAAGCTAAAGTTCGGTACGGACCCGAACTTTACAGTTCGGGTTCGCTCAACACTAGTAGGCTACAATATATACATTGGATTAATTACGCTTTAAGGCTGTCAATATTGTTGAGACTAGGTTTCTACTGGTAGTAGTTAGGCAGTGAAAAAAATATTTTTAACATTGTTGGTGTTCACTAGAATGGTATCTTTTACAGTATATACAACTGATCAGGAGAATTTGCTTAAAAATAAAACAAAAACAAACTATAATAGACTCGTGTAGAGGTACCCCCTAGAGGGCTGCTGGATTAAATTTGGGTCCTGCCATTACCACACCTTTCACAGTCCCAGAACTAAGAGTCTATGTTACGAAGTTTTAGATAGGTGTGAGTGCCAGTCACTTCAGTCTTTTTCCAATGCTTTATTAAACAAACTTTCAGTAGCAGAAGGATAGAGGGTTTGGGGAAGTTCAGATACCTTGTTTGCAGATCACTGATGAGGTTCTTGGATCCAGAAGACAAACAGCTTTCTGTCTCAAAATTCTTGCGACACCCGGATAGGCCTCTCACATTGACCTAGCAGCTGGTATGAAGCACGGACAAGTCTCTGCCACAGACTTAGCGATACGTGGAACTCCTGGATAATCTCCTGCTACACGATTGTTTAGCCAGTAGTCAGTTAGTTATAGAACAGCTGCACAGTACCAGACCCTTTAAGCCATCCAGCAGTACTGTGAGGTAGGTTAACTTGGGTGCATCCTCCAAATGAGTCACCAGGCCTTTCCTGAGAAACCAGCCTTTAGCTCGGTTCTCTCCAGCAAGGGTCCTCCCCTGGAATCTTCTCCGTTTGAGTGGCTTCTTCCGCGCAGGCAAAACAGCACATGACCACCTTCAGTTAAGTAGGCCCCAGACAGACTTCTGGGCCTACTCGTAGTAGCACAGCCTCGAGCCAACAGGGCCCGAGGTAGGAAAGCGCAACTGCCACATACCTTAGGCCAGGAAGGCCATGAGATCAGAGAGAATCTGTACGCACAGCCTCAGGCCTGGAGGGCCATGAGACAGAGAGAAATAATAATGGCGTCTGTCCCTTAAATACTCCTTTCCCAGCATGCCCTGCGGCGAAGAACCTCCTGATTGGGCTGTTTCTGGGGAAAGAAATAGTCAATGCACTTCAACTTGCTGCATTTCTTACACTAGCCTGTGGTGACAGTGACACCTACTGGCAACAGTGAGAAATGCGCAAAACACAGCCAAATTGGAACAGAAGCAAATCACGTTACACAATCACTCTGAGCTATTTACAGTTCAGATAGCATTAAATTTACCACATAGCCCCTATTCAATAGGAACAGGGTGCTACACTAATAAGACAGTATTAAATGGAAGTTGGTAAATCACTGGACAATTTTATGAGCACACTTTCTGAAGACTACTCTGGATAGCCAGATTGGAAAGGATGTAGTAGATCATTGTCAGAGAGATAATGAGAAAGTTTGCTGTAAACAAGCTGTTAAAGTCTGAAGAGGTAAAACACTTCGGTGTTCAGGGAAAGATTCTTGGCTGCGCTGAATGGAAAGCAAAGCGTTCACATCTTGAGGTAAAGTTCAGTCTGTGTTGTAAAGCTTTGACTGGTGAAGAAGGTTTGGCTAGCAACATAGTTTTAAAAATACTAAAAGAACAAGATAGACCACTGTTTGAGGCAATCCAATAATCTTTCTTTATTTTTGTATGCATAAAAGGGTTATGTTTAACAGAAGATTATGAAATGACACCTAATGCATCTTTTTATAACTTGGTTTATGTAAAAAGTTTTAAATGGCAATTTTATCAATAACTGATTTCAGATCCTCAGTGTCATTGGCCAACCATAACACAAGCTGGCTATATTACTTAAGTACTTAAAGGGTAACTTCCCTTTAATGGAAACACAATATAGCATATACAATTACTATACAAGCCAAGTTGTAATTTAATGTTATTAAAAATTGCTGTTCTATTTCAATGTGCATCTGATGGAATTTTCTGTATTTTTTAGGATTTTTTTTTTCTACGATTTTGAATTATATATTTCAATTATGTTTTTGTTTACAAACTTTTTTATTTAGAGGAAAAATTTATGGTACAAGAATATATTCCAAAATGTAAATGTCATTTTCTGGTTGTGTGATTGGCTTAGTGATTTTCCTAGAGGTCTGCACTAAGATGCAAGTCAAATTTTAGGTATTCAGCAATAAGAAATTGTAGTTTTGGTGAGATACCCCCCTGCAGTTTTTCACATTAGAACCCTGAAAGTGTACCAGCTAATTATAATGAACCAGTCACTGGTTATTTTTTTCTATCCAGAATCAGTCTGCAAAAGACCTGGTGAAACAAACAGCTATTTCTTCAGAGAAACAAAATGTAGGAATCTGCTAAAAAAGTTTGTTAAAATCCCTGCAATGTACATTGATCACCCAGAGGGGATTGATTTTTTTCTCAGCAAAAGTGGAGTTACTCTTTAAGTGTCAGGTTATGTCCAACAGAATTCTCAGGATAGCCCAGTTCTTGCAGTCATTGACCAGTCGAGTCATTCATAATGTAGAACAATCAAATCACTGGGGAATTGCAAGGTAAATTGACTTTTTGTATAACCCTACATGAGAGAGTGGATGCAACCCACTGTAAGGAATCTCACCACTGAAGTCTCAGAGATGTGGTATATAAAGCTGTTATATAAAGTTCATACCATCATTGCCAGCTTGATACTGAAATATCAATCTTAAAGTGGTTCTAAATGCATTCTCTGCATTAAGGAATAAAACCTTCTGTGATTAGGATTTTTATTAAGAAATCAAAGTATTCTAGCCCTAGCTACCTTGTAGGTCTTTTCTACATTATTTTAAAGCTATTACTGCAATATAAGTTTTTCAGCATGCTGAGGTTAACTTCTTTCCTCCAGGCACAAAGAGTGCCACCAAATTTACAATGACCTTAAAAAGTAAGTGAACAACTCTGCACCAAGTTTGAAATGGTAATAGTTTTATCAGAACACAATATTTAAATATCAGGATTATACTGAAAAATAATATTTTGAAGCACACAGCTAACTTTCTTGCCAGTTATTCCTTAGCTAAAACCTGAATTTTACTTATTTTGTTGAACATGTCTAGCACAGAAAGAGGCTACATACCAAATGTGCCCACGTCAGTTTCTCAATGTCTCTACTTACATAGCTCAATGTTATTCATAGCTCTATTGAAGAGCCAGTCCACTCAAAACTGATATAAGGAGATGCAGCTTTAATTTCTTTTGAATTCCAACAGTAATATCACTGCACCTGAGTGCCCAGCTCTACGCAACTACAGCTACCTTTTAGGGTGGTGTCTTACTCTCACTGGTGGCTATTTAGTTTATTTTCCATATGTAGGAATGTTAAAGACGTGTGACTTCATTGCTTGGCTCCATAGGAGCTGAGCTGGGAACTTTGGTGCGGAGCTCTTGACCTCAGGGGCTGTGAGAGATATAAGAGCCTAGTAGATCATTGAATCCGTCACTCACAACTTTGGACTTAGCACTTTATTTGGACTTAGCACTTAAGATAACTTTCACCTGATCTTGAACATAATTTTTTGTATCCTGTTTACGTTATATAATACAAAATGACTAGACACGTGTTAGTAAGAAAATCTTTAATTTGAAGCATTGAGATTTGATGAAATGGGGTGAAAGAAACTGGCTGTAACAAAATGACTGAAAATCACATCAAAATACAACTTAAAGTGATGTTAACCACTTGCCGACCCCTTCACAGAGATATACGTCGGCAGATTGGCACGTACAGGCACAATCACGTACCTGTACGTGGCCCTTTAACTGCCGACGTCGGGGTCGCGCGCGCCGCCGCCGGCGCGCACTCGACCCCCCTGCCTTCCCCGTGAGTGGGACCGCGGGTCCCGCGGACTCGATCGCCGCGATCGTCTCACGGAGGCTCGGAGCGGGGAGATGTGTGTGTAAACACATAATCTCCTCGCTCCTCTACTGACAATGTCAGCGATCTCCGCTCTGTGTATTCAGAGCGGAGATCGGTGACGTGTCAGTCGTAGCCACGCCCCCCTCAGTTAGTAACACGCCCCTAGGCACACTTAACCCCTCCAGCGCCCCTAGTGGTTAACCCCTTCACTGCCAGTGTCATTTTCATAGTAACCAGTGCATTTTTATTGCACTGATCGCTGTGAAAATGACAATGGTCCCAAAAATGTGTCAAAAGTGTCCGATGTGTCCGCCATAATGTCGCAGTCACAAAAAAAAACGCTGATCGCCGCCATAGCTAGTAAAATTTTTTTTTTTATAAAAATGCCTTAAAACTATCCCCTATTTTGTAAACGCTATAATTTTTGCGCAAACCAATCAATAAACGCCGATTGCGATTTTTTTTACCAAAAATATGTAGAAGAATACGTATCGGCCAAAACTGAGGAAAAAATATTTTTTTTTGATATTTTTTTGGGGATATTTATTATAGCAAAAAGTAAAAAATTGTCTCCCCTCCCTTCCTGGCAAACTCTCAGGAGAGTGAGAGAGAGAGAGAGCTGTGCATGATGTCATAAGCCTAGGCTAATGACCAGACAAGAAACAGGAAGTGGGCTGTATAAGGTATTCACTGGCAGAAAAAAAATGTTTTACTATCCAAAGTTAAAACAACAAGGGCAGAGGATTTAATAGATGGAAAGATGAAAAAATTACTGAAGGTCCGCTTTAAACCCTCTGTGTTTTTAAGCACTTTTAGCGGATAATTTAAAGCAGTATTAAGCCCAAAAGCAACCATTTATTATATTGAAGCTTACCAATTCTTAGATGTAATGGCTGCATTTGTTACCTTTTTTTTTTGGCTTTCTTTCTTCTATTTTTATCTGGTGAACCAGCCATAAAGTTTGTTGTATTTCAAAAGACCAGCTTTTTTCTCTTGCAGAATTGTATCAGTTTACAGTGATGGGACCCTGGCAGGGGTGATTAATATGATTAGCTTTTATTTATTCAAAAACTTTATCCCAAAAAGAAAAAAAAAGTTTGTTGTAACTGATTATAAAGTATGAGCTGGAGTTTGGCTTCAATTTGTTAGCGGTTCTAAATCTGCTAATATATTTAACACTCCCATCCCCCCAGACTGACAATAGTGCTGTGCCTCCTGTGCACATTTTTTCTGAGGAGAAATGTAACACAGGAAGTGTATTGCAAACAGGAACGAAAAAGTCTTCTGGACTGCAGCACTCAAAAATAAAAGCCTTTATTTTAAAATAAGGAATCCAAAATACACACTGTACAACGGTACACAGGTCAAAAAAATATGGCTGACATGTTTCGCACTGTGCTAGTGCTTATTCATGACATGTTTCGCACTGTGCTAGTGCTTATTCATAGCACTAGCACAGTGCGAAACATGTCAGCCATATTTTTTTGACCTGTGTACCGTTGTACAGTGTGTATTTTGGATTCCTTATTTTAAAATAAAGGCTTTTATTTTTGAGTGCTGCAGTCCAGAAGACTTTTTCATTCCTGTTTGCTGTCAATAGCATTGCTTGCACCTTTGTCTGCTGGGAGGAGGTGATTTGAAGGATTCCCACACCTGAGCGGCTCCCTTTCTCTTGCTTCTCACAGGAAGTGTATTACTGTCCAGATCACCATTACAGTGGTGTTGGCCATTTGCTGATGCACCTGGTTGATCTGCTGGGTCATTTCCCTAGTCATTTGATGACATCTATCCATACTGTCAGGCCAGTCTCATCTCGTCACCCCTGCTTTGAGTCCTTGGCGAGTGGCTCTCCACTTGCTCCACAGCTCCCCGGCCAGACTTTCTGGAGAGGACTCCTGTGCATCCAGTATCTGACGGATACTTGTACATCCTTATAGGGTCTCTTGTTTTATATGGAGTACATTCATTCAGCAATATCATCTCCGGATGAAGTGAACTAAGATTCACGAAACACGTTGAGAGAGTTATGGAGTCACTGAGCCATCCTGTTTTAATGTCTTTATTGTACATGACCATAGTGACATATTGTATATATATATTACTCAGTGGTGGAACTACCAGGGTGGCAGCAGTCGCAGTTGCGACCGGGCCCTGGAGTTCTGCCACTGTGGGGGGGGGGGGCACCCGCTGTTCGTTTTGCCACTATAGGGGGCCTGCCTGTCCATTCTCCTGCTCGCCGCTGAGGGGAGGCTGAGCACTGTTACTGCAGACTGCCCTGCCTATCCTCTCCACCAATGGCTGCAGAGAGAAGCCATGTAAGGAGGCAGAAACTGAAGGACAAAGTCAACAGACCAGCTGACAACCAATAGTGTTAAGGCGGAGGAGCCCTGCAAGGAGACCCCATGTCAGCAGAGCCATGACTGGAGGCACATGGAGAGATATACTGAGGGAGGGGGACTAGAGTTATGTACTCCCTACACTGTGTTCATCAATAGAAACAACCAGCTCCATGGCTTAGGATGGCAAAGCACTCCTCTCCTCCTCCCTCTCCCTTCCCCAAGCTAAACTGACTGAGGACTGCACTTTCCATTGTTAACTCTTTCCGGTAAAACTGGAAGTTCAGAGAAGCAGCCCTGAGAGATCAGGAGCAAGCAGCTGTATTAAAAGTTGTAAACTCCAAATGCTGGGGTAAGAATTTTAACAAATAGTTTACAGGAGAATGTTTATTGTGTTGTGCCCATTGTTAAACTAAAAACGTTTTGGGTTTAATATTACTTTAATGCTCCTTTATCACAGTCTAAACAAGTCCCAAACCCAGTTACTATGTTCCGCAAAAGCCTCAAAAGTAAATAAAAACGTCCTTAACCTACCCTACCTGATTTTGCCAAATCCTCTTTCATTTATATAACACAACCCCCCCCCCCCCCCCACTCCCAGACCGCAGTGCAGATCACAGTTAGAGGGTTTCAACAACATAGGCAGAGCTGTGAATCCAGAAAGCAGTAGACATGATGAAGTGTATCCTGGTGAAGATTCACAAGCTACAGGCTTGTAAAAAAAAAAGAAGTGACCATGTCCCCTGCAGCATTTTTTTTATCCCCTTGTAGTTCAAGCAAATTGTTCCCCCGGTGATGATTAATTTATATGAGGCAGAAGATAAAGTATAAACTGTCCTGGGCTTCAAAACCTGTTTGAATGTAGTACAATCTTTACAGTCTTTACATCAAATCATACTTTTTTAAGCCAGTGACAGTGATACACTTGAATGAAAAAACATAATTAGCCCACTGACAAGGTAAGCTAGTATGCTGTTTTCACTCCTGGTCTGTCTTTGTCATGGCTGCAGGTTGTGTTTTCTGTTTCCCATTATTGATTTCAAAGTTTTTTTTTTTTATCTTGGCCAGAGAGTGGATGTAAACTGCAATTCAGAATTACAACTTGCAACATTTAGAACAGAGCTGTCACTTGGCTGGATACTTGGAACTTCGGAGTCCTTATTCCAATTTTGATCTAAATCTTCAAAGTCCCACTGCAAAAATAAAAGTATCAGTTTGTGTATTATGAGATTTGAAATGCTTGTACAAATTATTGCAGATCATACATTATTTTCACGAACACACATTGACAATTACCATTACTGATCCTCATATCATGAAATACACAATTCCCATAAAATAAAATATTTATCATACATAACATAATAAAATAAAGACAGATTTTTGCAAAAATATGTTTTTTTTTCAGACTGTATGCATAGAAAATGTAAATTTTTTTTTAAAAAACTGTACAAAAATTAAAAGTACAGTTTCGTTATTATATGTTCATTATATCAATTTTAATATATATTTTTTAAATATTTTAATAGTAGTTAAAACATCTATAACCTCAATTCCCAAAAAGTTGGGACATTGTGTAAAGTCTACCTAAAAACCGAATGCAATGATTTGCAATTCTCATAAACCCATATTTTATTCACAATAGAAAATATCAAATGTTGAAACTGAGAAAATGCACCATTTTAAGAAAAAAAAATTGAAATTGAGGGCAGCAACATGTCTCAAATAGGTTGGGACAGGGAAACAAAAAGCTGACAAAGTAATTGGTACTAACAAGGAAGAGCTGGAAGAACATTTTGCAACTAATTAGGTTTATAGTCAACAGGTCAGTAATATGATTGGGTATAAACTGAGAGAGTCAGAGTGTCCCAGAAGAAAAGATGGGTAGAGGTTCACCAATCTATAAAAAACTGCGTCTAAAAATTGTTGAACAATTTCAGATTAATGTTCCTCAACGTAAAATTGCAAAGACTTTGAATATATCATCATCTATAGCAGCGGTGCCCAACCTTTTGAAGAGCGAGGGCCACTTAAGTGACTTGGTAACTGGTCTCGGGCCACAATGAGCAGAGTAGGTGTATGACAGGTCCGTGTCCACTCTGCATATGTAGTGTGGACACTGACACAGACCGCTCTACTCTATGGGCCCTCAAGTCGAAGAGGACGGATCCCCTTCTTTTCTTTTCTTTTTTTTTACGGATTGGTTTGAAGGTAGGTGGGTGTAAAAGAACACAAGTCTGTTTTACATCTGCAGCTCCATAGTGGTGAATGGAGGGTCTGATTGGGTCAGACCAATTGTGTGAAAGGGGCCTGAGGCTGCTTTCACACTGGTGCACTGCGGTTTAACCGTAAAGCGGGTGCAGTTCACCTGTGGGTTATCTGCACTTTGCCATAGACTTCTATTATCTGCAGGTGTTGTAGGGCAGTGTTTCTTAACTCCGGTCCTCAAGGCGCCCCAACAGGTAATGTTTTCAAGATTTCCCTCAGTAGAAATGGCGTTAATAATTACTAAGGCAGTGAAACTGATCAAATCACCTGTGCAAAATAATGGAAAGCCTGAAAACATGACCTGTTCTGGCGCCTTGAGGACTGGAGTTGAGAAACACTGTTGTAGGGCACCAAACCCAAAGGTAATAACAGAAGTCTGTGGCTCAGTGCAGGTAACCCACATGTGCACAGCGCTGCAGATCAGTTTAATAGCCCAGTAACCACTGCAGAACAGATATGCACACATATACACTATGATTTTAGTAATAAACTTACCTTTAACATTCTTCCATTCAGACATCGCCAGCTATTGCTGTCCCAGACAAAGTGCATTTGCTATCACTCTGCCTGTGACAGGAGGCGGCGCTATACAGAAATCATCGGTTTATGTGACTCTGTTCCGCAGCTGCTTGCTTCCTCTACCTCCCGGCTTCATTTACAACACTGATGCTCTGGGGTGGCGGGTCGGTAAGCCGCAGTCTGGACTTACCAACCAGTCATCCCAGAGCAGGAGGTCGCGGGCCACATGTGGCCCCTGGGCCACTGGTTGGGCACCCCTGATCTATAGTATATAAAATCATCAAAAGTCTCTGAGAATCAGGAGAAATCTCTGTGCCAAACATAATATTGGATGGCACTGCCTTAAAAACAGGCATGATTCTGTGATCTGTGATTCTGGACATCACTGCACAGACTCAGGAATACTTCTAAAAATCATTGCCTGTGTCTTGAGCCATTCATGCCATATTTGAACATGATCCAAAAAAACGCTGCCTTCTTCTCTGGGCTAAAGCTCATTTAAAATGGTCTGTTGCAAAGTGGAAAACTGTTCTGTGGTCAGATGGATCGAAATTTGACACTTTCGATTGTAACTATACACTATCATTGTATTCTGATGGCTGGGAAACCTCCCGCTGTCAGCATACAACTGCACAGGGATTCCTCCATCAACACTGACTGCGTTGATGGGAGAATCAAACAATTTTGGTTGAAGGAAAGAAAATAGCATAATATATGGCCTGCCTAAACAGAACTCTTCTATTTTCTGCTCTCCTACTCTGGTTCCCCATTTTTATTTTTCACCAACTTTATACGAGCCACAGTAAAGTTCAGGACATATTTAATCTCCCACTCTTTTTTGGGTCTTTTAAGGCCCACTGAAACACTGCTAACTGATATCTGAGACTTAAGGAATGTCTCAGTAAATAATTGGTGGTAATCTGTGGTTTTTTTTTTTGAGGAGGGTGATTCTGTAATTGTTCTGTACTGTTATTTTCCTGTACTGCTAAGAATTTTTTTGCAAGTACAGAGAATACCTGTGGATTCTGCCAAAAAGGCAGTGTCCTTTTCACTTCCTGTCAGGTGAACTTAAAGCAAAAACAATGTTATCTTCTTCCTATAAACTACTAACCTCCCAATCCCCATGTCCAGCCAAGGTTCCCTCCATAGACCCATAGAAAAGTGAGTAAGTTTACCCACCCAAGTACAGGGAGTGTATTATTTTACAGGTCTGTTTTACATGTACTGTATATCTTAAAAAAAAAATAATAAACTATACTTTTCTTTTAAGACATCCTTTATGATGCATACTAAAATGTGATATGCAATGTTCCTTTTGCAATGTACTTATGTAGAAATTCATGAACTGAGATGACAAGAGTAGGTTTAAACTCGAATAGTAATTATTTACAAAAGTTCTGTCTACATACATTTAGTTTCATAACATTTCAGACTAGGTCATGAGTCATAAAAGAAGTTAATAAATGGAAAATTTCCAAAAACAGATACATAAGTCGAGGGGAATATGTTGGAAAAATCTTCAAACATTTTCCACTTAGTATTTCCCCAGGCGTAAACATATCAGGACCCTCAGCTTCACTTCACTTTCCCAAGAAGATCCTCTCTAGGGCCTTTCAATACGATGAATTCTCTTGAGAGCATGCAAGCCTTTGGGCTGGTTTACGTGAATCAGCGGCATGAAATAAATTGTGATGGGTGACTGGTCTGCGGCTTGGTTTTCCATTTCACAGATGTATTTATGAAGCAAAGGACAGACTCATAGTGTAGTTCTAGCATTTACTTTACATATGATCTCAAACAAAGTATCAAAGTTCATGTGATGTTATAGAAGTTTGTGCAATGATAAAAAAATAAAGTAATATGCCTCCTCTTCTATGCCGACTATATAAATTGCACAAAAAAAATAAAATCAATATTTCCAAAAGAGATAATGCATAATTGGAAATAATTTTCACGTAAAAATATAAGGATACACCGCTCAACACCAATGTAATTTTACAATTTTAACTCTTCAGAAACAATTAGTTCATCTGAAAGAGAAGGTAGGTAAGATCTTGTGTCAATGCAGTAAAACCAAACTGACTGCAATACAGAGCAAATGTCTATATGATAGGAGAGTAATTGCTACCACTAATGGAAGTAGGGGCGGATCCAGGGGGGGCAACAGGACAATTGCCCCCCCGAGACCATCTGTCACACTCACTTGTCCGGCCATAGGTCCCCTGGACCCCATGTCTCCTCTACAAGTGTGCAAAGTTTGGTGCCTGGGGGACCTACGGCCGGGGAGCACTGATTTTTTAAACCCGGGCACCCCTTCCATAGACTCCAATATTAAACGGTCATTTCTCTGGTGACTTTGCGGACCCGGTACTGGCCTGTCGTAGGTCGCCTGGACCCTAAACTTGGCACACATGTCTCCTCTACAAGCGTGCAAAGTTTGGTGTCTGAGAGACCTACGGAGGGGGAGAACCGATTTTTCAAACCCGGGCACTCCTTCCATAGACTCCCATGTTAAACATCAGTCTAGTCATGGGCACAGTGAAGCATGGGCACAGTGAGTCAAAGTGAGGCACAGTGAGGCATGCAGATGGACACCCTAGGCTTATACTCGAGTCAATACGTTTTCCCAGTTTTTTTGGGTAAAATTAGGTGCCTCGGCTTATATTCGGGTCGGCTTATACTCCAGTATATACAGTACTTGTTCTGCGGCTGCCGCTGCCTCTCTGAGTCTCTCTCTCAGTTTCTCACATCAGCCGATCAGCAGCGCAGAGAGAGAGAGACTCGTCTAATGTAGTTACGCGGCGCACTGACACGATACCAGGAGCGGAGGAGGAGGTGGGTGGAGCCTCTTCCCTGCACTCGTTGCTAACGCCTGGGCCGCTTGGCGTCTAGCAACGAGTGACGTCAGTGAGTCACGTCGGACCGCTCTGCATGGGGGTGATTTTGTAAAACTGGAGTGCACAAAATCTGGTGAAACAAATCAGCTTACAGGTTTTATTGTCCAAGCTTGTAAAAAACATATGTTGGGCTAGTGATATACTTTATAAACGTGACATCAAAGTAATGAAAATAAATGTAAATTGGTGAAATAATTGATTCCAAAACACAATTGGGAAAGAAGGAAACACTGATGGGAGGAAAACAAGTCCAATGAGAAGATGAAAATCCAAGGTTCATCCACCTTCACCAAGGAAGAAAGGAGGGGGAAAAAGAGATGTAAGAGAGTCCCCAAATGAAGATCGATCCCACTCTGCAAGTGAGTTCCCTTACCGGATACGGTGGACCTCCTGAATAGCAAGGTCTTATGCAAAGGCAGATTCAGCCCTCTTCAGGGACAAATAGATCTCCTATATCGCCAGACTCTCCGTGCTGTATTCAGACATCCATGGTGTTCAGTGGAAAAGAGTAGCTGGAATTCCAATCTGGGGGTATTGGGTAACACTCCTTGGCCGGAAGGCCGTGAGTATAAAAAGACAGGAAACTCCGATGGTGTAGTAAGGTAAGTATAAAAAAGCCTTTATTGCTTTGAAATGTGTAAGCAAGTGGAAACGACCGCAAAATACATTAAAAATAGCCGGCAAGCTTAAAAACAAACAAGATACGAATGCCCGTGTACCGGGGTCACGTGGGGCCTAATGGCGTCAGCACGTCGTAGCACCGCTAAGCTGAAGTTAGAAGCTGATTGGTTAACATGCACAGCTGCCCCAGATTTTGCACTGTCCAGTTTTAGTAAATTAACCCCACAGTGTCTTCTGAACTAAAAACTGACAGCTGTTTGTAGTTTTGCAAAAGAATCCTACAGTGTATAAAGTTTGTATCAAAGTTATAGAGTGATTATGTGCAGAAGTACTAGCAATTATGTCATATTATAGAATACTCGGATGGTAATTTTTATTGCTGCTAATAATACTCTTGTTTTTTTTTTTTTTTTTTTTTTACTGACTACTGTACCACCTTTTCAGCACTTGCTTGCTGTGGTGGTGAAAGGGATTAAAGGGCTTGGAATTTACAACGAGGTCCTGAGATTTTGGATTGCAGAATTTATATATATATTGTGAGGGGGTTAGCTCGGCAGCGGGTGTGTGTGACCCCCGGGATGGGCTCCCCACACAAAAACAGGCCCAGCAAACGGAGGTTGTGGTTTTCAAAATCAAAAAGGTGCGGTTTATTTTCTATTTACAGTGACAAAACACAGCAAAGCAAAAGAAACATAAATAAAATAAATCCTGGTCAACTTGACCTCTGAGTAAACATACAGGTTTCCTAACTAACAACTGGGATCAGCCTAGTGCTGTCCTAGTCCCTAAGTCCCTGGTTTTTAAATGTCCAAGCAAATAGCCACACAGGCTTTGTCTCACCGCACAGGGGTTCACTCTCCCTAGACAGTCCACACAGGTCTGGTTCCAGGCATGAGCAAACACCTAATGAATCTGGGAGTTCTTATAGAGGCCTAAATGAGCTGACAAGCTTCAGCTGGTCTCATCAACTCCCTGTCTGCACGACGCCCCACACTCTCCCTAGAGGTATGAGTCCTCCATGAGCCCACTAGCCTCAGCTGGGCTTATACAACTCTCCACCTAGTTGTATAAGTCGGCGTAAAGCCTGAATCTGGGCGAAATATATCTACCCCCCTGGATGCAACCAGGTGACTTTACCTTCCTGCTGTCACATACCCCCCCCTCTTGTTTTAACCTCGGGGTTGGAACACCAGCAATCAGGCATTCATGTACTCGAGACAAAGCATCCACATTCCCCATTTGAACGCCAGGGCGATGCTTTACTGTGAAGTTGAATTCCTGGAGGGCCAGGAACCACCTATTCACTCTTCTATTTGTTTCCTTGTTTTGAGCCATCCACTTTAACGGAGCGTGATCCGTAACCATGTCAAAGTGCCTACCTAGCAGGTAGTACCAAAGGGAATCTAGAGCCCACTTCACCGCTAAACACTCCTTTTCAACGGTGGCGTAATTTACCTCATGGGACTTCAACTTCCTGCTGAGGTAAATGACTGGGTGCTCTTCCCCGTTCCAGACCTGGGACAATACTGCTCCTAACCCCACATCTGACGCATCACTTTGTACGACAAAGTCTTTAGAGAAGTCGGGTGAGTACAACACTGGCTGGCTACATAAGGCTTGTTTCAAGAATTGGAATGCTGCCTCAGCCTCGGGGGTCCATTTAATCATGACCGACCCCTTTCCCCTTCGTCAGGTTGGTTAGGGGCACAGCCTTAGAAGCAAAGTGGGGAATGAATCGCCGATAATACCCAGCGATTCCCAGAAAGGCTCGTACCTGCTTCTTGCTGTTGGGACGTGGCCAACTCTGGATGGCCTCGACTTTGTTGAGTTGGGGTTTTATTACTCCCCTCCCAATGGTGTACCCAAGATATTTGGCCTCCTCCTGCCCAATGGTACACTTCTTGGGGTTAGCCGTAAACCCCGCTTCCCGAACAGAGTCCAGGACTGCTTGCACTTTTGGCAGATGTGAGGCCCAATCTGTGCTATGGACAATTACGTCATCCAGGTAAGCCGCAGCATACTTCCGATGGGGCCTCAGCATCTGGTCCATTTTCCGCTGGAATGTGGCCGGCGCATTCTGTAACCCGAACGGCATTCTTTTATATTGGAACGCCCCGTCTGGGGTTACAAATGCGGTTTTCTCTTTGGCCGACTTGGCCAGGGGGATTTGCCAATACCCTTTTGTGAGGTCAAGAGTCGTCATGTATCGGGCTGTTCCCAGCCGGTCGATCAACTCATCTATACGTGGCATGGGGTAGGTCAAATTTTGTAACTTTGTTCAACTGACGAAAATCGTTACAAAATCGCCAGCTCCCATCCGGTTTAGGCACCAACACAATGGGACTAGACCAATCACTTTGGGACTCCTCTATCACCCCTAAGTTCAGCATTTTCTGTACTTCCTCCCGTATTGCCTCCCGTCGGGCCTCTGGGATCCGATAGGGTTTTAACTTCACCCTTTCACCGGGCGGGGTAATGATGTCATGCTCTACCCCAGATGTTTGTCCCGGCAGCTCAGAGAATACCTCCTTGTTGCGAAGCACAAACTCCTTAACCTCCTGTTGTTGGGGTTGTGACAAGGTGGCTGCTATTCCAACCTCAGGAATCACGCAACCAGTTTGAGCTGGTGACCAAGTGTCTGCCACTAGGGACTCTCTATCCCTCCAGGCTTTCAACAGATTAACGTGATAGATCTGTTCGGGCTTTCGCCTTCCTGGTTGTCTGACCTTGTAATTCACTTCGCTCACTTTTTCCATTATCTCATAGGGGCCTTGCCATTTGGCAAGGAATTTACTTTCAACCGTAGGGACAAGTACCAGTATCCTATCCCCCGGGGAAAAGGTACGGGTCTTGGCTCCACGGTTGTACACTCTCTGCTGTGCTAACTGCGCTTGGGCCAAATGTTCCTTCACGATGGGCATTACCTGTGCAATTCGGTCTTGCATCAGGGCGACATGCTCAATCACACTCCTGTGGGGAGAACTCTCACTTTCCCAAGTTTCCTTGGCAATATCCAACAGCCCTCTTGGGTGTCTCCCATACAGTAACTCAAAGGGGGAGAATCCCGTAGAGGATTGGGGCACCTCCCTAATAGCAAACATCAGATAAGGAAGTAGACAGTCCCAATCCTTTTCATCTCTATCCACCACTTTCTTCAACATTTGTTTTAGGGTTTTGTTGAATCTTTCAACCAGCCCATCGGTTTGGGGGTGATACACAGATGTACGTAATTGCGTCACTTTGAACAATTTACACAGCTCCTTCATAACCCGGGACATAAAGGGTGTACCTTGGTCCGTAAGCAGTTCTTTACAAATACCCACCCGGCTAAACACAAGAGATAGCTCTTTGGCTATGGTTTTGGCCGAGGTATTTCGGAGAGGGATCGCTTCTGGATAACGGGTGGCATAGTCCATTATAACTAATATGTACTGGTGCCCCCTAGCGGACTTGATTATAGGCCCTACCAAATCCATGGCGATCCTCTCAAACGGGACCTCAATGATGGGTAGAGGGACCAGCGGGCTACGGAAATGTGGCATCGGGGCCGACCTCTGACACACAGGGCAGGAGGAACAATAATTTTCTATGTCCTTCATCACCCCCGGCCAATAGAATCTCTGTAATACCCTCTCTCGGGTTTTCTCTGTCCCCAGATGACCTCCAAGAATGTGCCCATGGGCCAACTCCAACACCAACTTCCTGTAAGGTTTGGGCACCACAAGCTGCTCAACGGTTTCTTCTGCCCTTTTTGCCACCCGATACATAGGTCCTTCTCTACGCTGAAGTATGGGTAAGTGCAGGTATTATCTGGGTTCACTAACTCGCCATCTATTTTCACTACGTTTTCCCGTGCCTTTATTAGGGCGGGGTCTTTCAACTGTTCTGTGGCAAAGTTTTCCCTGTGAACCTCAAGATCAGAAAACTCCACAGACGGTAGGTTTTCGTCTGAGGAGGTGGGCTCCTCTCCAGTTTCTTGAGTCTCCCCTGCCAATACTGATAAGGGAAATTCCGGAGAGTCCTCACCACTCTCAGGGGAGTTCTGGCTATCACATTCCTGGTACATAGGGGCACCAGTGGGGGGCTCAGGATCATCCCACGGTTCCCAGAACTTCGGAAAATCCCTTCCCACAATGGCGTCATGCGGTAACTGAGATACTAAGCCCACTGGATGAGAGAGGGTACCTTTGGGGGTCTCGAAACACACTGTAGTCACTGGATACTCTCGGGTGTCCCCATGCACACAAATAACAGCTACCTTGCTATTCCCAAAGACCTCTGTTTTAACTAACTCAGCCTTTATCAGGGTCACAAGGCTACCTGAATCCAGCAATACCACAACATTTCTACCATTAACACACATTTTGCATAAATGTTTCTCAGTTCCTCGAATGGCAGTGCATGCGACTGTCGCACACAGCGACTGACGTCTGCCCGTCAGAAAGTCACACTGCATGGGTTCCTCCACAACCGGGCAATTGGCTGCAATATGTCCCGCTTGCCGGCAGCGGTAGCAAACGATCCTTCTTGCCGCCTCTTGAGCCGCTGATTTCCCAGGCTGTTCTCGCCAAACTTGGGGTAGAGCTCCCACCCTCTCACTCTCTCCACCCTCACCCCTTGGAATCCTCTTATCCGCCCCTGGGGATGGTCTGGTCTTAGGGTGGAAAGTCCGAGTGTCTCTGGAAGAGGCCGTCAGGTTCTCTGTAGCCAAGTATTTCTCCACACGATCCACAAGACCATCGGCCGTCTCTGGGTCTCCATGGCTTACCCACTTTTGGATGGCAGTAGGAAGAGCTCTCAAAAACCGATCCATTACAACACGTTCCACAATCTTTGGTGCGGACAAAGTCTCTGGCTGTAGCCACTTTCTGCTCAGGTGAATGAGATCATACATTAGAGACCTGGGGGGTTTTCCAAGCTGGAAAGTCCAGTTATGCACACGCTGAGCCCGGACAGCCTGGGTGACACCCAGCCTTGCCAAAATTTCAGCTTTTAGCATCACATAGTCTTTTGCTTGGTTAGGCTCTAGGTCATAGTAAGCTTTCTGCGATTCACCAGTTAACAGAGGAGCCACCAGTCCAGCCCACTGCTCCTCAGGCCACTTTTCTCTTTCAGCGGTCCTTTCAAATGTGGTCAAAAATACCTCTGGATCATCCTCTCCAGTCATTTTTGTCAATAAACGACTCACCCCAAAGGACGCGGTATTAGTGGGACGGCTTTCCTCACTGGTCTGCGGACGTTGCTGCATTACTGCTTCCATTTGTTGTAGTCTCTGCTCTTGCTTCTGTAACAGGTCTATGAAGCGGGCCTCAGATTGCTGCTGGGCTTGTTGCTGAGCTTCCAGACTCTGTTGGTGAGCTTGCTGCTGGGCTGCAAGGCTCTGTTGATGAGCTTGCTGCTGGGCTGCAAGGCTCCTTTGCAAACCTGCATTTGTCTGCTGTTGATTGGCATTTGCTAGAGCCAGCTGTTTCAGTATCTCCTCCATGCTGGCTTAAAAAAAACTACCTGCATTCTCCACCAACTGTGAGGGGGTTAGCTCGGCAGCGGGTGTGTGTGACCCCCGGGATGGGCTCCCCACACAAAAACAGGCCCAGCAAACGGAGGTTGTGGTTTTCAAAATCAAAAAGGTGCGGTTTATTTTCTATTTACAGTGACAAAACACAGCAAAGCAAAAGAAACATAAATAAAATAAATCCTGGTCAACTTGACCTCTGAGTAAACATACAGGTTTCCTAACTAACAACTGGGATCAGCCTAGTGCTGTCCTAGTCCCTAAGTCCCTGGTTTTTAAATGTCCAAGCAAATAGCCACACAGGCTTTGTCTCACCGCACAGGGGTTCACTCTCCCTAGACAGTCCACACAGGTCTGGTTCCAGGCATGAGCAAACACCTAATGAATCTGGGAGTTCTTATAGAGGCCTAAATGAGCTGACAAGCTTCAGCTGGTCTCATCAACTCCCTGTCTGCACGACGCCCCACACTCTCCCTAGAGGTATGAGTCATCCATGAGCCCACTAGCCTCAGCTGGGCTTATACAACTCTCCACCTAGTTGTATAAGTCGGCGTAAAGCCTGAATCTGGGCGAAATATATCTACCCCCCTGGATGCAACCAGGTGACTTTACCTTCCTGCTGTCACAATATATATATATATATATATATATATATATATATATATATATATATATGTAGCGGCCTCACCCCTCTCCCTTTTCTTTATCGGTCATATGGCTGTTGTCTAGGGGTTCCTGGGAGAGAGAGATGATACACACCACGGCCCATGTCATCCGTAACCAAGATGTGAAGGCCTAAAGCTTGGGCTTTTGTGTAGGTGTCCTAGAGTCAAGTCCAGTCCTTCGTCCCTGACTCCTTTGCTTTAGTAACCCAAGTTCCACACAGTGAATAGGTACAACTCAGTTTTATTCTTCTTGCCAAGCAATAAAACAATCTTTCTCCTTTGGAAAATGAGGGGGACAGATCGAGGCACAATCCTTTCCCTCTTTGCTGCTGCCCACTGTGCTGTCACCAGTGGTGAATAGTCACTGCCACTGACTAGGTAATATAGAATGTGAATTTACCTTTGCTCACTTTGCCCCTGTCAGGGGAAGAAATCCGTCCAAGGGAGAAGTGGAGGCCTCTCCGTCACCAGCGATGCTGCGCCGGACTCTCCGGAGAAGTTACTGCGCACCAGTCCTCATGAACTCAGACACGGGCACCCAAGGCATCAGGGCCCCCTCGGATTCCTCCACCCTCGCGGAACTCAGTCGAAGGTACTGAGCCCCAGGCGTCCGCCATAGTACCTCACCCCAGGCTAAAGGTGCCTGAGATGGACTCCATCTCTGCTCCAGCTAGGCCAAGGGCGCCTAGGCCTGGAACACTGGACCGCCAGCACTCAAGCTGAAGGTGCCTGGGCGCAGCCACGTCCTCCGACTCTCCCCAAAATCCGGGTCTCCACCCCTTTTATGACCTCTTCCTTTGCCTCACAGCGGGTTCCCCGCCCCGCTGCACCAGCTCCAGGGCCCCAGGCAACAGCGCCACCCAGGGACCCCAAGGAACCTCACACCACCAGAGTCCTCACATAATTCAAATACCCGCTACACATATATATATATATATATATATATATATATATATATATATATATATATATATATATACATATATACAGTCAGGTCCATAAATATTGGGACATCGACACAATTCTAATCTTTTTGGCTCTATAAACCACCCCAATGGATTTGAATTGAAACGGACAAGATGTGCTTTAACTGCAGACTTTCAGCTTTAATTTGAGGGTATTTACATCCAAATCAGGTGAACGGTGTAGGAATTACAACAGTTTTTATATGTGCCTCCCACTTTTTAAGGGACCAAAAGTAATGGGACAATTGGCTGCTCAGCTGTTCCATGACCAGGTGTGTGTTATTCCCTCAATATCCCATTTACAAGGAGCAGATAAAAGGTACAGAGTTCATTTCAAGTGTGCTATTTTCATTTGGAATCTGTTGCTTTCAACTCTCAATATGAGATCCAAAGAGCTGTCACTATCAGTGAAGCAAGCCATCATTAGGCTAAAAAAACAAAACAAACCCATCATAGAGATAGCAAAAACATTTGGTGTGGCCAAATCAACTGTTTGGAACATCCTTAAAAAGAAAGAACGCACCAGTGAGCTCAGCAACACCAAAAGACCTGGAAGACCACGGAAAACAACTGTGGTGGATGACCGAATAATTATTTCCCTGGTGAAGAAAACACCCTTCACAACAGTTGGCCAGATCAAGAACACTCTCCAGGAGGTAGGTGTATGTGTGTCAAAGTCAACAATCAAGAGAAGACTTCACCAGAGTGAATACAGAGGGTTCACCACAAGATGGAAACCATTGGTGAGCCTCAAAAACAGGAAGGCCAAATTAGAGTTTGCCAAACAACATCTAAAAAAGCCTTCACAGTTCTGGAACAACATCCTATGGACAGATGAGACCAAGATCAACTTGTACCAGTGTGATGGGAAGAGAAGAGTATGGAGAAGGAAAGGAACTGCTCATGATCCAAGGCATACCACCTCATCAGTGAAGCATGGTGGTGGTAGTGTCATGGCGTGGGCATGTATGGCTGCCAATGGAACTGGTTCTCTTGTATTTATTGATGATGTGACTGCTGACAAAAGCAGCAGGATGAATTCTGAAGCGTTTCGGGTAATATTATCTGCTCATATTCAGCCAAATGCTTCAGAACTCATTGGACGGTGCTTCACAGTGCAGATGGACAATGACCCGAAGCATACTGCGAAAGCAACCAAAGAGTTTTTTAAGGGAAAGAAGTGGAATATTATGCAATGGCCAAGTCAATCACCTGACCTGAATCCGAGTGAGGCATGGGCACAGTGAGGCATGCACATGGACACAGTGAGGCAAAGTGAGGCACAGTGAGTCATGCAGATGGACACCCTAGGCTTTAGCCTCGTATACACGGCCGAGAATCTCGTCAGGAAAAACACGTAGTTTTTCCTGACGAGATTCAACAAGATTCTTGTCCCGGCCGAGTGTACACGCATACGATTCAAAAGAACCGCCGTTCTTTTGAATGGCACGAACGATGGGACATCATCGACTACGACGAGCGTGCGCTCGTCACATTCGATGTCGTCGCCGCCATCTTGCTATACCCTACCTATGCCTAGGAAGCTACCGCGCATGTGTCGAAGTCATTTCGAGCATGCGCGGGTTTCCACGGCGACAGGTAAGTGTACACACTCTCAGGTTTCTCGTCGGGAAACAGGCCAATGAGAATCCCGACGAGAAAATAGAGAGCAGGTTCTCTTTTTCTCGTCGAGATTCTGGCCAGTTTTCCTGACGAGAAACCTGAAAGCCTCGTACACACAATAGAATTGTCATACCTCAAACAGTCATTTTATATATCCAGTACCGCAATGGTTTGTCTCTTTGTAGTCTAGGAAGTTGTCTTCCCTGTCTACCCCTGAGAACATACCAGATTTACAGAATTTTCTACAAAAAACAGACTATAAATATTGGGTCAACAATTCACATCAGTTGTGAATTCAGTTAATAGACAGCTTTGTTTGAATGCAGACACTGATTATCCGGTGAGATTTCTGTCAGCGATTTTGAACTTATTTTTGTGTTTCACATGGCCCAGAAATTCCAGTTCCGCTTAAACCAGTGAAGCCTCATACACACGCACGGTTTTCTCGGCAAGAAAACTGCTGGGAGAGCTTTTTGCCGTGAAAACCGTGCGTGTGTATGCTTTCTCGGTGAGAAAACTGCAGGGAATCCCAACGAGAAAAATAGAGAACCTGCTCTCAATTTTCTCGTCGGGATTCTCGGCAGAGTGTTTCCTGACGAGAAAACCGTGAGTGTGTATGCTTACCTGTCCCCAGGTAAACCCGCGCGTGCTCGAAAAGACTTTGACGCACGCGCGGTAGCATGCAAGGGCAGTGTAGGGTGTAGATGGCGGCGACGGCATTGAATGTGACGAGAGCAGGCTCGCCGTAGTCGAAGACGTCACCACGTTCTTGCCATTCAAAAGAACGGCGGTTCTTTTGAATGGCCGTCTGTATGCACGGCTTGGCAAGGAAAGCTTGCCAGGAATCCCGTCAGGATGACGGTATTCCCGGCCGTGTGTACGAGGCTTTAGGCTCAATGCACACTAGCTTAAAAAAACTTTGCTTCTACAGTTTTGTGTTCTGCCTTTAGAAGTAGCTCAATGTTCTCCTACGTGTCCATGCATATTAGGACGTTAAGAGACATATTTTGAGTTTAACGTTTAGAAGAAGAAAAAAAAAAAACATCTGGTTTGCGTTTGTGATTGGAGCTTGGAGGCAGAAAAAATGTAAAACTTAAAACTCTCCTAAACTTGTCTAAACTTTGTACAAAAAATGCTCTATAAGAGCGTTTTTTACTCCCAAGAGAACAGATGTTTTTTTAAGCCCAGTGTGCATGGAGCCTAACACTGGATGATCACCCAATAATTCCGGTTGAGCTTGTATATTATCCGCTTAATAACAAGGAGGTAAGAAATGGGTACTCTTACCGTTCGCCGAGGACACACACGTCAGCGACGGTGTATCAGTCATGCATAGACCAGGTATCGTGGGATCAGCTTCCACGTAGTGATGTTCAAGGAGGAAACGCTGGATGTCTCAACAAACATTATCACCATCATGGACTATCTACCATAGATGCGGAGTGTAGGATCTCACCGACCCGGAGTATATGGTATCCAAAAGGAATTCCATGATGGTGATAACGTTTGTTGAGACATCCAGCATTTCCTCCTTGAACATCACTACTTGGAAGCTGATCCCACGATACCTGGTCTATGCATGACTGATACACCGTCGCTGATGTGTGTGTCCTCGACGAACGGTAAGAGTACCCATTTATTACCTCCTTGTTGTTAAGCGGATAATATACAAGCTCAAGGTCTACAGGGGGATATACAGTGTATACAGCATGCCTACCACGTTGATACAACTAAAATCTCCATTTCTTGTTCCTCCATTTCAAAGTGAACTTACCCATTTTGATCCTATCAAGAACTCATTCTTACATTGTACCACATATGTTGTTTTGGGTTAGCACTACAGATTTCAGATCTTGGTTCACCCACTGAGTTCATCCAGTGTTGATTATCACCGTTTTTTACATAAGGCACCTTATTAGTGCCTCCTCACCTCATCATATTTTCTTTTGTCATTTCTTGGTTTCCTTTTGGAACTTTTTGTGCACTTGGACATTTCATTTGATATGTCTTATCATTACTAGCACTGCATTTTTTGTTTTTTCATACTGAAATTTAGCATAGAGTACAAAACAGATGAATGGCGACTTTTCATCAACTCTTGTAAAAGAAGACTAAAAGCTGTTCTTTTCCATTATGGGGACAAGTATGCCTCTGTACTCACTCGGTACATCTCAAAGAAGGTTATGAGAATTTAGAAATAGTTCTCACAAAGATAAAATATAATGACCTTGACTGGGTGATTTGTGGAGACCTTAAATTATTTGAAAGAAGAGCTCTAGGACCTGAAAACATGCATATTTTGTGTAAAAATCCTGTTTACCCAAAGAAAATACTGCTGCCACCTCTTCATATTTATTAAGGCATTACACAAAAGTGGAAAATGCTTTAGATACCTCTGAAAGAAACATCTGAAGACTGCAGTCAGATGAAAAATTCTAGTCTACAGTGACCGAAATTGAAAAAAAGGCCTGGAGTTCCTTCAAAAGCGTGGTTACTAAGTTCCTTGGGAAAAATAAGAACAAAGAATTTGCACTAGTTGAAAACATGCTGGAAAAATCTAAACTTTTGGATGCTCAATGAGTGTTAAAATGTATTTCTTGAATGCGCACTTGGAGATTTTCACAGAAAATCCAAGTGCAGTAATTAAGGAACAAGGAGAATGTTTCCATCAGGACAATAAGGAGATGGAAAGGAGCTAGCAAGGCTGGTGGAATGTTAATATGATGGGGAATTATTGCTGAATGCTGCATTCTGAAAATCCTGAAGCAGCACACATAGGATAACCACTTGACAACCGCAATATGTATATATACGTTGCGGGTTGCAAGTAAGGATTACCGGGTTTATGGCTGAAGCAAAAATTGATAAAAAAAATACAAATTAAAAGGGACAGTGTGAAAAGATTTTTTTTTTTAAAAGCGCTCCATACTTGTGCACAGAAGCGAACACATATGTAAGTTACTCACGCATATGTAAACAATGTTAGAACCACACATGTGAGGTATCGCTGTGAACATTAGAGTGAGAGCAATAATTATAGCTCTAGACCTCCTCTGTAACTCTAAATAGGTAATCTATTAGAATTTTTTAAAGAGTCGTCTATGGAGATTTAAGTTCCGTACTCTGTCGCCATTCCACAAGCGTGCCCACTTTTAAAGAGTGACATGTTAGATGTCTATTTACTTGGCGTAACATCATCTTTAAAATTTTACAAACAAAAATTGGGGTATATATTATGTTTTTTTTTTTTTTGTAAAATAAAAAAATATATATATTATATATATATATATATATATATATATATGTAGCAATACCCCCACAGGGGCCGCTGGTTTAAGATTTGGGTCTGCCGTTACCTTACTGTTCACCACGTCCGTCCTAGGGGTCTTCCTTGAAGAGTTGTTCACAAATGTCTCCACCAAACACTTAAGCCTAGTACACACGGCCGAGAATCTCGTCAGGAAAAAACCTGTCGTTTTTCCTGACGAGATTTTTGACAAGAATCTTGTCCCGGCCGAGTGTACACACGTACAATTCAAAAGAACCGCCGTTCTTTTGAATGGCACGAACACGGTGACGTCATCGACTACGACGAGCATGCGCTCTTCACATTCGATGCCGTCGCCGCCATCTTGCTTCACCCTACCTATGCCTTGGAAGCTACCGCGCATGTGTCAAAGTCATTTCGAGCATGCATGGGTTTCCACGGCGACAGGTAAGTATACACACGCTTGGGTTTCTCGTCGGGAAACAGGCCAACAAGAATCCCGACGAGAAAATAGAGAGCAGGTTCTCTATTTTTCTCGTCGAGATTCTGAGCAGTTTTCTTGACCAGAAACCTGAAAGCCTCGTACACACGGACGGTTTTCTTGGCAAGAAATCTCTCCCAGCAGTTTTCTTGTTGTTTCTTGACGAGAAAATCGGCCGTGTGTACGAGGCCTTTGTCTCTTTTTCTCAAGGGTTTTATTAAAGAACTTCCAGACAGAGGGATGGAGGGTTAGGGGAGATTCAGGTACCTTGCTTGCGGATCACAGGTATTTTCCTAATCCAGAGGACAAACAGCTTCCACACTGGATATAGGTACCACCGGATAGGCCTCTCTCACTGACCTAGCAGCCGGTGCGAGCTCGTTCAAAAGTCTCTGCCACAGACTTGGGTAACCACACACTTGGTAAAGTTCTGAACACATAGCACACAGTACCAGGATCTTTCAGCCAGGCCGGCAGCACTGTTAGGTAAATTTCCATCCGGATGCGTCCTCCAATTAAGTCGTCAATTGCTCGGTCCTTTCCCGCAGGCAAGGTGACACAGGACCATCTCTGGATCTGTAGGCCCCAGAAACTCCTGGGCCTACTCTCAGCAACGGAGCCTCGGGGATCTGCAGGCCCCGAGGCAGAAAACAGCTAACACATTCCTGAGGCCAGGAGGGCCGTCAGGTCAGGATCGGAAGACCCCGAAAAAACGGTGTCTGCTCCTTAAGTACCCTCTCCCAGAATGCACAGCGGGGTGACCAATCCCACTGAGCTGCTTCTGAGCAAGAGGTACCCAATACATCCAGCCTGCTGCATTTCCATCCCTGACCGGTGGTGACAGTGACACCCACAGTCAGGTGGAATATGTGCAACTCAGCTGAACTGGAACAGAGACCCAAAATTTGGTACAATTATTCTGAGCTAAACTACAGCTCAAACAACTAAATTTACACTAGCGCCTACCCAACAGGAGCAAGGCACTACATATATATATATTATATATATATATATATATATATATATATATATATATATACACACACACACACACATTTATATATATATATATATATATATATATATATATAGTGTGTGTGTGTATATATATATATACACACATACATACACACACACTCATATATACATACACACATACATACAGTGCCCTAAAAAAGTATTCATACCCCTTGAAATTGTACACATTTTGTCATGTTATAACCAAAAACGTAAATGTATTTTATTGGGATTTTATGTGATAGACCAACACAAAGTTTCACATAATTGTGAATTGGAAGGAAAATTATGAATGGTTTTTAATATTTTTTTACAAATAAATATGTGAAAAGTGTGGCGTGCATTTTGTATTCAGCCCCCTTTACTCTGATACCCCTAACTAAAATCTAGTGGAACCAATTGTCTTTAGAAGTCACCTAAATAGTAAATAGAGTCCACCTGTGTGCAATTTAATCTCAGTATAAATACAGCTGTTCTGTGAAGCCCTCAGAGGTTTGCTAGAGAACCTTAGTGAACAAACCACATCATGAAGGCCAAGGAACACACCAGACAGGTCAGGGATAAAGTTGTGGAGAAGTTTAAAGCAGGGTTAGGTTATAAAAAATTATCCCAAGCTTTGGACATCTCACAGAGCACTGTTCAATCCATCGTCTGAAAATTGAAAGAGTATGGCACGAGTGCAAACCTACCAAGACATGGCCGTCCACCTAAACTGACAGGCCGGGCAAGAAGAGCATTAATCAGAGAAGCAGCCAAGAGGCCCATGGTAACTCTGGAGGAGCTACAGAGATCCACAGATCAGGTTGGAGAATCTGTCCACAGGACAACTCTTAGGCCTCGTACACACGGCCGAGATTCTCGTTGAAAAAAACATGTCGTTTTTTTCGACGAGATTCTTGGACAAGAAACTTGTCCCGGCCGAGTGTACACACGCTCGTTTCAAAGAACCCGCGGTTCTTTGAAAGGAGTGTACGCGGTGACGTCATCGACTACGTCGAGCATGCGCTCGTCACATTCAATGCCGTCGCCGCCATCTTGGTATACCCTACGTATGCCTAGGAAGCTACCGCGCATGCGTCGAATTCATTTCGAACATGCGCGGGCTTCCGGGCGGACAGGTAAGTGTACACACACTCACTTTTCTCGTCGAGAAACATGCCGAGGAGAATCTCGACGAGAAAATAGAGAGCAGGTTCTCTATTTTCTCGTCGAGGTTTCTTGTCGGTTTTCTCGACGAGAAACCCGCTAGCAGCGTACACACGACCGATTTACTCGGCAAGACCTCTCTGCCAGCAAGTTTCTTGCTGGTTCTTGCCGAGAAAATCGGTCGTGTGTACGAGGCCTTAGTTGTGCACTATCTGGCCTTCATGGAAGAGTGGTAGGAAGAAAGCCATTGTTGAAATAAAGCCATAAGAAGTTCCGTTTGCAGTTTGTGAGAAGCCATGTGGGGGACACAGCAAACATGTGAAAGAAGATGCTCTGGTCAGATGAGACCAAAATTAAACCTTTTGGACTCAAAGCAAAAAACACTATGGGGTTGATTTACTAAAGGAAAATCCACTTTGCACTTGAAAGTGCACATGGAAGTGCAGTCGCTGTAGATCACTGTAAATCTGAGGGGAAGCTCTGAAATTAGGGGAAGCTCTGCTGATTTTATCATCCAATCATGTGCAAGCTAAAATGCTATTTTTTATTTTCCTTGCATGTCCCCCTCGGATCTACAGCATCTGCACTTCCATGTGCACTTTCAGTGGACTTTCAAGTGCAAAGTGGATTTTCCTTTGGTAAATCAACCCCTATGTGTGGTTTTTCCCTACTAGGGATCTCACGAACTGTTATTTAATACACATATCACTCACTTTTTTAATTTAAATTTTCTTTTTACGGCCCCAATTTGTTTTTTGCAATCACATATGCTTATCCATATATTACAGCCTGATGCATGACCGTTCTTTGGCGGGTTGCCTGTTAGGCTGTCTGTTGCCTGACATACCATCTCGGCTCCCGGAAAAGATGTTACCCATGTGGGGATACTCATGACCCTCAGTATCAATTGCACATGGTACAAGTATTATATAGGGTGTTTACCCTTTATTTTTATAAATTATTTTATTTTTGTATATATTTTTCACACTTGTGACTATATTAGACCAACTAGAATTGCATAATATATCATTTACAGAGATATCTTACACATTTACACGCTTTCTCCTGATGAGTGACATCATGTCACGAAACACATTGAGCCAACAGGTGTCATGTTTAAATTGTATACTGTATCCTACCACATCACTGTGGATTCTGTTCATGCATTAGGTTTTAGACTATATTCCAATCGTGTGCTATCAAATTTTGGGCTTTTCTATATGTATCTTGTGCTATCCCTTTTTTGGATTATTTCTGAATCATGTATTTATGTATGAAATAAAGTTTTTCAGTCAATATATTTACTCTATGCAGGTATTTAATTATGTGTGTAGTATATCAATTTTCTATATAATTTGAATTATTACGAGAGAAAAATGTCCTACATTTTTACACATATTATAGATATGTTATTTATAACTCCACACAACATTTGACCCTCTGCGTACTTCATTCAAAGTCCCACTTCCTTGTTCTCCCTTGTATGTGGTTCTACAAACTATCGATTAAGAGGGGCTGAATACAAATGCACGCCACTCTTTTCGCATATTTATTCGGAAAAGAAAAATGAAAACCCATTTATCATTTTCCTTCCACCTCACAATTATGTGCCACTTTGTGTTGGTCTATCACATAAAATCCCAATAAAATACATTTATGTTTTTGGCTGTAACATGACAAAATGTGGAAAATTTCAAGGGGTATGAATACTTTTGCAAGGCACTGTGTATAAATATATATATATACATATATATATATATATATATATATATTCTAAGTAATTTTCTAGGAAAAAATACTGATTTAAACTTGTAAACAACGAATGTCAGAAAAGGCCTTGTCGGCAAATGGATAAGCAACAGTTGCAACTTAACTTGTGAAGGAAAAGGGGACTTTAAGATGAAAATAACCTACTTTTTTAGCTTTTGTAAATATTTTCAAAGTTAGCCAAAAAATTGGTTTTATGTGATAATTTGTCATTACGAATTTACATATTACAACATAAATATGTCAACGCAAGTTGTGAAAAAAACTGTACATGGTGGAGCAAGTCTGAGGTCATTTTCGGATTTAGAACCCTATATTGTATAAAATCAGCATACATTAAAAAAAAAAAATTATGACCCTCAGTTTTGCAGACCTGTGTTATGGATAAGCCTGCATTGGCTGCTAAAATCTTCATTCAGAAAACAACTATACTAAAAATGAACATACCATATATCCATCACAGTTTTATACTATTGCTATGCGAGTATGATTCTACATGTCCATGATCGGCCAAAACACCACCCTTCTATGTCTTATACCCAGAGGCGTATCTAATGAAAATGGCGCCTATGGCAAGCACTGAAACTGCGCCCTTGTCAAAACATAAATGCGTCCTTACCAGCACCCATAAATGCAGTAACATCAGCACCCATAATTGCAGTAACATCAGCACCCATAGAAGCGGTAATAGCACACATAAATGCAATAATATCAGCACCCATAAATGCGGTAACAGCACCCATAAATGCAGTAATATCAGCACCCATAAAAGCGGCCTTACCAGCACCCATAAATGCGGCCTTAGCAGCACCCATAAATGCAGTAATATCAGCACCCATAAATGCAATAACATCAGCACCCATAAATGCGGCCTTACCAGCACCCATAAATGCAGTAATATCAGCACCCATAAATGCAGTAACACCAGCACCCATAAATGCAGTAACACCAGCACCCATAAATGCAGCAGCCTTACCAGCACCCATAAATGCAGCAGCCTTACCAGCACCCATAAATGCAGCCTTACCAGCACCCATAAATGCAGCCTTACCAGCACCCATAAATGCAGCCTTACCAACACCCATAAATGCAGCCTTACAAGCACCCATAAATGCAGCCTTACAAGCACCCATAAATGCAGCCTTACCAGCACCCATAAATGCAGCCTTACCAGCACCCATAAATGCAGCCTTACCAGAACCCATAAATGCAGTAACATCAGCACCTATAAATGCGGAGGAATCGTGCGATGTATGGGCACTTAGCAGGAGGGAGAGAGACAGAGAGCGGCCTCCATGGGGGCGGATCATGAGATGTACGGGCACAGCACTGGGCAGAAAGGCAGAGTGGAACGGAACATCAGAGACAGTGACTGCGCGCAGTGGTACACAGACAGGTCACACTCACTGGCAGTGGCACTGTGATGATCAGGGACACGCAGCGGTGCAGGGGATGTTTCCTCATAATGGATACAGTCCTCCGCCACTGCTGCGCCAGCGCCTCTGACACTGTACAGAGGGAGAGAGGGCGTAGGATCGCCAGCGGCCCTGTCTGCTTAGCACACACGCACAATCGCACATGATGTTGACTTTAAGGCCTCTTTTACACTGGGGCGGTGGGGGGGGCGTCGTTTACCGTTGTTTTCAAGGCGCTATTCAGCCGCTAGCAGGGCTCTTTTAACCCCTGCTAGCGGCCGAGAAAAGGTTGAAAAAAAACGCCCGCAAAGCGCCGCTTTGATTTCAATGGGCAGGGGCGCTTTAGGAGCCACTCCTACAGCGCCTCAAAGATGCTGCGTGCAGGACATTTTTTAATGCCCTGCTAGCACACCGCTCCAGTGTGAAAGCCCTCGGAGCTTTCACACTGGAGTGAATGGAGCCGCTCTTTCAAGGCGCTTTGCAGGCGCTATTTTTAGCGTTATAGCAACTGCAAAGCCCCTCAGTGAGAAAGGGGTCTTAGGCTGCTTTCACACTGAGGTGCTTTGCAGGTGCTACAGCGCTACAAAATTGTGCCTGCAAAGCGCCCTGAAAGAGCCTCTTTTCTCACTCCAATGTGAAAGCCCGAGGGTTTTTACACTGGAGCGGTGCGCTGGCAGGACGCTCAAAAAAGTCCTGATAGCCGCATCTTTGAGGCGCTGTAGGAACGGTGTACACACTGCTTCTAAAGTGCCCCTGCCCATTAAAATCAATGGGCAGCGCCGCCAAACCGCCAGCAAAGCGCCGCTGCAGTGGCGCTTTGCGGGCGGTTTTAACCCTTTTTGGGCCGCTAGCGGTGCGCTGGCAGGATGCTCAAAAAAGTCCTGGCAGCCGCATCTTTAAGGTGTCCCGCTAGCGACAGTGCTTTACCGCCGACGGCGCAGCGCCCCAGTGTGAAAATAGCCTAAGTCATCATGTGCCAGGCACAGGCCCAAACAGAAGCAAGCAGCCAATCAAACATAGTGCTTGCTCAATATGGATTAAATAAATTGTAATTATGCATAGCCATAGATATCATAAATAAAGTGATTTGTGCAACAGCAGGTACTACTTGCACAAATCACTTTATTTATGATAACTATGGCTATGCATAATTACAATTTATTTAATCCATATTGAGCAAGCAGTCACTACAGTATACATGATTGGCTGCTTGGCAGTTGGGCTGGCCTGGCACACATCATTAACACTGACTTGCAGTTTACTTTTAGTAAAGGGTTAAGCTACCCATATGAAGGAGACATTACTCATCTTATTTATGTCAGAGACAGAGATTCATACATGGGGTCATTATATACACTGTGAAAACTTTCTCTAATAAAAAAATGCTTTATTCATAATGTACACTGACTTGTTGTGACTATAGTACCTGCTTAAAGTTGCTGCCTGGCTTGGGGGTTCGGGTTCCTGAGTCCAATTGTCCAAAAACAACCTGTCAGTTCAGTTGAAGTTCTCCTCCTCAGCGACGGCGACCTCTCCTCACGTGACGTCACCGACCCGCTCGCGCAGAAGATGGAATCAGCGCAGAGGAGGAAAGCTCCGCCTCCGCCAGTTAGCCGAATGGCTGGAGACGCAGCAGTGGATGTTCCCACTCATCCACAAGCATGGGGGCGCCTGCGCCTCTCACTCACCTACACACTGTTATCCAGCCAAGTAAGTATACTTACAACTGAACTGTCATGCCGCCGCCGGGGGCTATAGTGCGGGAGGCGGCCCGCGGGAGGACAGGTGGGAATTTTTTTTTTTTTTTAGTTTATTTTGCCGCCCCCCCCCAGGGCGCCCATGGCACTTGCCATGGAGTGCCATACCCTGGATACGCCACTGCTTATACCCAGTACTGAAAATATAGCAAAACCCTTGAACTGGTTAACATCTTATTTGTATAAAGCCTATGCACATGGAATTTAAAAAAATACCACTTATTCAGGGGCTTATTGATCACATGGCTGCAAGTTCCGGCCTAAACAAATAGTAAATAGATCCGTTTTTAAAGCGGAGGTTCACCCAAAAGTGAACCTCCGCTTTTCGGAACCCCCCCCCCCCCCGGTGTTACATTTGGCACCTTTCAGGGGGGAGGGGGTGCAGATACCTGTATAAAACAGGTATATGCACAATTTCCGGGAGTTACAATGGTAACCAGTGAGGACGGCGCAGCGCGACTCGCGCATGCGCCGTAGGGAACCGGGCAGTGAAGCCGCAGCGCTTCACTTCCCGATTCCCTCACCGAGGATGTCGGCGGGGGAAGCCGAGAGCCGAGCGGTAGCTTGGCTTCGGCTGCCGACCTGGACAGGTAAGTGTCCTTTTTTTTAAAAGTCAGCAGCTGCATATTTGTAGCTGCTAGCTTTAAAAAAATAAAATTTACGGTGAACCTCCGCTTTAATGGGTAAAAATTGTCATGTTCTCAGACGCAGATTTTTGGAGTTTTGGTTATGGAACAGAACACAGTGCACGTACGCACCATTGTACATGTCTCTATTGAAAACAATGCAGCTGCGTTCAGATATGCAAAAAAAAAAAAAGGACGCAACTGTTTTTTTGTTTTGTTTTACGGGCACGTGAATGACGCCTTATACTTAGGATCTTCTTGACAGAAAGATCCTGAGAAAAAAAAAAATTTGTAAACACATGTACACGTAAAATTCTTCTTCATTGTCAGTGGTGCAATATATGCATGTATACGTGTGTAAACATGTCTATGCATATGTAAATTACTATACTCAAATGTAAAAAAAATATTTTTGGTTAACGGCTCTGTACTCATTGCTGTATTACTGATCTTTACACAGCTGTGTGCATTGTTCCATAGAGAACAATATACAGTATCTCACAAAAGTGAGTACACCCCTCCCATTTTTGTAAATATTTTATTATATCTTTTCATGTGACAACACTGAAGAAATGACACTTTGCTACAATGTAAAGTAGTGAGTGTACAGCTTGTATAACAGTGTAAATTTGCTGTCCCCTCAAAATAACTCAACACACAGCCATTAATGTCTAAACCGCTGGCAACAACACCCCTAAATGAAAATGTCCAAATTTTGCCCAAAGTTTCAATATTTTGTGTGACCACCATTATTTTCCAGCTCTGCCTTAACCCTCTTGGGCATGGAGTTCACCAGAGCCTCACAGGTTACCACTGGAGTCCTCCTCCACTCCTCCATGATGACATCAAGGAGCTGGTGGATGTTAGAGACCTTTGCGCTCCTCCGCCTTCCATTTAAGGATGCTCAATAGGGTTTAGGTCTGGAGACATGCTTGGCAAGTCCATCACCTTTACCCCCAGTTTCTTTAGCAAGGCAGTGGTTGTCTTGGAGGTGTGTTTGGGGTCGTTATCAAGTTGGAATTCTGCCCTGTGGCCCAGTCTCTGAAGGGAGGGGATCATGCTCTGCTTCAGTATGTCACAGTACATGTTGGAATTCATGGTTCTCTCAATGAACTGTAGCTCCCCAGTGCCGGCAGCACTCATGCAGCCCCAGACCATGACACTTCCACCATCATGCTTGACTGTAGGCAAGACACACTTGTCTTTGTACTCCTCACCTGGTTGCCACCACACACGCTTGACACCATCTGAACCACATAAGTATATCTTGGTCTCATCAGACCACAGGACATAGTTCCAGTAATCCATGTCCTGAGCCTGCTTGTCTTCATCAAACTGTTTGCGGGGCTTTCTTGTGCATCATCTTTAGATCATCATCTTCCTTCTGGGATGACAGCCATGCAGACCAATTTGATGCAGTGTGCGGCATTTGGTCTGAGTACTGACAGGCTGACCCCCCACCACTTCAACCTCTGCAGCAATGCTGGCAGCACTCATAGGTCTATTTCCCAAAGACAACCTCTGAATTTGACGCTGAGCATGTGCACTCAACTTATTTGGTTGACCATGGCGAGGCCTGTTCTGACTGGAACCTGTCCTGTTAAACCGCTGTATGGTCTTGGCCACCATGCTGCAGCTCAGTTTCAGGGTCTTGGCAATCTTCTTATAGCTTAGGCCATCTTTATGTAGAGCAACAATTCTTTTTTTTCAGATCCTCAGAGAGTTTTTTGCCATGCGGTGCCATGTTGAACTTCCAGTGACCAGTATGAGAGAGTGAGAGCGATAACACCAAGTTTTAACACACCTGCTCCCCATTCACACCTGAGACTTTGTAACATTAACGAGTCACATGACACCGGGGAGGGAAAATGGCTAATTGGGCCCATGCACACATAGGCGTTTACAGGAGTATTTAAAGAGGAGTGTTTAAAGGTGGGGAAAAAAAAGGTGTGTTCTGAGAGGAGCAGAAAAAATGCACATAAACGCATCTAAACGTGCATAAACACATGCTCTCAAATGTATTCTATTGGCCAGAATAAATTAATATTAGCCAGTAGAATGCATTTACACTGAGACCCCATACGCAACCATAAATATTGTAACATTAGGAGGTGTTTTTTCTGCCAAATTCTGACAGAAAAAATGCTGCTTCATTTCATAAGTCCGTGTGCATTAGGCCTAATGAATATGATGTTTTCTTTGTGCGTAAATTTAATTTGGTATGTTTATAAATGATCCATTTAAAGAACATTCCAGATATCCCCCAAAATGTGTGGATACACATAGGGCTGGGAAAAAAATCGATTTTAATCTTGAATCGAGTTTTGAGCTCAAATCGATTCAGTTTTGAAGAAAATCGATTTTTTTAGATTTTTTTTTTTCCTTCAAAGTTTCCGTAGCAGGACTGCAGGGGGCGTATCCGGAATGGCACTGGGCAGCGTTACCCCAATTACATCTCGCTGCAGCCGCCGTCTGCCTACCTGATCAGCGTGTCATGCAGACAGACGGCGGCCATTGCAGTGTTCAAAAGCCGCGCCTCCCGAGTCCTCGTCGTCTGTAATAGGTGGAACACTCAATTTCACAGCAGGCAGTATTCAGCCTATCACGGACATCCTCTCATCCTCGTCTGTGTTATGAGGATGACCATGATAGGCGGAACACTGAATGCTGGGAAATTGAGTGTTCCGCCTATCACAGACGAGAAGGAGGCGCGGCTTTTGAATACTGGAATGGCCACCGGTGTAGCAGTAAAATCCGTATACCATGAAAATCTGCATCAGGTACGGGCACAGTGATTGAAGCACGGGCACAGTGAGACACGGGCACAGTGAGACAAGGGTACAGTGAGACAAGGGTACAGTGAGGCATGGACACAGTTCAATTCAACTAAGAGTAACCTCAGGATTTTTTGTTGTTTTATTAGCTAAATCCAAATACAGTATTAATAATTTGGATGTTTAACAATCTTTGTTGCACACTGCAAAAAACAACAAAAGGTCACAAGCGCTAAATTGGTGGATAAAGAAAAAAATATAATGGATGATAATAATAATAATAAGAAAAACATCCCAAATATTTTGGGAAGTACAAAGTATCCAAAAGGGGGAAAAAACAGGATCCAGCGCAGCAAGAAAAAATCCGTACCCAGAAGTACAAAATACACAACATGCACACAATATAATCCAGCGCTCATGGAACATACATTATTAACTATTGAAAACTCTTGAAGAATTGATAAAAAAGCTTAGTCCATTTATCACAATAAAGAGAGGGATCCAATCCCAAATGTGCAGAGGGCAAATGAATCTTAACTCTCCAGTTGCCAGTGGTGACAAACTTGTTAAACTTGCAGTGACATCCGTGGAGCAAGGAGGGGTTAAAAAAGTCCAAACAAAGCCTGTGGCATGATCTCAGTGTGAGCACAGTACCTTGAATGATGGACAACAGGCAGACCAGCGTGTGGAGGGCCCTCCAACCCAAAAGGATGCAGAGCCAGGATCGCAGCAAGGCTGGGACAGAAGGAATCACACACAGAGTTTCAAGAGTTTTCAATAGTTAATAATGTATGTTCCATGAGCGCTGGAATATATTGTGTGTTTGTTGCACACTGACTTTGCAGTTAGAGAAAGGGTTTGCCTTTGCAATTTTGTTTGTTGATGCACTTTAATTAATATAATAAAAAAAAATCGAATCGAATCGTAAATCGAGTTTTTTATAAAAAAATCGCAGATTTTTTTGGGGGGGAAAATCGCCCAGCCCTAGATACACATGATGCTAAACTTTCTACAAAGATAATCTTATTTCTGCTGTCGGGCTTATGTGCTTATGACATATAAACAAAAAAATTGGTAACCCTTACCAAAACTGTAAGGGACCAGAGGACCAAATGAGTGACACAGTATGCAATGTATGAGAAATTGAAAAATGTTATAATTTATTAATGAATATATGTCATCATAAAAATCCACAAAGGAGAGAATAGATAAAGATGCTGGAGATTTGACAATAAACAAACATAGGAGACATGTGCTTATGAAAAAAAAAAAAAATGAATAGCTGTCATTTGTGTTTGAAGAGATATCACAAGATTTTCCATCAAGATGTCAAAATGTTTTGTAACTTTTCACATAAGAACACAAATAGCTCTTTAGATGCCACATTCCTGAATAAATTGTACTCCATGTTTCCATTTTTACCATATATTTAGTGTATATCCCCTGGTGAATGATCACTGGTTACATCTCCACGGTATATTTCTTTGGAGAAAAAGGGGAAATTCAAGTATATCTATAGCCAAAGTCTTTCTCTATTCCGGTGTCGCACCTTCCTAGGTAGGTTGCTAGTATTATAGGCCAATTTAGTTATTTTTTGATCCTCTGTAATTATTGAAGCAGCTATTGATTTCTCTGCACTGTTCTAGATCTCACAGGCTGCAGTTTGAATTGCTTCCCCCTGCATTCTGGAGGCTTCCAGAACATACAAGGCTGGGAGAGTCAAATGGGAAGATTGAATATTTACTGTGCTGCAGTCAATCCCCGGGGAGGTGTGCCCAGTGGGTGGTACATAAATAGTTTGGGATCTGGAGCAACTCTGTTCTTGTCCTGCTGGAGAAGTTTCCAGTCTTAGGGGCTGCTGCTCCTTTCAGGCAGTCCTGCTGAAGTCTGCTCACATGGTCATCTAGGTCCCAGCTACAGCAGGCCTATTTTCTTTTTTTTTTTTTTATACAGGAGGTAGCAGGCCTATTTTTAATTACTTTTACAGCTAAGGATTTGGGTCTGGATAACCCACTGAGGAGTGCCTGGTGGGAGCTGGGAGGTCTTCAGCTGCCATGGGAAATTGTGAGAACTGATCAAAGCTCAATAATCTAGTGTACTGTTCTACTATGGGGGCTGCAGTAGCTCTTTCTACGAGACTCCTCCTACTGGGACACCGTTCTGGTCTTACCCTTGATTACTGGTTTAAAGTCTGTTCAAAGAAGTTGCAACTAGTGCAGTGTTTCCTCCTGCTACAAGTCAGCATTTTTGGAGTATTGTATACCACCCCACCCCAACCCCTCTCCTGTTAATACATTTTCAAACAAGCAATAAATCATAAGAAGACATTCCATACACTGTTTAATCACTTCCCAACCGTAATACGTCCATGGACATCCTTAGGTTGAAGTGGTTATACCAGTATGATGCCTGCAGCTACAGGCATCATATCTGCATCTTTTTTTTTCAGCCAGCAATTCCTTTTTTTGTAAAAGCCATCCTGGTCAGCTAATTAGCTGCTGGATGGCCTTTACAGGCAGCGGGAGGGGACATCCCCCCTTCCTACCACTGCCCATTGAAGCCTCTTTGGGCTCTCCTATGTGATCAGAGAGCCAGGATCTGACTTGGCACTCCTGCCAGGTTACCACAGATGGCCCCTGGCCATCTCTATGCTCCTGGGAGGCTGGAGGCGACGTCATGACATCACTTCCAGTTTTGGCAGATGTAAACGCTGTCATTTTTTCCCCCCTGGAAAGCAGAGATCAATGTTTTTCATTTTCTTTTTGATCTCATGCTTTCCAGAGTATAAGAGATATTTGGACCCCAGATCTCTCCATAAAGGTGACCCGGCATGGATGTTACCATTTCTTGTGATAGGAATACAAGTGATCAAAAAAAATTAAATTAAAAGGGACAGTGGGAAAAAATGTTTTTTTTTTTTTTTAAATAAACAAAAAGGAAGAAAAAAGTAAAGCGCACCTGTCCCCTTGTGATTGCGAGCAGAATTACCGCATATATGTAGGTCACGCCATGTAAACAGTGTTCAACCACACATGTGAGGTGTCGCCGCAAACATTATTCTCTCGGGCCGCTGCTTAAAAATATATATTATATTGGGGCTTCTGAGTAATTTTCTAGCAAAGAAATTATGATTTTTACATGTAGGAGAGAAATGCCAGATTTGGCCCGGTAGGGAAGTAGTTAATGGAGCCAAAGTGAATGGACTGTTGCCTGTGTGATTGGTAGCCGCTGCACTGTTTGGGAAAGAACCTTTTCTTATATTATGCTCCGTCTTTTGCCTGAATTTAAGGGGTAAGAATGCTAGGCTTGAGCCTTCAGCAATTGACCACTTGTCTTTCTTTTTGGCTGTGCTACATCTGTCTAATATTCCTTTCCCTGAAGTCAAGGTTTAAGGGTGCTAAACTTAAGCCTTCTGCTTCTTCTCTTTGGACATGGTATGTCTGTTCAAACTTCACCTTAGGAAAAAATTTTTTTTTTATAGCTCAGTACTAATGTTGTAGCTCACAAAAAAAAAAAAAAAAAAACTTTTCTTGAAGTCCATTGAGAGACAACAAGGGTCTCACCTTTGTGCCCCTCAGTGTACTTAAAAAAAAAGAAAAAAATTGCAGAGGTTGGGTGGAGTTCTGCCATAATAGTCATGTATTTTTACACCTGAATCTGTCCATGACAGTACTTATGCCGCGTACACACGACCATTTTTCTCGTCGGGAAAATTCAAATTTTTTCTCTTTGACGAGAAAAACGACCGTGTGTGGGCTTTTGATAATTTTTCCCGACGAGAAAAACGGCATGAATCACGACGAGAAAAATTAGAACATGCTCTAATTTTTCTCATCGTGATTCACGGCATTTTTTAGGGAAACACTGCCGGGGAGCCTACACACGGTCGTTTTTCTAGACCAATAGAAAAAATGTCGGGAAAACCGGCCGTGTGTAGGGGAACAAGCCGTTCCTCGTTTTTCCCGTCGATTTTGTCGACGGCGTTTTCGCCGTCGAGAAAATCGATCGTGTGTACGCGGCATTAGGGTTACTGACCCAAAATCCAGCATTTAGGACTTTTCTTTGATCACAACACACTGCAGTGGAAAAAGATTCCTACAGAACACATCAAATTTTCTCATGAACATGCATTTTGCCTGCTTTGTAAAGATATTCACACGTGTCTGCTGTGAAAAAACTTTCACAAGGTCTACCTCATTTATTTTTTTAACTGCACGTGCGACCTGTAGTGGAACTGCAGTCACACAAGAAAAATAAAAATTAGACTTGCTTTAATCAAGCTTACAAAATATATGATGTAAACATTAACTAGCAACCACATGACTCATTAGCTATTTTTTATTTTTAATGTAAAATTAGGTAAACATTATGCTAATGTCTGCAAATGTAACACTCCCTTGGGTTTTACTACTATTGATTAGCACATAGCATAACCTTTAGCTAATTTAAGTAAATGAATGCAAATATATGGGACAGAAAATGGGTACATGCTCTAAAGAAGAAGGCTGGATTACCTCTGGTAAAGGACAACTTCACTTTCACACCCCCTCAGTGTTACCACACACTAAATACGAAGGTAAATCTCTCAAAAATAGACCCCTCCATCTCAATGACAAACCTTTGTGTCCTGAAGCTTCTGGAACAAATGTTTGGAACCCTGCGGTTTAGCTGTGACTGTCGCCTACAAGCATCTACAAAAGCCTGTGTCTTAGGGTGACCACATTTCCAAAGTACCTTTCAGGGACACCCCTCTTCCCAAAAATCAGCTTGTGCTGTAACGAATCACAGCACAGTGATTAGACACAAGAGGCGGGATTTATGATTTCTCCAATCACAAGCAGGGGGCGGGGATTGTGCTCCTCCAGGCATTCCCGGGCAGGGCAAGTACTGTCAGTGAGTAAAGCAGTGATGTGGCGGCCTTTTTTGGGGGCATCAGATTGGCCCTGGGAGTGGCTGTGTCAATTTCATTCCGGGACACTGTATTGTCCTGGAATTAATGTGCCCGGGACAGACCTGCAAAATGCGGGACTGTCCCAGGCAATCCGGGACACGTGGTCACCCTACTGTGTCTCCCATAAGTAATGTGTGTTTAGATGCGAATGGCGCCCTCTTTTTGTGCTTAGGGAATATTTGACTTTTTTGCCCTTTAAGGTAGTAGTAAAGTCTGTATTTAAACTTGTACCTGCAGGTAAGTTTACAATCAAGCTTACCTGTAGGTACAATGACTATCTCCTAAGCACCATTTAGGAGATAATCACATCAGCAATAGCCGGTGATGATGTCACCTACGCATGCGCAGTGACACTCTGCATTGAGGGCATACAGAATGCCGTGCAATGCAAAGTGCTGTGCCGCAGCTCCTGCGCGCATGTGCGGGAATGAAGTCGCGGCCCTGACCATTCAAACAGCTGGAGCCTACGAACCCAGAAGGAAGACTGGCTGAAGATAGAAGCACCTGGGGAGCTGTGACAGCGCTGCGCTCAAGGGCTCCATTTGCAGGTAAGTCTGTCATAATGTGCTAGTATGCACTGCATACTAGCACATTATGTCAAAAACCTGCAGAGGGGCCTACTCCCTGAGGCCTTACCAGTCCTCAACCTTCGGGTTCCCTGCCATGTTTGGATACCCTTCCATTGGTCCGCAGCTCGCTGTCCCCCTCACCCCCCCTTCTTCCCCTTCCACCCTTCTCTTTGCACTATACCCCCCTTCTAAACTCTAGATCTCCCTTTCTATCTTTATTTCTCCCTATCTCTTTCTGGGGCCTGCCCTAAAGTTATTTGATGACTCTTTTACATGTATGCGGTCCATTTTATGTTTACACTGCCATCACTTGTGAGACTTCACCAATAGGTGTTGGAAGGGTGTCGTTTGTACAGGTATTCATGTCATCCCCTAACAACTCCTCCGATCCAGGATCGCAGTAGGATCCCACAGGGGCATCCTGGTCGGATGGAGTGGATAATGTGTCTTCAGACGACACTGTTTGATTTGTGTATTACTTCACACCTCTTCTCATGAGCTAGTTGTTATTTGTATATTGCCGTATACATGCTGTAACAGGAGATTACCCCTTACTTATCGGTCCGGATTGCCTCTTGACGGGCTCCTGGATTCTTGTCTTTTTTTTTCTGTACAGTTGAAACTTTGATAAACAATAAAAACGAATAATAAAAAAAAAAAAAAAACCTGCAGAGGACCCATTTATTACTTTTATTTGGTGGTTTGAGGGTGGGTGTCTCTTTGGTTGTGCCTTTGACACCGTCATTCCTGATGCCTCTGGTGCTTGTACTGTGTTCCTGCCTCAATGCAGGAGATCTTGGGATGGGACGGAGGAATCCTATTCTTTACTTGCTACTTCAGTAGTATCTTGTAGATGATTAAAGTCTACCTCCCACTCAAATTGCAGATCTCATGGCCAGAAGTCCTCCATATCATCTGCTTTCTCTCAGCATTAAGGTGGGTATATTTGGCAAATGAGGGACTGTTTGTTCATTCTGCTGGGTCCTACGAATGTGTACCTCCTCATAGTTTGGATGCTTGTAGCTTCAACTCTAGACCCTTTAATCAGCCACCTTCTTTATCTGCTTTTTCTGGAGGTATGGCACTCCATTTTGCTTTTTCCCTAGGTCCTAGTCTGGTAGCGCCATATCCTTGGGAATCATATCCCACTGGATATCACATGCTTCCTCCTCAGGGAAGCCCCATTTTTCTATCACAAATAGTTATATCCCTTGAGGTATTTAGCTCTTTTCAAACCCATCCCTCTCCTGAAAGAATTTGTGGCCTGCAAGATCAAAGGAGATCAGTACCTACTGCTCTTGGAGAATTCTGCATTTGCAGGGGTAAGTATTTTGATTCTTAGAATCACATATGTCATAATTAATCAGGCAAATTTACTTTTCGGACATCCCAGGTCCAAAACACCTACACATAAGTTTCAGAAGGACTCTCTCTCTCATTTTTCTAGTCCTTAAATAGTTGCCAATCAGTGGCAAGAGGACTTGCTATGCACTGGGAACTATAGTCCAGCAGCACAGTGCAATGCAAGTAAATAGAGATGAAGGGATTTTGGACTACAAGGAGCATAAGGCTTTGAGGAGAGACAGAACTTTTCCATGGAAATTCTGGAGAGATCAGTTTTTTTTGCAGGCAGAAGCCAAGCCATTACAGACCTGTGGCCTTTGCTGGGACTGTGCAGAGACCAGGGGCCATAGTAATCTGCTAAGTGGGACAGAGAGAGTGCAGATCTTTTGCTGGAGTGTCTGTAACCACATCAGAGACAGGGGATTGAGCCACAGAGGGAGGGCAGCCCAGAGAGCCAGTAAAGACCTGATCAGGAGGACATGATCATGATAACTGAGAGTTGGGGGGGGGGGCAGCAGGTCGCCAAATGATTTGGACTAGATTCCTGTGTACCAAAAGTGGTGAGCTGAACCAGTTATGCAAATGTAGCGGGGTCAATTTAGGGGTAGTGTTTGAGTGGTAGTTATGCTCAAACACCTATATTGTTAGGGCATTATCAACCATTTTGTTTGCAGGAAGAGTATCGGTGTATCATTCCCTGTGGCCTGCAGGTGGCGCTGCCATAGTGGGCCAGGGTTGAACCGCTGATACAGTGCTGTGCCTTGTGTGTCCCCTCTCGGAAACCATACAGTGGGAGTGGTCGGCCTGCTGTGTATGCTGGGAGAGGATATAAAAGGGGCAGACGCTGCCTGTTCAGGGTGTGGTTGGATGTCGGGAGTCCTACTCCCAGGGAGTGTGTGTTCCTGTCCGCCCTGGGCACCTTTGGCCCAGGGGCGGTGGTTGTTGAATTAGTCCCAGGCACCTTTAGCCCTGGGGCTGCAACTAAAGGCCTTGGGCCCAGCACCTTTGGCTGGGGCCCATCAAGGATCGAGGAATTTCAGGGTGCCGCCTTGCGAGGGGACCCGCATCTTAGACGAGGAGGCCGGGGAAAGACCGTTCCGAGGGACTGGTGAGAAGTCACAGTGAAGGAAGGGGCCCGGTAACTCTCTGGAGGGATGTCTTCTCCTTACAAAGAGGCCAAGCTTTGAAAACCAAGTTCGCCAGGTCTGTGGCAGAGACCAGGCGTACCAGTTTGTTTAGTGATTGTGCGGTTAGTTTGAGTACCATTTTGGCTGCTAGTCCCTGTCTAGGGAGACTATCCAAATGGGCTAAGTCTGCTTGAGAAGCCAAGCAGTGAAGTGTATTTACGTTTGTGCCTGGACCTCTCCCACACCTTATGCTGTCCTGTTCTCGCTCCAACCTTTCCTATCAGAGACTGTCGTTTAAGAGAAATAAACTCTACGTTGGAGTTACAGCTGGTGTGGACATTGAAGTCATTGGGGGAAATAGAGACTTGTCTTTATTGACTATAGAGATAACAACCATTCTCTGGAGAATCTGGCTGTGGAGACCCATCACAACACCGCTCAACCTCTTCACACAGGAGGGTATGGCATATAGAGCTGGGTGTGCCCTTTCCTCCTGCAAGGAGCCAAAGACAAGGAGGAGAGGATGGTAAGAGCTATACAAAGTTATTCCAATAGAGACTGCTCCTAGTTTAGCAGCTCATCAGCCATCCATTGCACACTCTTAAAGGGACAACTACATGTGCACCAACTTACAGAAGGGCTTAAACGATAGACAGCTATCATTGACAAGCAGGTGCCAGGGGCACCCCTTTGTCAGGAACGTATACAGCTAATTCCTGTGTCCTTCAGTGAACAATTAAGAAAATAAGATGTTTGTGCATAAAATCTGTTTCTTCAAGTTGACCGAGTACCTCTAGTCACCACATACAACCCAACACTAGAAGGGATCAAAAAGATAATCAAAGATTTACAGCCCATTATAACAGAGGATGAAACTCTGAAAGAAATATTCCAACAACCCCCATTATTGGCTTTCAGACAACCACCCAACCTCAGACACAAACTAATCAGCAGGAAACTTCACTCTGATTATGAAGTCACAAATAATGGAAGCAAACCCTGCAATAAAAAACGCTGCAAACTGTGCAACCAGATCAATCCATCCAAAAGTGTCACACACACAAATGGGACCTTCACCATCATGGGATCTTACAACTGTACCTCCAGTAATGTTGTGTACCTCATCCAATGCAACAGGTGTGGCAAAGGATCTTATGTTGGCGAAACAGGACAGAAGTTGCAAGCGAGGATGAATTTTCACAGACATACCATCAAGGAACATAAAGAAGAGAGTTTCTGCACACCTGTGGGACATCACTTCTCACAACCAGACCACACTATAGAAGACCTCAATGTTTTAGTTCTTAAAGGGAATTTCAGAACTATCCAGGAAAGGAAAACATTTGAACTAAGAATGATAATTCTTTTTAACACAAAAACGAATGGCCTAAATTTAGATATTGGTTTCCTTACCCATTATACTAAGGTTTTATGACCCCCTCTGTGACTAGCATCTCCCCCCACAAGTCTATAGCTCTCCCTCTGTCTTATCTCACTAACTCTGTCTTATCTCACTAACTCTGCTGCTATCTTTATTACCATTGATTTGTATGTGTTTTTTTTCCTTTCCCTCTGAGATTTTTTTCTTGTTTTGTTTCAACATTCTGCTAAAAAAATTGTGAATCAGTACTGCTTGGACCTTGAAGAAGGGGACATACCCCGAAAGCTTGTTCTGAAAAATTCTATGTTAGTGCAAATACAAAAAGTATCACGGACAGTACTTAATTTTCTCTGTCACAATTGCACTAATACGGCTACAATTACGTCAAGTATTATGCTAATATTAAACGTTCATTATTTTACATTTGAATTAACTCCACTGTGTTTGATTAACTTAACCCTTGGTATTTTTCTCAAATCTGCCTTGCATGATGGAAAATTAAGCGATATCCTTGCATTCTGTGCTATATTTACTATAGGAATGGCCCAGCCACACACATTGGATTTGAACATGGAAGGAAGTTCATTTATAGTATGACTGGAGAGAAATTAGAGCCTGGGACCATGCATTTATATGGCAGTAGAAAAGGTAATGTCAACATTATAAAGGGCAGATATAGAGATTAGTTATGGGCAAATCTGCCTGGGGTTTGATTCACGAAAAGTTTAGGTAATCTTGTTTAACATCCTGCGAACTTGAACTGCTGGCTATTTTTAGGGCTAATAAGCAAACTACTGTCAAAAAAAGGCACGGAAAGCTGGGCACTGCCATGGGGGTCCCGTATTAATGCACAACACATAAACATCCTTTAAATTACATACTTGGGGATGCACTAAAAGAAAATAAATGATGTGGTACTATGAGTGCCATGGCAAATTGTTGCTGTGACCAAACTGTGGTAAAAGTGGGAAGGGTTTAAAGGGGTGTGGTTAAACAAAAACCCTGAACCTTCACTGCTATGGGTCAAGAGTACAGGGGTCAGGAGTGTGTAACACACAGCTTGCAGAGGTAAAAAACAAGTAGCGCACAGAGTGCAGGGAGCGGGTGTAAATAATTCTAGAAGAGCGGAAACCGGGTGTAAGCAATGCTAGCAGAGCAGGTGTCAAGTGGAAGCAATGTTAGGAGACCAGATGTCAGGTGTAAGTAGATATTTTACCCATCACCAGTAGAGTAGGGATGGCTCCAGTCCTAAGGCTCCTTGTCCCCGCTGGCATAGTCTGACCCCTACTCCCCAGAATGTCTTCTGCTAAAAGGCTGTAGAGTGTACACATTACACTGCACAGTGCTTCAGCCACCCTAAAATGGCACTGATATACTCCATAGCCAAAAGCCAGAAAAGGAAAGGTGGTGCAACTGTCAAGTACTGCTGTACATGTGCAATTTGCTATAGTGTCCGTTGTGAGGTGGTCAAGGTGTCTTTGCAGTGTGGTGTGTAAACTGCACAGCCCCATGCTCAGGGACATTCCGGGGACACCCATTTCCTAGGGGGAAACTGGGACAAGTGGTAAACTTAATGTATGCTGACCACCAATGTAATTATTACTGTATTCTCTGCTGATTATCAAAAATATATTATTAGTCTCTGGTAATCATTATCACTAACGAAAGTATCAGTCTCTGCTGACCATGAGTATATTTGTTAATCTCTGCAGTGTCAACCAATGTAATTATTGATCTCTGCTGACCACCAATGACTTTATTAATTTCTGCTGACCATATAAGGAATAATTAGTCTCTGCTGATCACCAATGTATATATTCTCTGCTGACTACCTAGATAGTAAGCAATTGTGCTGCAAGTTTAAAAATGACTTGCCAAAGTATTGCTAGACTTGCCAGGCTTCACAAGTTTGTTGCACAATTGCAGCAAGCCTGCATTGCATGACTCCAGATCAACTTTTTTTGCAAACATTCTGCAAATTCTGGTTCGGTTATGTTGTGCAATAGTCATCCCACCACAGGGGCCACTGTGACTGAATTTTCATGCTGTAGAATTGCAGAGCTTTTGCTATAGACTCACCACTGCAACTTTGCTCTTGCTAGAGACTTGCCACGCAAATTTGTTACAAATTGGAAAAGTGTCAACTAGAATGTGTGCTTCGAGTGCTCTGAAAGTGTACAACTTGCCAGTGAAAATGTGCAGCAAGTTAACAGACTTAAAATTCAACACTGCCACAAATGTGTGGCAAGTTATCCTTGCTATCTGGGTACTAGGTGGAGGACTAGTGTCTTTTTTTTTAACTATGTAACCAGTGTAGTTATTAGGCTTGTGCAATTCGTTTCGTAACGAATCAAAATTCATCCGAATTTAGCAACTTTCGGACATTCGGAAGCATTCGAATTTCCGAACAAAGCAATTACGAATAAAACCGAATCCGAAAAAAATTATACCGCGAATAGCGAATGCCCGAATGTCTTCGGCATAATTCGTTATGAAAAAAGTTACGAATGTACGAATCCATACGAAGCACAATAACACTCACTCTGCTCTGCTCTCTGCTTCTCCCTCACCGTGCTGAACTCCCTCTCAAAATGGTGTACAGGGGCGGAGGCTATAGCCGCATGAAAAAAACGAAAGTAAAATACGAGATTTCTAATCCATTTGAAGCGCAATAACACTCTGCTCTGCTCTCTGCTTCTCCCTCACCGTGCTGAACCCTCTCAAAATGGTGTACAGGGGCGGAGGCTATAGCCGCATGTAAAAAACGAAAGTAAAATACGAGATTTCGAATCCTTACAAATAACCGCTTTGTATTTAGAAAAGTACAAATCCATTCAAAGCACATTAGGCATAATAGGCAGCGTCGTCGTGAAAGAGACACAGAAAATTACGAATCAACGAACCCAAAAAAGTTACGAAAGTAGGAGTTGTGTCCAGAATCAACGAAAAACAATGTACCCTACCGAAAGTACAAATTATAAATCAACTAAAAATTTTACGAAAAATGTCGCTTGCGAAAATACGAATTAGTCCGAACACGAAAAATCCCGTCTAGCAAAATTACGAATGATTACGAATCAACAGGACCGAAAAGAAACGAACCGAAACAAAACAAATTTTTCCGTTGTGCACAAGAAACGAACCGAAACTAAATGAATTTTTCCGTTGTGCACAAGTCTAGTAGTTATTCATCTCAGCTGTCCACCAATGTACATATTGCTTTCAGCTGACCATCTATGAAATAATCAATCTCTGCTGATCACCAGTGAAATTATCGATCTCTGTTAATCAATAATGTAATAATTAATCTTTGCTGCTTACCACTGTAATTATCACTTTCTGCTGACCATCAATGAAATTAATGAACTGCACTGACTTTTGACTAAAAGTGTAATTATGTTTGCAAACTACCACTGCAAGCATTTAAAAAAAAAAAATGCTTTCTTGGAATGTATAAAAGAAAGAAATTTGCGCTAGGTGCGCGATAAAAGTGAAAAGGATAAATCCCCAAAAATCTGTGACAATTATCCTGCAGCTAAACACTATAACCCTGATATGGGGTACAAAAAATGTAGATGTATAGTAAGAGTGCAGCGCTGGATAATAAAACGTGAAAAAAGTGAAAAACATAACTCAATATATAGTGATAATATATCCTTAGTGATCAGATGAGTGCAAATGAATAACCATAAACACAAAAATACTTATACTATGTGCTGAAATTAGTCCACATTGTATTCAGGTAAACGTGCATAAAATATATGAAGAAAAAAAAGAAGCAAAAAAAAAGAAGCAAAGAAAGTTATCTGGATATCTACATTTATTAACTTTTTTTGCTTGTTTTTTTCTTTATATATTTTTATGCACGTTTGCTGGAATACAATAACCTTATGTGGACTAATTTTAGCACATAGTATAAGTATTTTTGTGTTTATGGTTATTCATTTGCACTCATCTGATCACTAAGGATATGTAGCGGGTATGTACTTTCTCGGGTGTAATTTGAACTTGGCAGAGACATCAGTGATGTGTAATTCCCTGCAGCCCAGCAGGTGGCGATGTCGCCCTGGGCTGGGGTTGAATCATTGCTGTGTGCCGTGCCTCCTTTTTGTCCTCCCTCGGCAGCGGTATGGTGGGGCGGGGAACCCGCCGTGCATGCCGGGAGAGGGTATAAAGGGGCCGGCCATCTTTGTCACGGGGTGGAGTCCCAGGCACCTTCAGCCTGCGGGCAGTGGTTTGTGTCAGTCCTCTAGGCGGGCCTAGGCCTAGAGGACAGCCGGAGGTCATGTTCCATCCCAGGCACCTTTAGCCTGGGGTGAGGTACTCGGATAATGGTCTGGAGCTCAGTGCCCAACACTGAGTTCCGCGAGGGAAGGAGATCCTAGGGAACCCAGGGGTTGGGAACCCGAATCCGGAAGGCGTAATGGACCGGGGGGAGCTCCTCACTCAAAGACCTGGTGCAGCATATTGCCAGTGAAGGGTGAGCCTCTCATCGGAGACCGCCTGGAAGGAAATTCCCCCTCGCTCGGAGACCGCAACCCACTTTCAGGAAGGAAAGTGGAGAATACATTGTGTCTGGGCCTATTCGCATCCACACCTCCTTTCCTGTTCTGTTTATACAAGGGAGTTCAACTGATTGTGTTCATTCGAGAGGAATAAAGGAGTGTTGGACTTTAATGGTGTGGGGCTCATTTCCTAACAGACATTGTTCAAGGTAACTCTCGGTGGAGGCTCCAGGTGCACAGCACTGACCCGAAGGTAAAAGAACTTTGCTTATACCACACTGACACCTGTGGTGAAGGCCAGGCGTGGTGTCCCCGCTCCCTTCCCTCTAAGATACCCCTAGACAAGAGAGAAGACGAGCTGAAGACGAAAGAGGGGAGTGAGGAGGGCGCTACAGATATATTATTACTTTCTTGGAATGTAGCTGTCCTTACACTGCAAGTGTTAAATAGCCATTTAGGTTTAGGGTATGCAAATAGCACTTTTACTTACCTGAACCTTTAGCTCTTGTGGGCTCCATCCAGGCTCCTAGACCGGTCCCTGTACCCCTTCTCCCTTACTTGGTCTAAGGTTCTCTGACATCACAAATTCCTATACAATACAATTTCTGGTACCCCAAACCTAAATGAACATTTAACCCTCGTGCAGGGGCAATGGAGGATTTTTGTTTTCCTTGGAGATCACCTTTAAATGGCATTGAGCACAGATCTCTCTGGCCACCAGTCTAATTATTAAATTCAATCAATAGATTTTTGAAATGACCCAAAAAACACTTCTCAGATTTAAATTTCCTCGGAACAAAGACAACACACATAACACCTTGATTTCTGTCCAATCTACCTAAAAGATAAAATAAGGACTGCTTCAGATAGGAGATATTTGTATGTCAGAATAAAGAGGAAAAATTAGCAGTTTTCCACTGTGAATCAAATATCCTGATAAAATATGTAAAAATACTGTATGTTTGATTTAAAGCATTCATTTTAAGATTTGTATTTTCTTAGGCCTCTTGCACACTGCTGCGTAAAAACTCAAGACTTTTTTTACTGATCTAAATGCATTGTTTTCAATGTGCCTGTACACACAGATGTGTAAACATGTGCTGCGTATAGAAAAGTAAAGAAAAATATGGAAATCTGCATTATCGGTCAGTATATTACTGTAAGTGCATACGCACATAAAATGTTAATTGGGGAGGTTTAGAATTGCATTCTGGGAGCTAAAATTTATTTTATGCCTGTTTGTGCAAATATATGCAAATACACACCAAATTTTGGCCAGGAATACTGATGCTCAAATATCAGTACCGTGTGCGAGTAACCTTTTCTCTCTCCATACTTACAATGAGTATTGTTACAGCAAACAACACATGCATTACTGGTCTCAGCATGGTTAGATGAGCTCTGGCCAATTCTATAACTGAGAGATAAAAAGAACATACCTCCAGATCAGTTGTGTTAGAGGACCTGTCAGAAGAGCTGGAAGAGTAGTGTGTAATACGAGTGGGCGGATACAGCGGCAAATCAAGGTAACAGAGTGGTTCCTTATTATGAATGGTCCCAGGATTGGTCTGCCCATCTCCAGGCAATCTCACTGCTCCGACCCCATCCTAAATATTTAAGAAAGTTCAAGCTAAATGTTTGTTTGAACAGAGACTGCATATTAGCAGCCGCCCAGAGCATAGAGACATGGTGTGCGATATCACATTTGGGAAAAAAAAATAAAACAGAAAAACACATGTGCTTGTGAGCTCTGGACACATGGATGGCAACTGAAACAGACTCTCACGGTCAGAACTGACAACAATATACCATGAAAGGAGATGTGGCGTGAGGCTTGGCTAAAATGAGGTGTAGAATAAAAATGATACTAAGGGGTGCATATCAGAAACTCTATGCACAAGGTACACAAAAGTCTTCAATGGCTAGAAAAGTTTTATTACCGGTATTTACTTTTGTATAAAACATTACTAAACAGAATGGTGGTCAGAGGAAATTACATATGACTATTACATTTTGTACCACCACCCCTCCCCTTAGAATGTAAGCTCTACGAGCAGGGCCCTCCTGTACCTTTTGAATTGAACTGTTCTGTAATTGTGTTGTCCCCCCTATACATTGTAAAGTTCTGTGTAAACTGTTGGCGCTATATAAATTGTGTATAATAATAATAATAATAATAATAATATGGCAAATTATATGCTGTAGTTACAGTATACATTGTTTTTTCTTCTTTCCAGTTTCAAATAAAGGGGATCTATAGCCAATGACAAGCAGCCACAATGCTACAAATAAAATCCAGTAGAAAGGGGTACCAATAATTTCAGACATAGCTGGTTGATCTCACTTCAATGGGATGGACAGGCTTCTAATATAGTAACGAAAAAACAATGAATATATGGAGGTTCCTGATGCACATCATCACTGGACATGCATCCTCTACCAAATAGGGAATGCCAGCACATGAGGAGGCATGCCAAAGATTACACCCCCAATTACAGGTAAATGACAATAAAAAGCAATGCTAGCTATTTTTTGTTAGTTTTAGTTTACATTAAAATTTTCCTTCAGAATTCAGGATTAGACACTTGACCCGTTATTTAAAAAAAAAAAATATCTGCATAGATTTGGCCATGCCATACTAAATTTACAACATACCTCTTGCACCTGCTGAATACGGAGCTTCATGTAATGTCCCAAAGATGGTCCTGTGTTAAGACTTCTATTAGGAAGCATATTTAATGGAGTCCAATGTAGGCTCTAAAAGGATAAACACAAAGCGATGGATGAAAATTAAAGCAAGACATGTAGGCTCTGACTGTTTTAGTATACAGTACAAAGCAAAAAGGATGCTTAAAGCGGAGTTCCACACGTGATATTTTTTTTTTTTTAAAGTCAGCAGCTACTAACACTGTAGCTGCGGACTTTCAATAAGGACACTTACCTGTCCTAGGCGCCTGCGATGATGGGCCCCCCGACGGCGATCGCTCGGTCCTGGTGCCTCCATCCTGACTAAGGGAAACAGGCAATGAAGCCTTACCTGTCTTAGGCTCCTGCGATGATGGGCCCCCGACGGCGATCGCTCGGTCCTGGCGCTTCCATCCTGACTAAGGGAAACAGGGACTCGCACGGCGCTTTGTGAATGGGCGGCTGCCTCCTGGGATACACACAGTTCCCAGAAGGCAGCGCGCCCCATTCACCAGAAGACACCGTAACGGAGGAAAAGGAAGAAGACCACCGCGGTGGATGAAGAGGCAGAAGAGCTACTTCCGCATATCAACCGCCCTTTCTGGTGAGTATAAAAAAAAAATTTCAATTTATTTTTTTCTATTTTTTTTAATGATTTTTAGGGAAAAAAAATCAGGGTGGATCTCCACTTTAAGGGCTTCCTTAGACTTTAGAAGTAACCCCCCCCCCTTCCATAAATTTTGGCGGTGTTGAACTTTCCCAACTGATAGTATACTATGTACCAGAGTTAAATGTAACATCTAAAAGACAAATACACAATTAAAATACGGTAGATACTGGGGACGATTTACTAAAACTGGAGAATGCAACATTTTGTGGAGTTTTGCATAGAAACCAATGAGCTTCCATTTTTTTTTTGTCAAAGTTTAATTGAACAAGCTGAAGTTAGAAGCTGACTGGCCACCATGCAGAGCTACACCAGATTTTGAACTCTCCAGTTTTAGTAAATCAACTCCACTGTATATACACTCACCGCCACTTTATTAGGTACACCTCGCTAGTATCGGGTTGGACCCCCTTTTGCTTTCAGAACTGTCTTAATTCTTCGTGGCATAACAATACTCAGGTAGGCCGTGGCATTTAAACAATGCTCAATTTGTACTAAGGGGCCCAAAGTGTGCCAAGAAAATATCCACCACACCATTACACCTCCACCAGCATGAACCATAGATACAAGGCAGGATGGATCCATGCTTTCATTTTGTTTATGCCAAATTATGACCCTACTATCTGAATGTCGCAGCTGAAATCGAGACTCATCAGAGCAGGCAACGTCTTTCCAATCTTCTATTGTCCAATTTTGGTGAGCATGTGCAAATTGTAGCCCCAGTTTCCTGTTCTTAACAGACAGGAGTGGCATCCGATGTGGTCTTCTGGTGCTATAGCCAATCTGGTTCAAGGTTTGATGTGTTGTGCATTCAGAGATGGTATTCTGCATACCTTGGTTGTAACAAGTGGTTATTTGAGTTACTGTTACCTTTCTATAATCGCGAACCAGTCTGTCCATTCTCCTCTGATATTAACAAGGCATTTTCATCCACACAACTGCCGCTCACTGGATATTTTCTCTTTTTCGAACCACTCTCTGTAAACCCTAGAGATGGTTGTGCGTGAAAATCCCAGTAGATCAGCAGTTTTTGAAATACTCCAGACCAGCCCATCTGGCACCAACAACCCTGCCACGTTCAAAGCCACTTAAATCCCATTTCTTTCCCATTCTGATGCTCAGTTTGAACTTCAACAAGTCGCCTTCACCACATCCAGATGCCTAAATGCATTGAGTTGCTGCCACGTGGTTGACTGATTAGCAATTTGTGTTACCAAGCAATTGAACAGATGTACCTAATAAAGTGGCCGGTGAATGTAAGTTTGCTGTTTTACCTGCCAAAGTATTTGTATTTCTGTACACCTGCAATATCACACAGTCAGACCTGTGATACACATTTTTGTTCTGGTTTCATTATGTAGCTTTCTTTGTCACTTCTCTGTCTACAGCCTTCTCACCGGAACTTTAAATCCCAATTACTGCCATGGACAAATTAGTAGCAGTGATCCAGCACATAGAAAAGGTGAACCCGGGCATAGCAGAGTGATCCTCCTAGCTGTGTAGTGTGACCGAATTAAGTGATCACAACAAAGCTATACAGAATTATTATTTTTTTAAATGGCAAAATAATACACAATTGAATTAAATTAAAAAAATTTGTTTAGCTGTTTGCATAGAGTTTCACTAAATGTGCTGAGGATGTCTTCCTGACATACATGCTTATGTAATGTATCATTCAGGAAAAACAAAAATAGTTCAGCAGCTGCAGGGTACATTTTTAATATCTGTGGTCAGCTTGAAGTCACTGGAAAGGCTTGTGCAAGTGGCAATCAGCTGAGTAGCTTAAACATCGTCTTCTCTAGGCAGATGTTATAAAACAAGAAAAAAATATGATCACAAAACTGACTATATTAAGCCTTATATTATCCGCCTTACTACCATGACTCTTAGCTATAAAATATTGGACAATACAGGACAAATTACATATCTGTATACAGTATGGGTGCCGGTGGCATTTAATAGGCCCTCCTAGTATTAAATAATATTGTCAAACATTACACAAGCACAATGAGGATATTGTCTTCTATATACGGTACATAGACAGGAGGCTTTATATTAAATTAAAAATATCACTTTTTTGTAGATAATTTTTCATCACGTGAGTACTTTCACACAAACAACAAACCTCTTTGTCTATATTTATGAGGCCTCCAGGTTTAGATTCTTCCATATGTGCCACCAGTTTACAGCTCTCGTCATCAAGTGTGACATTCATCACAGGACCCATCTGTAACAGCTTATTTTTCATCATACAGGAAAGGAACATCAGCTGCAGGTGTCAGACTGTTAAGGAATGTAAAGACTAAAAAGAGTTCTTTAAATATCAACAGAAAAGTGGAATAGTTTGTAGTCCTATTAGAGCCCTATTAGAGACTGTGCCGGGCAATCTGAAGACGACTTCAAAGGTGACTTCAAAAATGACTTTTGTATTGAAGTCAATGGACGTCGCCCTGAAGTCGTCTTGAAGTAGTACAGGAACCTTTTTCTAAGTCGGAGCGACTTCAGTCGCTCCTATCAGAACGGTTCCATTGTACAGAACGGGACGCGACTTGTCAGGCGGCTGAGTCGCCTGACGAGTTGCCCCTGTGTGAATGGGGTCTAAAGGTCTCTCAAAGGAAGTTAAATACATATTACGATAAAGATACCCGTTTTCTTTTTATGAAATAGGATTTAAATTGCTACCCATTTCTTTTGTAGCTCTGGCTAGTTTCGATCAAACAAGCTCATATTAGTCGTTACATTTGCAGCATAAATAGCTAGGCTTAGACTTTATGAAAGACGGCAAAGAAGACAATACTGTGGCTTCCAAAGTGAAATTTTGTTTAATTTAATTTAATGTACTTTCTATATACAGTCTCTATATACAGCTCACCTTCTTCCTCCAGCACACACTTGCTTGCAGAACCCAGCTGGATCACTGTAAAGATCTGAGTAAGATTAAAGGTGATAGCCCATTACAGGCAGGAACCCGAGGCCCCTATTGTGTAGAATGAATTACAGTGTCCAGCTTGTATCATTACTGTGGCTACTGATCCCAGCACCACCTCTTAAGGCACTGACAACCCGCCTGGCTGCAGCTGCCCCTTTCACTAGCCCCCAGGCTAACTTTTCCCCACAGTTCTCCAGACGGACACTCACCAGCCCACCCGGCTGACTCTCAGAAGACCTCCCAGACGTGCTGACCTGATCCTGCCGTCCTTTCTCCCGTGCCTCCAGGAAGGGCTTCCTCCGTGTGTTTTGGCAGGATCCTTTCAGCACCCGAGCCCCGGCCTGGGGTCACACCCCTGCAGACAAGGGGGCACCCTCAGGGGCAACAGACAGCTTCCTCAGCACTCCATCATCTACCCGACTGCCCCTGCTAGCATAACTCATGCCTATTTATGAGGTGGCCTGCCCCCTGCCAGCCCTTTACTGGGGATTGGCTGAGGTCCTCATAAATATTCAAAGCAGCTTCTTCTAACCTCTACTCACTATGTCTAGAACATTCTCCAATGTCCTAGAAAACAGAGAGTCTGCTAGGATGAGTCACCTAGCCCTGAGTCACTGAACCCTGACCCAGATTCATAGCTCAGGCTTAGCCCCGAGCTAAAATACACTAGAGGGTGCTACACTCTTCAATATATAGAGGAGGCACCATGGACATGAAGTGTATAATTGGTCAGATCATCAGGTAAAAATAAGGGGAAAAAACAGATCCATTTTACCATTTCAAAAACCATTTAACGCTGACAGAAGTGCTTAAAATGGTCAGTTTTTTTCATTTATGTAAAACTTTTATCTCAATATAACTGTTGCTGCAACTGCTTAAAAAGCATTAGCTGGACTTCGGCTTTAATTTTTTAGTCATGTCCAGACATATCTGCTAGTACATCTAACACTATCCTCTCACCATACTGAAAATGTTGCTGTCCAAAAGGTATCTAAGTTGCTCCTCCGGTCAATAAACAGCCACCCTAAGTCAGGAATTATGGATCACCAGATGTAAAATAAAGGTAAAAAAAAAGACTGAAAAAAAGAAAACAAATGAAGCCCCCACATTTAAGGATTGTAAACTACAATATAAAAAAATAAAAAAAATGGGTTTAATTCCAGTTTAAGTAATTTCATTATTCAATATCATCTTAAATCCTAATCCTGCAGCTCCATAGTCCTAATGGTCTGAGTTTATTTAAAGCTAAGCTAATTAGTTGATAAAGGATACAGCAACATCCAGAGCAGCGGTGCCCATTGAGATAAGGAACCAAGGAATTGCTTTCACATAGTACTCCTGATGTCGGTCATGTGACATGATGGCAGCCGCATACATAATGCTTGCCAAAGCAGAGAAGAGGACAGCCCAGACCTGAATTACTGGGAACACCATTCCTTTACACTGCAAATGATTATAACAGCTATGTAAAAAAAAAACACCAGAGGGCAAAAGTGCAAATAATTAAAATAGTTCTTGTTCTGCAGAGTGTACAGAGAGAGAAGTAACACTTTCACACCTAGAAACTAGACATGAGCTTGAGTGTGTTCGGATCCTAGTCCAAACCCACCTGAGCAATCGTGCCAAAAAGCTATCACTGTGCTGGACCAATCATCTGTGACCAGGGCATTACCTGTCCAACAGCCACACATATACAAGGGGCATATATACATGCGGCTAAGGGCTGGAAATGCCTTGGCCGCTTATGAGTGGCCCAGTACAGTGACAGCTTCTAGCAGGTTCACTCAGGTGGGTTTGGACTAGGATCCGAACACACTTGAACTCATCGCTAATAGAAACCAATCAGGTAATGTCATTCTATTAACTTTGGGCACGCTTAAGGCCATACAAAATACTAAATTTCTTTGCTACCGAGAAAATTTCCTACTGCCAGTATCCTCAACTGTAACACATTGAAATGTGCTGTCATAATAATGGGCAACAAGTAATTAAATCTCTCAGCAGCAAAGGGATTTAATTGCCAATGTTGCCCTAAATGACATAAGGAACAACTACCGTATATCAGTCCTATAGGACTAACAGCAGACATGTAGCCATTCAATAATTGGGTGCTAAGAAACAAAATCAGGAACAGAAAGGTCTTCCCTTGTTTTAACAAGTAACTGCAGTTAAGGACACAGAGATATATTCTGTTATTCTCTTACCACTTTTGTAATGACAGGTACTCGAACTGTCCAAGACACCAAGACTGCGATGATCCCCAGAGTAAATCCCACAACATCTATACGTTCCTAAAAGAAGAAAAAAACTTACTCTGTGGCACAATTTATGTTGTAGACATAGAGAATTGCTTCACATGTTTAGCTTTGCAACAGAGAAATGTTAAACCTTAGCAATATCTAAGATTACATTGCTCTTGCATAAATGTATAGCTATGAATCAAAGGGAATTTTTTTTTCCATAATACAACTCTTCTCCCCAATATATCAGGCTAAGGATTTATAGTTGCATTACTTTTTTTTAGAATCAAGACATCTCATATGGTAAAAGCACCTGAAGACCATGTGACAACTAAGCTCCAACACAAGAAAAGTTAATTATATATAAAAAAAAGTTAAAATACTTTTATGCCTATAAAATACAATTTTCACTCAAATATTTTATTTATGATTTAATAACAAACATACAGTAAGAAGATAAAAATGTAGACTTGTGACCATGTCCAATAGACCTAAAGCAAGTCAAACATACACTTGTGCATCATAATCCATTGTATAGCATCCATTATGTTCAGTTGAAAGTCAAGTCAAATGTATGACAATCTTAGGTACACATAAAGGTTTCTTGTGAATTAAGCTTTCTCAAGTCTGTCTACCCCGATTAATACAGGATATTGTACAAGTTGGGTTTTCAAACTACAGAGCCCGAGAAAGGCAACGAGTAAAAAATTCATGAGGTAACTAAAAAAAAAAAAAATTGTAAAAAGTGGAAAACCAGGATGGGGAAGGATCAGGGTGCTGGAGAAGCAGAGTGAGCGATAGAGGGAAAGGTCTGGGCAATCAGGCACTTGAGGTGGGCCAGCCAGACAGCCTTACGGTATACAGGCACGGTATCTTTTGCAATCTGTTTGTCCACAGTTAACAATGCTCCTGCAAGGGGAGATGCTAATAACAAAGAACCCAAAAAAAAGCAAAAAGTACATATAAGATTCAACCTATGAAGTCGACTCCTTTTCAAATTTAACCAAAGTGTCATTTTGGATTGCTGTGAGTTTAGTGTAAAATATTACCCGACCCAGTCAGTTTTGGACCTCTGCAAAGTACTTTTCAGAATATATGAGTGGCCATGAAGCAATCAGGTTTCTTGTTCAATAGGGCCTCATAAGGATCCTATACATTACCATATACAGGAGTTGGTATACCCTGATCCAAAATTTCTTAGCATTAGGGCATTTCCACCATATGTGTAAAAAGGAACCATCGGCCTGACAACCCTGAAAACACAGTGATGGGTACGTGGGTACTGAAAGGGCTATTCCAAAGGGAGCTAGTACCAGCATAAAATAAGTTTATACATCCAACATGGGCTCAGCTTTTGACTGTATCTATACAAATTTGAACCGCTGGAAGTACGGTATATTGAAAGGAATCTCTGAAAATCCAGTTCCCATTTAACTACATAAGTGGGGGATATTTTATGCAATTCTTCCAAGAGTAGGGTGTATATAAAAGAAACAAGGTCCAATGAAATGTATCTCTGAAAGTACATACGCAAGGATAAATCTTGATGGGGAGGTATAAATCGAAAAAAAAATCTTTTTAGGTGTTCTTGCCTTGTTTTTGGACCTTATATGATAAACTCCACTGGAGTATTGTCAGTCAATGATGTAAATGGTTCTTTAAACTCTGTGCAGCAATGCCCTATAAATTATTGACTGTTTTTATAGAGTATAACAGGCGCCAACTGCAGTAGAATAAGAATAAGTACTATGAATCCCTTGTTAAAACCAATGTTGGCAGCAAATTGGAAATTGGTTTTTCAAACTTTCTTGTAAATAGTTTTCAGTGCATTTAACAATGTTATTTCTTCAGGGTGAAAAGTAATTAAGGAAAAGCTGGACTCACATACCTGCACTGCTTTCCTTATGCCCTGTACACACAATCGGATTTACGATGGAATAAAATCCGATGGAATTTTCCATCGGAATTCCGATGAAGCTGACTTCCATCAGTCTTGCATACACACTGTCAGACTAAATTCCGACCGTCCAAAACGCGGTGACGTAAAACACTACGACGAGCCAAGAAAAATGAAGTTCAATGCTTCCGAGCATGCGTCGACTTGATTCTGAGCATACATGGATTTTTCTCCGATGGAATTCCACACAGACGATCGGAATTTCCCATCAGATTTTTTTCCATCGGAAAAATTTAAAACATGTTCTATTTTTTTACTCCGATGGAAAAAAGTCAGATGGGGCCCACACATGAACGGAATTTCCGATGAAAAAAGTCCATCTGACTTTTTTAATCGGGAAAATCGGATCGTGTGTACAGGGCATGAGGTAGCAGTACAAGTTCAGTAAATGGAAACATAAAATAGTTACAGATTGTCCTATGTATTTTACTAATGAGTTAAATGACACGGAATATTCAGACAGGTATGCAAGCTGCCTCTATCATATGGGAAACCTGACATTTAAAATACTTTCCTTCAGCTCAAAATGTTCAGATTTTTTTTCTCTTAATAAAATAACTAACTTTCCATGCAGGATAAATGCACCCATTTTGAAGAACAAACTTGCTGGATTCAGGTATGGTGGTGCGAATATGCAATTCAGTGTCAGTATCAATATCATTATTATTATACAGGATTTATATAGCACCAACAGTTTGCGCAGTGCTTTACAATATAAAGGGAGACAGTACAATTACAATACTGTTCTATACAGAAGGAATAGGAGGACCCTGCTCATGGAGCTTACAATCTAAAGGGAGAGGAATGTGGTACAAAAATGAATAGCTGTGGGGGATGGTCTGATGTAGATGGCTGAAGTACAATTTTTAAGTGGAGGTGGGGTAGACTTTCCTGAATAAATAAGAACAGCGTAGAAGCAAACCTGACATACTGGGGTAAGGAGTTCCTGAGGATGGCAGAGGCTCTGGAGAAGTCCTGGAGGTGAGCATGGAAGGAGGTAACAAGGGGGCTAGAGAGCAAGAGGTCTAGGGAGGAGCAGAGTGGACTATTTAGGTGATATCTCAACATGAGGTTGGTGATGTGTTAGTATGTTGTGGTTAGTAATTTGAATTTGATATGTTGGGCTAGTGGAAGTAATTGAAAGGATTACCAGAGGGGGGTAGTAGCCACGGATCGGTTACTAAAATGTATGAGTCTAGGAGCAGAATTCATTCTAGAATGAAGGGAGGATAGTCGCTGTAAAGATAGGCCACTAAGAAGAGGGTTGCTGTAGTCAAAGCAGGAGACAACCAAGGAGTGAATAAGTTGTTTTGTGTTGTTATTTAAGAAGGGGGTATTCTGGAAATGTTGTGGAGGTTAAAGTGGAGCTCCACCCTAAATTACAATTTATGCTAATCGGAACCCTCCCCCCCCTCCGGTGTCACAATTGACACCTTTCAGGGGGGGGGGGGTGAAGATACCTGTCTAAGACAAGTATTTTCACCCACATCCGGGAGTCCTCTCTCCGGGAATCTGCGGGAGTGACGTCACTTCCCCCCGACTTCCGGTAGTGTTCTGGAAGACACTCGGCTCCCAGAACACAGGAGGACGAATCAGAACGGCACAGCGCGACTCGCGCATGCGCCGTAGGGAACCGGGCATGAAGCCGCAAGTACTTTTTTGACCTGAACTATTGGAGCCTTTTTTCCTCTACATACCCTGCTCAGATGTGAGTCTTTTTGGCTGTCCAATTTGGTCATTGGCGTTTCCAGTTTGTTTGGTTGATATCCACGAGTCACCACCAGAGATCCTGGACTCCTTCCATCGTTTGGGCGATCCACCCATCCTGATATCCATGCTATACTGACTCGTTGTTGCTGACAATCGAGTCCACCAGTCTCGGTAAGAGTATTTATTCTTATCTAATAGTGAAGATACACCATCCTTGATGTCCCATACACCAGCTCTTCATATTCATTTACCTGAGGATCACCACTTGTTATTTGTGGACTGTGATTTTAGTTTCTTTGTTCAAGAGTTGATTTATGACATTGGACTAGTTGTATATTTCACCATATGGGACTTTTTTGATTCAATTTGGTTTGAATGTTTATTATTTATCTTTTTTGTACACTTTTCACGGTTTTACAGTTTCTAGCGCTACATTTTCACCCATTTTCCAATTTGAATATTTGTCACATTCCTATGTAGCAGCTCTATATAATTTTCACATATTTGTGTGTCGTTTGATTACTTTTAATAGTTAGCACAGTATTTTTTCTTATTTCCACATATAATATAAAAGTGCATGCAGGGCACTTTACAAAACACTAGGGACAAAAGGGACGTGAAATGATTTCATACAGTAATGTAATCTGTAAGACTACAGTGTACTGTATGCGTTATGTTTTGTGTACTTTTTGAATTTGCAGCCGGGCTCCGCTCCCATTAGTCGCGACGCTCGCAGGGAACGAAACCCCGGAACACAGGACATTGGGCAGATGATCCAGCGGAGGACACAGCGGGGGGATATCGCAGGATCCTGGTGACAAGGTAAGTATACTGCACCAGGATCCTGCAATGCAATCCCGAGTGTGGCTCGGGGTTAATGTTAATCATACTGAAATTTAACCCCGAGCCACACTCCGGAATACCGCTAGGAGGGTTAAAATACCCTTTCCTGGCAAAATTAAGGAAAGTTTGACCACAGCTCTGACACAGAACACAGCAGTTTGACTATCCAGTGGTCTGACATTCCCCCTGAACATTCCTTCAATCAATAGCACTGCTCAGGGAATGAGAGGGCTGTTGATTTGAACCATCTGCAGGGATGATAATACCTCTTTAACCACTTCCCTACTGTGCACGAAAACCCCCTTCCTGCCCAAGCCATTTTTCAGCTTTCAGCGCTGTCACAATTTGAATGACAATTGCGCGGTCGTGCGACGTGGCTCCCAAACAAAATTTTCGTCCTTTTTTTCCCACAAATAGAGCTTTCTTTTGGTGGTATTTGATCACCTCTGCGGTTTTTATTTTTTGCACTATAAACAAAAGAAGAGTGTCCAGTTTGGAAAAAAAACACTATTTTTTACTTTTTGCTATAATAAATACCCATTTTTTTTTTTTTTTATAAAATTTTCCTCAGTTTAGGCCGATACATATTCTTCTACATATTGTTGGTAAAAAAAATAAAAAAATAAAAATAAAATCGCAATAAGCGTGTATTGATTGGTTTGCGCAAAAGTTATAGCGTCTACAATATAGGGGATAGATTTATAGCATTTTTTTAAATTTTTTTTTTATTAGTAATGGCGGCGATCTGCGATTTTTATTGTGACTGCAATATTGCGGCGGACACATCGGACACTTTTGACACATTTTTTGGGACCATTCACATTTATACAGCGATCCCTGCTATAAAAATGCATTGATTACTGTATAAATGTGATTGGCAGGGAAGGGGTTAACCACTAGGGGGCGGGAAGGGGTTAAATATGTTCCCTCAATGTGTTCTTACTGTGGGGGGAGGGGACTGACTGGGGGAGGTGACCGATGGTTGTCCCTATGTACAAGGGACACACCATCGGTCCCCTCTCCCTCACAGGACGTGGATCTCTGTGTTTACACACAGAGATCCACTCTCCTGCTCGTTTCCTGGGCAATCGCGGGTGCCCGGCGGCAATCGCATCCGCCGGGCACGCGCATCGGGGCCTTGTGAACGCGGCGGGCGCGCGCGCCTCCTAGATTGTTTTAAAGGGAGGGCGTCATATGACGTCCTCCCAGAACGAGAGTGTCCTCCGCCCGCCGTCAATTGACAGTGGGCGGGGGACAAGTGGTTAAAGAGGAACTGCAGTCTGCTCACATAATTTGTAATAAAACCATCTTTGCCATTATAAAGCTTCCCTCCAACCACTTTGCATATTATTTAATATATACCGTGATTCTGTACTTGCCAAATATGCTGCAGAAATCTTCCTCCACTGAGTCTGACTGCAGCCATTTTAAATGTGGGCAGCTGAAGCTGCTGTCTGTTCACTTCCTGGATTTACACAGAGAAAACAGAGGCACACCTCCAGCTCTGCAGCTCTCAGTGGCCCTCTTATGACTCATCCGAGAGTGAGAGAGAGAGAGAGCTGTGAATGATGTCATAAGCCTAGGCTTTTTACCAGACAAGAAACCGGAAGTGGGCTGTATAAGGTATTTACTGGCAGAAAAAAAAACATTTTATTATCCAAAGTTAAAATGACAAGGGCAGAAGATTTAATAGATGGAAAGTTGAAAAAATGACTGAAGGTGGAACTTCCGCTGATCGGAACCCTCCCCCCCTCCGGTGTCACAATTGACACCATTCAGGGGGGAGGGGGGTGAAGATACCTGTCTAAGACAGGTATTTGCACCCACTTCCAGGAGTCCTGTCTGTGGGAAATCTGCGGGAAGCACGTCACTTCCCGCAGATTCCCCGTTGTGTTCTGGGAGACACTCGGCTCCCAGAACACAGGGGACCATTCAGAACGGCGCAGCGCGACTCGCGCATGCGCCGTAGGGAACCGGGCCTGAAGCCGCAAGGCTTCACTTCCTGGTTCCCTCACCGACGATGGCAGTGGGGGCAGCAGAGTGACGAGCGATTGCTCGTCCTCTGCTGCGGACATCGCTGGACTCCAGGACAGGTAAGTGTCCAAATATTAAGAGTCAGCAGCTGCTGTATTTGCAGCTGCTGGCTTTTAATATTTTTTTTTCTGCGGCACCTCCGCTTTAAGTACAAATTAACTGAAAAATGGGGTTTAATAAAATAGCGTACAATATAAAATTCTTATATGTCCTTAAAAAAATTAGGTATACAGATAAGTAGTTGAGCTGTTAAGTTAGCTGACACATGCTGACTCTACTAAATTCTGCCTGGACATCCAGGCATTAACTGGTAAAAAAAAAAAAAAAAAAGGGGTAACAAAGGGGGGCAACAACAAATCAGAAATCAGCTTTCAATGATCTTAGGTTGCCTTTCAGCTTTGCTTTTGCGCTGAAACACTGATATCAAGTCTACAGCACTCCGTTATTACTGATCTGGAGATAAATATTCCACATCCAGGTTATTGTATGAATACCACTGAAAAGAATAACGAGATCAGTGTTTTGGAAGGAGAAGGAATGAACGCACTGTTCATTAAATACTGCTGACAGCTGCTGTAACTAATAGGTAAAAGTATGTCTCAAAAATGAAGAGCGTCCTGTTTTGGATTTCTAGTTCATGATTAAAAGATTCCTGCAAGCCTTTTTTTCAGAGAATAAGACCTATGAGTAACATGCATTACTGTAACATTAGCTTAATCTCTTCCCAGCGTTCACAGTACTGAAACTAAACAATGTTTGGTGCACATATTTTCTGGGTAAATGTAATATCATCTAGACAAGATTATTAAGCAGAAACAAAATATACTGACTTGTAGCCCTTGATACTTTCTCATACATGATTTTATTAGAAAAGCAAATTCCAGGAGCTGGAAACCTCATCCAAACAGATCCTCCATAGCTGATCTCATCAGTTACAACACACACCAACCAGACATGCCTTCATACAGTCTAACAAACGACCCTAACTAGGGTTTCAGCTATGTATAGGGTCATGCCTTTTTTATTCTCTGGTCATTTGTCTTCTCTTCCATGTGTTCCTCACTTTATCCTTCTCGCACAACTTTCCTACTACCAACCCAAGTTTCCCTATGGTCTCCCTGAACACTCTACCTACGCTTTACCTTGACACAGTACGGTTCTCGCCTTCCGCTTAAAGGGATTGTAAAGCTTTGTGTTTTTTCTACCTTAATGCATCCTATGCATTAAGGTGAAAAAACACCTTGCTGTCTCTGCCCCCCCCCCCCCCAGCCCCCATTTTACTTACCTGAGCCCCGAATCTCCGTGGGCGTGATCTCGTGTTGCTTTCCCCCAGCTCTTCGTTGGATGAATGATAGCAGCGCAGCCATTGGCTCCCGCTGCTGTCAATCAAATCAATGACGAGGCGCGTCAGGCCGACTGTATCACACGGGAGCGCGCCCGCAAGCTAACCCCCTTGGGAGAGCGCTTCCTAGAGGGGGGTTAGCTGTTGCGGGGAGGAGCCGAAACATCCGCCACATGACCCCAGAAGACGAGGATCGGGGCCACTCTGTGCAAAACGAACTACACAGTAGAGGTAAGTATGGTATGTTTTTTGTTTTTTACTTTTTTAAATTAAACCTTTGCAACCCCCTTTGCATGACCTCCCTTAAAAAGAAGTGGTTCATAGTTACCTGCAGTACACTCTCAAGCAGCTTTCTTTGAGGACCATGATATACTTCAGGAAGTAGAGGGGCTTTTACATGTAGAGAGTAGTACCCCAGACTTATCATCACACAGTACGTAAGGGCAGATAGGACTGGTTTGCGGTGCCTTTTTCTTCTGGAAGGCTGATGACCTATAAAAATAAAAAGAATATTTTATTAAGTCATGTTTTAATCTGTTTAATGGTGTGTTAGCAAACAAAAATTTAAATCTGTGCATTTTCCTTTTTCAACTCCAGGTGTGAACCTTTTAAGGCTGGGTTCACACCTATGCGAATTGGATGCGGGTTTCCCCACACCTATGCGAATTGGATGCGGATTCCCCCAATCCAATTCTCATGACAGGAGATTGTGACAGGCTCTCTATGGAGCCTGTTCCCACATCTCTCAAGCGGCTGCGGAGCGGCTTGCTCAGTAACGCTGTGCGTCTTTGGCTCAGTTTCAGGGCCAAATTCAGGCTTAATTCGGCCCTGAAACTGAGAACAGGGACACACCTGGCCCCTGCTGCGAGCCGCATCTGTCCGAGGTGTGAACCCAGCCTTAATCTTTGTTGGCTATGGGGCTATGTTTTTTCTATCCTACTTGTTTCCAAAACTGTATTATTTGGTAAACCAGTCAAGTACCACAACTAAAATCTAAATGTAATTGTTGTCTATTTATTTGAAGTGTATGAACACCCCAACAATAAACTTCTCTTATTTGCTCCTGTTTGATCTGTTAAATATACCATTGAAAAGTTTTCATTATTTTTATATAAGTGCAAAAATAGATGGAGTGGAGCGGAATGGCTAGAATACATTAATATTCTGACTAGTAGAATGAGATAAACACCATACTTACACACCAAAACAAGAAGGTTTTTTTTTTAATACGCCCGTGTGCGTGTAGCCTAACATTCAATCTGCAGAGAATATAGCCTATAAAGTCCAGGGGTCTTCAAACTACGGCCATCCAGGTGTTCAGGAACTACAATTCCCATCATGCCTAGTCATGTCTGTGAATGTCAGCGTTTTGAAATGCCTCATGGGATATATAGTTCCGCAACAGCTGGAGGGCCGTAGATTGAGGATCCCTGCTATAAACAATCGATTTGGCCCCATTCACACAGAAAAAATTTACATGCAGCGTCAATGGACAAACAGCTATTTGAATATTTTATAAATAGACTCCTAAGTGTTTACATTGCATTTAAAGTATAACTATAGGCAAAACTTTGTTTTCCATTTCAGATAGACCATAGAGGGTTAAAACCTCTGTCAGGTTTTTTTATCCACCATCTGTATCCCATTGCTGAGATTTCCCTTCACTTCCTGTCCCATAGTCAAACAGGAAGTTCAAGAGAGAAGGAAATCCCTCCAAATTAAAGAAATTTATTGAGGACCCCCGTGTCTCCAGAACTAGTGTCCTCATTGGAAGATTTCCCCTCTATTACTTTACTGGGGACAACCAAAAATTTGGGATTTTCTTTTACTTTCAATAATACATGTAAACAGGACAAATAGAGAGGATGAATCTCCTTAACGGGGCCACAGACAGCAATAAAAACTGTCAGGTCTTCTAATCCCTCTACACTCTATCCAGAACTAAAAAGAAAATGCTTTGCTTTTAGTTATACTTTAAGTTGAGTAGAAGTCAGTGACAAAATTGTATAATTATTATTGGGCTTTATATAAAATGTGTTACATACTTGCTCTCACTCTGTAGCTGGATGTGCATACTGGAAACAAAGTAAGTATAAAGTCTATAACATCTGATAATGCCATGTAAGCTCCAGTGATGACCTGTTAAAGCGTCAAGATAAAAAAGTAAAACTTGAAACATTAAAAGAATGCTTAAATGAAAATGGTAAATATTTCACAAAGGTATAGAAAGAACAAATTACCGTATTTGCCGGCGTATAAGGTGACTGGGCGTATAAGACGACCCCCTAATTTTCCAGCTAAAATTTGGGTTTTGGGATATACTCACCGTATAAGACGACCCCCCCCCCCCCTTCCGACTAGCCATGCCTCACCTCACCTCACTGTGCCATTGCATACCTCACTGTGCCATTGCATACCTCACTGTACTGTGTCATTGCATATGTGACAGACTGGGGTTTATATGGTCACAAAACAGACACCCCAAAGCAAAGTACATATTCATTTATTTTATTTTATTTCTAGCAAAGAAATACCTTCCTGCTATTCTATCAAGACCTGGTAGATGACAGAGAAGGTACACAAACAGAGTTTATATAAGGCCACCCACCACGTGACTGGAGTCAAACAATTTCCAGCCATAAAACCCAGTGGTCTTGTCTCATGCTGTTTGTGTGATTCTTTGCAGGTATGTACTCTAAATCGTTCCTAATCTGCATTAAACTATAATAGAAAGATTCTTAAACATCTGGAGCAGATGCAGGGAAAGTTCCAGCAGACTGTATGCTATAGTTTTACTGATATTAGAAGTTTAGAACAGCATGTGTGAGAAACAAGTGAAAAGGGCATAAAAACAATTTCCAGCCATAAAACCCAGTGGTCTTGTCTCATGATGTTTGTGTGATTCTTTGCAGTCCACGCCAAGCTGATCACCTTATCTCATCACGTCTACAATTATCGGCTCTCTTAATTCACATTTTGAGTCGGTAACATTTTGGGGGCTCGTCCGGGATTCGTTGTGTTACCAGTGAGAGGGAAGCGCGAGACAAGCGTGAGCCTACTACAGAGCTACAAGGAGAGTCGTGAGTGTCGTCTGCCTTGTGAGTGGAAGTCTTCAGAGTGCAACAGATATGGCGTCTCCTCGTCGTGCGCTGATGTGGGATATCCGGACCGGAAACAACTTCATCTGCTTAGTGAAGAACAGCTGCATAGCCTCGCTATTACGCTGGAAGATGAAAGAGACGTGAACATTCCATCAGTGACTGGTACCAATGAAATGGAACTCGTTGAATTTATTGTAGACTACCTGAGAAGCGATCAGCTGGAGAAGTTAGAAGATCAAGGCATGTCTTACCTACTCATCATCCAAGACAAGATCAATGAACTAAAACTTAACAAGGAAAGTACACCTCTGTGGACATTGCAACCGCTGCAAAAAAAATAAGTAGTGGGACTGCAAGGACTGAACAGGTATCGGAGGTGGTGAGATTAACTGACGTTGTTGCTTTATTGCCACGTAGAGAATTCAAAATGCATGGTGGTGTAATTTCAGATCATGGTTCGGACATGAGTTACAGTAGCGCGTGCAGACAAATTGACGAGGGGCTAACAGAAAAATTCCCTGAATCTGAAATTATACGCACCGTGTTGAGAATAATCAAACCTGGTCATTTTAAAGATATGTTGACTGACAAAGATGATCTTACTGTTGCTGAATTGAAAAGGTTTTTGAAGTCACATATGAGAGAACGAAGTGGTAATGAGTTCTTTCAGGACCTTAGCAATGCTACCCAGCAAGAAAGAGAAACAGCACAACAATTTGTTTACAGGCTAGTGGGGTTAAAACAAAAAGTTCTGTCCACATCACAACATGATAGGCGAGAGCTTAACTATGACAAAAAACTGGTGCAAGGCATATTCCTTCATACACTGTATCAGGGACTAAACGAAAAAAACTCTAATGTTAGACGAGATATCAAGCCTTACGCGTCTGATTTGACAGTAACGGATGACTTTATCATAGAGCAGGTCACCAGATCAGTTGATGAGGAAACAGAAAGACAGAGACGCTTAAACAGTGCACCTAAACATAAACCTCTTACTGTTCATTCATCACAGACACCAGGTAATAGTGAAAAAGACACCTTGCAAAAGAGAGTTGAGGGAGATACTAGAGCAAATCACACTGCATTAACGGAACTAACAACACAGGTTTCTGCTCTCACAAAGAACCTGGAAAAGATGATGAAGCAAACTCCTGTTGTTGGAAACCAAAGGACTAAGCCAATAACCAATGTTCAAGTTCCAGATACAGCTCACTGCAAACCCAGGTGTGATGATTGCATTAAACGAGAGAGTCAGAACTGCTACCACTGTTTCTACTGTGGTTGGACAGGACACAGAGCGGTTGATTGCTTGAAGAAAATAAGGCAGTCGGGAAACGACAGACGGTCACTGGGAAGGGACAACCAGTGACCACCTCAAATGATCTGTCCCGTGTGAAGGTAAACAGGGTATTCACCCACCGGTCAACTAGAACACTCCCAAAAGACAAGGGATTCTCAAAACAACACGTAGCACAATTAATTGGAGGAAAATGCCTACTGTCATGTCGGATGAATGGTGTTCCGGTTGACATGTTGATGGACACAGGAGCTCAGGTCAGCATTGTCGGGAAGGCATGGTTAGAAAAGTTTCTACCCAGTGTCTCCATTAGGCACATACAAGATTTACATTGTGATGACAACTTATCTATTACAGCTGCAAATGGTTCTATCATTCCATTCATCGGATGGATTGAAGTCTGCCTGGAATTCGAAAGTAGTGGACATGGAAACTCAGCCATCTATGTGCCAATGCTGGTGAGTGACTGCTGTAATGGCAATCCAATTCTTGGGTTTAATGTGATCGAAGAATTGATCAGAGAAAACCGTGACCGACCAAACAGCACCCAAAACCTGACTATCTTGCTGAATGAAGCTATGAAAGTAAGACAGAGTGTAGCGAATAACATTGTCAATGCTGTCAGTCAAGCAACTGACCCAGAAGAAATATCCGATAGTCGTATGGTCAAAGTGGGGAAGAAGGGACTCCAGATTAAAGGAGGCGAGATCTGTGAAGTCAAATGCAGAATTAGAGCATGGCCAAAAGGAGGAATCATGCCATTTGAACCACTTCCAGAATATCCAGTTGAGGAAGGACTTGAACTATTTCCTTCAGTGGTAGATGTGCCAAATGGGTTCTCTAAACTGGTGAAGATACCTATACTGAACCGTGCTCAACATGACATCTACCTTCCGCCCAGAACAGTATTGGGTACCATTTCTCCAGCAGCTGAAATTCTACCGTTGTCTCCAAACAAAGACGATGGAAAGGGAATTGACCAGAAGAAAAGGGTGTTTCATGTAAACCAGTTGAATCAAGTGGACACTGGAAATCAGCTATCCACTAACAAATCTGTTAAGTGGCACCCACCTGTCAATTTGGAAGATCTCTCAGAAGAATATCAGGAGATAGCGAGACAAATGTTATATGACGAATCAGATGTCTTTGCTCGAGATGAGGGAGACATAGGATGCATTCCTAACCTGAAATTGAGGATAAATCTGAAAGATGAAACTCCTGTCCAGAAATGCTACAATTCGATACCGAAACCCCTATACAAGGAAGTGAAAGAATATATCCAAAACCTTATTGACCGAGGTTGGGTAACAAAATCTTCTTCCGCATACTCATCACCGGTTGTCTGTGTTCGAAAGAAGGACAGTAGCCTACGACTATGTGTTGACTTTAGGGAGTTAAACCGAAAGACTATCCCAGATAGACATCCACTACCCAGAATACAAGATCTGCTGGATAGCTTAGGAGGATTTACATGGTTCTCAATCCTGGACCAGGGTAGTGCGTATCATCAAGGCTTTGTGCATGAAGACTCCAGACATCTGACGGCTTTTAGCACCCCCTGGGGACTCCTGGAGTGAAATCATATTCTGTTCGGATTAACTAATGCCCCAGCAGCTTTTCAGAGATGCATGGAAAATGTACTAGAGGACATCAGAGACAAATGTTGTTCTCCATACCTGGATGACGTACTTTGCTACTCCAAAACTTTTCAGGAGCATGTCAATGATATTAGGCAAGTGCTTAGTCGAATGCGCGAGCATGGTATCAAACTTAGACCGAAGAAGTGTGAACTCTTTAAACGACAGATTCGATACCTTGGACAAATGGTGTCAGAAGAAGGCATAAAAATTGACCCAAAAGATTTTGAAGCGGTATTACATTTGAAAAGGAAAGAACCAAAAACAGTGGGAGGAGTCAGATCTTTGTTAGGATTCCTGAGCTACTACAGGTCCTTCATTCAAGATTTCTCTTGACTTGCTAAACCACTGTATGAACTTTTGCAGAACACTGAGAAAGAATCTGCTACATCCATTACCAAAAACAATGGAGGGGAACCTACAAAGAAAAACGGGAACAAAACACAAGTGCCATCTAAAACACAGATTCAATGGACACCCAAACATCAAGCTGTAGTGTCCAGACTGGTGGACATGCTAACAGATCCACCAATACTAGCATACCCTGATTTTGACCTACCCTTCGTATTACACACTGATGCTTCCAATGAAGGCCTAGGTGCTGTACTGTACCAACGACAAGGATAAAAACTTTGTGTTATCGGGTTTGGCTCCAGAACATTGACTCCAGCAGAGCGCAATTATCATCTTCACTCTGGTAAACTTGAGTTTTTAGCTCTCAAGTGGGCAGTCTGTGACAAATTCAGAGATTACTTGTACTACGCTCCAACATTCACAGTCTACACAGACAACAACCCATTGACATATGTATTGAGTACTGCCAGACTGAATGCTGTGGGTCATCGCTGGGTTGGCGAGTTGGCCGATTTCCACTTTGATATCAAGTACAAGCCAGGTAAACAGAATGCAGACGCGGATACACTGTCACGATTTCCGGTGGAACTCACAAAGAATCTGAGTGAGTACACAGAGCTTGTACCATCTGAGGTTGTGTCAGCTATGTAGCAAGGGAGCAAAGCTGTCGAGGAAGAAGAGACACTATGGGTGGCTTCATTGACTTTTCACTCAGAAAGTGATGTAGCCGAAGAATTGCTGAAAGGACAGACAATCTGCCCAATGACTCAGGAGAATATCAGAGCATTACAACAAGACGATACCAACATTAGAGAAGTTGTCTGGCTTAAGGAGAACAACTGGATTCCAAACCACAAAGAAAAGGAGAGTATGACCAGTAAAACAAGACGTTTGATACATGAATGGAACAAACTCAGAGTTGATGAAGGAATCCTCTACCGACACGCTGGAACCTGAAAACAGCTAGTCCTACCAGAAAAGCTAAAACCATTGGTCTTAAAAAATCTTCATGATGACATGGGTCACATTGGTACTGACAAGGTAACCCACCTAGCACGTGAACGATTTTACTGGCCATTTATGCAAAGAGACATTGATGAATATGTGCTGAAGAAGTGCAACTGCATCAAACAAAAGCGTCCAAATATCACCGAAAGAGCACCTATGGGTTCGATTACTACCAGTTCACCCTTGGAGTTAGTATCCATTGATTATCTTCACTTGGAAAAAAGCAAAGGAGGATATGAGTATATACTTGTAATAGTTGACCACTTCACACGCTTTGCACAAGCGTATCCCACTAAGAACAAATCTGGAAAAACGGCGGCAGAAAAGATCTTTCAAGATTTCATACCACGTTTTGGCTATCCAGAGAAACTCCACCATGACCAAGGAAGAGAATTTGAAAACAACTTGTTTCAGACATTGCAACGATTGGCAGGGATTTCTCATTCAAGAACTACTCCGTACCATCCACAGGGTAACCCAGTGGAGAGACTGAACCGTACTTTGTTACAGATGCTTTGCACCTTAGAGGAAGAGAAAAAGTCAGATTGGAAAGAATATCTTCCACATATGGTTCATGCATACAATTGCACCAGGCATGAAGCCACAGGATACTCGCCATTCTTTCTATTGTATGGAAGATCTCCTCGTTTGCCTATTGACCTAATGCTCAACCTAAATTTGGAAAAGGAATCAGAAAGTCAACCAACATTTACTCAAATTGGGTATCCAGAATGCAAGAAGCTTACAAAATCGCATCCGAGAATAGCCAAAAATCATCTGCTAAAGGGAAGAAGTACTATGACAAGAAGATAAAAGGAGCACCTCTTCAACCGGGTGATAGGGTCTTAGTACGAAATCTCTCTGAAAGAGGAGGACCTGGTAAACTTCGTTCATACTGGGAAGAATCAGTACACAAAGTGGTAGAAAGAATCAAAGATGGGCCTGTGTACAAAATTCAGCCTGAAAGTGGTAAAAAGACTATTCGAGTGCTGCACAGAAATCTTTTACTACCAGTAAATGACCTACCAATTGAAGGACACATTCCAAGAGTACCAATGAAACAAAGACAATCAAGTAACAGAAAGGAGACCAGAATGGATGTGGACCAAGAGGAGGAATGTTCAGATGAAGAAAGATGGTATTATCCTTATATACCAGAGACTACAGAAAGTCATGATTGTGTTGTGTCTCAACAAAACTCTCAAAACATACAGAAAATCCCTTTAAGAGTTTCTGCTGAAGAGTTCTATACTACAACTACCACACCCAATCTTGAACAAGAACGAAATGATGGAACATTAGTTGGCGACCAAATCTGGGCTACGGACATGGTGAGACTAGACACTGCAGAATTACCCTCATTAAGTCAAGACTTACCTATGAGCCAAGATATGCAAATGAAGAATGATGTTGATGGAGATGACTCAACTCCTGTCAGAAGATCTACCAGACAAGCTAAGCCTAAAGAGATCTTTACATATGACACACTAGGTCAGCCAAGATACATACCAAGTCAGATTCACACCGTACAAACTCCTACAATACTAGCTACTCCCATGACATGCCAGGTAGTTAACATAGCTCCTTGGTGGCAACAAGTACCTATCTGGGTTACTTAAATCACTAAACAGTGTTCAGATAACAATTGAGTTTAATGTCGGAAGCCATTAACTGAAGGAGGGGAGAGTGTGACGGACTGGGGTTTATATGGTCACAAAACAGACACCCCAAAGCAAAGTACATATTCATTTTTTTTAATTTTATTTCTAGCAAAGAAATACCTTCCTGCTATTCTATCAAGACCTGGTAGATGGCAGAGAAGGTACACAAACAGAGTTTATATAAGGCCACCCACCATGTGACTGGAGTCAAACAATTTCCAGCCATAAAACCCAGTGGTCTTGTCTCATGCTGTTTGTGTGATTCTTTGCAGGTATGTACTCTAAATCGTTCCTAATCTGCATTAAACTATAATAGAAAGATTCTTAAACAGCTGGAGCAGATGCAGGGAAAGTTCCAGCAGACTGTATGCTATAGTTTTACTGATATTAGAAGTTTAGAACAGCATGTGTGAGAAACAAGTGAAAAGGGCATAAAAACAATTTCCAGCCATAAAACCCAGTGGTCTTGTCTCATGCTGTTTGTGTGATTCTTTGCAGTCCACGCCAAGCTGATCACCTTATCTCATCACGTCTACAATTATCGGCTCTCTTAATTCACATTTTGAGGCCGGTAACACATATCTCACTGAACTGTGCCATTGCATACCTCACTGTGCCATTGCATGCCATGACGATCTCATACCTTATCCCTGACATGTAGAATCTCAGTCAGACCGCGGCCGTCAATTTTTCAAAAGCCGCGCCTCCTCCTAGTGCTGTTCTGTGATAGGTGGAACGCTCAGCTTCCCAGCAGACACTGTGTTCAGTGTTCCGCCTATCACAGATGCCCTCTCATCCGAGGCCGAGGACGAGAGGGCATCCATGATAGGCGGAACACTGAACAGAGGCTCTGCTGGGAAGCTGAGTGTTCCGCCTATCACGGAACAGCACGAGGAGGAGGCGCGGCTTTTGAAAAATGGACGGCCGCGGTTGACTGAGATACTACATGTCAGGTACCGGCGTATAAGATGACCCCCGACTTTTGAGAAGATTTTTATGGGTTAAAAAGTTGTCTTATACGCCGGAAAATACGGTATATACGGTTCTAATACAGGGAGGTAAGTAAACAATTTCCCTTTGTACTTTTATGTAGCACCCTCTAGGTTGCTAGAGGTGAGAATAGAATTTTTGTGTAGGATAGGTAAATTGTCAGGCTTGGCTGGTAGACAAGCCTGTGTGTGTGTTTTTTTCTGGGTCAGGGTTGAGCGACTTAGGCAGAGCTGGTGACTCACAGGCAGCATCACTGAGACCTCCCACTTCTTTCCAGAAGAGGAGAGGTGGAGCTGTCTGGAGTATTCTGAGGAGCCCTAATCACCCCAACCTGGATTAACAGGGGGCAGGCCTCCTTAAATGCTCAGGGTCAGCCTAGCTGGGGAGGAGTTGTTCGGGGCCGAAGCTGGAGATACCTTTTAGACACCTCTATGACTAAGCCTCGGTGGGGGGGATGAAATGCGTCATGGGGTGTAGCTATTTGGAGCACACATTATTATTTATATCATTGCATCTAAGGCTTGTTAAACCGCAATATATTTTTGTTTTTGGGTTTAGGTACATTTTAAATAAAACAGGTTCCACATGCTTCATCCCTAAGGAGATTCTAATCATTGGTACTTAATTTGGAATACCGGATTCCAATTTCATAAATTTAGTAGTGGTAAATGTTACTTTTTCTGTGTGACAAATCTGTATTTTCACTAATTTGAGCAACAACGCACTTGCTCCTGGGGACCCATAGAGCTTACCTGGCCATATTCGATCTTGAGCAAGCATGCAGCTAAACAACTTCTCTAAGAGAAGAGAGGAGGGTGTTTAAAGCACTGGGAAAAGAAGGAATATGGAGTAGGGTTGCCAGCTTTTCTTCAAGCCAAACCCGAACACTTTAGAGGCCTGGGACACCTTTGGGTGGCCCAAGGAGAGTAGTAATGCGGTGCGCATAGCGTGCCGCAGCGAATGGTGGTTGTGGCCAGATTACTTTTCCTGACATCATCACCCTGCCCTCCAGTGATGCTAAACCTGCCACCAGACAGCCGCTGCAGCTCTTGGATGGCAACAGATTTGTGTGTGACTACCTTAGTTACTTGGGGAGCCACAGCCTGGTCTGAATATAATGTGTCTGGGTTTCAGTTCGAGTGAAACCTGGACACATGATTCAAAACCCAAACTGTCCGGGTGAATCCCATACAGGGGGCAACCCTAATATGGAGGTAGTGGGGTGTTACATGCTGGGAGAGTTTGATCACTTGGGAGGTCAAGATATGAAGCAGTGGGAACAGGATTGAAGCACAGGGACCATAGGCGTGCGCAGCCTATTGCATTAGAGCATGGGTGCTCAACCTGTGGCCCTCCAACTGTTGCGAAACTACAATTCCCATCATGGCTCTGCCTTTGGGAGTCAAGCTTGTAACTGTCAGCGGCTTGCAATGCCTCATGGGACTTGTAGTTCCGCAACAGCTGGAGGGCCACAGGTTGAGCACCCATGCATTAGGGTGTGCACCCCAAAGCTCTACATATACTACCGATCACTCACGATGAAAGGGAAGGGGCCGGTAAGTTACATATTTACCTGCCGCTTCCCCCACTCATCCTAAAGCAGCAGAAACAGCCGGTGGGAGAGGAGAGTAGGGAAGCTGGAAGTGCTGCAAGGGGAAGGAGGGGGGGAGCCAGGGCAGTAGGGGGGATCTGTGCTGCACAGTGTGATTAGGGTGTGCCTGGGCACACCTGGCACACCCTGTGCGCACGCCTATGACAGAGACCTTGATTAATATTCTATATCCGGGCCCAGATATGCCAATCTATGCCACTGTCTGGCAATCTATGCTGAATGAAGAGTGTACTGCTAGAGACAGGCTATTACAGACTCAGTATTTGAACCAAGCATGTACTCATGCTTAAGGGAAGAAAAATAGGATTTTTATAACAGCTTACCTGTAAAATCCTTTTCTTGGAGTACACCACGGGACACAGAGCTAGTCATTACATAATGGGTTAAGGGTCACCAGCGGTGATTGGACACTGGCACAACCAATGGAAGACAGTTCCCCTCCATATAACCCCTCCCATCAGGGAAGTACCTCAGTTTTGTAGCAAAGCAGTAAGGTTCCCATAAGAAGGGGGGGACCTCTGTGTCCCGTGGTGTACTCCAAGAAAAGGATTTTACAGGTAAGCTGTTATAAAAATCCTATTTTCTTTATCGTACACCACGGGACACAGAGCTAGTCATTACATAATGGGACGTCCCAGAGCAATGCTCATATGAAGGGGGGGAGACACAGATCAAAACAGGCCGCTTGCGGACCAGAAGCCCTATACTGCTGCCTGCAGCACACTTCGCCCAAAGGCGGAATCCTCATGTCCTTTCACATCTATTTGATAGAATTTGGAAAATGTATGGACTGAAGACCAAGTTGCAGCTTTACAGATCTGAGCCATCGAAGCCTGGTGGTGCACTGCCCATGAAGCACTTATCGCCCTGGTAGAGTGCGCCTTAACAGGAAAAGGAGGAGTCCTGTTCTTTAAACCATAAGCTTGAACAATTACTTGTCTAATCCACCTGGAAATGGTGGATTTTGATACCGCTTGGCCCTTCTTGGGCCCATCTGGTAAAATAAACAAAACATCTGTTTTACGTATCTGAGCGGTTGCTTGCAGATACACCTTTACCGCTCTCACTGGATCTAGAGAGTGTAATAATTTTCCCCCGCCGTCCGCGGGTTTGGAAAAAAGGAAGGCAGAACAATGTCTTGATTCAAGTGAAAAGCCGACACCACCTTAGGTAGAAAAGCCGGATGGGGTCGTAGTACGATTTTGTCCTTGTGACAAATTAGATAAGGCTCTTTACAAGAAAGAGCTGCTAGCTCTGATACTCTCCTAGCAGAAGCTATAGCAATCAGAAAGGCCAACTTCCTCCTTAATATAATTAAAGGAATATGGCGAATAGGTTCAAAAGGTTGCTTTTGCAACACTGACAATACCAAATTCAAATCCCATGGACACAAGGGAGTCCTAACTGGAGGATTTATCCTCAGTACCCCCTTAATTAATGTCCGAACTAGGGAGTGAGATGCCAATGGTCTCTGAAAGAAGACTGATAGAGACGATATTTGCCCTTTGATGGTGCTAAGGGCTAAATTCATATCCACTCCTAACTGGCAAAAAGCAAGAATCCTACTTATTTCATACTTCTGAGGATTCCAACATCTGGATTCACACCAGGAAACGTATGCTCTCCAGACTCTCTGATAGATGAGTCTGGAGGCTGGCTTTCTAGCATTAATGAGCGTAGAAAGAGCCGGACCAGAGACCCCTCTCTTTTTAAAAATGTGGGTCTCAGCAGCCAGGCCGTCAACTTTAGCCTTTGTAAGGAAGGGTGGAATACTGGACCCTGTGACAGCAGGTCGTGTCGAAGTGGAAACTTCCAGGGCCTTCCTATCGCCATTTTTACAATCTCGGCGTACCAAGGCCTCCTGGGCCAGTTTGGGGCCACTAGGATTACTGGTATTCCCTCCTCCTTGATCCTGCGAAGCAGTCTTTGTAGAAGAGGGATCGGAGGGAATGCATAGATCAGTGAGAACTGATTCCATGGAGTTATTAGAGCGTCTGTATTATTAGAGCGTCTGTCCCGTAGGCTAGAGGATCTCTCGTTCTGGACACAAAGTTGTCCAATTTCTTGTTGAACCTGGCAGCTAGCAGGTCTACATCTGGGTTTCCCCATCTCAGACATATGGCCTGAAAGATCTCGGGGTGAAGAGACCACTCTCCTGGTAGCAGCTGCTGACGACTCAGGTAGTCTGCTTGCCAATTTTCTATCCCTGGAATGAAGATTGCAGAAAGGCAAGGTACATGCTCTTCTGCCCATGCCAGGATCCGGTTCACCTCTCTTTGGGCTGCCCGACTGCGGGTGCCTCCTTGGTGATTGATGTAAGCTACTGCAGTAGCATTGTCGGATTGAACCCGAACTGGGTAGCCCTGTAACCTGTATGTCCAGGTTTTGAGGGCTAGATATACCGCCCGGATCTCTAGCACATTGATGGGCAGGATCCCCTGAGTCTTGGCCCAGGTTCCCTGGGTAGAAGCCTCCTCGAATACTGCACCCCAGCCCGATAGGCTGGCATCCCTAGATACCACCTTCCAGGCCACTGGGAGGAAGGACTTTCCCTTCCGTAAATTCCTGGCTTCTAGCCACCAATCGAAGCTGTGGCGTACTTGTGAGGACAGGCGCATGGGTATATCCAGAGCTTGGCTCTTCCTGTTCCAGGAAGCTAAAATATTGCCTTGAAGTAGTCTCGAATGAAACTGGGCGTAAGGTACCGCCTCGAAGGGGGCTACCATCTTTCCCAATAGTCTCATGCAAAGGCGAATAGACGGCCTCTTGTTTGCTTTGACCTTGTGGATCAGGTCTTTCAGAGACTGTATCTTCGGTTCTGGCAGGTATACCCCGTTTTGGGCTGTATCTATGATCATGCCCAGGTACACTATCCTTCTTTGGGCCTGGAGAGAGGATTTTTGTAAATTTATAATCCATCCTAAATGCTCCAGGTATCCTACTGTAGTGTGTACAGCGTGACCCAATCCCTCCTTTGACTGATCTATTACTAGTAGATCGTCCAGATAGGCTGTTACCGCAATGCCCCGTGTTCTTAGGTTTGCTAACAGAGGAGCTAGCACCTTTGTGAATACTATGGGCGCGGTGGCTACACCAAACGGCAGAGCCACAAATTAAAAGTGGCGATCTTCTACCGCAAACCTTAGGAATCTTTGGTGAGCGGGGAGGATGGGTATGTGTAAATGTGCGTCCTTGATATCTATGGGCGCCATGAATTTTCCGCCCTTTAAAGTGGCGGCCACGGATCGGATCGTTTCCATTCGAAAATGGCGATCGTTCAGGAACCGATTTAGGGATTTTAGATCCAGGATGGGTCTGACATCTCCATTTGGCTTTGGAATCACAAAGAGGTTTGAGTAAAACCCTGAACCTCGCTCTTTTTGGGGTACGTCTGTAACTACCCCTTGAGCCATTAAGTGATTCAAACCTTTGAAGAAGGATTCTCTTTTTTGTGGATCCTTGGAGAGTCTTGAACCTCGGAATTGAGAAGATGGGATCTCTCGAAATTCCAGTTTGTACCCTGAGGATATTGTGGATACTACCCAATTGTCCTGGATTTCTGACCACCAAGTCGCTCAGAACTGACAAAGCCTTCCTCCCACTCGGCCGAGCGGGGGCGCCCCTTCACTGAGAGGCTTTGGGGGCTTGCTTATTAGCTCTTGCACCCCACGGCTTCTTGTTCTTCTGAGCTTGCCCCTTGGCTTTTGTGGGCGGCTAAAACAGGCCGCCGCCACTGGTTGGAGTCAGATTTCCCGGGAGCTGGGGAGAGAGCGTTTAAAACAAGGTCTCTTGTTTTTCTTTCTCTCAGGTAAAAGTCGTTTTACCACTTGATCTTCTGTATATATTTTTCTAAATCTTCCCCAAATAGGCGTTCGCCATGGAACGGGAACTTGCCAACAGCTTTTTGCATGGGGTCTCCGCTGACCAATGCTTAAGCCAAAGTACTCTGCGCATCTGTACCAGCTGGAGTGTAAGGCGTGATGCCTGTATGATAGAATCTCTCATGGCATCCACTGTGAAGCATAAGGCTTTAGGCAAATTTTCCCAATTTCTAGCCTGCTCTGAAGGCAGTTCCTTCAGCCCCTGCTTTACCTGTTGGCTGATGACCTGACACATACCGACTGCTGCTACTGCAGGTTGGGTAAATGAGCCGGCCAAAAGGAAGGAGGATTTCAACTTCCTCTCAGAAGGATCTTTTAAACCCTTGTACATTATCCACCGGACATGTCAGGTTTTTATTTACACAAGAAATAGCCGCAACTACCGTAGGCAGGCTCCATTTCTTTAAAAAAAAAAATTCCCCCATAGGATAAAGAATGTTAAACCTTTTTGGAGGTGAGAAACGCTTATCTGGATGTTGCCAGTTTGCGTATATTAGATCCTCTAGTAACGGATGAACCGGGAAGGAGCATGCACCTTGCAGGGATCGTAATGACCCTAGGGAGGAGACAGGTAATTCCGTTACCTCCGCAGAGGTTAACTTAAATGCACTGCTATAGCATTGTACCTGTGACCTTAAAATCTGGCTCCTCATCCTCTGCTGATGTAGCCTCCTCCTCCTCATCCTCCTCCCTCAGGTACTTCTGAAGGGAGGTCCAATACTGGAAGAGACCTGCTTCGCTTATTGTCCCTTTTTAGAGGACTTAGCGATTAAGGTAGCAATTTTTTCCTCCAGATTATTTAGGGCAGCTGATAAAGTGTCCTCAGTGACATATACAGGCCCAGGCTTCACTGGGGAAGCCGCCATACCTGACAGAGGTAATGGCTCATCCTGAACAGGTGCATTTAGCAACACAGGAGAGAAAGGTACCGAGTCAGCACAGTTAGAGCCTCCTCTCAGGCGGTGGTGCTTTCTTATCTCTTTTTGTCCGTATTACTTCCCCTGGAAGGCTTACTGTTTAGACAAAATACAAGGTACCTAAATGCATATACTACCGTGTTTAGTTTAGCAAATACATTAAGTATGCAACTTTTAACACATAACTATGCATAACATGGATGTCTTCTAGGAAGTACCCAATCCAACCACATGGAGTCTTACGTCCCTGTATAGCTGCTGTGTTTCTCTGCCAGGAATAAGAGAACTAACGAGCTTGCTTGCTGCTGCAGTGCTTCTCACACTGACAGTCTTTTAAATTTGGCGCCGTTTCTGTGCCTGCGCGCGCCACGTGCCCGCGCACGCCTTCGCCCCCCCCTCCGATAAAGCGCGCTCCCGCGCGCGCGGCCCTTAGCGCTATGGCGGTGGCCATAGTGAGAGAGGACTCTCATCAGCCCTTGTTCCCACTTACCTGCATCTGCAGGTGTCTGGTCGGCCACCGAAAGGAGGATCGGGGTGCCCCAGCAAGCTCAGCAGCGGAGGTGACGAGCAGTGTACTTCGCCGAAGCCGACACTGAACAGAGTGAGGTGAGTATATTCAGCTCTTTACTCCCCCCAGTGGTGGAAAAAAAGAAGACATCCACCTTTTTGAAAAAGGTCCCAACCTAGTTATGGACCTTCTAATCTCACCTTATCCACGCCGCAGGTTTTTCTGCTGAAAGATTTCAGACAGATACCAAACTTCACCCTTCACGGTGGGCTATGTGTGCCAACCTTCAGGGATATGGGTTCCTATTTAAAGGATACCTCTCCCCTGGGCCTTGTACAAGACTCTTACCAGGACTTTATAGCGAAATAGCGAAAGTGCTGGATCTTAGAGCCCAGTCCTCCGAAGAGAGACATTACAGGCGACGCCTCATGGATGAGGCCCGGATCCCATCCAGATTCAGCTCATTTGTAGGCGTCTTGGATGGATCCGAAAGCATAGCTCTTTTACCCCCAGAGGGTCTCTTTGGTAGAGCTTTCCTTTAGCACCTCCTAACGCGTCCAACACCTTTCGACACTGGCGAAAAAACTGAGGTACTTCCCTGATGGGAGGGGTTATATGGAGGGGAACTGTCTTCCATTGGTTGTGCCAGTGTCCAATCACCGCTGGTGACCCTTAACCCATTATGTAATGACTAGCTCTGTGTCCCGTGGTGTACGATAAAGAAAATAAATAAGGAAAGATTTTTTTAAATGAACTGCAGGAGGTACAGTAAGACAATAAGAAGTCCTTTCAGCTGATATTAAAGTGGAAGTTCAGCCAAAACCTATCCAACGCTAAACCTACTCTCTGCCACATTCTACACCTAATCTTTCTAGCCCTGTAAAGATTGCTGCACTTGCTAGTTCTGCAGCCGTTCCATTCTAGTCCCACGCTGAGCTGCCAGCGGCGGCTTCAGAGTGTGGGAGTGTGCAGAAGAGGCAGCCAACAATGGAAGGCCCATAGTAGCAAACACGCATGCTCAGAAGCAATGCTCACCATAACACATTAGCAGAAGTTGCCCAAAGGGTGGCGCTAAAGAGCTGAAAAAACACGTCATCTTGTGTTTGTTGGCCGACAATTCTTTGCCGTTTGTATGCAAGACAAGTTCATGGCCAACGCCCTTCGGACAAAAGTCCTACACTTTGTCCGCGGAAAATGCGATTGTGTGTACCAGGCTTTAGACTCACTACTACATATTCTATTGTTGTACCATTACTGTGTAGAACAGCAATACAGTTACTTGGAGAAAAAATAAAAAACATTTAGAGCCCAAGAGGTATAATACCTTAATAATTTATAGTGTAAAAATAATGTATGTTTTTATGCACATACCTGTATTGTGAGCTGCTTTGCCAAAAGAGATCCAATTGCATTACACATGGAGCCAAAGAAGCTATAAATATTCCAAAATATTGATTCCTCATGCCTGGATTTTCTTTTGCATCGTAAGTAGAAATGTCTGAAATCAAATGAAATGGTGAAATAAATTAAATAAAGCTATGTAATTAAGGTTGATGGATAAAACCCTACACCATTAGAACCCCCCCCCCAACATGACCCACTCCATAAAGTGACACTAAACAATATGCTTATGCCGCGTACACACGATCGGATTTTCCATAAGAAAAACCTTGGATGGTTTTTCCGACGGAATTCCGCTCAAGCTTGGCTTGCATACACAGGGTCACACAAATCCTGTTGGAAATTCCGACTGTCAAGAATGCGGTGACGTACAACACTACGACGAGCCGAGAAAATTAAGTTCAATGCTTCCGAGCATGCGTCGAATAGTTTCAGAGCATGCGTAGGAATTTTGCACGTCGGAATTGCTACAGACGATCGGAAAAATAGAGAACCTGCTCTCAATCTTTTGTTGGCGGAAATTCCGACAGCAAAAGTCAGATGGAGCGTACACACGGTCGGAATTTCCGACCAAAAGCTCATATCGAACTTTTCTTGTCGGAAATTCCGACCGTGTGTACGCGGCATTCGGCTTCATTCACACTGGCACACCTGGGTTTAGCAGTTCTAAATGCAGAAGTGATCTGAGAAGTAAAATAAACTTTTTTGCTCCCAGATCACTTTTTCCGGCATTTAGATGTTCCTGCTTTAACCACTTGACCTCCAGGCTTTTTTCTGGCACTTTTATTTACATGTAAAAATCTGTATTTTTTCTGCTAGAAAATCAGTTAGAATCCCAAAATATTATATATTTTTTAAAGCAGAGGCTCTAGAGTATAAAATTATGGGGTTTGCGCAGTAGTTTTTAAATGCAACTTTTTTGGAAAAAATAAACAATTTTTTTTAAATATAAAAGATGATGGTACACTGAGTATATAGATACCAAACAAGTCAAGCTTTAAAATTGCGCACGACCCTGCAGTGGCGACAAACAACATAAATTTTACTATCCATAGGCGATGCTTTACAGGTTATCACTTTAGATTTACAGAGGAGATCTAGTGCTAGAATTACTGCCCATGATCTGATGTTCGTGGTGATACCTCACATGTGTGGGATGATCGCTGTTTGCGTGTGTGCAGGACATGCGCGTTCACTTTGCATGCGATCATGGGGGACGGGGGCACTTTCATTTTTTTACTTATTAATATTTTTAAACAAATGTTAACACTGTTGTTAAAAAAAAAAATTGGGATCACTTTTATTGCTGTTATAAGTGTAAACATCCTTGTTAGAGCAATAGGCATGTGACAGGTACTCTTTATGGAGAGATCTGGGGTCATCCCGGTATGACGGCTTGAAGTCCAGCGACGTCGCTGGTTGGTAAGTGGTTAGAGCAGGTTTAGCTGCATTTACGTGCATTTAGCTGCTTTTAGGCCATCTTCACAGTGCCTTTTAGTTGATTCAGTGGATTCTAGTGGCCAGGGCCGCCATCAGGAATTTTGGGGCCCCTTACACAGCTTCAGGCATGGACCCCCTGGAGCAGAAGAGAAATGGGGGGGTGCTGCCGCCGCAAATTGAGAAGCGGAGGGGGGCAGCCGCGAATTGAGAAGCGGGGGGGGGGGGTGCTGCCGCCGCGAATTGTTGAGGTCGGGGGGGGGGGGGCTTTGGGTGCTGACGAACAAAGGAAGAACAACAAAAAAAAGGGGGGTTGCCATCTGGGGCCCTGGGACCTCTGGGCCCCTTACAGAAAAAATTAAAAAAATATATATATACATAAAAAAGGGGGTTACCATCCAGGGCCCCGGGGACCTTACAATTTTTTTTTTAATAAAAAATGTAATTAAAAAAAATATATTTTTATAAAAAAAAGAAAAAAGGGGGGGGGGTTGCCATCCGGGCCCCTTACATGTGTACTGCCTGTACCCCCCTGATGGCGGCCCTGCTTGTGGCTGGAATGACTGGAGTATGTGAATAGTGACAACCACTCAGCCTGTATTAACCGACTGACAGCAGACACCCCTATTTGCATGTAGCTTCACACAAATGGGTTACCCGCAGTTAGGGATGAATATCAGAGCCTGGATGCAGTCGTCAGCTGTGGTTAGGCCCAGATATCCTCAGGTAACCACTTGGTGTGCAGCTACATGCAAAGAACAGTGGCCACTGGTGACCTGTCATTCGTTTTTTTATAGGCTGAATGACCACTGCTCATTGCATGCTCTAGTCCGGTCTTTCTCAATCTTTTCTCAGTCAAGGCACCCTTTTCTGAAATGGAAAGGAAACTAATTGTTTCACATATTGCAGTGGCATCAACACACGTAGGACACCCAACATTAGAGATGATTTATTTTATACACCTTTGCACACTGGTACTGACTAGTATTCCAGTGTTTCTCCTGTCCCTCATTTTCACTCTTTCAGCTAATGTGACCCCAATGCAGACGGAGAAGGGCAAACAAGGACATCCTCAGGTGCTCAATGATTTCCTTATCAATTTATGACATCATTTATTAGAATCCCAGCAGCTGGCTCGCACGGTGCCCAAGGTTTAATTCTGCACAAATTAAATCCCGTGGCTTTGTGTAACAAAAAAATGCAGGCGAGATCCACCTGCCAGCATGCTGGCAATTTAAGGCAATTTTTTTGCATTTTACCAAAGCACCCCTGAAGAGCACCCCCCCAAAAAAAAGTCTGCTCTAATTATTCCAGCCACAAGAATCCACTTTTTCTTTCTGCTGGAATCTGATGGACGCTAAACACATATAAACATTGGTTTGACAATGCCAGTGTCTCCAAAAATGATCTATATACATCCACTACTTAATGGCCCTAAAATCTATTTTTTAATTAATCGTTTCCCACTGTGTTTTTATGTCCTCCTGAAACAGCCTCTATGAGCGCCTGAACCCCCCCCCCCCCCCCACACACTTCTGTTCGTTTAGAACAAGCAGTGCAGATTGGTTGCAGTCATGTGTACTGCTCCATGCACACTACCAGGGATGAGCCGAACACCCACCTGTTCGGTTCGCACCAGAACCTGCGAACAGACAAAATGTTCGTGTAAACTTTAGAACCCTATTAAATACAATGGACTCGAACGTTCGAAATCTAAAGTGTTAATTATAAAGGCTAATATGCAAGTTATTGTCCTAAAAAGTGTTTGGGGACCCGGGTCCTGCCCCAGGGGACATGTATCAATGCAAAAAGAAGTTTTAAAAACTGCCGTTTTTTCGGGAGCAGTGATTTTAATAATGCTTAAAATGAAAAAATAAAAGTGAAATATTCCTTTAAATTTCGTACCTGGGGGGTGTGTATGATATGCATGTAAAGTGGCGCATGTTTCCCGTGCTTAGAACTGTCCCTGCAAAAAATGTCATTTTTGAAAGAAAAAAAATGCATTTAAAACTGACTCGCGGCTATTAATGAATTGTCGGCTCCCGGCAATACATACAAAAGTCATTGATAAAAAAAAAAAAAAAAAAGCGTGGGGGTTCCCCAGAATTCAATTACCAGGCCCTTCAGATCTGGCATGGATTTTAAGGGGAACTCCACCCCAAGTTTAAAAAAAAAATGGCGTGGAGTCCCCCTAAAAATCCATACCAGACCCCTTATCCGAGCACGCAACCTGGCCGGCCGCAGGGGAAAAGGGGGGGACGAGAGAGCGGCCCCCCCTCCCTCCTGAACCGTACCAAGCCACATGCCCTCAACATGGGGAGGATGTCCCCATGTTGATGGGGACAAGGGCCTCATCCCCACAACCCTTGCCCGGTGGTTGTGGGGGTCTGCGGGCGGGGGGCTTATCGGAATCTGGAAGACCCCTTTAACAAAGGGGACCCCCAGATCCCGCCCCCCCTATGTGAATTGGTAACGGGTACATTGTACCCCTACCATTTCACGAAGAAAGCGTAAAAAAATGTTTAAAAAAACACACAAACACCTTGAAAAAGTCCTTTATTTAAAAAAATAAATAAATAAACATTCCAGCGGTGAAATCCAGTGTCCCGCGGCGATCCCGATGTCCAGCGCTGTCCTGCATTGGTTGTGCCTGAGCGGACCTGATGGGGAACTCCCTCTCAGTATTTTAAATGTATAGACCCGCCCCTTCTAATGTTCCCCATCAGGTCCGCTCAGCGGGCGAGATGCAGAACATGAGAAGGGGCGGGTTTATACATGTATTACCAAAGTGAGAGCAGTTCCCCATCAGGTCCGCCCCCTCGGTATGTCGGACCCGCCTACGTCATTGGCTTGAGCGGGGAACTTCCTTCACTATGTAAATTTAAATTACACAGTGAAGGAAGTTCCCCGCTCAAGCCAATGACGTAGGCGGGTCCGACATACCGAGGAGGCGGACCTGATGGGGAACTGCTCTCACTTTGGTAATACATGTATAGACCCGCCCCTTCTCATGTTCCGCATCTGGTCCGCTGAGCGGACCTGATGGGGAACTTTAGAAGGGGAGGGTCTATACATTTAAAATACTGAGAGGGAGTTCCCCATCAGGTCCGCTCAGGCACAACCAATGACGGACAGCGCTGGACATCGGGATCGCCGCGGGACACTGGATTTCACCGCTGGAATGGGTTTTTTTTTTTTTTTTTAATAAAGGACTTTTTCAACGTGTTTGTGTGTTTTTTTAAACATTTTTTTACGCTTTCTTCGTGAAATGGTAGGGGTACAATGTACCCCTTACCAATTCACATAAGGGGGGGCCGGGATCTGGGGGTCCTCTTTGTTAAAGGGGTCTTCCAGATTCCGATAAGCCCCCTGCCCGCAGACCCCCACAACCACCGGGCAAGGGTTGTGGGGATGAGGCCCTTGTCCCCATCAACATGGGGACATCCTCCCCATGTTGAGGGCATGTGGCTTGGTACGGTTCAGGAGGGAGGGGGGGGCGCTTTCTCGTCCCCCCCTTTTCCCCTGCGGCCGGCCAGGTTGCATGCTCGGATAAGGGGTCTGGTATGGATTTTTAGGGGGACTCCACGCCATTTTTTTTTTAATTTGGGGTGGAGTTCCCCTTAAAATCCATGCCAGATCTGAAGGGCCTGGAATGGATATTTGGGGGAACCCCACGTCAATTTTTTTTTTATTTGCGGCGGGGTTCCCCTTAATATCCATTCCAGACCTGAAGGGCCTGGTAATTGAATTCTGGGGAACCCCCACGCTTTTTTTTTTTTTTTTTATCAATGACTTTTGTATGTATTGCCGGGAGCCGACAATTCATTAATAGCCGCGAGTCAGTTTTAAATGCATTTTTTTCTTTCAAAAATGACACTTTTTGCAGGGACAGTTCTAAGCACGGGAAACATGCGCCACTTTACATGCATATCATACACACCCCCCAGGTACGAAATTTAAAGGAATATTTCACTTTTATTTTTTCATTTTAAGCATTATTAAAATCACTGCTCCCGAAAAAACGGCCGTTTTTAAAACTTCTTTTTGCATTGATACATGTCCCCTGGGGCAGGACCCGGGTCCCCAAACACTTTTTAGGACAATAACTTGCATATTAGCCTTTATAATTAGCACTTTAGATTTCTCCCATAGATTTTTCGAATTTGCCGCGAACACCCCAATTTGTTCGCTGTTCGGCGAACGGGCGAACAGGCAATGTTCGAGTCGAACATGAGTTCGACTCGAACTCGAAGCTCATCCCTACACACTACGCATCCCATAGTCCTTCTCGGGAGCAAAGGAATTTGGAGGAGATTGAGATGCGAGCAACAGAAGTTACTTTTTTGACTTAAGAATACACACTTAGATAATTTGAATAATATATTTTTTTCCTTTAAATCAGTGACTTTAATATTCCACTCCTGCACCCCTCTCCATGAACTCTCGCTGAGGCTCCATTCACACTAAATTAGATGACGCCATCCAGAGGCTCCACCCCCTTTTGACGTCACAGACCCATCATGCCCCCAGGCGGTGATATCACAAGGGGGTGGGGCCTCCAGATGATGTAATCGATGGCCACGCCCCCAACATCATCCAAGACATGCTTGAGATCAGCAGGACGCAGCATCGGAGGAGGGAGCGGTGGCAGAGGAAGAACAACACCAGACAAAGTAGACAGGAGAAAGAAGAAGAACGGAAGAAGCAGGAGAAGGAGAAGCTTGGAGGAGGAAGATGCGGGAGAAGATGGAGGAAGACCGGAGGAAGAAGCAGGGAAATAGAAGATATTTTTAATAAAAGACTTGTCAAAAACTGTATTTTTTCACACTATACTACTTTTTTTTGCTGAATGAGTAGGGGTACAATGTACCCAATACTCATTCACATAGGGGGAGGCTGGGACCTGGGGGCCCCCCTTGTTAAAGGGGGCTTGCAGATTCTGATAAGCCCCCTGCCCGCTGACCATGACAACCACTGGGCAAGGGTTGTCGGAAGAGGCCCTTGTCCCCATCAACAAAGCACCCCCCCCCCATGTTGAGGGCATGTGACCTGGTATGGTTCAGGAGGGGGGCACTCGCTCATCCCATCCCTTACCTGACCTGCCGGGCTGCATGCTTGGATAAGGGTCTGATATGGATTTTGGGGGGCCCACACCATTTTTCTGGTGTGTGGGGACCCCCTCTGAATCCATACTAGACCCAAGGGCCTGGTATGGACCTGGGGGGGGACCCCACGCAGTTTTTTTTTTAACCGCCAATTCCTTTTTTTTTACATTCAGTGGGGAAGCCCACTGACAGCTGATGACTCATCGGTTGTTAAGGATGTGGAGGCCAGCTTCCCGACCCCCTTCTTAGCATCCAGCTATATACAGTGTAAATAAATAAAAATAACGGTAAAAGCGCATGTCCAAAACCGCAGCAAGCACCGCAAAAAGCACTGCAGAAACGCTCAAAAGCAACATGCATAGATGTTAATTGAGCTTGACAGATGATTAGAACCAAGAAGGTGAAGAGGAGGGATGAGCTCAGGCGTATTCGGAGCCGCATGTACAGAGCCCGCCAGGAAGTCGGCACTGCGCTGCGCTAATTACAGGCAGTGAGACATTTTCCCGATCCACGGTTGCACAGATCGGGAAATGTCACACTGCCTGTGATTAGCGCAGCGCCGACTTCCTGGCGGGCTCTGCACATTAAGGCGAAAAAACCTGAACCTTTACAACCCTTTTTAGGGCTCTTTCACACGGAGGTCCGTTCAGGTCCGCCTGTCAGTTTTTTAGGCAGACCTGAAACGGATCCTCCATGTACCCCTATGGAAGCATGGATGTCAGCGGAGACATGTCCGCTGACATCCGCTCCGCTCCGCCAAAGTGTGACGGAGGAAAACCCTATTTTTCCTTCCGTCGGCGGAGCGGATCGGATGACGACGGACTCTACGGTCCGTCGTCATCCGATTCCCCATAGGGGAGAGCGGCACTCTGACAGGGCGGTCCCTGCACAGTGTGCGGGGACCGCCCAGTCATCCGTCGGCTCAGCGGGGATCGACGGAGCGATCCCCGCTGAGCAAGCAGAGCTTCACGGGGCGGATCTGCACGGATCCGCCCCGTGTGAAAGGACCCTAACTCTATTCCGTAACAGTTATATTATTTTAACCACTTGTCCCCCGCCCACTGTCAATAGACGGCGGGCGGAGGATACTCTCGTTCTGGGAGGACGTCATATGACGTCCTCCCTTTAAAACGAGCTAGGAGGCGCGCGCGCGCCGCCAGCGGGGCTCGCGCACGCCCGCCGCGTTCACAAGGCCCCGGTGCGCGTGCCCGGCGGCCGCGATTGCCGCCGGGCACCCGCGATTGCCCGGGAAACGAGCAGGAGAGTGGATCTCTGTGTGTAAACACAGAGATCCATGCCCTGTGAGGGAGAGGGGACCGATGGTGTGTCCCTTGTACATAGGGACAACCATCGGTCACCTCCCCCAGTCAGTCCCCTCCCCCCACAGTAAGAACACTTTGAGGGAACATATTTAACCCCTTCCCGCCCCCTAGTGGTTAACCCCTTCCCTGCCAATCACATTTATACAGTAATCAATGCATTTTTATAGCAGGGATCGCTGTATAAATGTGAATGGTCCCAAAAATGTGTCAAAAGTGTCCGATGTGTCCGCCGCAATATCGCAGTCACAATAAAAAAATCGCAGATCGCCGCCATTACTAATAAAAAAATAAAAAATAAAAAAAAAATGCTATAAATCTATCCCCTATTTTGTAGACGCTATAACTTTTGCGCAAACCAATCAATACGCGCTTATTGCGATTTTTTTTTTTACCAAAAATATGTAGAAGAATACGTATCGGCCTAAACTGAGGAAAATTTTATTTAAAAAAAAAAAAAATGGGTATTTATTATAGCAAAAAGTAAAAAATAGTGTTTTTTTTCCAAACTGGACGCTCTTCTTTTGTTTATAGCGCAAAAAATAAAAACCGCAGAGGTGATCAAATACCACCAAAAGAAAGCTCTATTTGTGGGAAAAAAAGGACGCAAATTTCGTTTGGGAGCCACGTCGCACGACCGCGCAATTGTCATTCAAAATGTGACTGCGCTGAAAGCTGAAAAATGGCTTGGGCAGGAAGGGGGTTTTCGTGCACAGTAGAGAAGTGGTTAAAAAATTTATTAAAAACTGCAATTTCATTAAGAACCAGAGATATAATTTTTACACAAGCAATATCAGAATCTACTTACCTATATACAGAACAAAAACAGCTACAGGCTTGTAATAACATTTGCCACAATGATTGCAATTTATGAAAGAATTTATGTAATTTAAAGCAATTGATGCAATTTACTTTAAAGTAAAGTCCCAGTTTTGTTTCTAATAAAGGAAGCATTTTATAACGTCATAAGCTTCTGCCTAGAGAAAAAGCTGAAATGTGACCATTTTTAAAATGATAGCACATTTGTCTTTTTTACTATTGCTTCTATCAAGGTTTTGGCAGTAGCAGAGGAAAGGAAGTAAAAGCCACCAGCACAGAGTTACTCAGATTACACCTGTGTGATGTAGATCAGCTTTTACAGCTTTATGACAACAAGTATTTGCTCAGCAGTGTGGGCCAAAAGTGACTTCACTGAGTAAAGCCCATACTCCAGGACATGGTCACATTTGCTACCACTATTCCCACTGAGCTTTGTGACTACATTTAGCACTGATGGAGTTAACCAGTTTCAGTTACTAAGAGATTTAACCCTTCGTTATAACACCCATCTTAGTTAAAGTGAATGCATTACAACAAAAAAAAAAACAAAAAAAATTCAGTTACTATGAAATATTTAAATCTCTTACTAGCAAAGTCTAACAAAGATTTGCTAATGACAGAAGCCAGGCTAATCAGTCATTCATTGGTAAAGCACAGGAAAATTAATGCTAAATGGGTAAAAGAGCATTACAGAGAAAATGACGTAAACCAGAACAAGCAGGACAGCAGCCACAAACCAAACGACACACAGATTTTTTCTTCTGCGAAGCAGGTGATCAGGTAATCCAAATTCCACAGTCCGGTGTCACGATCTTCCTTCCCGGTGGCATTTCTGACCCCATCCATATGTGTAAGGGTTCTGTACCAAGGTCACCTTGGAGATAGGCCACAGAGCATCCTGACTGCAGGTCTCTTGTAAGGTGAGTAAGACAGTATACTGCTATCAGCACAATACCTGGCTGGCGGATAAGTGTACTGCAAATGTGTTTGTTCTCTATACAAGGATTTGTCACATTTTCTACAGTCTATGTGCAGTGGACACTAGCTGTGTCTGTTTCCTGCTGTACAACGCGTGTAACGTGTACATTGAATGTTCTCTGAAGAACTCCACTAGATACACAATCACACCTTACTGCTCCAGGCTCCAAGCCCTGCCCAGAAACCCTTGTCAAGCAGGAAGTCTGTCTTAACCTGTGCTACTTTACTTGATTCCACCTTCCCCGCCTATTCCAAAAAGACGTGTACTGAAATAAAATCAGGTAAAAAAAAAAAAAATCAGGTAAAAAAAAAAAAAATAACACGTATAATAACACGTATAATTGCTATCTGTTCTACCAAGCAACTGGTATGTTTAACCACTTAAGCCCCGGACCATTTGGTAGCTAAAGGACCAGAGGTGAATTCAGAATTTTGCACTGCGCTGCTTTAACTGTAAATTGTGCGGACATGCAATGTTGTACCCAAACGAAATTTGCGTCCTTTTCTTCCCACAAATAGAGCTTTCTTTTAATGGTATTTGATTGCCTCTGCGATTTTTATTTTTTGCGATATAAACGGAAAAAGACCGAAAATTTGGAAAAAAAAATGATATTTTCTACTTTTTGTTATAAGAAAAATCGAATAAACTCAATTGTAGTCATACATTTAGGCCAAAATGTATTCAGCCACATGTTTTTAGTAAAAAAAATGTCAATAAGCGTATATTTATTGGTTTGCGCAAAAGTTATAGCGTCTACAAACTAGGGTACATTTTCTGAAATTTACACAGCTTTTAATTTATGACTGCCTATCTCATTTCTTGAGGTGCTAAAATGGCAGGGCAGTACAAAACCCCCCCCCCAAATGACCCCATTTTGGAAAGTAGACACCCCAGGGAAATTGCTGAGAGGCATGTTGAGCCCATTGAATATTTTTTTTTTTTGTCCCAAGTGATTGAATAATGACAAAAAAAAAAAAAAATTACAAAAAGTTGCCACTAAATGATATATTGCTCACACATGCCATGGTTATATGTGGAATTGCACCCCAAAATACATTCTGCTGCTTCTCCTGAGTACGGGGATACCACATGTGTGGGACTTTTTAGGAGCCTAGCCGCGTACGGGACCCCGGAAACCAAGCACCGCCTCCAGGATTTCTAAGGGCGCAAATTTTTGATTTCACTCCTCACTACCTATCACAGTTTCGAAGGCCATAAAATGCCAAAATAGCACAAAACCCCCCCAAATGACCCCATTTTGGAAAGTAGACACCCCAAGCTATTTACTGAGAGGCATGATTAGTCCATGGAATATTTTATATTTTGCCACAAGTTGCGGGAATATGACAAACTTTATTTTTTTTGCACAAAGTTGTCACTAAATGACATATTGCTCACACATGCCATGGGCATATGTGAAATTACACCCCAAAATACATTCTGCTGCTTCTCCTGAGTACGGGGATACCACATGTGTGGGACTTTTTGGGAGCCTAGCCACGTCCGGGTCCCCAAAAACCAAGCACAGCCTTCAAGGTTTCTAAGGGCATAAATTTTTGATTTCACTCCTCACTACCTATCACAGTTTTGAAGGCCATAAAATGCCAAGATAGCACAAAACCCCCCAAAATGACCCCATTTTGGAAAGTAGACACCCCAAGGAAATTGCTGAGAGCCATGTTGAGCCCATTGAATATTTTTTTTTTTTGTCCCAAGGGATTGAATAATGACAAAAAGAAAAAAAAAATGTACAAAAAGTTGTCACTAAATGATATATTGCTCACACATGCCATGGTTATATGCGGAATTACACCCCAAAATACATTTGGTTGCTTCTCCTGAGTACGGGGATACCACATGTGTGGGACTTTTTGAGAGCCTAGCCGCGTACGGGCCCCCGAAAACCAAGCACCGCCTTTCTATGGGTGTAGGATTTCTATGGGTGTAAAATTTACAATTTCCACATATAACCATGGCATGTTTGAGCAATATATAATTTAGTGACAACTTTTTGTAATTTTTTTTTCTTTTTGTCATTATTCAATCACTTGGGACAAAAAAAAAAAAATATTCAATGGGCTCAACATGCCTCTCAGCAAATAGCTTGAGGTGTCTACTTTCCAAAATGGGGTAATTTGGGGGGGTGTTGAACTGTCCTGGCATTTTATGCACAACATTAGGAAGCTTATGTCACACATCATCCACTCTTCTAACCACTTGAACACAAAGCCCTTTCTGACACTTTTTGTTTACATGAAAACATTTTTTTTTTTGCAAGAAAATTATGTTGAACCCCCAAACATTATATATATTTTTAAAGCAAAGGCCCTACAGATTAAAATAGTGGGTGTTCCTTTTTTTTTTCCACACAGTATTTGCGCAGCGATTTTTCAAACGCATTTTTGGGGGGAAAAACACACTTTTTTTATTTTTAATGCACTAAAAAACACTATATTGCCCAAATGTTTGATGAAATAAAAAAGATGATCTTAGGCCAAGTACATGGATACCAAACACGACATGCTTTAAAATTGCGCACAAACGCGCAGCGGCGAGAAACTACATTCATTTTTAAAAGCATTTAAAAGCCTTTACAGGTTACCACGTTAGATTTAGAGAGGAGGTCTACTGCTAAAATTACTGCCCTCGATCTGACCTTCGCGGTGATACCTCACATGCATGATGCAATTGCTATTTACATATGACGCTAGACCGACGCTTGCGTTCGCCTTTGCGCAAGAGCAGGGGGGGACAGCGGTGCTTTTTTTTTTTTTTTTTTTTTTTTTTTTTTTTATTATTTATTTTGCTTTTTTATTTTATTTTTAAATTGTTCCTTCCATATTTTTTTTTTTTTTTTATCATTTTTATTGTTATCTCAGGGAATGTAAATATCCCCTATGATAGCAATAAGTAGTGACAGGTACTCTTTTTTTGAAAAAAAATGGGGGGTTAGACCCTAGATCTTTCCTCTGCCCTCAAAGCATCTGACCACACCAAGATCGGTGTGATAAAATGCTTTCCCAATTTCCCAATGGCGCTGTTTATATCCGGGGGGGGGGGGCATTCCCTCCCACTGCTTGTAAAAGCAGTCCAGAGGCTAATTAGCCACTAGGATTGCTTTTACATGAAAGCTGGCCGCTGGCTGAAAAGAATTATACCCGCAGGCATCAATCTGGTATAACCATTCAAAGTCCAGCAACATACCAGTACGTTGCTGGTCCTTGTTGGACATGTATTGTAATCTTTTTTTTCATGCAGCCTGTTGGAGAGATTGATCGGTGGGTATGCCCACCATTAGAATACCTCCCTTCATCCACCCACTTCTAATGATGGGCATATATGTCGAAGCATGGGGGCATCCTCCCGCAAAAAAGTTATGCCGCGTACACACGGTCGGACTTTTCCACGGGCAAGCCTTCGTCGGAATTTCGACCGTATGTACGCGGCATAAAAGGTTATGCCGCGTACACACGGTCGAACTTTTCCACGGGCAAGCCTCCGTCGGAATTTCGACCGTATATACGCGGCATTAGGAGCAAAATCGCTCCTCCGCCACTGCTGCCCCCATGCTTCGGCATATATGCTCTTTTTTTAACTGTGGTGGTGAAATCACCTCCTACAGCGTTGGAGTCATGGCTTTATGTATCGTGGGAGCAAACGCTGTTGCTGTCAAGATAAATAAATCCGCGATGCAACTAAATGGCGTACCTGCTAAGCAAATGATGGTTAACATTAAAACAAAGTAACATTACAGTACAACAGTAAGACCTTACCATGCCATACCTGCAAAGCAAATACCAAAACAAAACTTAGTAAAAAATAAAACATTTTTTTTAACGCAACCTGTGCCTAAAATATATATATGCCGAAGCATGGGGGCATCCTCCCGCAAAAAAGTTATGCCGCGTACACACGGTCGGACTTTTCCACGGGCAAGCCTCCGTCGGAATTTCGACCGTATATACGCGGCATTAGGAGCAAAATCGCTCCTCCGCCCCTGCTGCCCCCATGCTTCGGCATATATGCTCTTTTTTTAAACTGTGGTGGTGAAATCACCTCCTACAGCGTTGGAGTCACGGCTTTATGTATCGTGGGAGCAAACGCTGTTGCTGTCAAGATAAATAGATCCGCGCTGCAACTGAATGGCGTACCTGAAAACAAAAAATTACATACCTGAAAAGCAAGCAAGTAAAAAAGAGCAGAACAATAGAGAGAAAATAGAGAGAGAGAGGGAACAATAAAACAACAACTATTTTTGGTTTTTTTATTTTATATTTTTTTTGTGTTTTGTTTTTTACGTTTTTTTTTTTTTCTTTTTTACACTTTTTTTTGTAACTTTAACAACTGTAATGGTTCGGGTCTCTCAAAATGTAATGGCATCTTGGGAGACCCTGTGTAAGTGTGTCCTAGTCTGTGAAATGCTGTACCCTACGCTAAAACTTCACTTTTGAGTGGTAGCGATCAAAACATTCACCAAGGCAAAGACCAGGTTTGTCAGGACAGAGTGGACAAAAAACACGGGTGTCACGCCTAAATCCGCGCTTGCTACAGACACGACATCTTTTTTGGGGGGTTCGTTGGGTAGGGGTACTCGGGAGGGCATACGGATAATGCCTCTCATGCAGCCGGCTTACTGCATTTGGTAGGGGATAGTGAGGTGCAGAACCGCCTGGATACAGGAGTTCTGTGACTATCTCATTCTGGAATTTTAGAAGCGATAACGTCCCGCCTGAAGCTCTGTATAGCACATGAGCATTCAGCAAAGCCAATTGGAATAAGGATAGAGACACTTTTTTGTACCAGCGTCTCGCCTTACGGTCAATTAGATACGGCGCCATCAACTGGTCGTTGAGGTCCACCCCTCCCATATTTTTGTTATATTCGTGGACACAGAGGGGTTTCTCCACAACACCAGTCGCCGTACGAATTTGGACTGTCGTGTCTGCATGAAGGGAGGTAAGAAGGAAAACATTCTTATTGTCCCTCCACTTCATAGCGAGCAAGTTATTACACTTCACGCAGGCTCTCTCCCCCAGCCTAAGACGGGCATCTACAAGCCGCTGGGGAAAGCCCCGGCGATTAGGTCGCACGGTGCCACATGCTCCAATCTGATGATCAAACAAGTGACTAAACAGTGGCACGCTCGTGTAATAATTGTCCACATACAAGTGGTACCCCTTTCCGAATAAGGGTGACACCAATTTCCACACTATCTTGCCAGCGCTCCCTATGTAATCCGGCAGTTGACCGGCTCAACCTGACTATCTTTTCCCTCATAAACCATAAAGCTCCATACATAGCCTGTTGCCCTGTCACAGCACTTATAGAGCTTGACCCCGTAACTGGCACGCTTGCTGGGAAGGTACTGCTTGAAAGCCAAGCGGCCAGAAAATGTAATCAGGGACTCATCAACGCAGACAGCTTGATCGGGAATAAACAAGGCTGCAAAACGTTCGTTGAAGTGGTTTATGAGGGGCCGAATTTTATAGAGCCGGTCGTACTCAGGGTCCCCACGTGGACGACAAAGTTCATTGTCGTTGAAGTGCATGAACCGCAAAATCTGCTCGTATCGTGTCCTGGGCATGGAGGCAGAGAACACGGGCATGTGGTCAATTGGGTGCGTGGACCAATAAGCACGCAATGACGGGAATTTATGTGTGCCCATGTTGAGGGAAAGGCCCAGAAAGGTCTTAAATTCGGAAACCGTAATTGGTTTCCAATCTTTGGCAATTTTAGGCAACTGGGGGTTAGCGGCGATGAATTGACCAGCATACAAATTACTCTGGTCCACAATAGATCTATAGAGATCTTCCGTGAAAAACAGCGAATAATAATCGATTGGCATAAAATCAGCTGTTTCCACCTGAATACCGGGTTGGGCAGTGAATGGGGGAAGTACGGGTTCTGCAGAAGTGGTGGGGACCCAATCAGGATAGGCGAATTCTGCAGGAAGGGCACTATGGGCACGACAGGCCTGCCTTTGTCTTCTTGGTGGCAGCGGGACACTACTTGTGCTTGCCACCTCGCCAGCTTGAACTGCACTTATGGGACTCGCCACGTCACCACGTGATACTGTAGTGCTGGATGTACGCCCAGGCTGTACTAGGCCGCTGGTGCTTGCCAATTCACCAGAAGGAATAGCGGCGCTTGTACTACTCTCTGCTCCATGATACGAGAGCCCTGCGGTTCTTGCTCCTCAACAACCTCAGAAGATCGGGATCGGGTACACCTGACCTTAGCAGGGACCTCAACTTCGTCGTCAGAGCTATCTGACGTGGGGCCGCTGACGTCACTGTCTTCTACGGGAAGATATTCTGAGCCTGAATCTGACAGATACGTGACCTCCTTTTCACTATCTGTCATGCTCAGAATCTCGTAGGCCTCTTTACTAGTGTACCTTCGACTTGCCATTTTGGGCTCTAAATTTAGGGGTACACTAGTAAGATTCACAGGTAAAAAAAGCACCTGACTGTCACCAAATGTATCAAACGCTACCAAAAAAACTGTTATGTGTGTTGTGTTTGGTAAGTGACAGTGATCGATCGATACTGCACTTGGGTGGGCTGGGCTGGGCTGGGCGGAGGGGCTAAACGCAGGTACTAGCAGGTATCTGGGCTGATCCCGCTAACACTGCGTTTTTGGGAACCCTAAACCGCTGGGGACGCTAGTATAGATCTGATCAGATACTATACCACTAAGGGAGGTGTATGCTTTGCGCGTGGGTGTTAGCGTTACTGGCACTAACCTAAAGCTGCCTGGGGCGACGCAGACCCTCTCTGGCGCTAAAACCGAATTGATATCACCCGCCGGGCGATCAGGGGGTTAAACCTTTATTGGGTTATATACGGCGGGTGCCCTGATGCTATAAAAAGCAAACTAACCAACCAGTGTCACCCGTAACCTTTATATGGTGATCACTGGTGAAAGGGTTAACTAGGGGCAATCAGGGGGTTAAAACCTTTATTAGGTTAAATATGGGGGTACCCGACGCTATATAAAAACCTGACGGGTTACCTAAATAACGAAATAACTCACTGGGTAACCAGTGTCACCAGTGACGCTTATACAGTGATCACTGGTGAAAGGGTTAACTCTAGGGGCAATCAGGGGGTTAAAATAATATATGGGGGTACCTGACGCTAATAAAAACCTGCGGCGAACCTAAAAATAATTAACTGGCTATCTAGGACACCAGCGACAAGAAAAAAGCGATCGGAAAAACGATCGCTTAGTGACGCTGGCGTTAGGGGGTGAAAGGGTTACCTGGGGGGCGATCAAGGGGTTAAACCTTTATTAGGGGGGGTTAGGGGGCTACCTTGGACCTAAAGGGGCCTAATCCTAACTGCCCTGCAACTTTTTACAGTCACAAATGACACTGATTGCAGTGATCAGTAAAAAAAATTATCACTGCAAACGGTGCACTGTGACTGGGGGTACTGGGGGTGATCTGGGGGGTGATCTGGGGGTGACTGGGGGGTGATTTGTGTGCCTACGTGTACTGGTGTCAGTGGGCTGTTGGTGCACTTACTATGTGATGTCTTCTCTCCTCGCGCCGGATCGAAAAGACCGACACGAGGAGAGATGACATCACTTCCTCCTGCCTGTGTTTACATTACAGGCAGGGGAAGCTCTCTCATTCGCCGGGAGCGATCGAGAGGGGGTGGCCGGAATCGAACGGCCGTCCCCTCATGCCGGATCGCTCCCGAACACTTAACCACCGCTCACTGTACAGAAGGGGGGTCCGATCGGACCCCCCAACTATACAAAGGCGATCACGTACATATACGTGATTCTGCCTGTCGGTGCCATTCTGCCGACGTATAATTACAGTGGGCGGTCGTTAAGTGGTTAATGTGATTGTAAATGATCAACTTTAAAACAACCCATTCAGTTTAAAATATAAATGAAAGGCAAAACATTTGTGTATAGATATAAAAATTACATTATAAGTACCCCTTTTCCCTTTTTTTTTTAATAAATCTTCACATTCTCTCTGTTCTCAGCTGCATAAGAGCTGGGGGGAGGAGAAGCAGCCGCACACTAAGCTTCCCAATGAATGGCTGTGCAGCCGGGAGGGGGTCTCAGGACAAGTCTGATCAGATCATTGAAGGAGAATACACTGAGTTCCCAGCATAGCTAGAGAACTAACCATTCTGTGCTCTCTTGCTTAGTGTGGTCAGTTTTAATAGGAACGCAGAGGGACTAGCAGGAACACCAGGGATTTCACACAAAGGAAGCAACACAAAGAGAACAGGAGACTTTCTCATACAAGTACAAATGCTTTAAAATGCCAAAAGTTGCATAATTCTTTATAAGAACATCCTAATGAAAAAATAAATAAATTACCATTGCCCAAGTCTTCTTCTTAAAATGAGAGTTGCCTGGCTGTCATGCTGATCCAATGGTTTCAGTAATTTTGAGTCACTCACCAGAAGCATGCATGCAGATAAGGAGTTCTGACTTCATAATAGTGGGTCAGCAAAGCAGCTTGCATAAAGAGTGTACTTTAAAGCGGAGCTCCGCCGAAAAAAATATATTAAAAGCCAGCAGCTATGAATACTGCAGCTGCTGACTTTTAATATTAGGACACTTACCTGTCCTGGAGTCCAGCGACGTCGGCAGCAGAGGACGAGCAATCGCTAGTCACTCTGCTGCCCCCACCGCCATCCTCGGTGAGGGAACCAGGAAGTGAAGCCCTGCGCCGTTCTGACTGGTCCTCCTGTGTTCTGGGAGCCGAGTGTCTCCCAGAACACTACGGGTATTCTGCGGGAAGTGACGTGCTTCCCGCAGATTTCCCGCAGAGAGGATTCCCAGAAGTGGGTGAAAATACCTGTCTTAGACAGGTATCTTCACCCCCTCCCCCCTGAAAGGTGTCAATTGTGACACCGGAGGGGGGGAGGTTTCTGATGAGCGGAAGTTCCACTTTAGGGTGGAGCTCCGCTTTAAGTGCCGATCCACACTACCGCAACTTGGGATCCGACTTGTGTCGCCCCAAGTCGCCCGACATGAGAAATTACATTAAAGTGAATGAGAGCCGTCTTAATGCACACTACTGAAGTCCCTCCGACTTCAGAAAAGGTTCCTGTACTACTTCAAGGTGACTTCTAGGCAGCTTGTACGGTACCCATTGATTTCAATGGAAGTTGCCTCCAAAGTCGGATCCCCTGTCTTAACTGAAGCAACTTTACAGGAAGAGAAACTAGTTTTCTCAGGCAAACCCCTCCCTCCCCCTCCCTCCCACAGAGCTGATTATTGTTTGATTGGCCACTGGCAAAGTCTCCTGTCCTGGAAGCGACTTGAAGTCGTGTTGTAAGTCGGTCCAAGTCGCGCTAAAGTCGTGTTGAAGTCGCCTCGCAAAGTTGCGCCCAGAGTCGTGTTGCCCCTGTGTGAACCGGCACTAAGGAGAATCTTATTCAAGAAGTGTATCTAATATTAATATGAGCTCACAAAATCCAGGCGTGCCACATCCAAAATACTGTGTCTATAAAGGGATAGGTGTATCAAATGGGCTTTTGGAGGTACCCACCACACAATACACTTCTTAAAATCTTAGATTTGTATAAAATACAGTACTGTGCAGTACTGTGTTTTTAGCAGGCGTAAAAAAATGCTGTAAATTAAGAAAGCTTTCAGAAATAGAAGTGTTAATATTTTTATTTTTTTATCAATTTACAAAAATGTGAGTGTGAGGTGTGTACTTACTTTTGTGAGCTAAAATCGCATGTATCATAAAAACATATAGTGACATGAGTTAGCTGTTTCAATTACACCACCCTATATGCTTTTTCAACTTTGACATTTACAATAAAAATCATTTAAAAAATTGCATTGGGTGGTGGGTACCACAATAGTCAGTTTGATATACAGTACCTATCCCTTTTCTTTTATTGAAAAAACAGTGCAATGAGCAAAGTGCTGATGCAACCAATCAGCATTCACTTTACTGTTGTCAGAAAGTAGATTCTTATTAGTAGCGACTGCACTGCTTTATTTAGTAAGCTGTATCTAAAAGGATCTGACAATCTAACTTGATGATTATTATATTGTTGTCCTACATTTACTGTACACTAAAAAGGAAAGCACTGAAATCAGGAATTTCTAGAACTGAACAATCAGGGCTCATTCAGACGAGCCCTGGCATCTGTCCTGCCTGCAGGCTGCCTTTAATAAAGCACATGGTTTCTCAACCAGGGTTCCTCCAGAGGTTGCTAGGGGTTCCATGAGCAATTTCTGCCTCTCAGATAAGTTCCCACTGACATCATTGATCTTTTTAGCTATCTTAAAGGGGGTAATTCTTCCCAATGACCACAAGTCTAAGGAGTATTCTTCCCACTAACCATCACACTAATAATGTATCATGAGTTCCAGATATAGTACGTTTTAGCAGGAGTTCCCTGAAATTGGAAAGTTATTTCAAGGGTTCCTCTGTTGAAAAATTCGAGAAAGGCTGATTTAGCGTCTGCATCCACCCTGAACTGTGTGCAGGCAGCCTATAGAAGTGGATGCAGACATGGCGGCTGGACGGATACAGTCGGGTGTCAAAATTTGACAGCCATGCAGGAGCAGCTACACGGCCACAGACAGCTTCTGTTCAGATTGGCAGGGGTTTCTTTGGTCCCCTGGCCTACTGGAAGAGCCTATTTATTTGGATGGAGTCAGGTGATCGGGGTTCTGTCTGGGTGGACGTATGTTATGCTGCCCCGGGCTGCTAGGCCGTAAGCCTGAGGCCTATCCCGGGGACATCTGGCTACAAGGCTGTCTGAGGGCCTATCCAGAAGCAGGAGAAGCAGCGCGTGGTTGGGACTGCAGGATTGGAGTCCAATCGAGATTAAAGGTTCAGCCGGAAGGGGAAACCAGTTGTGGTCGGAGGTAGAGGGGAAGCTGTTGCCACTAAGGAACCATCCACCTTGTTACCAGAGACTATTGTGAGTAAGCTGGAGCCAGCACCAGGGCAGTCTTCTCGCCAGCCGGGTGAAGAAGTGGGAAAACTTCAGCAAGTGCCAAACCTGGGACCCAACGGGACAGCAGAGGTGACGCTTGAGGAGCATCAGTGAGTGCAAGCCAGGGACCGAGCTGGTCAGCAGGGGTGAGGCTTGAGGAGTATCTGTGAGTGCCAAGCCAGGGACCCAGCAGGAAAGCGGGGGTGACTCTTGAGGAAGATACTGAGTAATGGAAATGGAAGAGCTCAGGGGATCCAGTGGCGATTGGGTCTGAGAGTCTAGTGATAGACTGGGAGCTCAGTGAGTGAAGAGAGACCTACAGGGAGAGAATATAGCGTGGAAGGAAAACTATTCTGTGTTACCAATAGTTAGGTACAACTACCGTTAGTGACTGTTACAAGATTGTTGCCGTAGGAGACAGCGATCCTACCTATACAGAAGTGATATCTGGCTGGAGGCATTCCACTGTGTACAGCTGTCTACCGATAGAAGTCTTAGAGTCTGCCAATTATCATTGCATCTACTTAAGGGTGTCCCTGGCCCTAGCCCTCTCTCCCACAGTTCAAGAGACAATAAATCTCTTTGCTTTCAAAAAGTGTCTGGTGCCCATCAGGGATGAGCCGAACACCCCCCTGTTCGGTTCGCACCAGAACCTGCGAACAGACAAAATGTTCGTGTAAACTTTAGAACCCTATTAAATACAATGGACTCGAACGTTCGAAATCTAAAGTGTTAATTATAAAGGCTAATATGCAAGTTATTGTCCTAAAAAGTGTTTGGGGACCCGGGTCCTGCCCCAGGGGACATGTATCAATGCAAAAAGAAGTTTTAAAAACGGCCGTTTTTTCGGGAGCAGTGATTTTAATAATGCTTAAAATGAAAAAATAAAAGTGAAATATTCCTTTAAATTTCGTACCTGGGGGGTGTGTATGATATGCATGTAAAGTGGCGCATGTTTCCCGTGCTTAGAACTGTCCCTGCAAAAAATGTCATTTTTGAAAGAAAAAAAATGCATTTAAAACTCACTCGCGGCTATTAATGAATTGTCGGCTCCCGGCAATACATACAAAAGTCATTGATAAAAAAAAAAAAAAAAAAAGCGTGGGGGTTCCCCAGAATTCAATTACCAGGCCCTTCAGATCTGGCATGGATTTTAAGGGGAACTCCACCCCAAGTTTAAAAAAAAAATGGCGTGGAGTCCCCCTAAAAATCCATACCAGACCCCTTATCTGAGCACGCAACCTGGCCGGCCGCAGGGGAAAAGGGGGGGACGAGAGAGCGGCCCCCCCTCCCTCCTGAACCGTACCAAGCCACATGCCCTCAACATGGGGAGGATGTCCCCATGTTGATGGGGACAAGGGCCTCATCCCCACAACCCTTGCCCGGTGGTTGTGGGGGTCTGCGGGCGGGGGGCTTATCGGAATCTGGAAGACCCCTTTAACAAAGGGGACCCCCAGATCCCGCCCCCCCCTATGTGAATTGGTAACGGGTACATTGTACCCCTACCATTTCACGAAGAAAGCGTAAAAAAATACACAAACACCTTGAAAAAGTCCTTTATTTAAAAAAATAAATAAATAAACATTCCAGCGGTGAAATCCAGTGTCCCGCGGCGATCCCGATGTCCAGCGCTGTCCTTCATTGGTTGTGCCTGAGCGGACCTGATGGGGAACTCCCTCTCAGTATTTTAAATGTATAGACCCGCCCCTTCTAATGTTCCCCATCAGGTCCGCTCAGCGGGCGAGATGCAGAACATGAGAAGGGGCGGGTTTATACATGTATTACCAAAGTGAGAGCAGTTCCCCATCAGGTCCGCCCCCTCGGTATGTCAGACCCCGCCTACGTCATTGGCCTGAGCGGGGAACTTCCTTCACTATGTAAATTTAAATTACACAGTGAAGGAAGTTCCCCGCTCAAGCCAATGACGTAGGCGGGTCCGACATACCGAGGAGGCGGACCTGATGGGGAACTGCTCTCACTTTGGTAATACATGTATAGACCCGCCCCTTCTCATGTTCCGCATCTGGCCCGCTGAGCGGACCTGATGGGGAACTTTAGAAGGGGCGGGTCTATACATTTAAAATACTGAGAGGGAGTTCCCCATCAGGTCCGCTCAGGCACAACCAATGACGGACAGCGCTGGACATCGGGATCGCCGCGGGACACTGGATTTCACCGCTGGAATGGGTTTTTTTTTTTTTTTTAATAAAGGACTTTTTCAACGTGTTTGTGTGTTTTTTTTAAACATTTTTTTACGCTTTCTTCGTGAAATGGTAGGGGTACAATGTACCCCTTACCAATTCACATAGGGGGGGCCGGGATCTGGGGGTCCTCTTTGTTAAAGGGGTCTTCCAGATTCCGATAAGCCCCCTGCCCGCAGACCCCCACAACCACCGGGCAAGGGTTGTGGGGATGAGGCCCTTGTCCCCATCAACATGGGGACATCCTCCCCATGTTGAGGGCATGTGGCTTGGTACGGTTCAGGAGGGAGGGGGGGCCGCTTTCTCGTCCCCCCCTTTTCCCCTGCGGCCGGCCAGGTTGCATGCTCGGATAAGGGGTCTGGTATGGATTTTTAGGGGGACTCCACGCCATTTTTTTTTTAATTTGGGGTGGAGTTCCCCTTAAAATCCATGCCAGATCTGAAGGGCCTGGAATGGATATTTGGGGGAACCCCACGTCAATTTTTTTTTTATTTGCGGCGGGGTTCCCCTTAATATCCATTCCAGACCTGAAGGGCCTGGTAATTGAATTCTGGGGAACCCCCACGCTTTTTTTTTTTTTTTATCAATGACTTTTGTATGTATTGCCGGGAGCCGACAATTCATTAATAGCCGCGAGTCAGTTTTAAATGCATTTTTTTCTTTCAAAAATGACACTTTTTGCAGGGACAGTTCTAAGCACGGGAAACATGCGCCACTTTACATGCATATCATACACACCCCCCAGGTACGAAATTTAAAGGAATATTTCACTTTTATTTTTTCATTTTAAGCATTATTAAAATCACTGCTCCCGAAAAAACGGCCGTTTTTAAAACTTCTTTTTGCATTGATACATGTCCCCTGGGGCAGGACCCGGGTCCCCAAACACTTTTTAGGACAATAACTTGCATATTAGCCTTTATAATTAGCACTTTAGATTTCTCCCATAGATTTTTCGAATTTGCCGCGAACACCCCAATTTGTTCGCTGTTCGGCGAACGGGCGAACAGGCAATGTTCGAGTCGAACATGAGTTCGACTCGAACTCGAAGCTCATCCCTAGTGCCCATCAGTTCAGCTTGTATTACACCCACCATGCCTTGCAACCCACTCTACCAAGAAGGATGTCAGCTCTCCCTGACTCTGGAGGTCACCATTATGCCTCTAGAGTTCCGGGACCTCGCTACATATGTATTCTGTAAAAGGCACCCTTCAAACCTGAGACAACAGGAGCAGTTTGCTCAAGAGCGGGCCAAACTACTCGTTCATGGGCTAAGTCTCACTGAGAGCTACAGTTTGCAGTGATTGCCTCTAAAAGTTGTGTTAGGTTAAGGCAGTGTTTCTCAACTCCAGTCCTCAAGGCGCCTCAAGAGGTCATGTTTTCAGGATTTCCCTCAGATGAAATGGCTGTGGTAATTATTAAGGCAGTGAAACTGATCAAATCACCTGTGCAAATTAATGGAAATCCTGAAAACATGACCTGTTGGGGCGCCTTGAGGACTGGAGTTGAGAAACACTGGGTTAAGGGACCCATCATTTTTATCCATGTAATTTTCATGTTTTATTTTAAATATTGCGATGAGTCAAAATCAGATTTTTATGTACCCCCTGGTCCTAAACTGGGGCTACTATGTAAATTTAGTTTTTTGCCTAGCTGTAGGCAGCTCAGACTGATTGTACAGTTTATATCTGTCCTTTGCCTAAGCTCAGTTGGGTTGTGCATTTCTCACTGTCACCAATAGGTGTGACTAGTACCACAGGCCATAGTATGAGATTTCACAAACAGGCTGAGTTATAAATCATTATATTTCTTCCAGCCAGCCCAGTAAGAGAGTCATGACCACTGGTGTATTCTGGGTGAGAATATATAAATTTGGGGTGGGCTATGTGTTCACTCTCTTGCCTCAGGCTGAGGAGGTGCTGCTAAAGTGAGCTCTGTGCTTAGGCCCAGAAGCTGGTCTGTGGCCTACGAATGCTGAGGTGGTCCCGAGGCTGTCTTGCCTGGTGTGGAGGAAGCCAAGCAAAGGTCAGAAAACCCACGGGGATGAAGGCTGATCTCTCAGAAGAGCCTGGTAACTCACTTGAAGAACGCACCAGAATTTGAAAACATGCATGCAGTGTTGCCGGGTCGGTTTAACCACTTGCCGACCGCTGCACGCCGATATACATCGGCAGAATGGCAGCGGTAGGCAAATGCACGTCCCCTTTAAGAAGCCTTTCGGCGGGGGCACGCGCCTGCCGCACTCTCCATGACCGCGGGCCCCTAAAAATCCATGTTCGCCGGCAGCCCGCGATCATGTCACGGAGAGGCAGAACGGGGGGATGCCATTGTAAACAAGGCAGCTCCCTGTTCTGCCTAGTGACAGGACACTGATCTTCTGCTCCCTGTCATCAGGAGCAGTGTTGTGTCACTAGTAGCCCAGCCCACACACAGTTAGAATCATTCCCTAGGACACACTTAACCCCTTCCCCACTCCCTAGTGGTTAACCCCTTCCCTGCCAGTGTCATTTACACAGTAATCAGTGCATTTTAATAGCACTGATTGCTGTATAAATAACAATGGTCCCAAAATAGCGTCAAGTGTCCGATGTGTCTGCCATAATGTCGTAGTCACAATAAAAAAAGTCGCAGATCGCCACCATAAGTAGTTTAAAAAAAAAAAAAAAAAAAAAATAAAAATGCCATAAAACTATACCCTATTTTGTAGACGCTATAAGCAAACCAATCAATATACGCTTATTGCGATTTTTTTTACCAAAAATATGTAGAATACATATCAGCCTAAACTGAGGAAAATTTTATTTTATTTTTTTATATATTTTTTGGGGATATTTAAAGCAAAAAATATTGCTTTTTTTTTTAAATTGTCACACTTTTTTGTTTATAGCGCAAAAAATTAAAAACAGAGGTGATCAAATACCACCAAAAGAAAGCTCTATTTGTGGGAAAAAACCGACGTCAATTTTGTTTGAGAGCCACGTCGCACGACCACACAATTGTCAGTTAAAGCAACGCAGCGTCGAATCGCAAAAAAATGGCCTGGTCATTGGGCAGCCAAATCCTCTGGGGCTGAAGTGGTTAAAGGTCCTGACACTGTGAAGCTGTACTTTGTTCTGGATCTGAGGAGTCTGATCTGCTGTGGTATCTGAGACCCCTAACCCTCTCTCCTTCTTCCTCTTTTGCAAGTTCAACATTAAAGCTTTAAAAAAGACTGAAAGTGACTTTCACCCAATTTCTGTTCAAAACTCTCCATTATAGCAATGGACTCTAAGGGCGCTATATTTCTAAAATATAGAACAAACAATGATGAATGCCAATTGTCTTGGTTACTTTCCAGTTATTTCATAGAAAACGATCTTTGTTTTTGTGTTTTTAAGGGTACCAACAAATTTGCTGCAGAAAGGAAGGACTATATTATAGATTTTTAGAGCCTGTAGTGATTAAAACCCAATACCAGAGCCTGCAGTAAAGCTGGATTCACACCTATGCATTAGTTAGTGCTTTTTGCATATTTGCGCTACAGTCCATCTAACATGGTTTCCTATGGGTCAGGTTCTGTAGTGCAAATCTGCAAAATGCACTAAAAATGCATAGGTGTGAATCCAGCCTAAATGCCTTATAATAAAACTTTCAATAAAAGCTATGACGATTAAAAAAATAAATAAATGTTAATTTACTACAATAATGAGCTTCATCTATTGTATCCTTGGATGATATTGGGTGAGTAGGGTCTAAAAAAATTAGCTTGTTTAAAAAGCGAAGCAGTCTGTAAAACATAAAATGAAGACCAGCTCCACCTGCTGACTCAAAAGAAGAATGCAAAATATTAAACACTTTAAGTATTGGATACAGTGGAGCTGGATTAGAACACCTATCAGCTTTTATTGCTGTCTGTGCCCCCATTAAGGAGAGTCACCCTCTCTATTTGTCCTATATAACATTAACATTGAAAGTAAAAGAAAATCACAAATTTTGGATTGTCCCAAGAAAAATAAGAGGGGAAATCTTCCAATACGGACACTTGTTCTGGTGACCTGGAAGTCCCCAAGTAATTCCCTTAATTTGCAGGGATTTCCCCTCACTTCCTGTTTTGACTATGGGACAGGCAGTGCATGCAACTCTCCCCAGTGGGATAAAGATGGCAAAAAAGAACCCAGACAGGTTATAACCCTCCCTTACCTGCACTGTCTATATATGCAAATAGCCCTGGCGGCAGCTACAAAAGGGGTGAAACGCCAAGTGACAGCTGTGTATAAAAGGCAGGAGCTGCCGGACAATCCCCATCTATGTCGCGGAGAAGCCCTGGTCAGTGGGAGGGGTGAACTGCATAGGCAGAAGGGGACACGCCCCCTCCTACCCCTCTCCACATGGAACCTGTTAATTGCTACTGGCATATCGGAGCGCATGCCGATGTGCAAACCCTGTTGTGGACTCTATGGACCTCTTTGGACACCCTGCATCATAGCTCAACTTTTTTCAGGAGCTTAGTGGCAGGGGAATATACAAGCAGAAAAAAAAAAAAACATCACTAGTGCGTTCAGTAGAGGAGCTTTTGCGCATCCAAAATGTTAGGAGAGTTTCTGCATTAATGCATTCCAATGGCCAGAATTCTGGGTAATAGAATGTATTAACACCAGACGCAGGGATACGCATTAACACTCTTGAGTGCACATGAACGCCCATTTTTTCTGCTGCTAAACTCTTGTAAAAGAAAAAAAACATCAAGAGCATACAGAGTACATGAGGCCTTCGGATGGCCAAACAGTAGATTGAATGAAAAACTGACCCGATTACACCAGCCACCCCTTCAGGGGTATCCTCCCCACTGAGCCATTGTATTCTGACAGCAGGTCCTCTCTCTCACCTGTCAGAATACACTGATGAGCACTGCAGCCTATTGCCTGTGGTACATATTGAGGGGAAATATACAGACAGGGCGGTTGACCGGTAGATCAACTTCTGTTCAACCACAGTGGCCACAAATGGATTGAAATTTGTCCAGTCCCACTGAACCACCTGAATTCTGATCCATGTATGGCTGGCTTAGAACCCCACTGCTTTTTTTTTAACAAATGTTTTATTTAGTTATGCTGGAAAAATAACATTTAAACAACCAAAGTGACACATTACCACCATAGGTCGTACTATGGCCAATGTCCCAGCCTGGTAGATTTACCCTCTGTATGTGTGCTGGCATTGTCAGAGGGGTAGAAAATGGAAAATCCAACTAGCAATACAGTGGAATGTTTCCAATTTACCTCATCACACAGGGCCGTCTAGGACTGCAATGTGCCCCTCCCAGTGTTTTTGCATGCAACTGGAAAGGGCTAAACGCTGCAACCAGCTATACCCGTGTTTGGGGCCCTGTGCAATCAGGGCAAATGCACAGAACGCAAAAGGCCTCAGACATTCCCCTCAACTTGTGTCTTTGGGACAAGAGGGGCCCCTCCAGAGGGGGTGCGAGACATTAGTACAACATCACACGGTTTACCTCTTTATTTTTATTGAATGAAATGTCATACGACTCCAAGTAATGTGCAGCATAAAAGCCTGCAATCTGTCCTACTTTTTGCTGATGGACACAAACGCAGTGCAGTGGACATAAAGCAATTTGCCTTGTCAATGCATCTGGGCTGATATGAATGAGCCCCAAAGTGAACGCTCCCCCAGGGTTACCAGGCAGCCAAATACATTAATACAATAGATAAAAAAACTCACTTAGATATACTTTAAAGTAACCTCCTGAGGAAAGTGCATGGGGCTACACAAGGCCTGAGGTAGTGCACGATGAGATAACCATATTGCTGTGAAATGTGATTGGTTGTATTTATGCCATTATCAGAATAATGGCAATCTAGGACAACCATATTGTACATGGGCTCTCTGAGGTGACAGTACGGCACTTAGACATCACTTCACATCTACATTTACCTCACTGCTCAACAATTCACCCCCAAACTACACAGCGCACTTGCTGGATGAGAGGGAGGGCCCTGACTCGCCTGTCCTTTGTCATCAGGTTTGCTGGCCAGAGATAGCCAAATCATGAAGCGGCAAAGGTATAATCCCGACCCATGTTCGGTTCCGGGTGCAGCGCTCATCTTCTAGAGGCTGTCTGCTACAGCGAAGAATAAAAGGAACAAGGTAGGCACTAATAAGGCGCAGGGCAAACGCAAGTTAGGCGCCAGTAGGATGCAAGGCGCGTGCAAGTGGACCTGAAGTTAGGCACTAAAAGGGGCGCAGGGCGGGCGCTAGTGGAGCCCAAGTTGGGCGTTAAGGCGCTGGGCGGCACAGCCTGGGTGGTAATGGGGCACCCTTTTAGCTCAGTCCAGTCTTACTTTCGCCTCTTGTTCCCCGTCCTACCTCTCACATTTTCACAGTAGCCGACAAACCCTGCCCCACACCTCTAGCACCTCCGCCCCCAGGACAGAATATTAGTGGGGAGTCTGCCTTGCCGCTTTCTGATTCACTGGGCTGCTAGATGTTAGGTGCTGGTGGGTGAGAGGGAGGAGCCCGACTCTCCGGTCCAGTGTCTTCTGCTTTTCTGGTCAGAGATAACCAATCAGGAAGTGGCAAAGGCATAATTCCCACCCATGTTGTTTAGGGTTTAGCGCTTGGCCTACGAGAGGTGACTTGTCAGTTACAGTGAAGAGCAAAAGGAACAAGTTAGGTGCCAAAGGGGCGCAGGACAGGCACTGGTGAAGCCCAAGCAGGGCGCCAATAGGACGCAGGGCAGGCGCTATTGGCCCTTAAGTTAGGTGCTAAAGTGGGGCAGGGCAGACACTAGTGGACCTCAAGTAAGGTGCTAAAGGGGCACGGGGCAGGTGCTAGTGGACCTCAAGTTAGGCTGCTTTCACACTGAGTTTTTGAAGCGCTTTTGCGTAAAAAAAAACAAACAAAAAAACGTCCAGAAAAGCTCAAGAAAAATGCCTCCCTTTAAATTCTCCGTATGTGTTCACACTGGAGCGTTTTGCTTCCGTTACGGTGTAAAAACAAATCCTGCTTACTGCATTTTTGGCGCATGATTGGTACTGTAGAAAAAACACGCACCACCCTATTGAAAATGCATTTTTTTGTCACATGTTCTGTAAAAAACACACCACAAACACTGTAAAATCGGTTTTGGTGTGTATGTATATGTGTGTGTGTATGTTAGAGAGAGAGAGAGATAGATATAGATATATATATAGATATATATATATATATATATATATATAACATTCCCCCATAGCAGCCCTAACCTTCCCATCATATATATGTGACAAGCAGCACACGCACCTCACACTTCCCTCATGTACAGCCACCTACTGAATGACAATGTACTGAGAGGCAGCAGTGAAATGTGCCTTTCCGCTCTATGGTTGATGCAGTGATTACCAGATTTCCAGCTTCATAGGGCTCATTCACACCACACAGTATATTAAATATATCACCATCATCTACAGCAGTGTTACTCAACCTTTTTTCAGTCAAGGCACCCTTTAAAACTCTGCATAACCTTGAGATACCCCATTCTAAAATGTAAAAAAACATAAAAGTAATATTTTTACATAATACAGCAACATCCGCAAGCGTAGGACACCCAACGTTAGGGATGATGCAAACACACCTGTGTAAGCCATATCTGAACATGATCCCGAAACACTGCTGCTTTCTATGGGCCAAAGCTCATTTAAAATGGTCTGTTGCAAAGTGGAATACGGTTTTGTGGTCAGACAAATCAAAATTTGACATTCTTTTTGGCAACTATGGGCTCTGCGCCCTCTGGACTAAAGAGGATAGGGACCTTCTGGATTGTTAGCAGCGCTCTGTTCAAAATGCATGTCTGGTGATTTGGGGGTTCATTCATTTGTATGGAACAGGCAGCTTGCACATCTGGAAAGGCACCATCAATGCTTAAAAGATATATCCAGGTTTTAGAGCAGCATATGCTCCCATCCAGACAATGTCTTTCAGGGAAGGCCTTGCATATTTCAGCAGGACAATGCTAAACTGTATACTGCATCTATTTCAACAGAATCACTGCATAGTAGAAGAGTCCGGAGGCTTAACTGGCCTGCCTGCAGTCCTGACCTTTTACCAACTGATTTATTTGGTTTACATTTTGAAACAAAAAAATACAACAAAGACCACCCAGGAATGTTGAGCAGTTATAATCCTATATCAGACAAGAATGGAACATTCCTCTTCCAAACCTCCAGCAACTGGTCTCCTCAGTTCCCAGACATTTACAGAGTATTGTTTAAAAGAAGAGGGGATGCTACACCGTGGTAAACATGGTCCTGTCCAAACTTTAAAGACATGTTGCTGCCATCAATTTTAATTTTTTTTTTTTAAATGGTATGTTTTCTCAGTTTAAGTATTTGATATGTTTTCTACTGTGAATAAAATATGGGTTTATGAGATTTGCAAATCATTGCATTCTGTTTTTATGTAGATTTTACACGTCGTCCCAACATTTTTGGAATTGGGGTTGTATTATAGCAGATACATTAACCATCTTCTCCCCAGCCCTCTATATATTAAGTGTTACCTGTATATTTTTCTGAACAGTAATATAATTAAAAAGGAAAATGAAAGACTAGTTCCTTCTAGAAAATAGGAGCAAATAAGAAATTTTATGTCACTGCTGACAAAACAACTGTTGAATAATTTATCCGCATGGTCACGATTGCTGTAGAAATAGGTCATACAGAGGAATAGCATATATATACACACACACACACACAAGTTGAAATTTGTTTTCAAATATTTAAAATATCAGTCAAATTTGGTTGGCAAAATTAAAAGTGTAGAGTTCAGAGTTATTCAGAGTTCCTTTATACACGGTCAAGCATCCAGGTGCTTGTTAAGCCTCCGTATTTTCTCCTTCTTGTTTTTATTTCCATGTTTTTTCCAAGGCTTTCCCGATATACTTTCTGCGCTGGCTGTAGTTAATGGCATAGGGCCACTGCCCGGCTTGTACCCCATCACACACTGCACACCTTTGGTCAGAGCACGGACATTTGCCTGCAAATAAAATAAAAATAAAAAAAGGAAGTCACTACAGGATAAAATGCTATAATATGAACAACTAGCAGGCCGATTTCCAACAACATTTTCATAGTAGCCAATCAACTGACTTCTAGACATAAAAAAGGTAACCGATCATTCTTCGTTCCTAAAATCCAGTTTATGTATAGCTGACCATTTCGTGAACTTTTACTTTAATGATATAGGCAGGATGCCAATGCTAAGCACTCCTTGTAAGAATTCTTATTGCTCATCATGCTGACCCAATATATTCAATACTTTGGGTCACTGACCCAGAACAATCATGCAGCTCTGGTGTTCACATTTTACTGCAGTGTGCTGCAATGATTGCTACCAGTCACTGACTCAAAGTACAGAATCCAGCACTGGCCAAAAAGATTAGCATTACAATCCTTCATAACCATCAGTACATGTTTGCTGGGAACCTTCTCAGTGATCACCCCTGTTCTGGTCATAGAAGCACAGCAAATTGCAGGAAGGAATGCAGGATGTCAAAGCTATAACATGAGATAATTTGAGTTCAGGGGCTCCCAAGAAGATCAACGAAGTTAGGTTTAAGGCACCTTTGAGGCTTACTTTTAAATTCCTTGGGCTAACCAGAGCTGCACGATTCTGCCCAAAATGAGAATCACAATTTTTTTGCTTAGAATAAAGATCACGATTCTAGTGGCGTAAAATCTTTCACATTATACAAAAAAAACAAAAAAAAAATGGCCAACGTTACTGGTTAGTTTTTTTTTTTTTTTTTTATTCATTAGTTATTTCCCCAAAAATTGCATTTGAAAGACTGCTGCGCAAATACAGTGTGACATAAAATATTGCAACAACCACTATTATATTCTCTAGAGTCACTACTAAAAGAAATATATATGATGTTTGGGGGTTCCAAGTAATTTTCTAGCCAAAAAAATGATTTTAAACTTGAAAACAACAAATGTCAGAAAAAGGTTGTGTTTAAATGGTTGAACTTTCCTAATTTACATAGAGAAGTCTATTCCTTTGATGTAAAAGACAAATTGTTACAATGTCTAGACTTAACATTCCACTGATAAAGAATGTTCTGCTACTTGGCAGACTGCCCAGATTTTTTCTTCCTTACTTTTGACAGCTGAGAGCAGAGATAATTATCTGCATACAAAAGATCGGGAAAAAAATAAAATCGCAATAACGATTAATCGTGCAGCTCTAGGGCTAACTTGATTTTTTTAGCCACTATAGCTTTCCTTGGAGGTTGTTGTATTGTACCAACTTGACTGAAATTTGTATGCTGCAGTAAGGCCTCATTTCATAATGGGGAGGTATAGCCAAGGTGTGAGCACCCTTCTAAAAAAAAAAAAAAAAAAAAAAAAAAAAAAAAAAGGGACAGTTGGGAGGCCACCCTCCCTCCAGCGAAACGCATTCATGTCATCATCGTCAAGTGATGCCATCTTTACCACGGCCTGGTGATGGGAGTCTGAATGATAGAAGTGCCTTTGTACACCCGGAAGGCAACAGGAACTTTCCTAGGAGAAGACTGGCTATCAGGCGACTACTTGGACAGCGATGGTATGGGGATTGCTTAAAAGAGTGGTAAAGAATACCTTAGTACTGCTATTGGAAGCAAGGACTCACATACTTTGAATTAGGAATTATGGTGAAACCAGTGCATGTGAGCTGTTGCCAGCGAGGAGGTGGTCCGGGTAAAGATCAAAAGCATAGCGAGGTAAAGACCGACTATGAACACGGAGATCAGTGATGGAGTCGAGCCTGCTTTGCTGCTTAAGCTTATATCGCTATTGACCTGCTGAACTGATCAAACTACTGTATATACTCGAGTATAAGCCGACCCAAATATAAGCCGAGGCACCTAATTTTACCTCAAAAAAAATAAATAAAAAAAATGGGAAAACGTATTGACTCGAGTATAAGCCTAGGGTGTCCATCTGCATGCCTCACTGTGTCCATGCCTCACTGTGCCCACGACTAGACTCACATTTAACATGGGAGTATATGGAAGGGGTGCCCGCTCTTTGAAAAATCGGTGCTCCCCGGCTGTAGGTTCCCCAGACAGGACACTTTGCGCACTTATAGAGGAGATCTGGAGCTACATGTGTGTCAAGTTTCGGGTCCAGGGGACCTACAGCCGTTACTGTTTAACATGGGAGTCTATGGAAGGGGTGCCTGGTTTTGAAAAATCTGTACTCCCCGGCCGTAGGTCCCCCGGACAACAATCACACTTTGTAGAGGAAGAGTGGGGCTATATGTGTGCCAAGTTTGGGGTCCAGGGGACCTACGGCCGGCCAGTAACGGGTCCCCAAATTCCGGGAGATCAGATGCAAAAAAGGCAACACTAGTATAAGCCGAGGGGGGCATTTTCAGCACAAACAAAATGTGCTGAAAAAAACTCGGCTTATACTCGAGTATATATGGTACTTTACTGTCAGCATTGATAAACTCCAGCTGCATGCTGCTACTTTTATGCCATTTTGTTTCCCCTACCCCGCCTGACACTATCCACCTGTCTTAGGACAGTTTCCTAAAAACAGCCTGCCTAAGCTTCTCAGTACACTGGATGCTGTAAAAGTTTACTAGTTAATCTGCTTGCTTGAGCTATCCTGCCCAGCCTTGTTTTGGATTTTATCAATCGATCTACCTCATTGCTACACGTAAATGGGACTGGACTTTCTATAATTTGAGCAATTGAACATGTGTTCCAACACCATTAACTACCACTGGTAGCTCTAATATCTGCTGTGAGCAGTGTGGATGTTCATTTCCATTATTAGCCAAGCAGTTTGCTGCCTTAGTGATTATAGCTCAGGGATTGATAAGGATTTAAATATTACACACAGTAAACACAGCCCAAATTCCGGGAGACATTGGCCAGTTCAATAAAAACCGTCCGACATTGAGCCAGTGTGTAGGGTTGCAGGCTCCTGTCGGAAGAGCAAGCTGGAAAACCAGCAGCCGACCGGCTCCTGATCAACCCACTGGGTTAAAACGAACAGGAAAAAAAAAAAGGATGTATTATTAGGCTTAAAGCTGTATATAAGCAATCAAATCCTTATCAGATTAGCAAACTTGAACACCTATGTGAGCATCTACCCAAGGCCAGCCATAGGCAGATCGAAATTTGGCTGGTTGAGCAGGACAGTTGTACTGAAGTTAAGCCTTCCGCTGTCAGAAACAGCATACTGACGTGTTGATAGGGGAATCAAGTAATTTTCTTTCCTTCAATCTGTGGTTGAATGAAAAAAAATTAAAAATAAAATTGTATAAATGTATGGCTTGCTTAAGTAATCCATCAGAAATATATCCAAACAGGCACAGGTCTTGGTAGGTTGTGTTGATGTCTAGGGCCGACACAACTAATCGATTAATCAACAACTAATCGATTATGAAAATAGTAATCGATTAATTTCATAATCGATTAATCGGCCAGTAACATAATGGGGTTAAAAAAAAAAAAAAAAAAAAAAAAAAAACTAAAATGAGCCCTTTACAGTACAAAAAGAGCAAATCGCTACTGTAAATATTACTTTCACTGTCCCACAGTAAAAAATGAACCCCTTACAGCAATTATTTGCTCTTTTTGTACTAATTTAAGTTTTTTTAACACCATTATGTTACTAAACATCTCAGGCCTGGGTCTCAGGCCTGGTTTTGCAGAAACACACTACAGGTCATTTACATGGTTTCCTATGGGACACATTCACATCCATGATTTTTTCAGCTGATGCGTATTTGGAAAGGGCAAGTACTTTTTTTAACGCAAAGCTGTGCCATTTTGTTTTTTTGGTTCAATATACTTCAATAGAGAAGCTGCAGAAAAGCATGTAATAATGTGTTTTTGCGGCAATTTGTGTTTAGTCTGCCCAACAACAAATTGGGCAAAAAAAATAATTTAAAAATGCAGCAAAATTACCTTTTTTTAACGGTTATTAACCGATTAATCGAAACAATAATCGGCCAACTAATCGATTATGAAAATAATAGTTAGTTGCAGCCCTATCGATGTCATACTTCAGCATGTGATCAAGTGTCCAGCTTTAGTAATGTGGATCTGCAATTGGTCCACAGTAAAGACAATTGGTGCAGGGCTCCAGCTGTGCTACAAAAAATATTTTAAGATCAAATATCCTAATTTTTTGGCCAACTTATTTCTTTGCAGCGATAGACGAGAGAAGGTCTGCACTATCCTAAAATTAAAAGAAGGGAGGTAGGAAGTGCAATTACCACCATTATATGCAGGGTTATACAAGCCGAAGTTAATGCTAAAAGCATGCAGGTTGTAAGAAGCCAAGTATACCACACATTTTATGACATAACTAAATACTGTTTATCAATGTGCAGCAATTGAACTATTTTCATTGTAACTGCTCCGATCCTCTATCTAAAATGCTAAAAAACAAACATTTCTGTAAAAGAGAAGATAGAGATTCATGAACCATACCTGATGGAAAAAGTTTGTGTCTACTACGTTTTCAATGTGTTTGACTTTCTTGCTGTTGTGAGCTCCTGTCTCGGCTCCATCACATGCCATATTTCTTTCCTGATACGCTGTGTGCTGGGGCTGGAAATCTGATGCATTTATCCCAGGAGGAGAGTGACAATACAGAAGCTTGCCCTAACATAGAAATACAATGTTTAAAAATGGTCCAGAGAAATGTTAATTTTCCTGAATGTCTCATTTTATTTTAAGGCTTCTAATAAAATGTGAGAAACGTACACAGACATAGTCCTTCAATATGTATCGCGAAGACCTTGGCTGATCCGGCTGTCCATGTGCGGTCATGAATCCCCTCATATCTGCAAGAACACATTTCCATTACTAGTATATATCAGATTTATCAGTTCTGCCCATCTACATAAAGTAAATCTGCACTAGGAGAATGTTTAAAAGAGGAGTGGGTTCTTTTGAAAGGCCATTAAAATAGACATCCTTCAGGCTTGCCCATCATCCAGTAGCTACATAAGCAGACATGCTCAAATAAGAGGAACGTGCCTGTTAAAACAAAAAAGAGATAAGATTGAAAGTAAAGCCGACCATAGATGGATCAAAACTTGGCCAGTTCAGCAGGGATTGCCAAATTTCAACCCATCTATGGGCAGGCTGGTTGCACAGATCTCTTGATCGACTTCTGTATAATCAGCCTGTTGGAAAATCTTTGCTTGATCAGTGCCACCAGCAGTGTTGATGTGTGTATTCTGACAGCGAGGAAGCCTCCCCACTGTTAGAATATATAAGCTCAGCGGGAGGGATTCCCCCCCCATCTACTTGAATGTGTGGTTGGGGGAAAATTAATTTTCCTTCGTTCAATCCACTGGTTGAACGAGAACATGAATCACGCATGGCCTGCCTAAGGAAATGGCATGTCTTCTGAGGTCCATGTGTATTTAAAGCCAATGCTTGCCAGACTTTTGGATGGTTCTTTACCTTATCTCACATACAAAAGATTATTCTATTAATTCTAAACACTTTAGCGGCTAGAAGAGTATAGCCCCATATAAGTAAAATCTCCCCTTGTTTCCATTTATCAGGGGATAAAGAGACGTTACAGGGAATGAGATTATCCATTCTAGAAAATACATACACTTACAGGAAATTATGGTCAGCTGTAAAACACTACATTTATGGACAGACTTACAAAAAACATTTTAGCTTGAAGAAACATTTGCAAGCAAGAGCTTTACTTACAGCACGCATCCCCTCTTTATAAAAACAGTAGCTCAGCCTGCTGAACTAAACTTGTAACTTACACCCATAAGCAAAGAGCAGCTCTTCTGAGGTTGGAGCACGGTCCTGATCTTCATCTTCCCTAGGTCTGATAATATTGATCCCATAAATGGCCTCGAATACATAGCGTGGGATTCGCTGTGCAATGTATGTTAGTTAAGAAATAATGGACCTCAATAAACAGGAAGTGCATAACAAAACAAACTAAAAAGTTCAAAATAATTATGGTGCAGCCATAGCTAAACAGCATAAGCAACTACATAACCCAAGGTACAGTTGATATAAAAAGTCTACACACCCCTGGTAAACGGTCAGGTTTCTGTAATGTAAAAAAATAAAAAATAAAAAGAAGAAGGACAAAAGATAAATCATTTCAGAACTTTTTCCACCTTTAATGGGACATATAAAATACAACTCAGCTGAACAAACTGAAATCTTATACAACAATTTTTTTTTTTTTTTTATTTTTTTTTAAGTGTACACATCCTTAAAACTTTGCTGAAGCACCTTTTGATTTTATTACAGCACTTAGTCTTTTTGGGTATGAATCTATCAGCATGGCACATCTTGACAAAACACTCCAAATCTGTGATTGCGAGGGCATCTCCTGTACACAGCCCTCCTCAGATCACCCCACAGATTTTCAATTGGATTCAGGTCTGGGCTCTGGCTGGACCATTCCAAAACTTTAATCTGCTTCCGATGAAGCCTTTCCTTTGTTGATTTGGATGTATGCTTTGGGTCATTGTCATGCTGAGAGATAAAGTTCCTCTTCATGTTCAGCTTTCTAGCAGAAGCCTGAAGGTTTTGTGCCAATATTGACTGGTATTTGGAACTGTTCATAATTCCCTCTACCTTGACTAAGGCCCTTGTTCCAGCTGAATAAAAAAACAGCCCCAAAGCATGATGCTGCCACCACCATGATTCACGGTGGGTATGGTATTCTTTTGGTGATGTGCAGTGTTTTTGCCCCAAACATCTTTTGGAATTATGGCCAAAAGGTTCAACCTTGGTTTCATCAGACCAGAACACATTTTCCCACATGCTTTTGGGAAACTTCAGATGTGTTTTTGTAAAATTAAGCCGGGATTGGATGTTTTTTTTTCCAAAGAAAATGCTTCCGTCTTGCCACTCTACCCCATATCCCAGACAGATGAAGAATACGGGAGATTGTTGTCACATTTACCACACAGCCAGTACTTGCCAGATATTCCTGCAGCGCCTTTAATGTTGCTGTAGGCCTCTTGGCAGCCTCACTGACCATTTTTTTTTCTCATCAATTTTGGAGGGACATCCAGTTCTTGGTAATATATCACTGTTGTGCCATATTTTCTCCACTTGATGACTGTCTTCACTCTGTTCCATGGTATATCTAATGCCTTGGAAATTATCTTGCACCCTTCTCCTGACTGATACCTTTTAACAAGATACCTCTGATGCTCTTTGCGGACCATGGCATTTGCTGTAGTAATGCAACTAAGAAAATGTCAGGAAAGACCTACTAGAACAGCTGAACTTTATTTGGGATTTATCAGAGGCACTTTAAATGATGGCAGGTGTGTACGGACTCCAATTTAACATGAGTTTGAATGTGATTGCTTAATTCTGAACACAGCTACATCCCCAGTTATAAGAGGGTGTGCACACTTATGCAACCACATTATTTTAGTTTATTTTTACTCCCCCCCCCCCCCCTCTCCTCAAAAGATTTCAGTTTGTTTTTCAATTGAGTTGTAGTCAATAGGTCACAATAAAATGTGGAAAAACTTCTAAAAATGATTTAGCTTTGACTTATTTTTTTACATCACAGAAACCTAACATTTTAACAGGGCTGTGTAAACTTTTTATATCCACTGTATAATGTTGTTATATAATAACCATATTTTTATTATTACTAAAAATGGAGTGAGCACCTTAGAAAATACAATGAAAAATATAATTGTCTTCAATGACGGCCATAAAATTGAAATCTACAATAAATGAGTTTCCCTAAAAAAGCCATATTAAAAAGTCTCTCTTACAGGAGATGGGCCAAGGCTGCCAAAATAAAGTGCACCTGTGTTCAGACTATGAACTGTAAAGTATTTACCGTATTTATCGGCGTATAACACGCACCGGCGTATAACACGCACCCCAAGTTTAGGAGGGAATTTTAAGGAAAAAAACTTTTAGGAGGGAAATTCAAGGAAAAAAAACTTACATTTAAATGCAGCATGCAGCCTTGCCCAGTGTCCATCTGCAGCCTTGCCCAGTGTCCATCTGTCCATCTGCAGCCGTGCCCAGTGTCCATCTGTCCATCTGCAGCCTTGCCCAGTGTCCATCTGTAGCCGTGCCCAGTGTCCATCTGTAGCCTTGCCCAGTGTCCATCTGCAGCCGTGCCCAGTGTCCATCTGCAGCCGTGCCCAGTGTCCATCTGTCCATCTGCAGCCGTGCCCAGTGCCTTTGCGATCGTGTCAGTCCCGGCGGTTTTTAAAATTTGGCGCCGATTTCTGTGGAGAGGAGCGAGCGGGGCCGAGTGTACTTCGGCTGGACTCGGCTCCTCTCGCAGTTCCGCCCATCTCCACTGACTGCGCCGCTGACGGAGAAAGCCGAGTGTACTTCGGCTAGACTCGGCTCTGCTCACAGTCACAGGCAGGACTGCGAGAGGAGCCGAGACTAGGCGAAGTACACTCGGCTTTCTCTATGTCAGCGGCGCAGTCAGAGATGGGCGGGACTGCGAGAGGAGCCGAGTAAAGCCGATTGTACTTCGGCTCCGCTCGCTCCTCTCGCTCGTTTTCAGCAGGGGAATTCGACGGAGTATCGGCGTATAACACGCACCCACGATTTTCCCCTGATTTTAAGGGGAAAAAAGTGCGTGTTATACGCCGATAAATACGGTACATATTTCTTAAGTAGCAAATAGATTTAAAACAAACCATCCCTGACCTCCCTAGCTGCATATATCTTATATTGTAAAGCGCTGTGTAAACTGTTGGCACTATATAAATCCAGTATAATAATAATAATAATTTTATTATTATTATTAATAATAAAGTGAAGCAATTTATTCTCAAGGATCACAACAAAACTCTACATTCACGCACGAGCATTAACAGGCAAATTTGGAACAGTTTTCAGACATATTCAGACTGAAGCATTTTTGTTTTAGCCAATGGAAAGCTAGTTACTAGGCAGAGGTGGAAATTGTTATATAGGCTTGAAAAACAAAATTTTCCAGATACTCCCTTAGAAGTTTATGGGGCCAAAAATGTTAGATTCTGCTTCAAAGGTAGCTTATTTACCCTTTTGAGCTTCAGACACCTTATTTCTCATTCCTAATCAGGCACAAATTAAAAAGCATGGGATTTTGTTTGTTGAGCATTTTGGATCTTTAAGGCTTCATTTACACTAGCAGCTCCTAAAACATGAAGTTAGGAGCTTTTGGGCGTTTTTTGCCAAAGTTCCTAAACTCAACTCCAAAATAAGCCTGTGTGTCAATGTGCACAGTGTTTTAGCAGAGCTTAGGAGCTGCCGCCGCATTTAGGTGAGCTTCAACCTCCCTCTCCTGAACGTGGAAATATTGCATTCAAAATAGGAATGCTTTGACCGCCGGCTGCAAATTTGCATTTTCTCTCAGCCGCGGTAAATATAAGCTTGTGTGCTAGCATACATGAAGACTAAACCCCAATCTACAATCAGGGTTTTAAGTTTGTTCAGTTTGTAACAGCTTAAATCATGGGTGCTCAACCTGTGGCCCTTCAGCTGTTGCGGAACTACAAATCCCATCATGCCTTTGAGAGTCATGCTTGTAACAGTTCAGCCTTGCAATGTCTCATGGGACTTGTAGTTCCACAAACAGCTGGAGGGCCACAGGTGGAGCACCCATGTCTTTGATAAACCTGCTATGTTTACATTAGATGGCTGCCAGCCTGCCAAGATTCTGCTTGAAACAGATAAAAGGGAAAAAAAAGATGCAATTTTAGTGCATCTGTTGTGAGCTTTGAAAATTAATTTCTACACAATGTCTATAGCTAAAGAGGGTAATGTTTTTGTTTTGATTTTAATGCTGGCTTAGGATATGTAAACCCTTTAAACACTCTAGGTACAGATTCACTTTAAAGTAACCTCGTCTTGACATAAATATATAGGACACTATTGCTTAGCTTCACTAAAATATGCTGGCTGTCTGGTTATTTATTGTGCAGCTCTTCAATTCTGTAAAATCAGTAAAACTGTAGCAATTCTGCAGACCAGGAGTTTTGACTTGCAGTACGTGTGTTGCTGCCGGTAAGTTAAAACAGAAATTGCTGAACCCAGTGGAGAAGACTAGCATTTTCAGGGAAAGGTAAGCAATGATAGACCATCTATTTTTTCCCTGATCAACTCCTAAAGTGGAACTAAACTTCATCTGAAAACCACAAACCAAAAATGCCATTTAATTCATATACCTTTACTAACCTAAAACTACACTAACACACCCTAACTGCAATGTGTATTTTTTTTGTTTAGTGTAGGGGCTCTTTTACACGAGCTGTCCAATCAGGTCTGCCTGTAAGTTTTTCAGGCAAACCTGATCGGACGTTCCATTCACCGCTATGGGGCGGCAGTGGATGTTAGCGGTGACGTGTCAGCCGACACCCACTGCTATCCGATCCTGTCCACCAAATCCAGACAGATGGTGGTCCTATTTTTCCATCCGTCTGGAGGGTCAGCTGAAAATGGACAGGTGTTTTCATCCGCTCTCCCCATAGAGGAGAGCGAGACTGACAGGTCCGTCTCAGCACAGTGAGCGGAGACGGACCTGTCATCTGCCTGCTCAGTGGGGATCAGCGGATCGATCCACGCTGAGCAAGCGGAGTCCGTAAACAGATCCACCCAGTGTGAAAGGGGCCTTAAAGTAAAGTGCTTCTTTCATGATTTCTGTACAACAAGGCACCATGTGGGTGTACCCTTTGCAGTGGTAAACTTCTACCAGACTACCTACAAAAATAGCACTACTCTACAGAAAGAAACAGACAATATGTCCAGTATCACTTTGAATTAAGACTGCTAATCTATATAAAAGGGGAATATGAAACACAGATTGGAACACCATTATGACAGATATAGCTCTTAGACTGGCCATACACCTATAGATTATCTGCAGATTTTCTATGGTCAGATGGAAAAAGTGGAACAGATTCCTCCATCTACGCTGAACTGTGTGGATGGAAGAATCTCCCGCTGGCCCAAGCTTCCATATCTTGCTAGTCGGCCCCGCTGGCTCACAATACCTGAACATTCTGATTGGGTGCAGGCATTGTTTAGGTTGAGAGCCAGCGGGGCCGACTAGCAAGATACTGAAGCTTGGCCCAGTGGGAGATTCCTCCATCCACAGTTTAACGTACATGGAGAAATCTGTTGCACTTTTTCCATCTAACCATAGAAAATCTGCAGATAATCTATAGGTGTATGACCAGCTTTAAGCACATTTAAGCTGGGAAGCTCTTGCTTTTCCACCCATCGTGAGCCAGAGACACAAACTTGGGGGATGTCCCAGGTGGCTAGAGGGAAAAATTTACAAGTTTCTGCACACAATTTGTAAGTGACATTTACATGGTTGCATTTATTTTTTTATTGAGATAGAGGATTTACCAATACAAATCCAGTCAGTGCCATTGGTTTATAATGCCCTCCTAATAGACCAAGGGCATGTACATACATTACAGCACACTGTTAAAACACTACCATGTATTGTATTGCAAAAAAATGGTGCATGTCAGTGTTTTCCTGAGTTTTGGTCCATTGCTAGCCCATTTATTTAAGCTGAATTAACATAGCGCATGTTATTGTAACACACCAGTCCATCTAGCTTTGAATGGACCCCAATAATCATGTCTGTGCATCTGGAGGGAAATAAACTTTGCTATGGCCCACCCACATCTCAAGAGTCAATGCAATAGACAGCTGTGCCTGTTCTGAAGAGGTCTGATGTAGGTAATGATTAATAAACAAGTGTGTGAGGCACTGGACAGCCATATCCACTTACACAGTGACCTGATAACTGCTGTAACAAACTTGGTAACATGGTGGAACTACAGATTGCTTAAATAAAAAGAACAGGGATAAAAAAAAAAAAAGCAATTATAAACTCCCTAACCGACAAGGTAGATATTATAGATAGATAATTTTAATAATAATAAAAAAAAAAGAAGTAAAAAGTAAAAATAGTTTGGACATTTAAAACATTTTAATAAAAAAAATAAAAATAAAAAATTAAAAAAAAATTGAAATAAAAATGTCACAGTTTAGTAGTATTGCCGTGAATTGTTCGTTAAAGGATATGAGAGAGATTGGTGGGACGTGGTCTCGCATTTGGTCAATTGGCAGAATACCACTACATATCATCTCTGCTTTGGTGGAGACAAAGGATGGCATTACAAGACCTGGGCAATCACAAAGGCAGAGGCCAGGCTCCACATACAGTGTCTACAACAGAAGAAAGTGACATTCATTTACACACATCTTTGCAAGCAATACTGCATTTCAGGGGTAGGCAAACTTTGGTCCTCCAGCTGTTGTGGAACTACAAGAACCATGAGGCATTGCAAGACTGACAGCCACAAGCATGGCTCCCAGAGGCATGATGGAAGACTGAAGTTTGCCTACTTCTACTGTATATGGATTCATTTCTAAGGCTCCATTCACACCCGAGCGCAGCAATTTACGTTTTTCAGGCATTTAAAAAAAGAAAAAAAAAAAAAAAAAGAAGAAGGATTTTACAAACATTTTACAGCTTCAGAAGTTTTTGTTTAGCCAATAGAAAGCACTAGGAGAGGGAGAGGAAATTAGTGGTGGAGAGCTGCTTTTTGAGCGTTTTAATGCTCAAATCAGGCGTTTCTATTGAAGCCTATGGGGCCACAAACACTTGTTCAAAAAGTACATGAGCTTCTTTTTGGCAGATTACAACAGGCAACAGAATGTTCAGATGTGAATAGGGGCCATTTAAATAAGTGGGATTTAGCTTGTTGAGAAATTTTCTGCTTGTAGCTCTAAAACGCTCAGGTGTGAACAGGGCCTTAAGTTCCCTTAAATATCTGCACCAAACCATTATATAAAGTAACAGAAATAAGACAAAATATAGACTAAGCATGTCCTACAAAGCAAGTGATTAACTTAAGGGGAAGGGAGGGTTAAAGCTAATGAAAACTGACCATATCAAGAAAACGAAAAAAATAAAAAACCCTAAGCAGGTTACATACATACAAAAAGGTTCAGTAGATCTAGAGACAAAAAGTGGGACAGGGCACCTTAATTGACCAGTACCGAAGGTCAGGAACAAAAAGGGTTTGAATTAAACACAATTTTGCTAGAAAAGTTATTCTTGGCCAATCATCCAATTGTTTTACTAAAACTAGAGCAGACAATCTGCAGTAGCCATGCATATAAACCAATCACCTTCCAGCTTCAGCCTTTTCCAGTTGCTTCAAAAAAATAAAGCTAGAAGCCGATTAGTTACCATTCACACCCATGGAGCTTCAGTTGACCAGGTTTGCAACTGGGTCACTTTTAAAAGTATTTTTTGCTGAGGGGCGTGTCCGGGAGCCGACTGAGGAGGACGTGCAGACATTGAGCTCCACAACTGCACCCTCAATCTATAGCCATCCTCGCTCCTAATCCACTGGAAATTGCTCCAACTCTACCCCTGTCGTTCCTGAGGATTCCCTACCTGTAACCCAGCCTGAATTGTGACTCCGGGCCGGCCGTACGGTAACTACCAGGCCCGCTCCACACAGCCCAGGCCCGACGCCATCTTGAGGCCCACGAAGCCTCCAACGCCTCCCGGAGGGTCTCCGGATACCCCACGGACATTTTGCATCTCCATCCAGGATTGGATGGAGGTGTTTGACTAATAGGGAACCCCCTCGGTCTTCTTCTCGGCCCGTGGTCGGCTCCGGGGCCTGGCCGCCATCTTGCGGCCTGCGGGACCAGCAGCATCCTCCGGCCTAAAGTGCTGCGGTCGGCGGAGTGTGCGGCGGGCGGATCGGCCGCAAGTGTGCCTGCACTGGACTGATCTGCATACCTGAGGGACCCCGGGACGTTTGGCCTGACACACCCCGCGGCGGCCAGTTTTAGGAAAGTCCGCGGCTTCGGCCTACTCCTGGAAGTCGGCGGCCATCTTGCTGCTCCCAATACACCCAGAGCAACATCCAGCACAGAGCACCATCTCGCACGGGGTAAGCGGGGCGGGGGTAGAGTAAAAGGCACCAGAAGTAGGCTGATCCCTCCCCAGCTGGCAGTCAGAAAGGAGCACTCGGTGGGAGCCCTGACCCCATAGGTTCGAGGGGCGGCCATCTTGCTACAACCCGACCATAGGACTGCTGGGTCCCCCCTTGCCTGCTTGAAACCGCTTCGCCCTACACATCAAGGTCTGATTACTCTGGTGTACGGGGCGGCTGGGCCTCCACCTCATTCATCTTGCCCTCCCCGTAACCCACCAGTCACAGACTAGCAAGACGTGTAGTGGCCATCCTGCTCCACCCGGACTCCGTGCTCCCCCCTGCCACTAGCCTTGCTCTGCCCCCTACTCAGCCGCCAGTGATGCCCAGGCTGCCGTACCGCTGTCCTGTAACACAAACACCGGCACTCCCCTGCGCCTGTTCCAATACGTCAGTAGCAACAAAACAAGCGTCTATTCCCATGTACGACACGGGTCGCACTTTCTGTTCTTCCACTCCACCTATGGGGATGCGTGGCTGAGGATGGACGGCTGAAGACATGTACTGCTGAGCATTGTGCTCTCCCGACGACCGCAGGCTGCGTCCCCAACCAATCACGCCCAATCTGCTGATGGCGGCTTCCAGCTCTACCTCTACTGACTCCGCTGCACTGCAACCAGGTAATATCCAACGGTACCTGCTACGCACAGCCTCACAGGACTCCCGTACAGGGAAAGACAGGGCTTCGGCAGCCCGAACCCCAGGCAAACCAACACCTCCTCCCCCGACTGCAGCAGCTTTCTCTGTCGGTGGGACCGGCCCGGGTGTGCACCCGGCCCCTCCGATGGATCCCGCTACTCTTAGCGTGAACACGGCCTCAACAGAGATGCTCTCCCAGGGCTCCACATCCGCTGCCGTACTTTCTGCTTTCCGAGCTGACTTTGATTCCTGGGCTTCCAAAATGGAAACTTCTCTCCATGTTGAACTAAATGCCCTCAAACAACGGGTTTCCGCGTCGGAGGTCACGGTTTCTGCTATGGCCACCACCCAGGAGGACCATTCAGCCCGCATAACGGCGCTTGAAAATGCATCTACGGCTCACCTTTCCCGTCTACGGCAACACCAGCTCCGGATAGAAGATAGTGAGAACCGGAGCCGCAGGAACAACATCCGGCTGCAGGGGGTCCCGGAGGCTACATCAGGTGCCGATCTCAAACCCACTGTCATCGCTATCCTCAATCAGGTCCTGGGCAGGGAAGTTACATCTCCCATTGAATTGGACAGAGTGCATAGAGTGGGAGGCATGGGGGGTGACCGCAGGGACCGCCCTCGTGACGTACTTTGCCGGGTGCACTACTATACCCTGAAGGAAGAAATTTTGCGCAAGGCCTGGCGCCTGGGGCCACTGGACTTTCACGGATCACCTATACACCTCTACCCGGACCTCTCCCGCAACACGCTGTACATGCAGCGAGCGGTCCGTCCTCTGCTGGACTTGATTCGCCAAGTAGGCGCCACGTACACTTGGGGCCACCCCTTCAGCATCAAAGTGACCCGAGAAGATAACCACAAATTTGTGCTGTCAGACCCGGACCAGCTTCCTGCCTTCTTCCTGTTCCTGGACCGGGACCCTATTGTCATCCCGAACTGGTTGGACCCCCCAGATGACCGCCAGCGGCTACCGGGCCCTCCTCTACAGCGTCGAGGACGCCCACAGTCTAGATCGGTACCTTCCGGTCCTAGAGTACGGCGAGCCACGTCACCGGAAGACTGATCCAGATTCTGTCGTCTGAGACCTGAAATGGTTCTTTTTTGCTATGTCCTTTTGTCCACCAGGTGACTACAGTTCCTCTATGAGACTCCGGCCAGGTTTGCCTACTGTTTTCTCTATTTTGTTTTGTACTCACGGTTTTACTTGCGTAACCACCCTACTGACTCTTGCTCACTTTGTTATCTAAGTGCTGCTAACGGTTTAGTTGTCTCGCTTGGCACGGAGAATGTTTCCTTGCCCTCAGCTGGTGCGGCTGTGCTTGCTGGGGCTTTGGAAAGGCGGTCGGTGGTGTTGATATGTTCTTTCACGGCATTGGCTCTACTGGCTGGCTTGGTGTTTCCCGGGCATAGCCCTTTGGTTTGTCCGGGGACCTCTGGGTCTTCCCTCGGGCTCTGGACATCTATGTCCCTGGTGCTTGGGACTGGCTGGCCTTATCACTGACACCTTCTGTGCGTTTACACAGATATCTGGGCTAAGCCGTGACAACTATCATAGTTAATGCTGCTATAAATGTAGTAATTGGTGCTTCCAACCCTCGCATGCTTACGCGGGAATACCTGTGCCTTTATTCTGTCACCAGCTTGTGTACACCTTGTTCTACGTTGATGTTATTTTTCTATGTAATTTTAGATTGTTTATTACACTCAAGCGTACCAATGGTATTAGTCTGACACTCTGCCCTTTAGTGACTAGGCAGTTGAGCACTAGATGCCACGGTCATTGGGTGTGTTACATTTACAGTTATGTTATATATGCCTGTTAGGTTGTCGGGATCACAACTCAGCTGTTCTAACCCCGTTCTCTCCCCCTAAATAGGATTGGCACAGTTCGTGCCTACTACGTGATATTTCACGAAGTGTTACGTTTTTGCGCACACTTTAGTATTTTTGAGCCACCTTCCCCAGGTGCTCTCTTTGTTCAATCTCTGCCCAGCCTCGCTCTACCTTCTCTCTTCCTCCCCTGTTGTGTTTCCCCCTTTTTTTTTCCCCGCTTTTCTTTTTTTCTTCTTCTCTCTCTCTCCTTCCCCCCTCCCCCCCCCCATCACTCCATCATGGCCCACACAGTGACCTCTCACCCTAGGTTACAATTCTGTTCCTACAATGTCAATGGGCTCAATATTGCCTCCAAAAGAGGACAAATCCTGTATCAAATGCACAAACGCCAAGTCAATGTGCTTCTTCTCCAAGAGACACATTTTCACTCTGCCTCCACCCCTTCCTGTTCCAACAGATACTTCAACAGGTGGTTCCACAGCACTAGCCCAACCCAGAAAGCCAAGGGAGTGTCTGTGGCCTTCCATAAGACGCTCCCTATAGAGGTGCTTGATCATCTCTCGGACCCCCAGGGGAGGTATGTTTTTGTGAAATTCGTGTTATGGGGTACCAAATTTACAGTAGCTAACATTTACCTTCCTAATGTTAATCAAGTATCGGCCGCGTTACAATACATGAGGATTCTGTCAGGATTCAGGGAGGGTAAGCTCGTATTGGGGGGAGATTTTAACACCCCTCTTGAACCACTTTTAGATTCCTCCACCTCGCGATCGTGTATCTCCTTCCCCAAACTGAGGGCTCTGAAACGGGCATTCTACGATCTGTGTCTGGTGGACGTTTGGAGAGTGCTGCACCCCACGGCCCGTAACTATACCCACTTCTCCCATGTTCATCACACCTATAGTCGCATAGACTACCTAATGAGTGACCATAGCTGCCTGGACTGGTCCCCGGAATGCACTATAGACCCAATGGTCTGGTCTGACCATTCTCCTATACACATGACATTCTCGCTCCCTTCCACTCCGATTAGGGAATGGTCATGGCGCTTGAACGATTCGCTGCTTACGAACCCGGAATGTGTGACAAGGGTTTCAGATACAATCTCTAACTTTTTTGCGGACCACGCTTTGGATACGACATTGTTGCCCTTTCAATGGGAGGCACTTAAGGCTGTCCTACGTGGAACCTTTATCCAAATGGGTACGCGTCTTAAAAAGGAGCGCTCAGCCGCCATAGAGGCAGCAAATAAAACGCTTAGAAACTTAGAAACTGAGCACAAACGATCCCCGACAGTGACAATGCTGGCGGTTGTTTCTAGGGCACGATCACAACTTAGAGAACTTTATGAAGCCTCTGCACGCACATATGCAGATAAGCTCACTTTCCATCAATATAAGTTTCGAGATAAATGTGGTAGGCCACTGGCTCGCTCCCTGTACCCAAAAACAACCTCCGCCTTTGTGCCTCATATTCGGGGGGCACAGGGAGAAAATGGTATCCTCACCCACCAAGATGGCGAGGGAATTCAGGGACTTCTATCAGTCCCTGTACAATATCCCTAAGACTCAAGGGACAAGTTCCCCTTCTTCCGGGGTGGAGGACCAGATGTCATATGTATTGGAAACCGCGCTTCCTACATTAGACGATGACGTCATCGCTGATCTGGAAACCTCAATCACAGAAGACGAAGTTGCCAAAGCCATAGCGGGTACACCGAGTGGAAAGAGCCCGGGCCCAGACGGCTTTACTCCTAAGTTCTACAAACTTTTTGCCGCCCTCCTCACGCCCTTTCTAACTAAGGTGTTCAACTCTTTGTCGGAGGGTTCAGTGTTCCCTCCACAAACACTTGAGGCTCACATATCCCTCATCCCAAAGCCAGGCAAAGACCCCACTCTTTGTGCAAGCTATAGGCCGATCTCCTTGATTGGGGTCGATTTGAAAGTCTTTGCTAAAATCCTAGCCAATAGATTACAACCATTGTTGCCTGGGATAATACACCTAGACCAGGTCGGCTTTGTGAGTGGCCGTGAGGCTAGGGACAATACCCTTCTTTTAACCAACTATGCCCGGTCCCACGATATCCCACTATGCCTCTTAACAGTCGATGCCGAGAAGGCATTCGACCGAGTAGACTGGCAGTTCCTTCGACTATCCCTGCAACAAATAGGCGTGGGAACCAATATGATGGCGAGAATAATGTCCCTTTACTCCTCTCCATATGCTAGGATTAGACTAAATGGCTCGCTATCTCCAGCCTTCTCTGTATCTAACGGGACGCGACAGGGATGCCCACTGTCCCCCCTCCTCTATGTTCTCACTATGGAACATCTAGCTATTGCGCTACGTAACAATTCTTCTATCCAAGGCATAACAGTCGGGCCCACACATACTAAACTTGCCCTCTTTGCAGATGATCTGCTCCTGTTCGTGACACACCCTCACACATCCTTGCCCTTGGTATTGCAGGAGTTTCGGAAATTTGGAGAAGTTAGCAACTTCAAGGTCAACTACAATAAATCGGAAATCCTCAACATATCTCTGCCTACGTCGGCCCTACGAAGACTATCGTCTTCTTTCCCCTTCAAAACTGGTTCCCCCTCCATAAGGTATCTCGGAGTTCAAATACCGGCGGATGCTTCCCAACTTTTTTCCTTGAACTTTGCCCCCCTACTTCTTAGGACCCAGGCAGATTTAATCAATTATGCGTCCAAACAGCTCTCATGGCTAGGTAGAGTGAATGCCCTGAAAATGGATGTTCTCCCTAGGTTCCTGTATTTGTTTCAGACCATCCCTATTCACATACCTAATTCGTACTTTAAGAAAATACGCCAACTGTTTTCCAAATTTATTTGGAATGCGGCCCGTCCCAGGATACGGTATGAAACACTTTCTCTTCCAAAGGCTCGGGGGGGGGGGGGCTGGAGCCCCAGATGCCTCCCTATACCATAAAGCAGCGGTGCTCACCCGCATACTAGATTGGTTCCATCATTCTTCAACCAAGCTTTGGGTTCAATTGGAAAGCCACATGAACCCAATTGAGCTCTCCGCTCTCCCCTGGACCTTGCCTACGGTACGGGGGGGGGGGGGGTTCGGGCCCTCTTAATGACCTTACCCATCAAACGATCCAGATTTGGGATCGCATGCTGTCCAGAAGGGGCTTATCAAACCGCATGGGGCCTATGACTCCCTTCTTTGGGACCCCGGCCTTTCCGCCAGCTATGTCGGTAGCAAGATTCGGACCATGGCGAAGAGAGGATCATAGGCGACTTGCCCAGGTCCTTCGTGCAGACCCCACTTTGAGGTCAGATACCTCTACCGGTCTGACCTCCCGTCACCCCATGCAGTGGCTTCGGAGGCAACAGACTGCCTCCTACATCCGGACTTTCCCATCTATTACAGACATTCTTGCTGAACCGACGGGATTCGAGGAACTGCTCCTGCAGGTGGAACCTCCAACGCATGTTGTATCGCAACTATACTCCCTTCTGCTCGATGTTTACTCCCCTGGCCTTCCACCGTATACGGTGGCCTGGGAGACAGACCTCCGTCACGCTATCTCCCCTATTGACTGGCAAAAATGTTTTACCCTGACGCACAAATTGTCCATAGCCACCAAGACCCAGGAGAAGGGGTTTAAACTGTTAACAAGATGGTACAGATGTCCATCAACTCTTCACCACTTCGATTCGGAGGTGTCGGATGCCTGCTGGCGGTGCCTCAGCTCCCGAGGAACCATGCTCCACATCTGGTGGGAGTGCCCTCCTGTGCGGAGGTACTGGCAGCGGATTTTCACACTCTACTGCAAATTGATGGCGACCTCTATCCACCCTTCACCTGAGGTGGCTCTCTTGTCTATTCTCCCTGGATCATTTAAATCCATCAGAAATGATGTCTTGCGACACTTTCTGGCGGCGGTCATGGTAGTGATTCCCCGTCATTGGAGAACGGCAACCATGCCTTCCCTGGGGGATTGGGCTGTTGAGGTGGACCGCATTAGGGACCTTGAACGCCTGGTGGCGGAGGAAAATGACAAAAGTGAACAATTCTCTCTCACATGGACTTCGTGGTCCGTGTTTCGGTACTCCTCGGGGTTTATCTCTTGGGCGGAGTGTGCCCTGGACGAGACCACTCTCGGACCTTGATGGAGTGATTCTGATCCCTGTCCCTTATCCGTGTACCCCTACTATTTGCCCCTGACTCTCTCTTTTCTCTACACATAAATACACCTCTAAGAACCCAGTAGGATAACGTACCAGGGCTTCAATTTACCTACTACCTATAACCCATTGAGTGACCCTACTTCATACTCTCCAAATAGGTTTGTGTATACTTTCATCTGATGGTACTTAGCCCTGCTCTGTTCTGACACACATGATGCCTGTTGAGGATGTATCCTATCAATGTTTGTAATGTTTAAGACAATGTATGCCTTTTTCTGTCGTTTCCTTGCATAAACAAATAAAATAAGATTGAAATAAAAGTATTTTTTGCTACAGTTGCTATGATAGGAAAGGTTATGGACAGGTGAGAAAGACAAGACTCACCATGCAAAGCAATTCGGTATAGCGTTTGGGAACATACAGATGGGTGCAACTATTCAAGACAACAAATGGGTCTGGTACCATTTTAAAAACATAACCAAAAGTTACTCCAGCAAACGATGACTGCAAAGGCTATAGTCCAGATACCATTCATAACAGAATAGCCCGAATTTGGTTCACTAGACCAGTGTGTGCAGCAGTTTGTAAGACTGCCCATAACTAGACTCACAGTCCTCAACTTTACATCTAGAAATCTGTTCTGCAGAATAAATAGTCTCTGACAAATAGAAACAATTTCAGTGGGTTCCTTCCTAAATCCCTGGGGCTTGTAAACACAATATATCCTCTCGGACAGAATAACCCACTATTATAAGATATTTCCCCATTTTATGTGGTTCCACTAGGTTTAAAGTGTAGTTTCTCTTATAAATGTTTTGTTACAGGATTGTCAATTAAAAAAGGAATTCACATCAAATACCTGAAAGTGCTTTGTATGTCCTGGAGTTGCCGAAACAGAAACTTTTTTGTTCCCCAGGATTGTGTTAATGGTTGAACTCTTGCCAACATTGGGATAACCCACCTAGCAGGAAAAAAGTTTATTATTATTTCACTATCCCATAAAAAGTTTGACTTCACTGGCTGCCTTTAAAGTTGGCCATACACTGATAAAATTTAATCTGGTAGCTTGTGAACTGGCCAAAATTCACTTAGTGGGTTGACCTGTTGGCCACCTCTCGCCCTACCATCCTTTGACTGAAGGAGCTGGGATGAAAGTTTTCAGCCAAAGAGCAGTTGTTTCCAATCCAATGAAGCTGCTGAACGGGTATTTTGATAGCTGGTGGTGTGGCTGTCAAAATACCACAGCAGGAGATTTGTACATCTGTGCTCTATATAGCATGAATAGAGGCAATAGATTTAGCTAAGCCCACAGCCTGAAGGCAAAAAAAAACAAAAAACTATCAGTGTATGGCCACCTTGGATAGCTATCAGTCTTAAGAGAAACATTAAAAGGGGTTGTAAAGCTTCATGGTTTTTCACCTTAATGCATCCTATGCATTAAGGTGAAAAAAAACACCTTGCACTCTCAGGCCCCCCAGTCCTTGTTTTACTTACCTGAGGCACAAAACTCCGTGGGGCTCATTCCCGCAATGGTTTTGCCCAGCTTGAGGCGGCTCTTCATTGGAGATTAGATTGACAGCAGCGGGAGCCAAATGGCTGCGCTGCCATCAATCAATGATGCAGCACCGGGGGGCAGGGCCGAGTGATACAGTGGCGGCTATAGCCCCCCAAGTGTATTACAAGGGAGCGTGCGCAAGCCAACCCCCTTGGGAGAGAGCTTCCCAGAACGGGGATTAGCTCTTGCGGGGAGGAGCCGAGACAGCCGCCGAGGGACCCCAGAAGACCAGGATCGGGGCCACTCTGTGCAAAAACGAACTGCACAGTGGAAGTATGGTATGTTTGTTATTTAAAAAAAATAATTATATATATATATATATATATATATATATATATATATATATATATATATATATATACATACATACATACACACATACATATACATACAAACACACACACAGGTACTTCTAAAAAAATTAGCATATTGTGATAAAGTTCATTATTTTCTGAAATGTACTGATAAACATTAGACTTTCATATATTTTAGATTCATTACACACAACTGAAGTAGTTCAAGCCTTTTCTTGTTTTAATATTGATGATTTTGGCATACAGCTCATGACAACCCAAAATTCCTATCTCAAAAAATTAGCATATCATTAAAAGGTTCTCTAAACGAGCTATTAACCTAATCATCTGAATCAACTAATTAACTCTAAACACCTGCAAAAGATTCCTGAGGCTTTTAAAAACTCCCAGCCTGGTTCATTACTCAAAACCGCAATCATGGGTAAGACTGCCGACCTGACTGCTGTCCAGAAGGCCATCATTGACACCCTCAAGCAAGAGGGTAAGACACAAAGAAATTTCTGAACGAATAGGCTGTTCCCAGAGTGCTGTATCAAGGCACCTCAGTGGGAAGTCTGTGGGAAGGAAAAAGTGTGGCAGAAAACGCTGCACAACGAGAAGAGGTGACCGGACCCCGAAGAAGATTGTGGAGAAGGACCGATTCCAGACCTTGGAGGACCTGCGGAAGCAGTGGACTGAGTCTGGAGTAGAAACATCCAGAGCCACCGTGAACAGGCGTGTGCAGGAAATGGGCTACAGGTGCCGCATTCCCCAGGTCAAGCCACTTTTGAACCAGAAACAGCGGCAGAAGCGCCTGACCTGGGCTACAGAGAAGCAGCACTGGACTGTTGCTCAGTGGTCCAAAGTACATTCGGAAATCAAGGTGCCAGAGTCTGGAGGAAGACTGGGGAGAGGGAAATGCCAAAATGCCTGAAGTCCAGTGTCAAGTACCCACAGTCAGTGATGGTCTGGGGTGCCATGTCAGCTGCTGGTGTTGGTCCACTGTGTTTTATCAAGGGCAGGGTCAATGCAGCTAGCTATCAGGAGATTTTGGAGCACTTCATGCTTCCATCTGCTGAAAAGCTTTATGGAGATGAAGATTTCATTTTTCAGCACGACCTGGCACCTGCTCACAGTGCCAAAACCACTGGTAAATGGTTTACTGACCATGGTATTACTGTGCTCAATTGGCCTGCCAACTCTCCTGACCTGAACCCCATAGAGAATCTGTGGGATATTGGGAAGAGAAAGTTGAGAGACGCAAGACCCAACACTCTGGATGAGCTTAAGGCCGCTATCGAAGCATCCTGGGCCTCCATAACACCTCAGCAGTGCCACAGGCTGGTTGCCTCCATGCCACGCCGCATTGAAGCAGTCATTTCTGCAAAAGGATTCCCGACCAAGTATTGAGTGCATAACTGAACATAATTATTTGAAAGTTGACTTTTTTTTGTATTAAAAACACTTTTCTTTTATTGGTCGGATGAAATATGCTAATTTTTTGAGATAGGATTTTGGGGTTTTCATGAGCTGTATGCCAAAATCATCAATATTAAAACAAGAAAAGGCTTGAACTACTTCAGTTGTGTGTAATGAATCTAAAATATATGAAAGTCTAATGTTTATCAGTACATTACAGAAAATAATGAACTTTATCACAATATGCTAATTTTTTGAGAAGGACCTGTGTGTGTGTGTGTGTATATATATATATATATATATATATATATATATATATATATATATATATATATATATATATATATATATATATATATATATATATATAAAATACATTTACCAGCCCTTTAAAGTGGTTGTAAACCCACTTTTTCAACTTGCACCTACAGGTAAGCCTAGATTAAGGCTTACCTGTAGGTGCAAGAAATATCTCCTAAACCTACACGGTTTAGGAGATATTTACTAAAAAGACAGGCGCCGTAGACAACGGCGCATTCATGGGGTTAATCCCATTCACAAAATCGGCTACTTCCCAGCAATAGCTGGGCGTAGCCGATTGTGATGGCTCTCGCGCGCATGCGCAGTGTGACGTCTCCGCCGCTCTGGAGAATCACAGCGCTTGAGCGGCGCTGTGATTGGCTGCAGCGGCGATACCCGGAAGTAACCTTCCGGCTATCGCCTCAGCGATGGATGCGGCTGAAGAGGGAGACGAGGACGGCTTCGGGGGCCCCGATCTAAGGTAAGTGATACATAATGAGCTATTATGCTAGTCATAATAGCTCATTATGCCTTTCTCTTACAGGAGGTTGTGAAAACAAAAAAAAAAACATTATTGGGTTTACAACCACTTTAAGGTGGTCATAGGTAAGAATTTTATTGAAAGCCAACGTAGACACAATAGCTTAGTATCTGGCCTAAGATCCCATGCTCCAGTATTTTGCGAGTGGACTGCTTCACAATCCTGGACAGCGATTACAGTTAGGTTAGAGATGGATAAATTAACTACTTCTGCAAAATTAGGGATTTTTTTCAGTTCATTGCCAAATCATGCAATTGATTGCTGCACATAAAACAAATCTGTATGCATGGTCAGGAGAAGGGTTAAAAGGAAGGATCAGGTTCAAGGTTCTTGAAACCATCCGACAACCTCTACCCTCCTGTTACTGTAACACAGAGTGCAAAGTTAAGCTGGCCACGCACTAATAGAATTTTGCTTGAATGTTTTTCAGTTTAAGAATAAACGTCCATTTGATTTTCTAATTGTTACCATGGCCAAACATCAATGTTCATTTTTTAGAGCAGTAACGAGAGAATTCAAAAGGATGGAAATTTCTCTAATGAACAAGAATGTGTTTTTTGTTCAGAAATTCCATGTATCCCTAAATCGAACGTAAAAAAAAAAAAAAAAGGAGCCTAAACAAGAATAGCAGGAGCATGGCAGCAGCCTTGGTTAGAGAATATATTTTCTTTTTAGGGCTCTTTTTTGCTTCACCTTCATCCCCACCTCCCAGTTTTAGTTTATGGAATGTTCCCAAATAAAAATAAAAATAAAATTAATGTAAGTTGTTTTCTATTAAAGCATGCAAATAGATTTTTATATGTATATATTATTCTGTATGGTACATGCTTTCTACATACATTTTAAAAGTTTATGACTAAGGAAATAACTTAAAAGGTGTGCAAAAGGCATACAAAAATAGTTAATACAAAAAAAAAAAAAAATGCATGCAAATTTGAGCATACAAGGGCTCTGCATTTAAAATGTGTCAAAATGCATTCAAAAGTGAATACATTTTTGAACACATGCTGTATAAAAGAGCCCTCAAAAGATACATTTGTGAACGATCATCTTTATGTAAATCTTAGGATTTTATCTTTAAGGGCTTGTCCACACTATGTACTGGCATTATCCAGCACTGGATAAAAATAAAAAAAAAGGCACTCACTGGGGGGCCCCCCCCTTATTAAAGAGGGGTTCCAGATTCTAAAAAGTCACCCCTACAACCACCAGGCAAGGGTAGTTGGGAAGCCCTTATCAACATGGGCGACAATCTCCCCTGGCAAAGCACCTCCCCCATGGTTCAGGTGGGGGGGGGGGGGGGTTGGCGCTCTTGTTCCTTTGCCAGCCTGCATGCTTAGATTAGATAAAGGGTCTGGTAAGGATTTTAGGGGGGACCCCACGCCATTTTTTTATCTTACCGTCAAGTCCCCCTTAAAATCCATACCAGACCCAAAAGGGCCTGGCATGGATTGAGGGGGGTGGGGGGACCCTATACAATATATATTTTTTGAATTTCTAGTTCTTTTGGTTTACATCCTGCTGTTAAATGGGAATTCCCTTCCGATAGCAGGGATGAGTCATAGTTGTTAGGATGCCGGCTAACAACCAATGCAGAAATGAACCCTGTGTGTTTACATCAGTTTAGGTCCGCTTCCTGGATAATAAAAATGAACAGACAGAAGGGCCATGTGAAAGGACCATTAAAATGGTAATGCACCAAGTTTGTTTTTGACTATTTGTTACAAAAAAGATACTTTGTGAATATGTAAAATCACAGCTAAAGTTAAATGGTCAAAGAGAAATTATATATATATATATATATATATATATATATATATATATATATATATATATATATATATATATATATATATATATATAAAAACCACACACCAAATCTACTATTCTGAAACAAAAAAACATTGAAATATACATTAATGTGTAAATACAAAAAAAATCTTAAATAGGATATAGAATACTGCAAAAATAAATTCAGTAAAAAAAAAAAAAAAAAAAAAAAAAGATTGCTCACCAGTCCTACAGTAACCTGTTCCTTTTTAACCCTATTGCCTCTGTGTATAGATTTGAAGATCTCCATCAGTTCATCACTTTGCACTAAGTGGCTATAGTTATGGACCTCTGTTGGTTCAGTACTTCTAGGCTCTGGGTCTGGTAATATCCTTTCATTTTCCCCCTCTGCATCTTCAGAGCAGGTCTGCCAGCCTTCATCATCTTCACAGTCCTCATACTCATCATCTGAGCTGCATTGATTAGAATCTCCAGTTTGGGCTTCTGTGTCACTTAACTTTTCTTCATCCTCACTGTCTTCCTCATCTGAAACATCATCCTGCATCACATCTTCTGGCTCAGCACCCTGCTAAAGAGCATACAGAACGTTAGCAACAAGCACAAATATAATGTATTACAACTGCCAACCGATACAAGAACAACAAGGGGGATTTCGCAGTGAACAAAAAACAAATGCACAGCAACTGTGAGCTGGTTAAACTCAAATGGGCAAGTATGACAGACAGTGCCACCTGTCAAACCCTGCAGCACGAGATAAAAAGGTGTCCTGTGACAGACAATGGGCTAAGCTAAAATCATGTCACAAGAGTTGAAAATAAGTTGTAGAAGTAATAGGCAACATACATGTAAAAAAAAAATCAAATAGCATACCGTGACAACTTCAGTTAGTCTCTGTGCTTCTACCAAGGCTGACCAGAAGACAACCTTAATTCCTTCCTTCTCAAAATACGTTGCCCAGGCTTGACGCTGCTCAGTTGTTAACAGGTCCGCCTTGTTTATAAGGATGATATTTTCTTTATGAGGACTTATTTCTTTCACATAATGCTCCTGAAAAAATTTAAGCAGAATTTGGTATAAAATCTGACACAGTGACCTGCTGTGCCCCTTGTGAAGGTTAGTGTAGCTGTAGGGACAGACACAAAGCAATCCAAATGGGTGTAGTCCCTCAACCTCAATACCATGGCTTGTACCTTGCCCTCACTGTACAAAGAAATATCCTATCCTAGGACACTGTTTTTATTTTCTAAATATCAATATCATTTGAATATTTACAGAGGAAAACATTTCTGATCATATGTATGGTCCTATGCATTAGTCTCAAAAAGAGAGATAGAAACTTACCAGAGAACTGTAGAAGCACAGATGCAATCTCTCTTTTTGAGACTAATGCATAGGACCATACATATGATCAGAAATGTTTTCCTCTGTAAATATTCAAATGATATTGATATTTAGAAAATAAATGCTAATGTAGTATGTGGATGTGCCATTGGATAACATACTTGATATGCCTCAATGTGCACACACACAGTCTCTTATTCCAATCGGATCTAATACCTGTATAATGTTGATTTATATATGTTAGGTTTTTCTTCCCCCTTAAATATATAGGATATAACATGCATGTTTATTTTATCAATGTTTTGCTTGCTCCTAGAACCTTTGCATTAACTCTCTGTGCTACGCTAAATGGCCCTGATGAAGCGGAAATCCGCGAAACGCGTAGGCCTTCACTTCTCTCTGTGAATGGGAATCGCACATCCCGTTACCCATTATTTGAACTGTAATGTGATTTTATATTTTCTTATATATGAATGAATGAGTGACTTGTATAGCGCTCACATGCGAACTGAATCGCCTCTAGGCGCTTTTTGCAGCCAGTGTCTGCTTGGCTGGTGCGGTCATTTTACCCCGTAGGATCTCGACGCACTTGGGGGACACAGTCGTACACACATATATACTGGGCCAATTTGGACAAGATCCAATTAACCTACCAGCATGTCTTTGGAGTGTGGGAGGAAACCGGAGTACCCAGAGGAAACCCACGCAGACACAGGGAGAACATGCAAACTCCAGGCAGATGGTGTCGTGGTCGGGATTCAAACCAGTGACCCTTTTGCTGCTAGGTGAAAGTGCTAACCACTACCCCACTGTGCTGCCACTACCCCACTATATACTTTTGTAAGAATATAAGTTTTTTTTTTACATTGCTGCCCTCGGCAGGATAATAAAAATTGTTTATTTTTCTATATATCGTGATACGTCTATATTTATTCACTCCACTGAGGCACACACAAAGTCCCACCCTTGATCAACCATTTTTTTGACATACAGTCGCAAGTAAAATCTAATGGACACTGGAAACAAATATGAACTAATCTTCCATTTTAGTAGAAGACTGAAAATTACATATGATTGAAAAAAAGCTTGTTAAGTAATAGAGCTCATCTGGATCCATGCCCAACTAGCTGCTTTAAAAAAAAAAAAAAAAAAAAAAAAAAAAAAAAAAGGTTCCTGCAGTGAACAGAAGCAATGAAAGATGCATGTCAAATCAAGATACTAACTTACCAAGTCCTGGCACCTAAACAACAGCGGGTTTCGGGCATCCACAATCTGTACCACTACATCACTGTTGTAGAAAGCAAAAGCAGGATAGAATTTCCAGTAAGAACACTTGCACCAGCACACATTTTAAAATACATCTCTCGTTTAACCACTTAAGCCCCGGACCATTTCGGGCCATTAGGACCAGGCCTGTTTTTGGGATTCGGCACTGCGCTGCTTTAACTGTAAATTGTGCGGACATGCAATGTTGTACCCAAATGAAATTTGCGTCCTTTTCTTCCCACAAATAGAGCTTTCTTTTAATGGTATTTGATTGCCTCTGTGATTTTTATTTTTTGCGATATAAACAGAAAAAGACCGAAAATTTTGAAAAAAAAATGATATTTTCTACTTTTTGTAGTAAGAAAAATCGAATAAACTCAATTTTAGTCATACATTTAGGCCAAAATGTATTCAGCCACATGTCTTTAGTAAAAAAAATGTCAATAAGCGTATATTTATTGGTTTGCGCAAAAGTTATAGCGTTTACAAACTAGGGTACATTTTCTGAAATTTACACAGCTTTAAATTTATGACTGCCTATCTCATTTCTTGAGGTGCTAAAATGGCAGGGCAGTACAAAACCCCCCCAAATGACCCCATTTTGGAAAGTAGACACCCCAAGGAAATTGCTGAGAGGCATGTTGAGCCCATTGAATATTTTTTTTTTTTGTCCCAAGTGATTGAATAATGACAAAAAAAATAAAATAAATATTACAAAAAGTTGTCACTAAATGATATATTGCTCACACATGCCATGGTTATATGTGGAATTGCACCCCAAAATACATTCTGCTGCTTCTCCTGAGTACGGGGATACCACATGTGTGGGACTTTTTGGGAGCCTAGCCACGTACGGGACCCCGGAAACCAAGCACCGCCTTCAGGATTTCTAAGGGCGCAAATTTTTGATTTCACTCCTCACTACCTATCACAGTTTCGAAGGCCATAAAATGCCAAAATAGCACAAAACCCCCCCAAATGACCCCATTTTGGAAAGTAGACACCCCAAGCTATTTACTGAGAGGCATGTTCAGTCCATGGAATATTTTATATTTTGCCACAAGTTGCGGGAATATGACAAACTTTTTTTTTTTTTGCACAAAGTTGTCACTAAATGATATATTGCTCACACATGCCATGGTTATATGTGGAATTGCACCCCAAAATACATTCTGTTGCTTCTCCTGAGTACGGGGATACCACATGTGTGGGACTTTTTGGGAGCCTAGCCGCGTACGGGACCCCAAAAACCAAGCACCGCCTTCAAGATTTCTAAGGGCATAAATTTTTGATTTCACTCCTCACTACCTATCACAGTTTTGAAGGCCATAAAATGCCAAGATGGCGGAGGGGCTAAACGCAGGCGCTAGTAGGTATCTGGGCTGATCCCGCTAACACTGCGTTTTTGGGAACCCTAAACCGCTGGGGATGCTAGTATAGATCTGATCAGATACTATACCACTAAGGGGGGTGTATGCTTTGCGCATGGGTGTTAGCGTTACTGGCACTAACCTAACACTGCCTGGGGCGACGCAGACCCTCTCTGGCGCTAAAACCTAATTGATCTCACCCGCCGGGCGATCAGGGGGGTTAAACCTTTATTGGGTTATATACGGCGGGTGCCCTGATGCTATAAAAAGCAAACTAATCAACCAGCGTCACCCGTAACCTTTATATGGTGATCACTGGTGAAAGGGTTAACTAGGGGCAATCAGGGGGTTAAAACCTTTATTAGGTTAAATATGGGGGTACCTGACACTATATAAAAACCTGACGGGTAACCTAAATAACTAAATAACTTACTGGCTAACCAGTGACACCAGTGACGCTTATACGGCGATCACTGGTGAAAGGGTTAACTCTAGGGGCAATCAGGGGGTTAAAATAATATATGGGGGTACCTGACACTAATAAAAACCTGCGGCGAACCTAAAAAAAAATAACTGCCTATCTAAAAGACCAGCGACACGAATACAGCGATCGGAAAAACAATCGCTTAGTGACGCTGAAGTTAGGGGGTGAAAGGGTTACCTGGGGGGTGATCAAGGGGTTAAACCTTTATTAGGGGGGGTTAGGGGGCTACCCTGGACCTAAAGGGGCCTAATCCTAACTGCCCTGCAACTTTTTACAATCACAGATGACACTAAATGCAGTGATCAGTAAAATAAATGATCACTGCAATCAGTGACACTGATTGGGGGCTTTGGGGTGACCTGGGGGGTGATTTGTGTGCCTATGTGTACCTACGTGTCAGTGGACTGTTGGTGCACTAACCTGCTTCCTCTCTCCTCGGCGCCGGGAACGAAAAGACCGCGGCGAGGGAGATGACATCACTTCCTCCAGCCTGTGTTTATATTTCAGGCAGGAGGAAGCAATTTCATTCGCCGGGAGCGATCGCGAGGGGGGGGGGGGGGCGGAATCGAGCGGCCGCCCCCTCACGCCTGATCGCTCCCGAACACTTAACGGCCGCTCACTGCAGTGAAGGGAGGTCCGGATGGACCCCCCAACTGCACAAAGGCGATCACGTAGATCTACGTGATTCTGCCTGTCGGTGCCATTCTGCCGACGTAAATCGGCGGTGGGCGGTCATTAAGTGGTTAAGAAAAAGTCCTAGGGACCAGAGCCCTGTGAAAAAGGAACTTTACCCCCCTTTCCCATGTCCCCCCCCCCCCCCCTTACCTTTTCTGAATTGTTTTAAGCACAATTCAGATACCCACCCAGAAAATCCAGTGCTGTGCTGTCCTGCGACGCTGTCTTAAAAATATATGTAATGGTTTGTTAAAAAAATAAATAATTAAAATCATGTCATACTTACCTCCTCTGTGCAGTTGGTTTTGCACAGAGTGGCCCTGATCCTCCTCTTCTGAGGTCCCTCAGCGGCGCTCCTCTTCTCGAGTGCCCTGTTGGAGGGCTGTTGTTCCTCTGGGCACTCGTGCTCCCGTGTCCTGCTGCTGCGTCCATTGAAACAGACAATGCCCCCCGCATCATTGGATTTGATTGACAGCAGCGGGAGCCAATGGCTGCACTGCTATCAATCTATCCAATCGGGACCCGAGACATCGTCCCCGTCGCTGGAAAGACTGGGTTCCGGTAAGTAAAAAGGGGGACGCTCAGGGGGGCTGCTGCACCACAGAAGGTTTTTCACCTTAATGCATAGAATGCATTATGGTGAAAAACCTTGAGGATTTTCAACCACTTTAATTGCTGACATCATCAGGAGCCGAGTGCCTCTTCCAGGTTCAGACAGTCCAGCCCCTTGATGATACGTCAGAGAGTCCACCCTCCCTATCGCAGAAGGCTTTAGCCCACTGAAGAGGTCACTTTTGCTTAGGCAAGAATGGGAGCCAGGTGGAGAAGGTGAGGGGGAAGATTGTGTAGGATTGAACTGATAAAAAAAAACAAATACAGTATTTATCAGACTACAACCAACCATGGCTGCCAGTGTCAAGTGAAAATCACGTAATATACCAGTAATTTGAGTTTAAACCCAGACCAAAAAAAAAAAAGCAACTTGCTTTTGTCTTGTTAAAGCTAAAAACTTTAGCAGTAAACACAATATGCATCTTAATGGCCTTTCTTCCTAAATAAAAGGTCAAAATATAGAAATAAAAAGAAAATATAAAAAGTGAAAGCAACATGTGAAATTAACTATATGGCAAAAAAAAAGAAAAGCTATTCAGCAAACACTGCAGTCTTGTTAACAGACCGTTTACTTTAAAGCTGAACTCCAAGCACAAATACATTTTATTTAAATAAATATATTCCTCAATAGTCACAAAATATATAAATCAACTTTGTGTACACCAAATGCCTTTACAAACCCAGATATTAATTTGTAAAGTAGCTGTGACATCAGTGAGTGAGTCGACACCACCAAAAACATAATCAGAAGTCTCAGAGAAAGCACATCTCCAAATGACATAATTTCTACAAAACTCCTGAAAGAATGTACCGACATTTTAGCACCCACCATAACACACCTCAAAAATCAATCATTCAAAGAAGGTATTGTTCCGACCTCTCTCAAGCAAGACATATTCAAACCCCTCCTACAGAAACCCAACCTCGACCCAAAGACCCAAACTACCACAGACCGGTAACAAGCCTCAACACCATCTCCAAGATTATGGAGAAAACAGCAGTAGTACAACAGCTACAACTCCATTTTGACACTTACAAACTCTTGGATCCACTACAATCAGGCTTCCGCCCAGGCCATGGCACAGAAACAGCACTTCTTAAAATATGGGATGACGCCCTCAAAGCAGCAGATGAAGGAGAATCATGTCTCCTGGTGCTGCTGGACCTCAGTGCAGCGTTCGACACAGTAGACGACAAAACTCTACTCATTTGCCTTGAAGTAGCAGGAGTCGCAGACCCTGACCTACCCTGGTTCGCATCCTTCCTAGAAAATCGCTCCCAGACAGTGAAACTAGGAGTCTTCACCACTGAAACTCGCGCAATTTCTTGTGGAGTCCCTCAAGGATCACCCGTGCTCTTCAATATATCTACCTCTGCCCACTCCTCAAAATCATCAGCAAACAGGACCTGTGCTACCACTCATACGCTGACACCCAACTCTACTTTCGTATCACCGGGAAAAAAGACAAATATCACGGATTGGAAAATTGCCTCACATTGATCGACGATTGGATGACTGAGAGTTCCCTCAAACTCAACGGATCCAAAATAGAACTACTTCTCCTCCATGCAAACCGAAAGACAAAAACTAAAACTTCTTGGACACTCCCCACCATCTTTGGACAGACCATTACCCCCAAGCACCAAAGTCAAAAGTCTCGGAGTCATCTTTGACTCGGAGATGTCGATGGATGCACAAATTGGATCAGTAGTCAGCGGATCCCACCATCTCCTCCGCCTGCTGCGTAGACTCATCCCAGAAGAGGACACAACAGTAGTAGTTGGAACAATCATCAACTCCCGACTCGACTACGCAAACGCCCTCTACCTTGGACTACCCAAATACCAGATTTTGCGCCTACAAGTCGTCCAGAACACAGCTGCCAGGCTGGTAATGGGAAAAAAAACCTTGGGAATCCACCACCCCATCACTGAGGACCCTTCATTGGCTAACCGTAAAGGATCGGATCACATTCAAGACCCTCTGTCTCACCCACAAGTGCACACAAGGAAACGCTCAATATCTATGCAAGAAGATAAAAACACTACACCCCCAATCGCACTCTCCGATCAACCAACCAAAACCTCCTTCACATCCCCAAGTCCCGCTGCAAATCAAGGGGAGAACGAAGATTTGCAGTCCAAGGACCACGGCTATGGAACGCTCTACCCACGGATACCCGCATGGAAGAAAACCATCGGGCCTTCAGGAAAAAAACTTAAGACCCACCTATTCTGATGTATCAGGACGTCACTGGATGCAAAGCGCCTTGAGGCGATTCAGTTCGCATTTGTAGCGCTATACAAGTTATTCACTCATTCACTCACATCAGTGTGCAGCGCAAACAGCTTGTGCAGAGGGAGAAGCTGCGAGTAGGACCTAACAAGTGCACCCACTACAGGCTCTCTGCAGAAAACTAGACTAGTTGCCCTACAGAAGGAAAGGGCAGTGGTGACTGGTCTTTATTACAGGAAGCTCCTGCAGAGGCAAAGTTTCACACTGGAGTACCGCACAGATCTGCAGTATTGCTAAAAGCATGCCAAGGTTCAAAGTAACAATATACATGCTTCTTGTATTTAGACATTTGCTTATCCAGGAGTTCAGCTTCACAATTTCTTTTCAACTGCTTATTCATTGGCCATACGGGAGGTCTGGGAACAATGTATTTGTAACCTTTGCACTACTGAGGATGTAGCAGCTAGGAGTTAGTTTATATATTTTTCCCCCAACTGCTGGTCTGCTTGTAAAAAGTGATTTGGGTGGTTATATAGTGATCAATTTTACACTTCCAGGTTCAGAACTCTCAAACCCGAGTGCTCTGGCTGGAGAAAAAGCAGATTGTGACAGATCCAACTGGGACAGGGGCTTGCCTCCTTTCCACTTATGGCCCATGGCCCACTGCTTCTCCCGGCCAGAGCATGGTAAAGAGCTCAGTTCAGCCTCTGATTGCATGGAGAGAGCAGAGCATCCTGTAATGATGAACAACAAAGTGATGAACACAGAGCGAGGCTGGGATTTATTCTCTGAAAGACAATAAAGTTTCCCTTCTGGAGTGGATGGAAAGGTGTAATGTTAATCTTGTACAGGTGAATGATCAGAGGGAATATGGTGGCCCTCCCGCAGACTGGGTGGGAGAAGCCCCCGCACTTGGGACAGAAATGTCAACAAAATCACTCAATAAATCTATAAAGATAAAATGAATTCCACTTTTTCAGATTGCTGGAACATTGGGGTTTATTTACTAAACCTGGAAAGTGCAAAATCAGTCTCACTACTGCAGAGAAACCAATCAGCTTCTAAACCTCAGCTTGTTCAATAAAGCTTTGGCAATAAAATTTGGAGTGAGACCGATTTTGCACTCTCCAGCTTTAGTAAATAAACCCCATTGTATATGTTTTGTCTCAGACTGTTGGACAGTCTGGGATCCCTGGTTAATCAAAGCATTGTCTGTGTGTGAATTTCCATTGTCGAGTTATTCGAGTCACTTATTTTTTTAGTCTGTTGGCTAATCCTCTTGGAGGTTCCTACATGATGGCATTAGCCTAGCATCAACTTTACCTAGTTATCAAACCATTCATTGTGTGATGTTTTGGGTAATATTTGGTTTTATTGTTCATGTAGTGACTATCCTACTTTTGAAGTGTATAAAAACCTATATTTGTTTAATAAAGAGTAATTTCTTTGGTTTTACCTCAACATCCTGTCTATGTACGATGCTTGGGGTAAAAAGGGCTGGCATTATCTCTAGGTCTGCTAGAAGGGTTTGGAGAGCAAGAAGCACTGTTTGGCAGTAGCAACCAGGCAGGGTGCCAGTGTTCCGCCACACCGATCAAGCAAAGTCTGTGCTCAACTGGCTTCAGCAGAGCTCAGGTATCACATTAGGTCTAATGAATTCCTGAGCCCCCCTAAAGAGAACCTGGCACCTGAACTAGGCTATCACACAGGAAGCTAATCAGCCCTCTATCAATTAAAGCTTAATACCTACATTTTATTTTTTTAAAGCCCCCTGAACACAAAGGGTGTATGCATAAAAAAAAATAAATAAATAAATAATTACAACCACTTGCCACATAAAGTAAAGTATCGCCACGCACCCTAGCAAAAATTCTAGGGCCAGCACTACAAGTAGGAAGGGTAAAAAACAAACACAGCACTGGAGGGAAGTTAAGTGTCACTTTAAGCTGCAATTTTATCTCCAAACCACATCCCCTGGGATATGCAGAGAGCTGTGACATGACTGACAGAAAGAATGTGGTTGTGATTGATTAATATAAAGAAGATGAATCCAGGTTGTCAAAGGCAAAAACTGGAGTTTTTGTTCACCAATCGCATACCAGCAAGTTGTTCAGATGCTGGATAGTTCAAAATTTACAGGTGGTCTTCGGAATCGTTGGCAAAGAAAATAATTGCTTTTTCTTATATTATACTTTTCCTCCTACAAGAACATGATATCAAGCCCTTTTCACAGACTAACTTTACCTCCTTTCAATAACTCTCCAGAGCTGACGCCAGAAGTCTAGATTGCGTTCAAAAGGTGTGAGAATTAACTTCTTCTCTTCTTCGAGTCTGTAACGGAAAAAAAAAAAAAAATGCATAAAAGTAAAACTGCATCCTTAAGTCCATTCATGTATCCATTAAAATCATTATGTGATTTCTAATAGCCACTTGTATGGCTAGAAGATTGTTCTCATATCAATTAGACTGGGACAGTGGAGATTTATAAATCTGTTCTATTATAGAACGTTGGCAAGCCAACATGTTTTCAGGCACAGGGAGCCGCTTAGACAAGAAAAGAGCACAGAGAAGACATCATTTCAAGCTGCTGTTTTCACAGTCCATTGACTAGGCAGGTGACAACAAGAAGTTACATTAGTGCACCTTCCCGGCTATGCAAGGGTTTGAATCAGAAAACTAGATAGAAAGAATTATAAATCCTTTTTGCAGGTAAAACAGTTCACATATAGTTAAGACCATATATATTTGGACACAGGCACAATTGTCATACCTTTGGCTCTGTATGCCACCAGATTGAAATTAAAACGAAACAATTCAAATGAATTTGAAGTACAGACTTTCAGCTTTAAAAAGGAGAAGTCCAGCTTAAGCTCGTTTGGCTGGGCTTCTCCTATGGGTCACAGGAGTGCTATTCGTTTTGCACTTCTGTGACCCGTTTTCAGCAGAGAGCAGTCTGAAGTCTGCTCTCTGCTGACATCACTGGAATCAGTCCAGGTATCAGGACAATAAAGAAAAAAAAGATGATTAGGACAGCCGCACTCCAATCCAACGTAGCTTTATTGCAGAGGGAAACAGGCACTACAAGTTCGTAAAAACAAACTTCTTTACAGCAGTTTCCAATTAACATTGATCTGATTGCTTTGCAGTTCTTAATTGCTTTTTAATGTTTACCTGGTTTTGATCACATGTCTAGATAGGAGTGATATGTATTAGGAGGTTCTTTTTGTGAAAATCAGCTATGAGTAAACACTAAGTGTAGTGTGAAACGTGTCAGTGGTCCTAGGTTCGTTGCTGCGACTTGTAGTGCCTGTTTCCATTTTTACAATAAAGCTACGTTGGATTGGAGTGCCGCTGTCCTAATCATCTTTTGTTCTTAATTGCCATCAACCTCGGTTCCTGAGAGAAAGATTGCAACCAAGTTACACCTGCCTGGAGCAGCAATTTTTGTCTACCACGACAATAAAGTCTGGATCCCCCATCTCAGCCAGCTGCTGAGAGCCTGAGACGGGCAGTCCCCGCCCCTCCACAGCTCAGCGCTCCATTGAGTGTGGGGGGGCAGAGTGGAGAGCTGCTGACTGACGGGCAGCAAGCTCTCTGCTCGGGGGATCTGTGAGAACCGAGCCATCGGCGATGTTCAAAACGCTCGGTTCTCAGTGCAGAGACGGCAGGAGACAGATGCAGCATTGGATTGAATTGGAAAACTACCCAAGACAGCTTCAACATACCATGACTCATATTAGGGGCTTTGCTATTCTGCCGGCTTATAAATGGTTTGCACCTTGTGGTGAACCCTCTGTATTTGCTCTCGTGAAGGCTTCTCTTTATTGTAGACTTTGACAATGATACACCCAACTCCTGGAGAGCGTCATTCACTTGTCTGGATGTTGTGAATGGGTTTTTCTTTATCATAGAGAGGATCCTGAGATCATCCACCACTGTTGTCTTCCGTGGACGTCCAGGCCTTTTTTTGTTGCTGAGCTCATCAGTGCGTTCTTCTTTCCTCAGGATGTACCAAATTGTTGATTTTTGTCTTCAGATTTACCAAAACCTTGTAGTACAAGGGCCTGCCTGATTGCATACAAATTGAAACTAAAGGTTTGACCTCATATTATATGGTTTTGGTAAATCCGAAGACAAAAATCTGCAGAAAATCTAATAGTGTGTATGGGGGCCTTAGAATCAACTCCAGACCTTTTACCTGCTTAATTTGATGAAGAAATAATGAAGGAATAGGCCCACACCTGGCTATGAAACAGCTTTTGATGCAACTGTCCAATTACTTTTGGTCCCTAAAAAAGGGGGATGGTTATTCCTAAGAGCTGTAATTCCTAAACCCTTCCTCAGATTTGGATGTACATACCTTCAAAATTAAACCTGAGAAAGTGCACTTTCAGCCAATATCCATTATAAAAACTATAGCTTGAATATGTTTTGGTAAATACCTTAAAAAAAAAAAATTAAAAATGCAATTGCGCCTGTGTCCAAATCTTTATGGACCCAACTATGTATTTAATGGTTTAGCTGAGATTCTATTTCAGACAGATCACTACAGCCAAATACCTGCCCCTTTATATAACTACATACGTAGCGAGCTCGCGCCTCCACTTCAAGAAGTCCTCCCGTTCTGCTAGCTGTAGATCGTCTGCGCTGGTATTTTCATCCCAGCGTGGCCTTAAATTGTAAAATACAAAAACAGCAATAGTCAAGGTCATTCTTAATACTCACACAGCTATAATATCTCCGTAGTCCAACTATATATGGATGGTACAAACCCTAATAAAAAAATTTCCACCTAAAAAATACTTTTTACATCTGAACAAAAATGAAGTGCATCTGTCTGTTGTATAAACAAGCGCCAATGATTCAGATCATATACCTACCTCCTTGGAATACATAGAAACTGTTTATACTCTTCATGGAGTTTATCGATTCTGTTAGACTCTTCAGATGTTAGTAGACCAGTTCTAGCTTCAGCTGGGACAAATTTAATATTTAGTTTCTCTGGAAAAGAAACGTAAGGATAAGCTCCATTAAAAAAAAAAATAGAGAAAAGTATGAATGACAGGCAACAAGTCATTTTAACATTTTCTTTGTACACAAAATCTAAAACTGACAAGATACTAGAAAATGGTCAAACATCCACGCATAATTAACCACTACAATGCCATGCACTTTCGCCCCTTCCTGCCCAGGACAATTTTCAGCACTGTCGCACTTTAAATGGCAATTGCGCGGTCATGCTACACTGTACCCAAACTAAATTGTGTTCATTTTCTTCCCACATATAGAGCTTTCTTTTGGTGGCATTTGATCACCTCTAGGGTTTTTATTTTTTGCTAAACAAAATAAAAAATACCAATTAAAATAAATAATAAATAAGTTTCTCAGTTTGTCATACAATTTTGTTTTCCCCTTCACTGATATGTAGAATTGATGGGCACCAATAGGCGGCACTGATAAGGTACCGATTGGCACTGTGGTGGGCTCCTGCTAACTTTATTATTGTGGCACTGATTGGTAGGCGATTATCAGCACAGCCCCCTCAAATTTGCCAATGTGCTTATTATCAGCACAGACCCCCCTCCGACAGGGAGAGCCGCCGATCGGCTCTCCCTGTCGGCGCGAACCGAGGAATGCCGTTTACCGGCACTTCCTGGTTCATGCTGTGATTGGTCACAGCTGATCACGTGGTAAGGAGTCTGACAGAGGCTCCTTATCACGATCGGAGTTGCGGGGTGTCAGGGACACGCGCTGGCATGTTATCCTGCTGGACGTCATATGACGCCCAGTCAGGATAACCAGAGCCACTTCTCGGACGTCAATATGCTATTGACCGGGCTTGAAGTGGTTAAATGTTTTTACAATGACCATTGGCTCATCTTCAGGCCTGACCTAAAATTTTCAGGGCCCCATCAACACGCGTGATATTTAGGATATACATTAATAGGAATGGAGAGAAAGCGCAGTACAGTGTCTGCATATAGTCTAGGTGCTTAGGAAAAACGACACAGGTTGAACAATTTTCTAACTATTTGAACATTTCCATGTCTCATTTTGTGAGATTGCTTATCACTTCTAGTTGTTTGTACAGCACAGGAAACAAGGGGAAATCTCCCTAATAGGACGCAGATGGCAAAAAAATAAAAAAAACACACAAACAAGGGTTTTAACCCTCCCCTAATCTATTCAGAAAGAAAAAACAAAATGCTTTGGCTTTAGACATACTTTAAATTGATGCCAGGTACACAGGCGAAAAATCAGCTGAAAATGGTCAGTTCAGCAGGAACCAGCCAACTTTCGGCCCATGTGTACAGCTAGCTCCCTGTCCGACAGAAACAGGTGTTATGACTGGCTTCTGTTGATAGGGCATGCTGGAAAACCAGCATCTGGCTGTCATCGCTGATCAGCGTGTTCTGGTGGGTGGGCTGTCCCCCTGTCAGAACACAATAGCACAGCAGGGGAGATCTCAATACCAACATCGCTTTTGTTAGTAGAGCGATTTGTTAAACAAAAAAAATAAATAAAATAAAACCTGTGTGTGTACCAGTTTTAGAACTGTGGGAGCTTCACAGTTACTGCCCTTCTTTTGCAAGTTAACTGGCTAACACTGTTTTAATAGTTCGAGTTACTAAATCAAAACAATTTGACTGCAAAGTCAAAACTCCTACTATGCATGCTTGCTCCAGGTCAATAAACAAAGTAGAGGCGCACAGAATGGAAATTTTGGTGTCAAAATTCAGGATGTTTTTCCGAAAGCTTAAGTTTAAAAAATCTCTCTCTCTCTCTCTCTCTCGAAAATCCAGCAAGAACACAACGCACCCGTGTTACGTTTGAGTCACATGACCCACAAAAAATCACATAAGCAGAGAAAAATTGCAGCAAAATCATGTGCGTTTTGGCACCTTTTTCTCTATTGGCAAAATGCTGAAAACACAATTTTCGGACGATATGTTTTAGTCACCGAAATTTTGGTGGATCTCAATAACAAAGCATTGACTGCCCTTTCTACCCACTATCCTCTATTAATAGAAGCCGTACCGTAGCTTTTCCAAATAAAAAGTTCTCTATTAATGGAGGATAGGTAGATGGATGAAATGTTTACCTCCTCCATTTCTAGAGTGTTTTTTCATTAAAACAAAAGCACACTTTCACATAACTTCAAATTGATCTTCTTTATCTCAAGTATACACTATAAACAGACAGAAGATCAAATAATCACTAGTTTCCAGATCCTGCATCAACTTTGTTGCAAAAAAACAAACACCTGCTGTCAGCTATAAATTGCAGGCACATACTATACCTGTAGTAGCAGTGTCTCTGGCCCATTCTAATGGGTTTACTGTAACTTTCCTTCCTGCTATCTGAAAATCCCTACTGGTCGCAGAGGCTGCTCAGCATAGAAAATGGCTAATAGGAACGCATGGGGAGCAGGATGGAGCCGCAATCCACACTACCAGGTAGCCAATCCAAGCATGTACTTTATACCCAACAGCATAATTGTCTTATCTTTGATTTATTTAGTGACAGAATCAGTTTAAGCATATTTCACTGAAGGGTTGTATGTATGGAACAAATATCTAAACACTTCAGAAATACTGTTTTTATATCTAATCGTTCTAAAATGTTAATTTACATAGGTCTACCTACCCTTTTTCTCTGTGCTATATAGGACATCAGTTTACATGAATGGAAAGAATGTTAGAACTGCTTTGCTCACCTGCAACAAATTCTGTCCCTGCCAACTCCGCTGTGGCAAGAAAGTCATCAAGAGAGCTTTGTTCCGTCACTGACTGCAGATTAAGCCTGCCCCAGTCATAGCCATCGTTCAGCTCACTCGTGTGCAGCTGTAAAAGGACACAATGTGGGTTAGAAAGACCAGTAAATGCATCCTATTACAGTACATAAAGAATTATCCCCAAGCATATAATGCCTTTGCATTAATATAAAACACCATTCTATACTTTGTGCACAACTGTCTAGTTACGGTACTCAAATTCACTCTTCTGTGGAATACGTCAGTGCATTGCTTCCAGTAACAGTTCTGATATCTAAAATTCTATTACATTGCTCTATTTAAAAAATAAAATCCCTGGAGATCTTTGGAGTTATGGATTAATAAGCAACCCCAATGAACAAATTGAAATAAATCAGTGAACTGCTACTGCCAAAGGCTCAGTTCAACTGTGCTAAAGGCAAACATCTGCTTTACTTCTTTGTAAACATGGCCAAAAGCAGCACATTTTCAGATGCACTCAGGTTATATCTGACTTTATGGAGGTCATTCTAAATTACTTTGCATGTGCTACTGACTTGCTTAAGCTGCTTGCGCATTCACATTGACTTATACAAGGAGAAAAGCAGTTGTGGTGAAAATAAAAGCTGCAAAGAATTGTCGGCCAACAAACACAAATCTACGTGTTTTTTCAGCTCTTTAGCGCCACCCTTTGGGCAACTTCTGCTAATGTTGTGTTACGGTTAGCATTGCTTCTGGCAAAACAAAAGATTGAGTCTTCTGGACAGCAGCACTCCAATAAAAAGCCTTTGTGTAAAATCTTTAAAAATCCAAATACAGCAAGTCACAAAATTCTGGTTAGAGCTGACTAGTTTCACACTTTTAGTGTTTAATCAGCTATGATTAAACACTAAGAAAGTGTGAAACTAGTCAGCTCTTACCAGAATTTTGTGACTTGCTGTGCTGTATTTGGATTTTTAAAGATTTTACACAATAAAGGCTTTTTATTGGAGTGCTGCTGTCCAGAAGACTCAATCTTTTGTTTTGCCTGAAATTGCATTGCCTGCACCCTTGGCTGTTGGGAGGAGACCACCACCTAGAGGACATCTACACCCGAGCGGTTTTTGTTGTTAGCATTGCTTCTGAGCATACGTGTTTGTACTTTGCAGTTTTGTCCGAAGGACTTCTGTACACACGATCGGATAATCTGACAAACACACATTTGTTATGGGAAAATTTTAAAGCATGCTATCCAACATCCGACAACAGCCTGCCATCACACAATTACCAAATCGGAAAATCCGATCGTGTGTACGGGCCTCAAGTCCAGCGAGGTGCATGACACCTTCTGGGCATAGCTCTATTATTTATATCCGACCGCTTTATAGTACTCCTGGAAGACATCTATCGCCGTAGATCAGAGAGGGCAAAGCTGATCCTACTAAGCTCTGCATCTTGAACAGGAGAGTCGCTGAAGCTGCTGTGCCCTTCCCACCTCCTGCCCATTCACAGAAGCCTTTGTATGTTGTGAATGTGTTCACATAATACAAAGACTTCTCTGAATGGACAGCAGAGGGGTGAGGGTTGGCACAGCTGCTCTGTGTGCCTTTCTCCTCTCTCATAGCCCCAAGTGTCTCAAAGTGTAATTCACAGCAGAGCAATAAATGTGTCAGATAAAAATAATAGAGATACGCCCAGGAGATATGATGCAGCTTCTTGGACTTAACTTTTCTAAACATTTAAAAATAGTGTTCTAGGCATCCAGCAGACAGGGGCACGTGTCACAAATAGTGACATTCTAACTGGAGAGTTTCCCTTTGCACGGGCCTGGAGCTTGTTGACATGTCTGCTGAGATGCATTTTTCTGCAACCCACTACAAACAATGTTACAGAATATTTAAAAATGTACATTCTATAAAAAAAAAAAAAAAACTACAAAAAAAAAAAAAAAAAAACACACTTCAGAAAAGCAAAACAAGAGTAGACAATACTTTGCAGCTGTAACATGGAATAAGAAGCTCACAGGGAAGGCGGACCTGATGGGGAACTAGTCCCCACAGCATCTGTTGGGTGGGCAAAGCCTGAGAGACTAGTTCCCCATCAGATATGTCTTGCTTTTGGATTGGTAGTGGGTGGATTTTAAAGTCATGATTGGACTGAATAGCATCTATATAGCTGCCCACTGCCATAAAGCGATAAGCTTAGGCATGTTCGAACAGGGGTTCAAACCAATCTGAGCGATCCAGCCAGGAAGCTGTAAAAGCCGACAGCCAATAAAAGCCATTGGAGGCATTCCCCACCCCACAGCTTGGTCAGGTTTGGACTTGTGTTAGAACATGCCTGATCTCGACCCTAACCATGTCAATCAAAAGAAAAGCGGACCTGATGGGGGGGGGGGGGGGGATAATCTTTCAGGTCCCTCCACCCCAGTGAAAAACTCCTTAGCCATGTGCCTGTGTGTTGGGTGCAGTGACAAGGGAGTGAGTACACTGAGAAAGGGGGGGGGGGGGGCAATATGCACACTCTGATCTCAGTACCAGGCTCTGATACATACATGAATCGGGTGCAAGAACCAAAATTTTAACATGTAAGCCCAACAGAATTCCAAAGGGTTTCTACGACACCATTTATGAAGGTTTGTCCATAATATTTCAGCTTCAATCCATTTGATTATATGCAATTTTATTTTTTTTTTATTTTTTTAACATGGACTGTGGTAAATAAGCAGTTATTTATAATTTAGCCCTGGTTCACACTGGTGCGATTTACAAATCTCATGTTTTGAGTGCGATTTGGCACTCCGATTTCTTTCCCAGTCACTTCTGATTTTGTTCCGATTTCTGGAGCCTACTTACGATTTGCAGATGGTATGATTTTTACTTATTCCAATGAAAAGCAAGCTGATTTGTGACTTAATAAAGATAGCAGCGCTGGCTGTGAGAAAAAAAAAAAAAAAAGTCCTGCTCCAAACTCCTCACGAAAACACCTGCTAGGGGAGGGGACAGATCAGCTGACCTCACCCAAAAAAAAAAAAGACTTTTTGAAATCGCACTGATAAACAGTACTGCGATTTTAGGTCGCAAAAAAGTAATACAAAAACCTTTTGGAAATCGCTAGTGTCGCACCAATTAGCGCATTTCCATTGAAATACATGGGGTGGGACTTCAGGTACGATTTTGAAATCGCATGTCGCACCTGAAAATCGCACCAGTGTGAACCAGGGCTAAGCAAGACCCAGGTTCACACTGGGGCTGCGGGAGTGAAGCCGTGTGAGTTCAGCTGAACTCGCACGATTTCACTCCTGCCTGTCAGTCCCGATTTCAGCTCGATTACAGACACATCTGACACAGATGTCAATGTAAATCGCGGCTGAAATTGCAAAAAGTAGTACAGAAACTACTTTTTGAAATCGGTGCAGCGTCGCTCCGATTAGGACGGTGCCATTGCCCACAATTCGTGGCAAATTTCGCCGATTTGACATGTCAAATCACACCAGTGTGAACCAGGGCTAAGTAAGACAAAAAGACTGTCCGGGGAAACAATACATAAATAGGGACTATCCCTGCACAAGAGGATCAGTTAGTAAAATATAGATCCAGAGGATGAGCCTAGATATAAAAAGGGGTGTCATGTTCTATATACTCCCATCAGATGCATATCAGAGAGTGACAACCCCATAGAGGACAAGAGTGTCAACCACCTTGGAGGACAAGTCAGCCTAATTATAAAAAGGGGTGTCGTGCTCTGCTCCCATCAGAAAAAGCATTTCAGAGAGTGACAACCCCACAGAGGATGAGGCACACTAAACGTAAAAGGGGTGTCATGCTCTGTCTGCTCCCATCAGAAGCATATCAGAGAGTGACAACCCCACAGAGGATGAGACACATTAAGTATAAAAGGGGCATCATGTTCTATATGCTTATATCAGAGAGTGACAACCCCACAGAGGATGAGGCACCCTAAATATAAAAGGGGTGTCATGCTCTGTCTGCTCCCATCAGAAGCATATCAGAGTGACAACCCCACAGAGGAAGGGGCAGCCCATGTATAAAAAGGGGTGTCATGAAACATATCAGGGGGTGACACCCCCCACAGAGGAAGAGGCAGCCTAGATATAAAGGTGTGTTATGTTGTACCAGTCCCCATCAGACACATATGAGAGTGACAACCCCACAGAGGATGAGATAAAATGGGGAGCCATAATGTTATCAGCTCCCATGACATATCAGAGGGTGACAACCCCGCAGAAAATGAAGCAGCCTACATATAAAGGGGTGTCACGTTCTATCAGCTTCCTTTCCCAGCCAGGCACATATGTCAGAGGGAACACTTACCCAGGAGTCTTTCACCCGCTGCCCCTTTTGGCTCTGAGTTCGGTCTCGGATCAGGGCTCTTCCTAAACCACATGCTGCTTTTTTCTTCCCCATCACTATCACACAGTATTTGCGAACGGAAACACGTGCCCGGAATCAAATTGGAAACACACAAGAAGGGTGTAACAGGAAAAGCGCTCCCCGTGTTTTGGTGGTGAGCTCTGAGTTCCCCCCTAGCTTCCAGGATGCCGCGGGTTCACCCAATCAGGAGAGGGCGGGGGTGTGGCTAGGTCGTGCTGATGTGTGGTGACTGTGCTCCATTCTCCTATGGGATTACATTTTTATAGGAAGAAATGTGTGCAGTCACCTGGGAAGTCTCCATAGAAAAGTCCTCCGACAGCCATGCTATTCCCAATGGGATAAACACTTTCTGAGTGTCTAATGTGGGAACAAGTTGTAACTTTACCTGCTGCAGACTTGTTGGTCAGTGACAACAGACATTAGAGCTTAAAGTGTGTCCCTTACACAAGAACAAGGCATTCCCCTTATGTCCTATGCCTTCAATTCACACCAATGTGCTGAAAAAATAGACTAGGCGCCATTCTCACACAGGCCATTGTGAGGCGCTGTAACATATAATGACACTTTACAGCACATAACATATACATGCAGCATGTAGAGCACAGGTGTCAAACGCAAGGCCCGCGGGCCGAATCCGGCCCTCCAGGCCATTTCATTTGGCCCTCGCACCTCTCTTGCAGCGTTAACAACCTCCTTGTTCCTGACCCCACTTTGTCTCACCCGTTTGCAGCAGGGAGGAGGACAGATCTCCTCTGCCAGATCCCGCTCTTCTCTCTGCAGCTGCAGAGAGGCTCATGTCTGCCCCTAACCCCCTTCCCATCTCAGCAGTTGGCAACAGAGAGGAGGCCAGAACTCCTTCTACTGATCCTGTGCTTCCTACAGATCTAGCCGCAGCACCCCCTGGTCTCCACCTCTCCTGGTCTCGCCATTAAGCTGGCTCCAACCCTCCTTTGGTCTTCCTCCAGACCCTGCACTTTTTGCTTCCCAACTCCACCCCCAGCTTCTTGCCGGTAGCAGCATAAGGTAAGGGGGGTGAACTGTGATGTAAGAGAGAGTGGGGGACGTGTAAGGGGGTGTGGGGTGCTCTGGACATCCAGTTCTACAGATACAACTGGCCCTTTGAGGACAACCATAATGCCGATGTGGCCCACAATGAAATTGAGTTTGACACCCCTGATGTATAGGAACAAAGCAATAACTGAGCACATTAATGTGCTTGTGGGAATGAGCCCTTAACCACTTCAATACCGGCCACTTCCCCCCCCCCCCCCTTCCTGCCCAGGACAATTTTCAGCTTTCAGCGCTGTCACACTTTGAATGAAAATTGCGCGGTCATGTTACACTGTACCCAAATGACATTTTTTATCATTTTCTTCCCACAAATAGAGATTTCTTTTGGTGGTATTTAATCACCTCTGGGGTTTTTATTTTTTGCTAAACAAATAAAAATGACTGAAGTTTGTGAAAAAATAATTTTGTTTTCTTAGTTTCTGTTATAAAATTTTGTTTTCTCCTTCACTGATGGGCACTGATGGGCACTGATGAGTTGGTACTGATAAGGTGGCACTGATGAGGAGGCACTAATATGTAGAATTGATGGGCACTGATAGGTGGCACTGATATGCAGCACGGATGGGCACCAATAGGTGGCACTGATGGGCACTGACAGGCAGCACTGATGGGCACTACTAGATGGCACTGATGGACACTAATAGATGGCACTGATAGGCAGCACTGATGATTAGGTACTGACAGTCATTACTGATGGGCACTGATTGGCATCTGTGAAGGGCACTGACAGGTGTTACTGATGGGCACTGATTGGCACTTTGATGGGCACTGACTGGCACTTTGGTGGGCACCTCTGAAGGGTTCTGAGCTGGTAATCAATGCACTGATCATCAGTGCACACCCCCCCCCCCCCCCCACTGACAGGAGAGCCACCGATCGGCTCTCCCTGTCAGCGCAAACCAAGGAAAGTCATTTACTGGCACTTTCAGGTTACACGCTGTGATCAGTCACAGTTGATCGCAAGGTAAAGAGCCTACGTCATATGCTCTATTCCACGATCGGAGTTGCAGTGTGTCAGAGTGATACACAGCACTACCAGTCGCCATGATGCACGCCCCCGCAGGTACGGCTTATCCTGCTGGACGTCATATGACGCCCAGTTAGGATAACGCAACTTCCCACCTGGCCTATAGCAGAATGACGGCCGAGGGGTAAGTTGTTAAAAGGTCACTTTGTGAAAGAGAGTTTAATTGTATCTTAGCACATAGTGGTACTGTGGATACATAATGAGCATGTGCCGCGTCCTATGATTGTAGAAAAGGGAATTGTGGGGGACTTTGGACTTTATAGGCACAAATTAAACAAGATACAATTATGAAAAAATATAACAATTTTATTAATTTACAGAAAGTAACATTAAAAAGATTTTCTAAAAACCATTTAAGCAATTACGGTATATGTATTGGCCAACCAGGTACAATCACTGAGGGATACAGATTATACAGTAACAGTAGGGTCTATAGGAGAATAACTCTCCGAATACCGTAGGGTCCAAATGGTTAGCTAAATACCGACAGTGAAGGCTAGAATTGTAGTACCCAGTAAGGTCCACAGCTTTAACCAGTTTCGCGTGAAAACACGCTTCTTCAGAAAGCAACAGCATACAAAGCTAATAAAATAGAAATACAATGTGTTAGAAATATCATGGTTACCTAATAGATGCTTGTATAAGTAGCAGTACATAAATATATAAACAAAAAAGAAAGAAGAACTAGTCAACCGGACAGTAGCTCATATGACAGCAAAAGGACACGAAAACCCATGGTCCATGAGGACGCAGACCAATCATGGGGGCATGGTAAACAGTGAAAAAAGTAATATGTACATATTGTCAGCAAAAGGAACTGGTAAGTATATAATTAGATTAGAGTGTTCGATGGAGCATATAGTATAACCATGAAGATGGAAAAGTATTAAAGTATTTAAAGTGATTGAAGATAAAAATTAGACATCTACTTGATAAGTAATACTCACACTCAGAAGTCTTTAAATTTGAATGTCACTGGAGTAAAGTTCCAATACCTTTACAAAAGCCCTACCAGGATGGGCTGAGGACTATTGGAGGGGCAAGTGGGGGATAGGTAGGGAGGGAAGGAAAAGGGGGGAGAGGAACAATCCTAGGACGGGGGATGAGACATGGGAAGAGGACGAGAGGGGAAGGAAGAATGAGGGAAGGTAAGGTGTGGGAGGGAATAAAATAAAGGGTAGAATTGCCAGTCAGAACCGATGACAGCCGAGCCGACAGTGAGGTACAGGCCAGATAAATGTTAAGCTAGAACAGAAATAATTTAAATGAGCTGATTGGTATACAAAGTATGCCTGTAATAACAGTATATATAGTATGGTACTCACCCTAAATCGCTGGGGTGGGACTAAGTTGGTAATAGACCAAAAATCTGATGGTCTCCAAGAAGTTAATGATAAACTGATAAAAAGGGGGTATATATCTCATGTATGATAAGCGGGAAATACAGGAGCCGCAGTGTCCAGTTGTCAATGGATAAACCACACTGGTTTGAAAGACATATGCATTCACTATTAAGAACAAGAAAAAAATAATAAAAAAGAAGGGAGACCGTCAGTGTACTAATAACAGTTAAGTCCAAAATATTTACAGCTAAGCAGCATACATAAAGTAAAAAAGTAAAAGAGTATATCCTTACCATTAAGTAAGTGGCTAACAGTTAGCCTGAATGGTAACAAGGAAATAGATGGTATGCAAATAATATAAGAAGCTGCAAAACAGGTGTAGAAAAATAACAGGGCCCTAAAAGAGCGCAAACATTAGCCTTGAAAGACCATGTTAGAGCAGCAATGAATGTCACATAAAAAAGCAAAGCTGAGAGATGTGTACCTGTAAATTGGCGCGGCTGGCAGCGGAGCAAACGGGCAATGATACAATGTGACCTAGTTGACACGCTGAAATCAGCGTGTTTAAGTAGCCATGTCCCACCGCTGATGAGTCAGCCCGTCGAGGCGGAGTGACGTCACCAGCGTCGGCCAAACACCAAGTAGGCAGTATACAAAAACATGTCTATTGATACTATAAAAATCAAAGGACCCATATATCTCGAGTCTCAATTTAAATGGCCGTCATAGCAGGCACAGCAATATGTCTATCATAGTCAGCCGACATAACGAATATATGTCAAACTGCAATAGCACATATAAACAATATAAATAAGAAAGTAACAATAAAAATTAAACAATTTTTCCCCAAATTCTAAAAGAAGAGAGAAAAGAGACCATGAAGGTTGAAGGATGTTTTTGTATACTGCCTACTTTGTTTGGAACAGTCATGTCGACCGGTATTCTCTATTACGGCACTGGACATGCCTCTCATGATCCTTGGACTCAACCTTTCATGCGGCCGCCCAGCGTCATCTACACACCTCTCATCCCCCTCCCTCCCCCTCCCTTCCCTCGAGGTTGATGACGCATCCATGTTCCCTTCGAGAGCGTCTCCCTTGCTCTCGACTGGTTGCCTGGTTACTTTGCGCTTACGTAGATTCCGCCGGTCATGGGCTCCTCCCATTGAATGGGCGGCTCTCGTCGCACTTGGTGTTTGGCCGACGCTGGTGACGTCACTCCGCCTCGACGGGCTGACTCATCAGCGGTGGGACATGGCTACTTAAACACGCTGATTTCAGCGTGTCAACTAGGTCACATTGTATCATTGCCCGTTTGCTCCGCTGCCAGCTGCGCCAATTTACAGGTACACATCTCTCAGCTTTGCTTTTTTATGTGACATTCATTGCTGCTCTAACATGGTCTTTCAAGGCTAATGTTTGCGCTCTTTTAGGGCCCTGTTATTTTTCTACACCTGTTTTGCAGCTTCTTATATTATTTGCATACCATCTATTTCCTTGTTACCATTCAGGCTAACTGTAAGCCACTTACTTAATGGTAAGGATATACTCTTTTACTTTTTTACTTTATGTATGCTGCTTATCTGTAAATATTTTGGACTTAACTGTTATTAGTACACTGACGGTCTCCCTTCTTTTTATTATTTTTTTCTTGTTCTTAATAGTGAATGCATATGTCTTTCAAACCAGTGTGGTTTATCCATTGACAACTGGACACTGCGGCTCCTGTATTTCCCGCTTATCATACATGAGATATATACCCCCTTTTTATCAGTTTATCATTAACTTCTTGGAGACCATCAGATTTTTGGTCTATTACCAACTTAGTCCCACCCCAGCGATTTAGGGTGAGTACCATACTATATATACTGTTATTACAGGCATACTTTGTATACCAATCAGCTCATTTAAATTATTTCTGTTCTAGCTTAACATTTATCTGGCCTGTACCTCACTGTCGGCTCGGCTGTCATCGGTTCTGACTAGCAATTCTACCCTTTATTTTATTCCCTCCCACACCTTACCTTCCCTCATTCTTCCTTCCCCTCTCGTCCTCTTCCCATGTCTCATCCCCCGTCCTAGGATTGTTCCTCTCCCCCCTTTTCCTTCCCTCCCTACCTATCCCCCACTTGCCCCTCCAATAGTCCTCAGCCCATCCTGGTAGGGCTTTTGTAAAGGTATTGGAACTTTACTCCAGTGACATTCAAATTTAAAGACTTCTGAGTGTGAGTATTACTTATCAAGTAGATGTCTAATTTTTATCTTCAATCACTTTAAATACTTTAATACTTTTCCATCTTCATGGTTATACTATATGCTCCATCGAACACTCTAATCTAATTATATACTTACCAATTCCTTTTGCTGACAATATGTACATATTACTTTTTTCACTGTTTACCATGCCCCCATGATTGGTCTGCGTCCTCATGGACCATGGGTTTTCGTGTCCTTTTGCTGTCCTATGAGCTACTGTCCGGTTGACTAGTTCTTCTTTCTTTTTTGTTTATATATTTATGTACTGCTACTTATACAAGCATCTATTAGGTAACCATGATATTTCTAACACATTGTATTTCTATTTTATTAGCTTTGTATGCTGTTGCTTTCTGAAGAAGCGTGTTTTCACGCGAAACTGGTTAAAGCTGTGGACCTTACTGGGTACTACAATTCTAGCCTTCACTGTCGGTATTTAGCTAACCGTTTGGACCCTACGGTATTCGGAGAGTTATTCTCCTATAGACCCTACTGTTACTGTATAATCTGTATCCCTCAGTGATTGTACCTGGTTGGCCCATACATATAATTGCTTAAATGGTTTTTAGAAAATCTTTTTAATGTTACTTTCTGTAAATTAATAAAATTGTTATATTTTTTCATAATTGTATTTTGTTTAATTTGTGCCTATAAAGTCCAAAGTCCCCCACAATTCCCTTTTCTAAAAGGTCACTTTACCATTACCAAAGAATTGTCCATGTAGGTAAGAGGTGCCTGTAGATAAAAGCAAACTGTTCTGCTTTGATTAATGCCCTTGCTAAAAGGGTAGGTCAGTGGTCTCTATTCTGCGGCCCTTTGCTTGCCTTTACCCGGCCCTTATTCCTGCCACTGACACCAACAATGGTACCTAATACCAAAGATTGGGCATTGTTTACTCCTACTGGGCACATTCTGCCCCCCCTAAAGCCTGAAGGACAGTAAACTGGCCCTTTCTTTAGAAAGTTTGGAGACCCCTGGTGTAGTCCATTTACATACTCCCCAAAGCCTGGTCGAAAAACTCCCAGAGAAGGCATTTATTCCTGAGCTCCACACGTCCTTGCTGCAGGCTTCATACAGGCTACACACAAAACAATACAGCACTAGCGCAGTTAAAAGACAGCCTATGCACACACTACCTGATTTGCATTATTGATTACTTGCTCTACGGAAAAGAGCAGCTTTATTTTTCATTTATCACACACATTTTTAATAGGTTTGGAGGTTTACCTGCCAAATAATGGCAGTAACAAATAAAAGCAAACTACAGACACACTTTAATTAATTTTAAAAACAATTAAGTTCTCATGTAGAGTAGGGGCACCTGTAGTTCCCCAAATTAGCCATTAGGTGTCACCATAGTTAGTGCAAGGAACCCTTTTAGCTTCAGTTCACACCATGAACTGCATGTGATCGCACAGGAACGGCACCACATTCCTGTTCAATTCAAATGCGATTCAGTGCACTGTGATTTGAGCCCATTTATTTTGAATGGGTTTAAATCGCACTGCATCACACAAAAGTTGTGCATGCACCAATTTGGGAACTGCTCTGCAACTGGATTGCATGGTAATTATGGCATTTGTGACCTGCATTTGTGCTGTGGCTAATATTGCACTGAGAACCGCTGCAGATCGCAAGGGCAGTGCGATTTGAATGCGGGGCGGGAAACACGCATGGATCACTGGGTTTCCTACACCACATTAGTGTGAACCTAGGCTTAGTGAGTGTAGGCAGTGTAGTTGTTTAGGTAGTTTCTACAGGTCCCCAGAGTAATGAGTGAAGTGTTACCATGTATAACAAGACTTTGTCGGCCCCGCCCCTGCCAATATGGGACATCCTTCGTTATTCTCAAGACCTCCTGCTCTCTAGCTCCCTCGTCACCTCCTCCCATGCTGGCCTCTAGGACTTTTACAGAGCCTCTCCAATCCTATGGAACTCCTTACCCCATCTGTCCAATTATCTCCTACTCTTTTAGCTTTTAGACGATATCCTGAAAACCCTTCTCTTCAGAGAAGCCTATCCTACCCACACCTAACAACTTTGGGTTCATTTTCTCCATCAGCTCATCCCCTGCAGTTATTACCTTTTGTTCCACTTGACACTCCCTTCTAGATTGTAAGCTCTAGTGAGCAGGGTCCTCTGATCCCACTGTATTGATTTGTATTGTAACTGTACTGTCTGCCCCCATGTTGTAAAGCGCTGTGCAAACTATTGGCGCTATATAAATCCTGTATAATAATAATAATAATCTTGGGGAAGAGGTCTCTGTATACATAGTGTGGTGGGACCCTGCCTGTTGTTTGGCCATTATGGGAAACATTGCAAGGACCAGTTTGTGGCAAAAATGTAATCTTTGAGGCTTTAGTTCTGAAAGCTTTCTGTTAGGGGAGAAGCAGGGATGGAGAACTGTAGGACTTTTGAGACTACTTTGACAAACTCCCTAATAAAGTATGAACTCCTCGATTCACCTCTCTCTGCTTGTTATTGCTGATTTCATCATTTGCAGCTTGAAAGGAACATGCCTTCAACTATAGGATAGAAATGCAGAAGGGAGTGCCAGACCAAAACTGGATGAAAAAGTCCAACGTGATTTTAAATGTTGATAAAAAAAGTCATATAAAAACATCCAACACATTTTGGGGGTAACCCAACTTCCCCTTCATCAGGGTCAACACAGGATAAAACCTAAATTGTCTCAGAGAAAATGACTTCACAGATCTATAATAGAACCAGTATTGAACTCTCATGGAATAGCAACTGGACAGCAGTAACTGACCAGCAATGGAGCCATTGTCAGAGCTACTGAGTTTGTTTAAAGTTTGCCTTCATCTGACTCAGAGTTGCCAACTTTCAGTAAATTTACGAACAGTTTGTAAAATCCATAATTGTTGCATCTGTCCATGAATGTCAGTTATGGACATGCAGCCTACATGTCCGTAATGGACATTCAAGGACAGATGCAAAAAGTACAGATTTTACAAACTGTTCGTAAAATTTACTGAAAGTTGGCAACCCTGATCTGACTACACATGCAAGTGTAAAAGTTCCCAGTGCCCCTTTAAGTATGTTGTTCTGGAGTCCACTCGAGGATGACTGAAGGTTTACCTATGTATAGAAACTGGTTAAGTAAACAGATAAAAGGCTCTCTGTTGTTCGGGCTCCTCCTTCCCCTGACCACTAGATGGAAATTCCATTGGCAACAAACAGGTCCCTGGTGAGGTTGCTATTGGGTTCCATTGCTGTAAAGCCTAGGAAGGTATGGGATGGACTACTGGCAGTGCTTTTTAAATCAGGGGCCTCCTGGGGGTGCTCACATATTGGTGCCCAGGGGGGGATTATGTGTCCAAAGTACCATGGAAGGAGACTAACCTATGTCAGGCAAGAATAGGTTAAAGTTGTTGTTAACCCTTACATATACACAGTGAAGGGACTATCCTCAGGTGATACATAGAGATGAAACAAATCCTCCTACATAAGTTGTACCTCTCTATCTGCAGCCATCTCTTCTCTACATCTGTTCAAAAAAGCCAAAATATAAAGCTTGTCTGAGAGTTCAGAAAAAAAGGGGGTGGGGAGCTGAAGTTACACTCTGCAGAGCTCAGGGAGGAGGGACTCCCCCCCCATTCACACAGCAACAGAGGAACAGAGCTGAGGCTTTCAATCAGCTGGAGCTCCCTCCCTGTAGCTGGCCAGCTAAGACCTGTCCTAGGTTGCTAATGTGGCTTACATGCATATATAGCTAGACTTTCTAATAATGTTAAAACAGTGCATATGCTCATTTGTGAGAGATAACAGCAGAGTTATTTACTGTGACTTTATATATGGATGTCATATAACAGTTGTATATTGTGTTCACAGAAGAAAAGAAAAAATATACCTTTAAGAGTAATTTCTATATACAGAAAAGTAAGTAATAATACAGCAGAATTGCAACCAGAAAGCATAGAGTTAAGCTTTTGTGACTCATCAGGAGTTTTAGCCAATCACAACCAATCTCACTGAGCAAATGTCTCTGGCCAATCTTAGCCAGCATTTCACTCATGTTCTGTCTAGGAAATCTCATATCACATGTCTAGAATTTCATTTTACATCAGAGTGTGGAGCTGAACAGTTCAGATCCATCCAGAGTCCGGTTTTATGGAAGCAAGTGGCCAAAATAGGTATTTATTACAGTTATATAAGTTTCTATTGTTAATAATGTAATTAGAACTGTATACTGAAACTAGTTATGTGTTCACTTGTAGTTCCACCAAAGTCATTGCCCTTCCATCCCTGCTCAGAAAGACGAAAAGAGAGACTCACCCAATTCAGAACTAGGTGAAAAAATAAAACAGGATAATTCTGTTCCTAGATGTCACTGCAATGATCAGGAGAATGTTGCGACTATTGTCCCAGCAAGACGACAGAGAACAGTCCCAGCAAGACTTCCCGTTCCAGAACCTACTGTGTTTTCAGGAGACATACTGAAGTTCATAGAGTGGAAGGCAAGTTTTGAAATGATCATTGAGCATCATTGCTCCAGGCCAGTTGACAAGTTATTCTACCTTCAGAAATATGTTGGTGGAGATGCAAAGAAAGTTCTTGAAGGTAACTTCTATAGAACAGATGAAGAAGCCTACAAGCAAGCTTGGGAAAAGTTAAACGCAAGATATGGTCATCCTTTCTTAGTACAAAGAGCCTTTAGGGAGAAATTGAATAACTGGCCTAAAATAGGTCCTAAAGAACATTTCAAACTCCAAGAGTATGGTGACTTCCTGCAAGCATGCAGCAATGCCATCCCACATGTACAAGGACTAGAAGTACTGAACGACTATCTAGAAAACCACAGGATGCTAGCTAAGCTACCTGAAGAAGTGGCTTCTAGATGGAATCGCTATGTGACTGAACAGTTAGATCTAAGTAAGGACTTCCCAAGTTTTGAAAAGTTCTCTGAGTTCGTTAATAAGGAAGCACGAATAGTATGTAATCCAGTAACCGGATCTTACGCCTTAAAGTCCTTAGAAGAAAGGCCGGCGAGAGATATAAGACGTGCAAGAGCAACTAGCTTTGCAACCGACACAACAGAGAAAGGTATAGATACCTACGAGAGCAAGTTCAAAGTTACTACTGGGATCAGTAGAGAAACAGAACCGACAAATCTTCAGACTACTTTTAAGTGTATGTTCTGTGGAGAGAACCACTCTATACACAAGTGCCAACAATTGAAGGAGAAGAAGGTATATGCCTATGCACTACTGGATGCCCAAAGCGATGTCACCTTCATTGATCAAGAAATCTGCAAGAAATTACAAGTGGCTACAGAACCAGTGAAGCTCAAACTCACCACAATGACGGGGAGAGACACATTAGTGAACAGTCAAAGGGTCAAAGGATTGAGAGTTAGAGGACTTCATTCAAACCTCACATTGGATCTACCTCCAGCTTATACGAAAGACGATATACCTCTAGATCGAGATCGCATACCTACCTGTGAAACAGCCAATAAATGGGAGCACCTATACCTGTCATATCTCATGAAATGTCCCCGCTGAAGGAGTTTGGTGTTGGACTGTTGATAGGTTATGATTGTCCCGAAGCTTTGGTACCACGAAGGGTAATCACAGGAGGAAAGAGTGAACCCTACGCTGTTCAAACTGATCTAGGATGGGGCGTTGTTGGAGGAAAACAGCAGATTGCAAACTCAAGACAGGTGACAGGATTGTGTCATCGAATATCTGTTCAAGAGTTACCAGCTGTAAGTTCAGCGGAAGTAATCGAGATCCTTAAATCTGACTTTGCAGATCATGCTTCAAGAGGCCTGAATGTAACAGAATTGAAAAATTCAAACTGGCTCACCGGTCCAGAGTTCCTCTGGGAAAAGGAAATCATACCCAGTGAAGGTTACACAGAATTGTCTATGGGTGATCCAGAAGTAAAAGTTGTACAAACATTGAGCACTGCCGCCAAGTGTCAAGATGACATACTTGAAAGGCTAGCCAGATGTTCAAAATGGAATACAGTCATAAACGTAGTAGCTCGAATTCAACGTTTGGCAAAGGGAGTCAAAAAGAAGGAATCATTGAATGTAGAGGAAAGAATGAAGGCTGAAGAAACGGTCATAAGACTCATTCAACAGAGATTCTATAGTGAAGAGTTGAAGAGACTTAGTCAAGAACCTAAAAGGCTTCCCAACAACCACCCATTGTACAAGCTTAATCTTGTTCTACAGGATGGTATACTGAAGGTGGGAGGGAGACTGGAAAATGCATCGTTACCCAGCAGAGTGAAGCATCCAGCAATTTTACCCAAAAATTCTACCTTCACAAGATTGATTATCGATCACTACCACAACAAATCCTTGCATCAAGGAAGAAGCTTTACTCAGAACTGTTTGAGAGAAGGTGGTTAATGGATAGTAAAAGGAAGCAAAGTCATAGCAAAGTATATAAGTAAATGCGTAACCTGTAGAAAGGCACGTAGACCTACCGAAGAACAAAGAATGGCAGATTTACCGGCAGATCGTGTAAACCCATCACCACCATTTCTTTATAGTGGAATGGATTGTTTTGGCCCATTCATCACCAAGCAAAACCGCAAGGAGTACAAGCGATATGGACTAATATTTACATGTCTAAGCTCCAGAGCAATTCATCTGGAAATGTTAGAAGATATGTCAACTGACGCATTCATTAATGCCTTGAGATGTTTCATAGCCATTAGAGGTACTGTCAGAGAGCTGAGATCTGACCAAGGATCTAATTTTGTTGGAGCAAAGAATGAATTGAAGAAAGCTCTAAAAGAGATCGATAAAGAAAAAGTAACTGAGTATTTGTCAAAAAATCAGTGTGATTTTCATATGAATGCTCCACATGCAAGCCACACAGGAGGAGTTTGGGAAAGACAAATCAGAACTGTAAGAAATGTGTTAAGTTCAGTGTTGAGAAAGAGCTCCGGAAGAATGGATGATGCCTCACTTAGGACCCTATTCTATGAAGTAATGTCTATTGTTAACAGTCGTCCACTTACAGTTGACAACATCAATGATCCAACAAGTTTGGAACCTTTAACTCCCAACCATCTACTTCACCTTAAGTCTGATTACGTACAACCACCACCTGGCAAGTTTACCAAAGAGGATTTATATGCCAGAAAGAGATGGCAAAGAGTCCAATATCTATCAGAACAGTTTTGGAATAGATGGAAGAAAGAGTACTTAGCCAATCTTACGTTAAGAAGTAAATGGCAAACACCCAGAAGAAATGTACAAGTTGGTGACATAGTATTAGTGAAAGAAGAAGATTTACCTAGAAGTCAATGGAAATTGGCCAAAGTTCTAGAAGTTCAAAAGGATAAAGACAGACTAGTAAGAAGAGCGTTGTTACAAATAGGAGACTCAAAACTTGACAAAAAGGGAAAACGTCTCACTATTCCACTCAGGTTGGAACGTCCTATACAGAAGTTAGTTGTTCTACTTGAGAGTGATAAAAGACACTTGGAAGTTGAGAAACTGATGGAAAATTCCCCAAATTCATGTTCAAATCCTACTATAGAGAACATAGAATTATAGGTAATTTGGTGGGAGTGTAGCTGGCCAGCTAAGACCTGTCCTAGGTTGCTAATGTGGCTTACATGCATATATAGCTAGACTTGCTAATAATGTTAAAACAGTGCATATGCTCATTTGTGAGAGATAACAGCAGAGTTATTTACTGTGACTTTATATATGGATGTCATATAACAGTTGTATATTGTGTTCACAGAAGAAAAGAAAAAATATACCTTTAAGAGTCATTTCTATATACAGAAAAGTAAGCAATAATACAGCAGAATTGCAACCAGAAAGCATAGAGTTAAGCTTTTGTGACTCATCAGGAGTTTTAGCCAATCACAACCAATCTCACTGAGCAAATGTCTCTGGCCAATCTTAGCCAGCATTTCACTCATGTTCTGTCTAGGAAATCTCATATCACATGTCTAGAATTTCATTTTACATCAGAGTGTGGAGCTGAACAGTTCAGATCCATCCAGAGTCCAGTTTTATGGAAGCAAGTGGCCAAAATAGGTATTTAATACAGTTATATAAGTTTCTATTGTTAATAATGTAATTAGAACTGTATACTGAAACTAGTTATGTGTTCACTTGTAGTTCCACCAAACCAGGTTTGCAAACAATCAAACCAGCAATCAAACCAGGAATCAAACCAGATTCAAACCAAGTTTCAGAGCAAACATCAGAGCAAACAGCATTATAGAGCAAGTCCCAGAGAGATCATAAAGTGTCTAAAGTATTTTAAAGTGAAAGTACAGATACTGAAGAGAGAAATACTGTATATCTACCATTTTATGTAGAATTACAAGATTGAACAATTGAACCGACATTTGTTATACTTCAACACGTGTTTATACATGGACGTCCTGCTGCTAAATTGTCAGTGTTATATATGAAGAAAAGCTGAAGTGAATAAAGAAGTTATCTTAAAGGTTTGGTGTGCTCTTTAAACCTACTGCTTCCATAGAACAGCGCTAGAGGAATTAGAGTAACAGATAGTCTTGTGTGGACTAAAAGATCAGAGAAATCAAATTCTTCTAATGCCACAGCGCATAAAGGCACTTCATAGTGCTGCGCCTGCCATACTCCCCTGTCACCAATTTTCTTTTGGTGTCAGGAAAACTTGTCAGAAGTAATTCATGCTGATATCAGAGGAATGAAGCAGCAGAAAAAAAAAAACATTCTTAATGCTCTTAATTGAGACAAGTACACACTATAGAGGCATATGCTTTGTTCATTTTTCATGTCTGAGGTATACAACCACTTTAAAGAGATTGTAAACCCACAAAAAAAGAAAGGAAAAGCAAAACAAAGGCATAATGAGCTAGTATGCATAGCATACTAGCTCATTATAAAAAACTTACCTTAGATCGAAACCCCCACAGCGGTGCAAGTTTAGGAGACATTCACGGTACCTACATGTAAGCCTTATTATAGGCTTACCTGTAGGTAAAAGTGGTGTGTAAGGGTTTACAACCACTTTAAAGAGCAGCTGCTCAACCCACCACATGGTTGTTAGTGCACATGGAGGGCATATAGCCCAGCATGTCTCTACACAACACTTACATAAGCTTTAACATGTAATTCTTAAAAAATTATTAAATCTGCAGCTGAATAAATGAATAACTGATAAGCTACCTTGTAGGTTCTTTTTAAGGCATTCCCTATGAAATTGTGTCAATGCTGTGTTTCTACCTCCCAATTGTTATAAAAAAAAACCCTGATGGAGACTTCATGCTGTGGTGTCAATACACATTGTGCTGGCACAATCCACAGTAGTGATATGAAGCTGACGCTTGAGCAAATACATGTGGATAGAAAGTGGTGGAAAGAGACTGGAGGAGACCAGCAGCACTGAGATGCAACAAAGAATGAACGATATTTGAAAACAGTGATTTTTAAAAAAAACAAAAAACACATGGAAGCCATTTTTAATACATGGTGCTTTCGCCGGTGCAACTTGTCATGCGATTTGACAGTCACAGTGTATATCGCCGCAACCCATGTTGCTCAGGTTCCTGCACTACTTTTTGATGATTTCATTGAGACTTGCATAGACTTCTGTTAAATGAAGTCGCAAGCCGCAATTAAATCATCAGTGCAAATCGCACTGATGTGCGGCTTTGAAATCGCACTGAAGTATTTCAAAGCCACAGCCGGTGTGAACAAGGACTAAATGTCATCATGTTAGGGAATGTAAGTATTTAAAAGTACTTATAAAATAGAAAAGGTGAAATTTCACCCTCCAACCTCTCCATTGGTAACCGCAGCACTTACCTCTGTGAGTTATTGTCTGTCACTGTCCATGCAACTGACACAGTGGTCCAGGGAATTGAAAGCCCCGCTCTTCCACTTCTTTCCTTAGGTTTCCGGGATAGATCTGAGTGATTCTGATTGGTGACCACTTTGACCAATACAAATTACTCTGATTTATCCTGGAAGCCCTAAGGAAAGAAGCGGAAGAAGAGCGGGGCTTCACTGGCTGCATGGGCAGTGACAGCTAATCACCCATCAAGGTAAGTGCTGCATAGATGGGGGGGGGGGGGTGTTAATTCACCTTTTCATTCTTAATAAAACTTTCAAGAAGTGAGCACACTTTAACATTTTAAGTCATTAGGATATATAACATTAAGAAAAAGCACACTGCCGATTTTGTGTCTTCATTTAGAATAAGTTAAATAAAAAAAATCAGCTAGCGCACATTTAGAAACCCAAAATAAATTTTCCTTCATGATTAGGAAGCTGGATAAATAACTTATGCAAAATTGATGAGTGGGTGGCAAGCATAAGCAAGGTGATTGCTAAAAAAGAAGAACATGGCCTGAAACTGTCTTACGAAATTATAGAAAAACGAGCAGCACCCACTCCCAAAGGTATTCAGATCATGAGTGGGCACACATTTGCAAGTTAAACTAAAGTCACATTTTGAAAATGGGTTTGATACATTATTCCGTATGGTGTCTGTAACAGCTGCTGAACAAACTGTGTGTTGAGCGGGCCCACCCATTAGATGATTTGCTCTGGATCCACTAATGTCTTTAACCCTAGGTTCACACCTATGCATTTTTTAGTGCGTTTTGCAGTTTGCAGAAACGCACTACAGTTCATTTAACATGGTTTCCTATAGTACAAGTTCACATCTATCCGTTTTGCGGCCAGTGTGTTTTTTGGAAAGAGTCTGTGACTTTTTTTCCACAATTTGCAGGTAATATACTTCAATTGAACAGCACCAGGAACACAAGTGTTGTGTTTGTGATGCAGTTTTTTATGTATTTTGCAGTTTTTATTTTAACATTGTATATAGCTGGTTGCTAAGCAGGGGGCCGGGAAGCCGGCCGCCGCGTCCTTAACAACCGATGAGTCATCAGCTGTCAGCGATCTTCCTCGCTGAAAGCTGAATGTAAAGAAAAAAATTGCTAGCAAAAAAAAAATTGAGAAAAAAATGGCATGGGGTTCCCCCCAGGTCTATACCAGGCCCTTCGGGTCTAGTATGGATTCGGAGAGGACCCCCCTACACCCACATTTTAAAAAAATGCAGTGTGGTCCCCCCAAAATCCATACTAGACCCTTATCCGAGCATGCCGCCCGGTAGGTCAGGAAAGGGGGGCGAAACAAGCGCCCCTCCCTCCTCAAACACACCAGGCTGCATGCCCTCAACATGGGGGGTTGGGTGCTTTGGGACAGGGGGGGCTCTGTGCCCTCCCACCCCAAAGCACAGTGCCCCTATGTTGATGAGGACAAGGGCTTCTTCTCGATAACTTGGCCGGTGGTTGTCGGGGTCTGCGGGCAGGGAGCTTATTAGAATCTGGAAGCCCCCATTAACAAGGGGGCCCCCCGCTTGCTCATCCCCTCCCTTTCCTGACCTTCCTGGGCAGCATGCTCGAAAAAGGGTCTGGTATGGATTTTGGGGGAGGGGACCACGCAATTTTTTTAATTTAATTGTGTGTTTATATAAAAAAATACGTAAAACGCAAAATGCATGAAAACTGCACGCAAAAATGCATTCAAAAAAGGCAGGTTTAAAATCGCATTGCAAAACGTGCCTGAAAAACGCATCAAGTGCAGCTTCATCATTGATGTGAACCTAGACTTAAATGGCCCTGACCCTCTTCTTCATTAAATTGTCTTACTTTCTCTTAAAGCGGAGCTCCGCCGGAAAAAAATAATATTAAAAGCCAGCAGTTACAAATACTGCAGCTGCTGACTTTCAATATTAGGACACTTACCTGTGCTGGAGTCCAGCGACGTCCGCAGCAGAGGACGAGCAATTGCTCGTCACTCTGCTGCCCCCACCGCCATCCTCGGTGAGGGAACCAGGAAGTGAAGCCTTGTGGCTTCATGCCCGGTTCACTACGGCGCATGCGTGAGTCGCGCTGTGCCATTCTGACTGGTCCTCTGTGTTCTGGGAGCCGAGTGTCTCCCAGAACACTACGGGAAGTCTGCGGGAAGTGACGTGCTTCCCGCAGATTTCCCACAGAGAGGAATCCCGGAAGTGGGTGCAAATACCTGTCTTAGACAGGTATCTGCACCCCCCTGAAAGGTGTCAATTGTGACACCGGAGGGGGGGAGGGTTCCGATGAGCGGAAGTTCCACTTTAGGGTGGAGCTCTGCTTTAAGCTGAAGTTCTGATGGGGATCTGGAAAGAGTAGTAACCGGTAATTGCTTTTCTCAGGAATCTTGTAAGAATTTCTGTAAGATCCAAAAGTCCGGACGGCTGCACTCCAAAAAACACCAAACTTTATTGACTTTAAAAGCAAGCAAATACAGCGCTATAACACTGTGGGAACAGCAAAGTATATCAATGCATTTTGTGCTATCCCAGTACTTTGTCATGATTAGGCGCTCAGCAGCTGCCTCTAGATATCAATCATCCTTGATATCAAACCAGAATAATAAAATTAAACAACAGCACTGTTAAAGCAGTATTAATCCCAAAAGTAAGCATTTATTATATTGCAGTTTACCAATTCTTAGATGTGATGGCCGCATTAGTTTTGTTCTTTAGGCTGGGATCACACTTATGGGAATAGGATGTGGGTTTCCACTATCCAAATCGCATGACCAGCTCTCAATAGAGCCGGTTCACATATCCCCAGGGCAGCCGCAGAGTTCATTGCACAGGAGTCCTGTGTATCTTTCGCTCCGTTCCAGGTCCGAATTCAGGCAAAAATTTGGGCCCGATTCATCCCTGAAGCAGAGAACAGGGACACACCTGGACCCAGTGGGGGCTGGTGGTATATTTTTTGGCGGGGCGGCAAACAACCACTGGTCGCCACTCCCCCGGTCAGTCGGGTTACAGGCACACCCCCCCTTTCTCGGTCGGCCGGTCACCAGCCCCGCACTTACCCCACTTCCTCCTCCAGGTGGCAGCTCTCCTCCTCCAGGTGCTTCAGGGCGGCTTCCTCTGCATCTCCTCCCTCCTCCTCCTCGGCGGCCAATAGGATTGCTTCTCCTCTCGACCAATCAGGTGACGCTTCCTGATTGGCCTGGAGGAGAATCAAGAAGACAATAGCGGATATTAATTTGCTAATGTCACACAAGTGGATGGGCTCGGGGCGCAGCGCTCTGCGCCCCAATCCCACCTTTTTTTGAAGCCTGTTAGAGCCTCTGGCTCTAATCACGTGCTTCTAAAAAAAATAACCCACATTGGAAACAATGCATTCTGCATGTAGATTAGGTGGCTGGACGCATGGATTAGGGGGGCGACACCCCTGAGCCCTGTATGGACAGGCCGCCACTGATCGGATCCCTGCTGTGAGCCGTGTCCATATTAGGTGTGAACCCAGCCTTAGGCTTTCTTTCTTTTATTCTCATCTGGTGATCTAGCCAGTAAGCCTATTAGTTTTCAAGAGAACAAGCTCTCCTGCAAATGTAGCAGTTAGAGGGTTGAGAGAGACCATTTACCACTGGCAGGGGTGCTTACAATGATCAGCTTTTGATTCATGTAAAACCTTTAGCCAAAAGAAAAAAATTGTTCCTGTAATTGCTTGTGCAATGACTGGTAAGCTGCAATATATTACTGTATTATTGTTTTGGGGTTAAAGCTGTTGTAAACTTTTTTTTTTTACTAAAAAAAATTAGATACTTACCTGCTCTGTGCAATGGTTTTGCACAGAGTGGCCCCGAGCCTCCTCTTCTGGAATGCCCTGCAAGTGCTTTCTGCTTCTCTCTTCTGAGTACCTCCATAGCAAGCCACTTACGATGAGGTTATTTGAGCGGGCACACCCATGAGCCGAGCTGTGTGCATCTATTGACACACATCACAGCTTTGTTCTGACCCCCGGTCCCTCCTCACAGGATTTGATTTACAGTATTAAGAGCCAATGGATCCTGCTGCTATCAGCAAAGCATGCAAGGCCAGGAAGAGGGGAGAAGAGCTGCTGCAGACAGAACAGCACTGGATTAAGAGAAGACTCTGGTAGGTGTTTAATTTTGACAAGCATGTGACATAGAGCTTGAGGCTATAATTGGCTTGTATGACTTTGTCCTCGGGGCACAGAGCACTGCACCCTGAACCCTCCCACTTTGGATTTTAGCGAATCTATATTTGCCATTGTGTTACTTTTGTTTCCGGCTTCTCATCCCAGCCAATCAGTAGGCTGAAGAGGCACGGAAGCCGCCGGGTATCAGGGGAGCCCTGACAGCCCAGTGTCCGTTAGGTGAGTGCGGACCTGGAGGGGTTTGTTTGTGCCCCCCAACAATTTATAGCACCAACCGTCAATGAAACACACTATGAGTTAAGTCCAAGGATCTGCATGACATCTCCTGGACTTATCTCTATTATTTATATCTGACAGGTTTATGGTACTCCCAGAAGCTATCTGTATTTCCAGGAGTCCAACAATGATCCTTATGATCTCTGCATTTTCAACAGTAGAGTTGCTGCAGCTGTTATGCCTGCCCCTCCCCTCCTCCTGCCCAGTCACAGAAACACATTCATAAAATACAAGGGCTTTTGTGAATGGGCAACAGAACAGAGGGACAGGCATAGCTGCTTATCTCCTTTCAGATCCTGGAGTGTCTCTTTGGCATAGCAATAAACCTATCAGAGGTAAATAATAGAAATAAGTCCAGGAGATGTCATGCACCTCCTTGGACTTAATTCATAGTGTGCCTTTCTCTTTTTCAAAAAGTGGCGGAATTCCTGGAATTCAGGTTTAAAGTGGAAAAACAGTGAGAAAACAGTGGTAGTTTGCCATCCACTTTAAACATCCAAAAAGGTGCTGGTGCTAGTAAACCTTAAATGACAACCAGTAAAGTTCTTAGTCAAACAACTGCAAACAAACCCTATGAAACGATCCCAATGGTAACTAAAGATTAAAACATGAAGTGCTAGTAATATACTCCGATCAGCCATAACATTTGGACAACCGAAAGGTAACGTGAATACATTGATTATCTCATGACAATAGCACATGAAAGTGGATGGGGTATATTAGGCAGCAAGGGAACATGTTGTCCCTGAAGTTGATATGTTGAAAATAGAAGAATGGGCAAGTCTAAGGATTTAAGCATCTCCAAAACTGAAGCTCTTGTGGGATGTTCCCAGTCTGCAGTGGTAAGGACCAACCAAAAGTGGTTCAAGGAAGGAAAACCGGTGAACCAGCAATAGGGTCATGGGCAGCCAAGGTTCATTGATGCAGGTGGGAACTGAAGGCTGGCCCATGTAGTCCGATCCAATAGAAGAGACACTGTAACTCAAATTTTTGAAAAAGCTAAAGCTGGTACTGAAAGAAATGGGTCAGAACATACAGTGTTTTGCGTATGGGGTTGCGTAGCCGTAGACCAGTCAGGGTACCAATGCCGACCCGTGTCCACAGCCAAATGTGACTACAATGGGCACGTGAGCATTAGAACTGGACCACGGAGCAATGGAAGAAGGTGGCCTAGTCTTATGAATTCAAGAATGGTTTGAGAAGCACAAAGAGTTTGAGATGTTGACTTGGCCTCCAATTTCTCCAGGTCTCAGTCTAATTGAGCATCTGAGGGATCTGCTGGAAAACCAAGTCTGATCCATGGAGGCCTCACCTCAGAACAGACATGACAACAGCTTGGTGCCAGATACCAAAGATTACATTCAGAGGTTTAGTGGGGTCAATGACTCTATGGCTACTTTAGCTACTTAGAGCTAAAAATAGCGCCTGCAAAGCGCCCTCAAAGAGCCGCTCCTCTCACTCCAGTGTGAAAGCCAGAGGGCTTTCACACTGGAGCTGTGCGCTGGCAGGACACTCAAAAATGTCCTGCCAGCCGCATCTTTGAAGCGCTGTATACACAGCTCCTACAGCGCCGGCAAAGCGCCGCTGCAGCAGCACTTTTGCGGGCGGTTTTAACCCTTTTTCGGCAGCTAGCAGGGGTTAAAAGCTCCCCGCTAGCGGCCGATTAGCGCCGCAAAAACGACGGTAAAGTGCCGCTAAAAATAGCGGCGCTTTACCGCCGATGGCGCACCACTCCAGGGGACCTACTCAATATTAGGTGGGTGGTCAAAATGTTATGGCTGGTCAGTGTAAATGCCAATGAACCTTTCAAACAAATCAATATAACGTTCTTCTTCTTTTATGTGTCAGTCCATAATCAAAAACACGATCCTATATAAAGTGTATAAAGTGCAAATAATGTGTCCAAAGAAATTAATTTTCTAGATCTGAATCGCAAATTCCAAAGTGCTTTTGTCACTGTGAATCCACTCTTCCTCCTGTATTCCTCCTCTTAGGTATAAACTCTCACCAAATGAGTAGACCCCTTAAACTAGTTCACCTTTTGTAATAAAATTCTAAATGCACATCATTTTGCAGGCAAAAAAAAGTACATTTATAATTTTTTTGAACACTGCAACCTGTAAAACATTGCACTTGCGATCAATGCCAAGAGCCTGCAGACTCTCAGTCGGCTGTCTGCCCATGCCTCCCATATGGGCAGAGTTACTGAAGAGCAGAAAGAATCAATGAACTGCTAGAGTGTGCACCAACTCCCCTGCAGTTTGGTACTTGTAGTTCATTCACTCTGTGGGTGGAGCCAAGCATAGCCGCACTGTTTTCAAATAGTGACAGTAGGTTCTTCCAATATGTTCTTCCAAAGGGTTCTTCCAATGTGTTCTTCCAAAGGGTTCTTCCAATTTGTTCTTCCAAAGGGTTCTTCCAATGTGTTCTTCCAAAGGGTTCTTCCAATGTGTTCTTCCAAAGGGTTCTTCCAATTTGTTCTTCCAAAGGGTTCTTCCAATGTGTTCTTCCAAAGGGTTCTTCCAATGTGTTCTTCCAAAGGGTTCTTCCAATGTGTTCTTCCAATGTGTTCTTCCAAAGGGTTCTTCCAATGTGTTCTTCCAAAGGGTTCTTCCATTGTGTTCTTCCAAAGGGTTCTTCCAATTTGTTCTTCCAAAGGGTTCTTCCAATGTGTTCTTCCAAAGGGTTCTTCCAATGTGTTCTTCCAAAGGGTTCTTCCAATGTGTTCTTCCAATGTGTTCTTCCAAAGGGTTCTTTCAATTTGTTCTTCCAAAGGGTTCTTCCAATGTTGCCCAAGAAAAAGGTTGGACATCCAGTTTAATCAATAAGAAGGTCATATGCGTTTTTTTCACAAGAAGTCTTCCTTTTTCACATTCCCCACATCTTTGCGTGAGGGATCATAAAAACCCAAAAGCAGAAAGAACATTCATCCCATAAAACCGCTTTAGGCCTTGTGCACACGACATGTTTGCTTAGATCCTCTGAACGACTTTTCTCCTGGCAGGAGAAAAGCTGTTGAAAAAATGTGCCCAAATCCAGGTTTTGCACACGGGTTTAGATGCGTTCAGGTGCATCAAGCGTTTGAGTGTTAATGAATTCCATTGGCTGGAATATTATTTATTCTGGCCATTAAAACAAATGAACGCTTAAGCACTAAACTCGTTTTTTTCTACTTAAGCTCTCCTATCCTATAAGCAATTGTGATGGTTTTTTCGTAGCTTGTAAATGCTCCTCTTCTAATATGTCTGTAAAGGCCTATGTGTACATGGCTAACATAGAGGTGATGGAAAAAAAAAAGTAAAACGCCTGTAAAAGCGGTATTTTTTTTTAAACCCTGGCCTAATGCTGCGTACTCACGAACGTATTTTCCGTTGGAAAAAAATCTGATGGTTTTTCCGATGGAATTCCGCTCAAGCTTGGCTTGCATACACACGGTCACACCAAATTCCGACCGTCAAGAACGCGGTGACGTACAACACTATGACGAGCCGAGAAAAATTAAGTTCAATGCTTCCGAGCATGCGTCGACTTGATTCTGAGCATGCATGGTTTTTAGTGCGTCGGAATTGCATACAGACGAATGGATTTTCGATAGGAATTTTTTCAGTCGGAAAAATAGAGAACATGTTTCCGACGGAAAAGGTCTGGAGCATACACACGGTCGGAATATCCAATGAAAGGCTCCCATCGGACTTTTTCCATCGGAAAATCCGACCGTGTGTACAGGGCATTACAGTTACATTTTCAGGACAACTTTTCAGGGTGTCTCCTTCTTCTTCTCAATTCAAGCAGTACTGGTACACAATGAAGCAAAAATCTGAAGTGACAACAATCTTTGAAGACCACACAAAAGCAACAAACTTAGGCAGATAAGTAATAGAGAAGTGGGGGCTAGTGCAAAAAAAAAAAAGTATAATGGACATCACTTATCTGTGTTCCTATCACAACATGCACAAACATTCTATCTGTAATTTCAAGCACCACCATTAGATGGTAGCATTCCATTACTTACGAATATGCGCAGTTAACTTTTTTCTCCTTCAATTCTTCCAGCTTGTGACACACTGCAAACACAAACTTCTGGACTTGTGGAAAATTCTATGCAACATTCCAGTAAATGCATTTTGTTCTTTGTTTACAAATCCATTACAGCCGCCAGTCAAAATAGTGCATATCTCAGCTGGGTCACAAAGTTAACTATTCATTTAACATACCTATGTATAAAAATGCATTGACTTCCTTAAAGAGGAATTGAACTATGGAAGCTGTGCCCAAAAAAAAAAGCAGCCAGAGGACAAAGCAATAGTCGCAAATCTTGCCTGTGGTCTTTCTGCAGCTGAACGTTTCTCAATTACTGGAGGCCACCTTGGTAGAGTTTTGCTTCCAGAGCCTCCAGCAAGGAGAACAGCAAGCAACACAGTAGTGGCATTACCAGATCTCACTTCAAATCTCCTAAAAATAGCATTCAGCGCCAGCAAAACCTTAACCTTCAAGCCTCGTACACACGACCGAGTTTCTCGGCAAGAACCAGCAAGAAACTTGCTGGCAGAGCTTTTTTGCCGAGTAAATCGGTCGTGTGTACGCGGCTTTCAGGTTTCTCGTCAAGAAAACCGACAAGAATCTCGACGAGAAAAATAGAGAACCTGCTCTCTATTTTCTCGTCGAGATTCTTGTCAGCATGTTTCTCGACGAGAAAAGTGTGTGTGTGTACACTTACCTTTCGCCGTAGAAACCCGCGCATGCTCGAAATGACTTTGACGCATGCGCGGTAGCTTCCTAGGCATAGGTAGGGTGTAGCAAGATGGCGGCGACGGAATCGAATGTGACGAGCGCACGCTCGTCCTAGTCGATTACGACACCGCGTTCGCTCCATTCAAAGAATCGCGGGTTCTTTGAATGGATCGTGTGTACACTCGGCCGGGACAAGTTTCTTGTTCAAGAATCTCGTCAAGAAAAACAAAGTGTTTTTTCTTGATGAGATTCTCGGTCGTGTGTACGTGGCTTAACTCTCAGGGCCTGTTCACACCACAAGCGGTGCAGTGCTTTTTTTCAGCATAAAAAATGCGTAAGAATGGTGTGAACTATGCCACATGGGTTCCAATGGCATAGTTCACACCAGTGCAGTGTTTTCCAGTGCTTTTCAGATTCAGAAAAAAGTACAATATGCTGCTTTTTTTCCTGCAACTGTACTGGAACGCGGTAAAAAGCATAAAAATGCACCAAAAAAGCACAGTGCAATGGAAAAAACAAAAAAACACAGGAATAAATAAGAAAAAAGGCATCTGGAATGCATCCAGAAACGCATCAAAAGCGGACTGGAGTTAATGTGTCTATGCATACTCACATTTCAGGATCAGGAAGCAATTATTTCAGGAGGAATTCCACTTTCTGAGTTCAGGTCCACTTTACATTAAAGCCTCGTACACACAACGAGAATCTCGTCAGGAAAAAACCCGTTGTTTTTCCCTGACAAGATTCTTGACAAGAATCTTATCCCGGCCGAGTGTACACACGCTCGATTCAAAAGAACCGTCGTTCTTTTGAATGGAACGAACGCGGTGACGTCATCGACTACGACGAGCATGCGCTCGTCACATTTGATGCCGTTGCCGCCATCTTGCTACACCCTACCTATGCCTAGGAAGCTACCGCGCATGCGTCAAAGTCATTTTGTGCATGCGCGAGTTTCCACGGCGACAGGTAAGCGTACACACTCTCGGGTTTCTCATTGGGAAACAGGCCGACGAGAATCCCGACGAGAAAATAGAGAGCAGGTTCTCTATTTTTCTCGTCGAGATTCTGGCCAGTTTTCTTGACGAGAAACCTGAAAGCCTCGTACACATGCACGGTTTACTCGGCAAGAAAGCTCTGCCAGCAATTTTCTTGCTGGTTCTTGCCGAGAAAACCGGTCGTGTGTACGAGGCTTCAGAATGAGATTGTGAGTTAAACACTAAAAATTAGCATTAGAACAAAAGCGGCTATAGTAGCCTAGCATTGTTCATCACTAGAATGCTAGGTGGTAAAAGCAACAAAGGAAGCTAGGTGACAGGAGCCCTTTTTGTCTTAGCTACAAAAATTGCTAGGATGCAGGGGCCACCTGTGTCCTAGTGACAAACAGCACTATAGCAATACCAATGAAGGAAGGTGGCAGTAGTTGCTTGGGTCCTGGTGATGAAGGATGCTAGGCAGCATGAACCTCCTACGTCATAGCAACAAAGGATGCTAGGTGGCAATAGCCACCCTCCCTCTGACAAAAAATGCCTCTGGGTGACAACAGACACTATTGGCAATAGCCATCTGCGTCCTAGCAATAAAGGACTTTAGGTGGCAATAGCTGCCTATGTCCTAGCAACTAAAAACACAAGAGGAAGATAGACAACAGGAGCTGCCAGTGTCCTAGCAGCAAAGGACGCTAGCTCACAGGCACTACATATGCTTTGCGACAAAGTATTCTACATCCTAACAATGAAGGAATTTAGGTGACAGCAACCACCTGCATCCTAGCTACAATGCAAACTAAACAGCCGGAGCCGCCTGTGTCCTAGCGACAAGGGATGCTAGGCAGCAATAGCTTTTTTTGGCATACAGATAAAGGACATTAGATGTCAGGATCCACCTATGTCAAAGAGACGCTGGAAGGCAATGGCTGCCCAAGTCCTGACAGCGAATGACTCTAGGTGACAGCAGCCACCTAAATCCTAGGAGGTAAAGACACCTCTATCGACAAAGAATGATAGGTGGCAATAGCTACTTGTGTTCTAGAGATAAAGAACACTAGGTGGCAAAAAGCTGCCAGCGTGACATATACTGGCTATATTCTGGTGACAAAGACTGCTTACCTCATTATAACCACTAGCTGGTGTTCGGCCAGAGACCCCCTCACAGGAGTTTGGATTTAGCTACAAGCTACCCTCAGGTTGATCAACAGCAGTAGCAATGAAGGAAGCTAGGTGACCAGAGTCGCCTGGGTCCTAGCAGTAAAGGACACTAAGCAACAGAAACCAATTCTGTCCTAGCGACATAAATCCTAATGGCTGCCTGTATCCTGACAACATATTACTCTAGGTTGCAACAACCACCACTGTACTTGCATGGAAGGACGCTAGGAATCAGGAGCCACCAAAGTCCTAGTGATGAAGAACAATAGTTGTGTGAGTCCTAGTGGGTTGTTAAGTGGGAGGAATCACCTGGGTTCTAGTGACAAGGGATGCAATAGCCACCTGTGTCATGCCAAAGAAGAACTCTAGGTGGTAATAGCTGCCTATGTCCTAGCAACACAACACTGGGTGGCAAAATAGACAAACAAAGGTAGGCAACAGTCCCTGGGTCATAGTGGCAAAGGACACTAGGCTGCAAGAATTGCCTATGTTCCTAGTGACAAAAGACATTAGGCAGCACCACCTACATTCTAGCTATAAAGGAATTTAGGCAGCGGGGGCTGTCTGACTTCTAACGATGAAGAAGATAGACAACAGGGACCACCTATATCCTAGCAATGAAGGATGCTAATAGGGAAGATCTGCCGCTGTCGACAGGTACCACCTGTGTCCCAGCAAAGCTAGACAACCGGAGGCACCTGTGTCCTAGTAACGAAGGACACTAGGCAACAACAACCTTTTGCGCCCTGTAGACAAATTACTCTATCCTAGCAATAAAGGATTGCCTGTGTCTTGACAGCTAATGACTCTAGATGGCAAGAGCCACTTACATCTTAGTGGGGAAAGAACACTAAGCGGCAGAGGCAGCATTATCTGCTTGTGTCCTCGTAACAAAGAATGCTAGACTTCAAAAGCTGCCTGCATTCTATCGACAAAGAACATTAGGAAGGAACAGCTGCCTGCGTCCTGGCAACAATGAACACTAGGCAACAGAAGCCGCCAGTGTCCTAGCAAAGTAGGATGCTAGGGGGCAATAGCCACCTGCATTGTTACAATGAAGAAGTTTAGGTGGGAAGAGTCGCCTGGGTCCCAGCGGACGCTAGCGGCAATAGCCACCTGCCTCTTGGCAATGAGGGACTCTAGGTGGTATTAGCTGCCTACATCCTAACAGTGAAAAATTCTAGGTTGCAAAACAGACAAAGGAAGGTAGGCAACAGGAGCTGACTGAATCCTAGTAGGGAATCACATTAGACCACATGAACTGCCTAGCGACAAAGGATCCTATATCCTAGCAAAGAAGAAATCCAGGCGGCAGGAGAGGCCTGCGTCCTAGTGACGATGGATGCTTGGTGGGCAGGATCTGCCTATCAATAAATAACTCACTTTACCTGCAATCAGCTCTACTTTCCCAAGCTGCTGGAAAAATAACACCCCCTGGTGTTTCAACATTCAAAAACCAGAGCTTTAAATATAAAAACAACTTTACACTTCTCATCGTGAAATAAACAGTGTCTAAATAAGTGAAGTACAATATTAATCAAATCCCATAAAATGTTAGTTCAAATCCAAAACAGAATGCCCCCCTATCAGTCACAATGGAATGTATCATAAAAAATAAAAACGGAACCTCATAGTGTAGTAATTCAATTTTCAAATAAATTCAAATGAGCTTACAATTTACTCACAAGCATAGGTCATTCACCACTTTCAACCCCTATAAACCCAAAAACACTCACCAGAAAAAAACTTGACCAAACATGCATAGGTCGTATGAAATTGACTTACGCATGTCTAGTGGGTGAATTTTCTCAGCGGAGTGCCCACTTGGTAGGAACAGCGGTTATACTTGTTTAAGCTGCACCTTAAAGATATTTTGCTAGTGCGTAGTTTTGAGTTTTTTTAACCACTTCAAGACCGCAATACGTATATATACATTAAAGCTTTGAAGTGGTTTACCAGGATTATGGCTGAATAAATCAGCCATATCCCCGGTATCATTTTTTTACAGCCGGCAGCTGGTTTTCTCATGAAATCATTCTGAGCAGCTCATGAGCCACTGAAAGGCTTTGAGAAGCGGCGAGAGAGGACATGCCCCTCCCATCTATTGCCTGTGTCTCTCGGGCTTACCGTTTCCGCCTGTTCGCCCAAGCAACAATCGGACAGTGCGGCTGGCTGCTACCACAGGCGATCAAAGCGTAGATCCTCTTTGATTGCCTCTATGGCCTTGGAGGACCTGAGCGATGTCATGATGTCACTTCCGGTCCAGGCTGGAAGTAAATCTTTTTTTTTTTTTAACAAAAGATCCAAAACATTATTTTTTTTTGGGATCTTTTGCTTTTAAAGGTAAAGAAGAGATGTGGGGTCTGTTTGACCCCAGATCTCTCCATAAAGAGGACCTGTCATCCTTATTTCTATTACAAGGGATGTTTACATTCCTTGTAATAGGAATAAAAATTATAATAAAAAATAAAGGGACAGTGTAAAAAAAAAAACATTTATAAAAAGGAAAAAAAAAAAAGGGCCCCCATCCCTCCGTGCTCACGTGTAGAAGCCAACGCAAGTCACGCACGCATATGTAAACGGTATTCGCACCACACATATGCGGTATCGCTGTGAACATTAACTGCGAACTGTGAGAGGAATAATTCTAGTACTAGACCTCCTCTGTAACTCTAAACAGGTAACCTGTAAAGGTGTTTAAAGCATCACCTATGGAGATTTTTAAGTACCATAGTTTGTTGCTATTCCATGAACGTGCGCACTTTTAAAGCATGACATGTTAGGTATCTATTTACTAGGTGTAACATCATCTTTCACATTTTACAAACAAATTGGGGTATACATTGTGTTTTTTTTTTCTTATTCATTAAAGTGTATTTTTTCCCCCAATAAAAGCGTTTGCAAAACTGCTGCGCAAATACCGTGTGACATAAAAAAAATCTCCATTTTATTCCCCAGTGTCTCTGCTTAAAATAAAATGTATAATGTTTGGCGGTTATAAGTAATTTTCTAGCAAAAAAATACTCATTTAAATTTGTAAACAAAAAGGGCCAGAAAAAACCTGGTCTTTTAATAAATGTTTTCCATGATTTACTACGCTATGTGGGCATTTTCTCTTTGATGGCAGAGATATGATATCAAGAGAGAGGAGCTGTGGATGGAAGCTTACAGGGCTGGTCACATCCTCCTTGGATTCAGTGAGATGACATTATTGAGGGAACAGTTTGCGGAGCCTGTTTTCCCTTTCTTGGGGGTGGGACAGCACAGTTGGAAGTTGTTTTTTTTTGCATCTTTTAGTGGATGAACACTGTGTGACTTTGCACAAGACCTGTCAGTCATATATTATTATGGACATTATTTTTTTCAGTTACATGGACTTAATTTATATTTGTTTCAAAACTTTTACTTTTATATATACTTTGTAACATTGTTTTTAATGGGCTGTATGAGGTGTTAGCTACCTTGCATATACACATTATTGAGGGGATTTAATAGACACAGCAGCAGAGAATTATTTGCTATACCTGCACTGTTTTTTTTGTTTTTTTTTTAGTTCCTGAAATCTTTAAATAATTCACGTTTAGCTTTACTTAATTGTGATTCCTTAGCGTGGAGTGGGGAAGTTAATTTTTTAATCTAGTGATGAAGGATGCTTGGCAGCAATAACCACCTGCATCTTAGGATGCTCAGTGGCAAGAGCAACCTGAGTGCTAGTGTTGAGGGATGGTAGGTGGCAATGGTTGCATGCGTCCTAGCCACAAAGGAAACTAGAATACAGGACCTGCCTGCGTCCTAATAACAAAAGACACTAAGTGGCAGGAACCTGAGGCTTATGAAGAGAAGTGGCCTCATGCACATGCCCAAGGAGTGATGTGAGGCGGTGGCTGGTTTCTACAAGACAGAGTGTGATGGCAGGCTTTTCCCCAATCAGATTTCATACAGATTCCACCATGGTTCTTGTGACCCCGGAGTACTTTACATCTTGTTCCCCTAGCCAGGGTATGAATTGGTCTCAGCCCACTCTGATATGACAGCAAGACATGCACATATTTCCCAACCGCCTGACTTGTTCTATTATCCTTGTGAGTGCATTTTTATCTTTTTATTAAATTGTGATTATTGATTTCAATAATACACTATATGTGTTTTTTGTGCTGTGCTTTCCTCCCCCCTTCTTTTCACATAGTTAGAGCTCCCCCTCCAGTCTACCTGGCAGCATTATCCATCATTTAGTGGTAGCAGCTGGCTATTTTGTTTTTGGATTACCTGTACCTTACAGTTTTTACGTGTTTTGTCTGTAGCGCCCTCCCCAAAAGGTTGGGACGCTATCTCAAATTTAGAGGGATGTCTGAGCCAGTAGCTGGGCTCAGACTGTTGAATTGTATTGAAATTACCTCTGTTCTAGCAGTGGTTTGCCTGATAGCAGTTTCCCTTATTGCCTGTAGGTGGCGTTACCACCTCAGGCACCTGTTGGAACACGGGAAAACCATGGTGCATTGGGTGGCCCTTCTCGGCAGCGGTGCAGTGGGAGTGGTCGACCCGCTGTGCCTGCTGGGAGGGGATACTTAAGGGTCAGACGCCATCTTCGCCTCGTGGCCCTCCGGGCGCGAGGTATGTGTGTGTGGTTCTGGTCTCGGGGCCACGTTGGCCCGAGGCTGCATCGCTACCTGATAGGCCCAGCTAGTCTGGCAGGGGCCTACATTCGAAGAGGGGATCCCAAGCTGTCTGTCCAAATGGGGAGGAAGCTGTCTTAATGAAGGAAACCAGGGGAGGACCTGCCCTGGAGGAGACTGGCAAAGTGCTGAATTTGTTAAGGAGGGATCCACTATACCACAAGCCCTGCAGTTCGCCGGATTGGCTTAAAGGCTCTTTCACTGCACGGCTGGAAGTTTGGGACTTTGAAATCCTGTGGCAGAGGATTTCTGGACTATCCATTTGTTCAACTTTAAAAGGTCTGTGGCAGAGACTTTGTTCACTTTAAAAGGTCTGTGGCAGAGACCCACTTTATCTTGGGTAGTCTGTGGCAGAGACTGCCCCATTGCTGGTTCGTGTGTCATCCCGGCTGCTAGGCCATGTGAGAGGGGACTATCCGGGTTACCAATACCCACTCTAACATTGAGAGTGGTGAATGACTTTGAACTGATCATTGTATTTTGTGTCGGGTGCCTGAACCTTCCCTTGTTCTTCTTCTACCTTCTACTTTCTCCAAGTTATACTGCAGAAGAAAATAAAGCCTGACTGTTTTTTTTAGGTTTTACATCTGTGTGGACATTACTTTTACTACAGACTTTCCTACCCGGACAAGACAACCAAGCTGAAGAGGTAACGTGCAAAACCCAAAATTAACCAGCAGCTCCTACGGGGGTAGTGCTACACGTGTTATTTTTATTTTATATCTTGTGATTTTTCATTGTAGCAGTTTTACACCTTACGTGTGTAGCACACAGACCCTTTTCTCCTACCTACCTTCTCCTTGCAAGGATAAAGTCACACCATGCCACATGCCCGGATCCTCCTGGTTTAAGAGGTTGAGCGGTGTTCTTACAATTTTGGGTCCTGCAGCGAGTTACCTCCCTCCATTGGTTCTCTTCCCTAGAGTGTAGGGAAAAGTCTGTGTTCTTCCTCCCAAAGAAAGCCAATGTCCAAACAGTGTTTAAACTCCAAACAGACGAGTTTATTTTATCTTGTTTGAAACAGATTTGGGAATAGGTTGAAGATAGAGACAAAGTAGGTAGAGGGACAGATTCAGGCACGCGACACTCAACTACCCTATTCTTCACTCAAGCCTGAGTATGAATTGCTCACCCGGATAGATCCCTCTCACAGTTCTAGCAGCCGGAGTGAAACACGAACAGTTCCTTTAAGTCAGTCCCCTTCACGGACCAGTCTAAGTAATTCTCTGCCACAGAATCCTTTAGTTGCTGAATTAGAACTTTGAAACTCCAATAGATTAATGAAGACCATAGGTGTCAATGGGACACGCTACAGGAGCTATTCTGCAACTCACGAATCCTTCCCTCTGATAGGTAACCATGAATTCCTTTACTGATCCATCGGACAGGTCCTCCCCCGGTTTCCTCTCCTTCAGAGCCGGCCACCCTCACATGGGTTCCCTGGGACTCCAGTGTGTTGATTGTAGACCCAGTTGAAGGTACTGGGCCTACCTGGAAAGTAGTAGCCTCGAGCTAAAGGTGCCCGAGACTCCTTGACCAGTTCACGCACCCCCCGGCCAGCAAGGCCATAGGGCGCGACTTCACCACCAGGGGTCCTTGGAATCCCCCTGGCACACCACCCCCATGGGGCACACTCTCCGTGGACACACTTCCCGCACCTCTGGCATCTGCCCTTTATGTACCCTCTCCCGGCATGCACAACAGGCAGAACCCGCCCACCACACGGTAGCTGAGAGAGGACACCAATCGTACCACAACGCCACCTGCGGTTCAACCCGAGACCTGGGCAACAGCACCACCTCAGGCCCAGGGGAACTACACACCAGGTAACAACATGGCAGAGCAGAGTCCATATTGAACAGAATTGTAGGGTCTGAGCCATACTATTGCCCAGACTACCCCTAAATTTACAGCATAGCGACCCCAGTTTTGGGGGTCCCGCTACATGTGTAAGTGATAGGCTTTGGAGCACTGCTAAATTCCATGACTGTTTATGTTTTACACACACATGGATTTATTTCTGGGCAGGAGCTGCCTATGTTTTAGCGACAAAGGACAACAGGCAGCAATAGCTACCTGCATCCTAGCAACAAAGAATGCTGGGAGGGAGGAGCTGCCTGTTTCCTGGTGATGAAGATACCGCCAGCATCCTAGTGAATAAAGACACTAGGTAGCAATAGCTGACCTGAAGAAAATATAGTGATTGTGCAGGTGAAAATATAAAATAAATGATCAAAAAAAAGCAGTTGGCAATCACACAACAGAACATTTGTGTAAATACAAAGAAAATAAATAATTGCGGCGCTATGTAAGTGAAATAACAATTATGTATAAAATGAATAAATAACAATGATCAGTCCATGAGAGTGTCCAAACAAATAATGTGAAATAATCCTTTGCAGTCGTGTCTCACTGATGGTAGACGACTATACACCCAAAAGTGCACCTTTCACCGTGATAAGAAAAGGCTGTTCCCTTACCAGATAACTAGACTCCACGTTCTAGGAGTCTAGTAAGACATGGATTCATGCGTCACGAGGGATCCATTCACTGGATGTAAGCAGGGTGATGTTGATACCAACCGCACTGGTCACTCCCTCTCTCTCTCACGGATACAGTGTAAAAAAGGAGAAAAAATCGCCCCATAGTATAAAACTGTGATGGTTTATTGAAAAGTTAATATAAAATTCCACAAGTCCAGCAAGACATGAATGAAATAATCTTGGGTTAAAACAATCTGCAGATCGCAATCAGACAAGCGTGGTGTGATTGAGCATAAACTTCACCCTACTAGTTTCGTCATACATGACCGAATCCAAGCACCAAAGGATAGGTGCGAGGAACCAGATGTGTCCTACTGGTAAAGGATACTAGACAGGAAATAGCTGCCTGCGTCCATTCAACAAAGGACGCTAAGCGTGAAGAGCCGCCTGAGTTCTAAGGATGAAGGATACTAGTAGTCAACAGCTGTCTGCATCACAGAAATGAAGAACACATCCTTACCATGAGGAACATGAGGCAACAAAAGCTGCCTGTGTCCTGGCAATGAAGGACTCCAGGAGACAATTGCCATCTGCACCCTAGCAATGAAGGATGCTAGGCTGGCAATACCCCAATGCATCTTAGAAAAAAAAGGACACTCAGTGACAACAGTTGCCATGACTAGCAATGGTAGGTGGCAATAGCCGTCTGGGTCCTAACAAAACAGGAAGCTAGATGGCAGCAGCCACCTGAACCCTAGCAATGAATGACCTAGGCATCAAGAGCCACCACTGTCCTAGATGAAGAATGCTAGGCAGCAGGATCCATCTGCATTTTAGCTAAACATGACAGTAGATGGCAATAGCTGCCAGCATCCTAGCGACAAAGGGAGCGGCCTTTGTCCTAGCGGCGATGGATACTAAATGTCAATGCATATTAGCAAAGTAGGGCACTAGGTGACATTAGATGCCCATGTCTTAAAAACAACAGAAGCCAACGTCATAGTGATGAAGAACCACCTGCGTCTAATGACCAGGCATCAGGAGCCATCTGCTTCTTAGCTGCCTGCCTCCTAGCAACAAAGGACCTAGAAGACATGAACTGCCACTGTCCTAGCGATGAAGGATGCTAAACTGCAAAAGCCATTTACATTAACATAAATAGTGAGTTGCATCCTAGTTACAAGGTAAGCTCAATGGCAAAAGCCACCTGTGCCCTAGCAATGAGGGACAGTAGACAACAACAGCTGCCTGCATCCTACAGATGAAAGCTAGACATCAGAAGCCTCCTGCATCTTTGACACCTGCCTTCTAGCAACAAAGGACCTTGGCAGTAAGAGCCACCTCTGTCCTGGTGAAGAAGGACACTAGGTGGCAGGAGCTTTCTACATCTTTGCAATGAAGTATGTCTGTAGTCTGTAACCTTCTCCTGTATCATGTGTGCAGTCTCTGACCATCTCCTGTATCATGTATCGATCAATCATCTTGGGTGCAACCAACCTGTCAGACTTTTCATCAGATTATTGCCAGCGACTATAGCTGCTAGCAATAATCACTGTGTTCTCCTGGCAGGAATGGCTCCTTCTGCCCCCCCCATCCATGCTGGGAGAACACAATAGCTCAGTGGGAGGGATTCGACCATCAACATTGACTGTTGTGATAGGGGAATCAAGCGATTTTCTGTGGTTGCAGGAAAGAAAGTTGCTTGATTCCCCCATTAGAAAATCACACCATCTTTGGCCAGCTAATTGCCAATGAGAATAAAAAAAGTATAATACAGCCTATTGTTTCTGGCTCCTGCTCCTGCTACAGGTACAAACAACAAATAATATACAAATACAGTGGAACCTTGGTTCACGAGTAACGCAGTTAACGAGCGTCTTGAAAGACCGGCAACTTTAAAAATAAAACCCTGACTCGGTTTGCAAGTGTTGTCTCGCAAAACAAGCAGAATTCAAGCTAATGGGGTGTGCAGTACCGCATTTGGCCAGAGGTGCGGGGGCACCGGTGACACTCGGAACGGTTCGGAATCACTCAGAAATACTCGGAAACACTTGGAAATACTCCGTTCCCGAGCCTTTCCGAGGGTTTCTGAGATCAGCCGAGCTGTCCCCGAGTATTTCGCGCTCTCTGGCGCCCTCCACCTCTGGTCACATGCGGTATTGCATGCCTATGAAGTCAATGCATTACAAATTATCTTTGTTTCCATTGACTTCTATAGGGAAACTCGCTTTGATTTGCGAGTGCTTTGGATTACAAGCATCCTCCTGGAATGGATTTTGCTCGTAATCCAAGGTTCCACTGTATGTAGTATTGCTGCAATCTTTAGGAGCAGGAGAATTTATTTTGTGTTGTTTATTTGTTGGTAGATTATGGTAATAGCAAGAAATATACCGCTAAATGTTTTGTACTATACTAAATCAGAAGATATCCATTAACATATACAACCAAACAAAAAAACAATTTTCCTGAAAAAAAGTATGGTCTGCGTTTTATGACCTTTTCATAAATTGCAAGATGCTTTAAATAAGCTCACCGTGCCCTACATAATTCTTCTGCTTAACACAGTTGCGAGAGCTCAGTGGTTGGAGGAGAGCAGGTCACGACAGTTTTTTTTTTTTTACTTTCTCCAATTATTTAATAGCACTTTGCTGGCTTTATAGTACCAAAGCCAGTGGAGCACCAAACACATCTATAAAGCCCTTAAGGTTACCATTTCTTTCTCCTCTACATGTCAGTTTGACAAATTTTTTACAGGTTTTTTTTTTTTTGTGACACATCTGATTTTGTAAAATATATAATGATCCTTTCCTTGCCCCATGTCTAAGCTGGTAAAATAAAAAGCCTATTTATAAAAAAAATTGCTTTGCAAATGTCTTATGATTCACACAAATGTAACGAATAATACCCATAAGGTTTGTAATATATGTGTAAGGCCCCTTTCACACTGAGGCGCTTTGCAGGCGCTATTGCGCTAAAAATAGCGCCTGCAAAGCGCCCTAAAAAAGCCGCTACTTTGTATCCAGTGTGAAAGCCAGAGGGCTATCACACTGGAGCGTTGCGCTTGCAGGAGGGTAAAAAAACTCCTGCAAGCCGCATCTTTGAGGCGTGATAGGAGCGGTAAAAGTACCGCTCCTATAGCGCCCCTGCCCATTGAAATCAATGGGGTAGCGCCTCCAAAACACCCGCAAAACTCCGCAAAGAGGTGTTATTGCGGGCGTTTTTAACCCCTTTTTGGCCGCTAGCGGGAGTTAAAATCACCCCGCTTGCCCCCTTAAATCGCGTCAAAAACTACGGTATAGCGGCGCTAAAAATAGTGCCGCTATACCGCCAGCGCATCCAGCGCTTCAGTGTGAAAGTAGCCTAATAAATTGCCTTTCACCTGACACATATAACACTTCCTAACATTTGGTCCTAAGAGAAAAATAGCCAAAAGAAAATAAGAGTTAAAGAGTAAATAGCCTAACACAATAGGCCAACTACATTCGACCAGAAGGGGAAATAATATGAGGGAGACTTCAGAACTGTGTACGGTCTATAGAGATTCCTGTACAAGCTGCTGAGCGAACCACCAGAAGTGTATTATTAGCACTGCTAAATGTAACAGCTTCCAGCTTGTAAAGCCCCGTACACACGATCGGTTTAACTGATGAAAACCGTCCGATGGATGGTTTTCATCAGACAAACCGATCGTGTATGGTACCCATCGGTCTTTTTTCCATCGGATGGAAAAAATAGAACTTGTTTTAAAATTTTCCGATGGATCAAGGACCGATGGTAATTTGCGATCGTCTATGGGCAAGTCCATCGGTTAAAAAACCCACGCATGCTCAGAATCAAGTCGACGCATGCTCAGAAGCATTAAACTTCATTTTTCTCGGCTCACCGGAGTGTTTTACGTCACCGCGTTTGGAACGGTCGGTTTTTTGACTGATGGTGTGTGGCCAAGACTGATGAAAAACAGTTTCATCGGATTTCCGATGGTCAAATCCATCGGATGAAAATCCATAGGTTATCTGATCGTGTGTACGGGGCTTTAGCGTGAGTGGAGGAATATGCAAAGCTGGCCATACACTAGTAGATTTTCAAATGAACGTTTGTAAGAATATTCTTATGAAAATTCTTCGTACATTTAAATTGTTCCTAAACCCACAACAGTAAAATCAGTCTGTATATGCAGTAAAGCATGCTTGTTATACTCATTGTGGAACCTTAGGCTCCATGCACACTGGGCTTAGAAAAAAAACGCCTGTTCTCTTGGGAGTAAAAAATGCTCATATAGAGCATTTTTAGTACAAAGTCTTTTTTCCCTGCCTCTAAACGTTGCCTCCAATTGTCCTAATGTGCGTGGACACATTGGATAACATTGAGCTGCTTCTACAGGCAGAATCCAAAATGCCAGTGTGCACGGAGACTAAAGGGTTAATCTTTCACACTGTGTTTGATCCTGTCTTCTCTGATCCTCCACTTTTCCACTGTCTCCACGCCATCACCTGATAAGACAGAGCCTTTGGAGTCACTTTGCACATGCTCAGTTTGGTGTGTATTGCTAGAGATTTTTTTCTTTTCTTGGGAGGGTGCATGTGATCAGCACAGGGCCAATCTGCATGGTCCAGACAGAGGGTCAGGGGTCATGCAGCCTCATAAGACAGTCAGAGGAAAATGAAAACTCCTCTAACCAGTTCTCAGTTGGACACTGATAGAAGTCACAAGACTGCTCTGACTGCTGATGAGAAAATGTATTTAGCAATTTATATTTACAAAAATTATTGCATTTCCATGTTCTGTGTACTGTGTGGAAGCGGATATAGTGAATGCAGGGTCCTGGGTTTAGTAACACATTAATACAGGTACTTTGCTTTCAACATTCAACTTTGGAATGAATGTAATTTCCCAAATGATATTATATACTGTAAACCCTCATGTTTTTTCACCTTAATTCATCCTATGCATTAAGGTGAAAAAACTTCTGACACTGACCCCTAGCCCCCGTTTTAATCACCTGAGCCTGTTTGTTCCCTTGGCGGAAACGCGCTCTTCCTCTCTGCCCGGGGTTCTCGGCTCTTGATTGGATAGATTGATAGTGGCGCAGCCATTGGCTCCCGCTGCTATCAATGGAATCCAGTAATGCGGGCGCCAAGGGGCGGGGCCTAGTCCGGCATTCTGTGTCTATGGACACAAATGCTGGACTCGGGAGTGTGCCCGCAAGGTAATCCCCAGGGAGAGCGCTTCTCCCAGGGGATTTACCGATGCGAGGAGCCGCGAGCGCCGTTGGGGGACCCCAGAAGAGGAGGATCGGGCCACACTGTGCAAAACGAACTGCACAGTGGAGGTAAGTTTGCTACAGAGCTGCTTCTGTTTTAGTTAATGACTGTGTTTCACCCTAAATATGAAATTGATGATCATTAGCACCTGCTTGGTATGATTAAGTTAATCATACACCTGACTCTAAAGCCTAGCACACACAGCATTGGCCAGTTCAATAGAAACTGGCGGACATTCGGCCCGTGTGTACTGCAGCCTGTCCGACAGAAGCCCTTTTGACGAGACATTCGCCGAGGGACCCCAGAAGACCAGGCTCTGGGCCACTCTATTCAAAACGAGCTGCAGTGTGGAGGTAAGTATAACATGTTTGTTATTTTAAAAAAAAAGAAAAATTGTCTTTAGTGATCCTTTAAGATAAAAAACCTTCTGCCCTTACAATCACTTTAGGCTGGATTCACACTTGTGCGTTGCGTTTTTGAGCTCCAGAGTCTTTGCCAAGTTTGCAATCAGTCGTTCAGCAGTTCCTTTGCATTTTAGCTGTGGATTTGCTGACCTGGGAGAGGAGAGGGAAGTGTACAGTGCCTGACCACGATCTCGCCGCTGTTATCATGAGGGGGAACTCCACGCCAAATTTTTTATAAAAAGCCGGCATGGGTTCCCCTCCAAGAGCATACCAGGCCCTTAGGTCTGGTATAGATTTTAAGGGGAACCCCCTACGCCGAAAAAACGGTGTGGGGGTCCCCCCAAAATCCATACCAGACCCTTATGCGAGCACGCAGCCTGGCCGGTCAGGAAAGGGGGTGGGGACAAGCGTGCGCCCCCTCCTGAACCGTACCAGGCCGCATGCTCTCAACATGGGGGGTGGGTGCTTTGGGGCAGGGGGCGTCCTGTGGCCCCCCCACCCCAAAGCACCCTGCCCCTATGTTGATGGGGACAAGGGCCTCTTCCCGACAACCCTGGCCATTGGTTGTCGGGGTCTGCGGGTGGGGGGCTTATCGGAATCCAGGAGCCCCCTTTAATTAGGGGGCCCCCAGATCCCGGCCCCCCACCCTATGTGATTGAGTATGGGGTACATCGTACCACTACCCATTCACCTGGTGGAAAAAAATGTCAATAAAAACACTATACAGGTTTTTAAAGTAATTTATTAGGCAGCTCCGGGGGTCTTCTTCCGACTTCGGGGGTCTTCTTCCAACTTCGGGGGTCTCTCCTGACTTCGGGGGTCTCTTCTTATGCTCTCTGGTGTCGTCTCCGCACTCTCTGGTTCTTCTCCCGCTCTCCGGTGCCTTCTCCAAGCTCTCCGGTTCTTTCTGCCTTCTGCCGGGCGCCTCCGCTATCTTCTTCCAGCTCTTTTGCTAGTGGGGCCTGGTCTTCATCGTCGTCTTCTTCCCTCTTCTCTCCTCCTGATGTTGCCTCATTGCTCTCTGCCGCTGTAATGCCGTGTGTGCGTTGGGCAACGACTTATATAGGCATGGGGCGTGGTCACCTGGTGACCCCGCCCCCGTATGACGTGACAGTCCTGTGTAATGTTTTTATTGACATTTTTTTCCACCAGGTGAATGGGTAGGGGTACGATGTACCCCATACTCATTCACATAGGGTAGGGGGCCGGGATCTGGGGGCCCCTTTATTAAAGGGGGCTCCCGGATTCCGATAAGCCCCCCGCCCGCTGACCCCGACAACCAACGACCAGGGTTGTCAGGAAGAGGCCCATGTCCCCATAAACATGGGGGCAGGGTGCTTTGGGGTGGGGGGGGCTGCAGGGCGCCCTGCCCCAAAGCACCCACCCCCCATGTTGAGGGCATGCGGCCTGGTACGGTTCAGGAGAGGGGGCGCTCGCTTGTCCCCACCCCCTTTCCTGACCAGCCGGACTGCGTGCTCGGATAAGGGTCTGGTATGGATTTTAGGGGGATTCCCACGCCGTTTTTTCGGCGTAGGGGGTTCCCCTTAAAATCCATACCAGATCTAAGGGCCTGGTATGCCCTTGGAGGGGAACCCATGCCGGCTTTTTATTTAAAATTTGGCGCGGAGTTCCCCCTCATGATTCATACGTACTGTGTTCAGAACGCAACACAACTGCGAATCAGATGCGTTCCCATAGAACATAATGGACAGACAATTCGCACCGCAATGCCTAGAAAACACACACGTTTTTTGGGCAATGCGCAGTGCGAATGCATCGCACATATGTGAACCAGCCTCATTGAAATCAATGTATTTTAAAATGTTATGCGAATTGGATGCGGTGTAAGCCGCAACCAATTCGCATAGCTGTGAACCCGGCCTAAATCCTAAGAAAAATCCCTGACTTTGTGCAAGTGTACAAAGTGTGTAAGTGTAAGAACTGATGCTGGTTTTAAGCCAAAGGGTAGTCACACCAAATATTGATTTTAGATTCTTCCTCCTTTCCCTCACTGTGCATTTTGTAAATTGATAAAAGATCAATATTTTAAATATATATTTTTACTTTACAATACAGTAAAACCTTGGTTTGCGAGCATAATTCGTTCCAGAAACATGCTTGTAATCCAAAGCACTTGTATATCAAACCATTTTTTTTACAGGTTATAAAAGAGAAGAGAGGCGCCTTTAAAGCCCTGTACACGCGATCGTATTTCCTATGGTTTTTAAACTGATGGATTTTTCCATCGGAAAACCGATGAAGCTGACTTCCATCAGTCTTGCCTACACACCATCAGTCAAAAAACCGACTGTTCCAAACGCGGTGACGTAAAACACTCATGATGAGCCGAAAAAAAATTAAGTTCTATGCTTCTGAGCATGCGTCGACTTGATTCTGAGCATGCGTGGGTTTTTTAACCGATGGACTTGCCCATAGACGATTGGAATTTGCTATTGTTTTTTATCCATCGGAAAAATGTAAAACATGTTCTATTTTTTGACACCGATGGAAAAAAGACGGATGGGGCCCATACACGATCGGTTTGTCCGATGAAAAAAATCCATCGGACTGTTTTCATCGGTAAAACCGATCATGTGTATGCGGCTTAAAGTGGTTGTAAACCACGTAGACAAATTTTTTTTTTTTTTACTAACCTGCAAGACAAAGCTATAATGAGCTAGTATGACTAGCATACTAGCTCATTATGTACCACTTACCTTCGATCGGGGCCCCCGAAGTCGTCTGTGTCCCTCCTCTAGCCGCATCCATCGCTGCGGCGATAGCCGGAATGTTACTTCCGGGTATCGCCGCTGCAGCCAATCACAGCGCCGCTCCGGCGCTGTGATTGGCCGGAGCGGCGAAGATGTGACTCCGCGCATGCGCGCGTGAGCTGTCGAATTCGGCTACGTCGTCGAATGTTGCGACCTAGCCGAATTTGTGAATGGGGTGACGTCAGCGTCGCCGCATTTACATACAAATATCTCCTTAACCGTGTAGGTTAAGGAGATATTTCATGCACCTACAGGAAAGCCTTAATCTAGGCTTACCTGTAGGTCTTTGTTTAAAAAGTGGGTTTACAACCACTTTAAGTGTAGCAATAAGTTGCTAAATGTTGTACCTTCATTAAATGTAACCATATTGCTACACTTAGAGGCTCCTCTCTTCTCTTTTATACTCAGTTGTGACATGATGCTGCTTGTATATCAAGACATCGCTTGTGTATCAAGGCAAAATGTATTTAAAAATGTTGCTTGTCTTGCAAAACGCTCTCAAACCAAGTTACTCTCAAACCAAGGTTTTACTGTACTTTACAGCATTTCTTCACACCTAAAACTTTTGCACAGTACTGAGGGTGCATCAAATCTGCAACTGTGTCCAACTTTTTCCGTGTGTGGATAAATGCAGCGCGCATTTCCGTGTGTAGACGCAGATGTGTGTATGGGCTCTCATTGATTACTATAGTGCTGTGTTTAGATGTGTAGAAAATGATCTGCTGTAGGCATCTAAATGCAGCGAGCCCTGACTCAGCACCATAGGTGTGCGCACAGGGTGTGCCTGGGCACAGGGTGTGCGATGCAGATTCCCCCTGGAGAACGCCCCTGACGCAGTTGAGGCTACAGAGAAAGGGACTGGTGAATCTATGTCCTCAATGCCTTTCTCTGCTATTTCACCAAATCCCCTCCTAAAGCAGGCCATACACGGTCGAATTTCGAACAAATTTTCTTTTCAAAATCAGAAAGTTAGTTTTTTTTGTGATCCGATGATGCCACCATTGATTTTCGAAATTCGGCCGGGAATATTCTCTTCTCTCCGGGAATATTCTTTTCTCTCCGGGAATATTCTTTTCTCTCCGAGAATATTCTTTTCTCTCCGGGAATATTCTTTTCTCTCCGGGAATATTCTTTTCTTGCACATGCGCATTTTTTTTTCTATTACATTTCTCGCACGATTCTCCCATCATTGATTAGAAAATCTTTTGTTTTTTCAAAAAATTTCCAACATGTCCGATTCCTTAAAATTTGATTGCCGCACGAAAATCGGCTGTTGCTGCAGCCCACTAACGGTGCGAAATTCGTACGAAAATTCTTTGATACGATTTTCTAAAGAAAATTATTTTTGAAATTCGAACCGTGTATGGCCGGCTTTACAAATTGTAAACAAATAATATTATAAAAACAAATTGAAAAGAAATAAAAAAACAAACAAATTAACAATAATAAAAACAAAAAAGTACTGACACCGTCCTCTACTCTACTGACACCATCCACTGCTCTACTGCGCATGTGTGTTGGAGCTTTGGGGTGCACACCCTAATGCAGTGTTTCTCAACTCCAGTCCTCAAGGCGCCCCAACAGGTCATGTTTTCAGGATTTCCATTATTTTGCACAGGTGATTTGATCAGTTTCACTGCCTTAGTAATTACTACAGCCGTTTCATCTGAGGGAAATCTTGAAAACATGACCTGTTGGGGCGCCTTGAGGACTGGAGTTGAAAAACACTGATCTAATGCAATAGGTTGCGCACACCTATGCTCAGCACCATGCATTGTCAGGACATTCTGCTCTTGGATCCCATCCTAGTATTCTGATTGTCAGCTCCTTGTATCTTTTTTCTCTGATTTGGTGTCATTTCTATTGATTGTAGTTCCTCTTCATAGGGCTGTAAATGAATAAAGGTCCTAGGTGCTGTGTTGTGATGGTAAGCAGAGTGTTACTGGGGAGTAGTATGTTCCATTGGCTGAACTCCCCTGCTGTGTAGTCGGAGATGGTTTGTTCCAGGCTATATATAACAGTGCAGAGCTGTAGAGCTCAGAGATGGGAAGGGGGAGTCCCAGCAGTGGAAGGGGTCGGAGTGCTGCTGCTGATCAGCATGTAGTGACAGCTCTCCCCTACACCAAGCGATGCAGTGAGGACGATCGCACCTCGCCCTCCTATACACAGACATGTTGCCCTGGAAAAAGAGCAAGTTCGATCTGATCGAGGAGGACAGCAAGCAGAGCAAGCAGAAGGGCTATGCGGTGAGCCTGAACTACAGCGCCCTGACCTCCCTGGCCAAGTCTTGCCCGGAGGGTGCCCTCACCAGGGTGGGCAGTATGTTTAAATCGAAGAGGAAGAAGATTAAGATCACCGGGGAGGACCCGACCTACACCGTGCTCTACCTGGGCAATGCCACCACCCTGCAGTCCAAGGGGGACGGCTGTACCGACCTGGCAGTGTGTAAGATCTGGAGTAAGAGTGAGATGGGCAAGCATGGCACTAAGATGAAGCTGACGGTCAGTGCCCAGGGTATCCGTATGGTACACATGGAGGACAAAGCCAAGCGTCCCGGCCACCTCTACCTACTGCACCGGGTCACCTACTGTGTGGCCGACCCCCGCCTGCCCAAGATTTTCGCCTGGATCTACAGACACGAGATGAAGCATAAGGCGGTGATGCTGCGCTGCCATGCCGTGCTGGTGTCCAAGCCGGAGAAGGCCAAGGCCATGGCACTGCTCCTCTACCAGACCTCTGCCAACGCCCTGGCAGAGTTCAAGAGGCTGAAGAGGAGGGAAGATGCCCGGCACCAGCAGCAGCAACTGATCGGGGAGCACAACATCCCCCTTGTCCCCCTCCGCAAACTCCTCAATGGTCAGTGCTGCTACAAGCCACCGGTGGAGAGGAGCCGCAGCGCCCCCAAACTGGGCTCCATCACTGAGGATCAGCAGGGGGAAGAGGAGGAGGAGAGGGCTATGAGCTTCGAGTGTGAGGATGTGCTGGACGCTGGGGGAGGGGGGAATGAGGAGCACGACAAGCAAGAACTGGCCCAGCTTATCAGTGACCTGGGGGAACTCAGTCTGGGTAATGACCTACAAACCCTCAAAGCTGACCTCAGGGTCACCAGACTGCTGTCCGGGGAGAGTACAGGCAGTGAGTCCTCCATAGACAGCAACCAGGAGAATGGACACATTGGCAATGGTTTCCAGGAGTGCAGGGTGCTTGAGACTGTATGAGCAAGGGAGGGGGGGGGGGCAGGAACACCAACCCTTGGGGCATCCTCCATGTGTGGAGGACAAGAACACCATCCCTGGGGACATCCTCCATGTGTGGAGGACAATGACACCATCCCTGGGGACATTCTCCATGTGTGGAGGACAAGAACACCATCCCTGGGGACATTCTCCATGTGTGGAGGACAAGAACACCATCCCTGGGGACATCCTCCATGTGTGGAGGACAATGACATCATCCCTGGGGACATTCTCCATGTGTGGAGGACAAGGACACCATCCCTGGGGACATTCTCCATGTGTGGAGGACAAGAACACCATCCCTGGGGACATTCTCCATGTGTGGAGGACAAGAACACCATCCCTGGGGACATTCTCCATGTGTGGAGGACAAGAACACCATCCCTGGGGACATTCTCCATGTGTGGAGGACAAGAACACCATCCCTGGGGACATTCTTCATGTGTGGAGGACAAGAACACCATCCCTGGGGACATTCTCCATGTGTGGAGGACAAGAACACCATCCCTGGGGACATCCTCCATGTGTGGAGGACAATGACACCATCCCTGGGGACATTCTCCATGTGTGAAGGACAAGAACACCATCCCTGGGGACATTCTCCATGGCAGGAGGACCATGGGCAATGACCCCATCCCTGGGACATACTCCATGGCAGGAGGACCATGTGCAATGACCCCATCCCTGGGACATACTCCATGGCAGGAGGACCATGGGCAATGACCCCATCCCTGGGACATACTTCATGGCAGGAGGACCATAGACAATGACACCGTCCCTGCAGCATAGTGATGTCAGGAAGGCATTATTGACATCATCCCTAGGACATGCTATGGCATCCAAATGGCATTTTAGAGACCATGCACCTCCATACCAATATCAAGAAAGCATTAGACAATGACAGCATCCCAGGGATATACTGATATTAAGAACACCATAAACAATGACACCATCCCTGGGGCATAGTGATGTCATTAGGGCATTAAAGACATCATCCCTGGGACATATGACCACATCTTAATGGCATTGTAGAGACCATGCACCTCCATACTGTTATCAAGAAGGCATTAGACAAAGACAGCATCCTTGGGACATACTGATATTAGACCATAGACAATGACCGCATCCCTGGATCATACTGATATTAGACAATGACCACATCCCTGGGACACACTGATATTAGGAAGACTATAATGACAGAACACCAGAAACATACTGATGTTAGGAGGACCATAGACAATGACCATCCCTGAATCCTAGTGATGTTAGGAAGACCATAGAAAATGACAGCATCCCGATGGGGTCCTAGAGACCACGAAACCTTCATACATGAACAGGCTGATGTCTCATTCATTTTAGACAATGACAGCTTGTTGATTGATTCATAAGGCCTGTGCACCTTCATACATACAAGAATTTACTAATGTCAGGAATACCTTAGACAATGATAGCATTTTAATGGGGTCCTGCAGCTCTGTACATACAAGAACTGTGTTCACTATATATATATATATATATATATACAACACACAAGAACATACTGACATCAGGAATACCTTGAACAATGACAACATCTTAATGGGGGTCCTACAGATCGTGCACATCTATACATACATGAACACACTGACGTCAGGAATACCTTTAGACAATGACAGCATCCTGATGGCACCTTAGAGACTTTGCACCTCCAGGACTGCCAGAGACCTGCAGTTCTAACTCCTCTACAGATACCCCCCTGCAGAGAGTACAAAAGGATTTTCTGACATGGAAGGGAAAACAATGCATATCTATGATTGCAGAAGAAGATCTGGCACATGCACTGTTATGGTTAATATGTACTGTGACTGACTTTTGACACATGGGTGAATGTGTTTACAGTACTGCATAGTGTGCATGTGTTGTATGTATTCTTTTTGAAAGGTATATTTTGATGCTCTTTGGGCCACAAATGTTGTGCTTTTCAGGGGTCAGTTCTTCTGGAGGTTGTGCACTGTGGGAATGCATGTGTTAAGCTGGTCATACATGTATTGATTTCCTTCCGTCAGCCTGCAGACCGAACAAAAGAAATCTAAGAGATTCCTCCATTAGCCCTAAACTGTGCAGAATACCAGAACAGGGCCTGCATTTGATTGGATGCAGACGTGGTTTGGCTGACACGTTTCCTCCTGGTTCTTTTAACAACATTTAATTGAAAAATCAACTTTTTGACAATCCAGGTGATGCTGACAGAGCCACCCACAGAGCTAAATGTGGTGATTCTGCAGAAGCCAATTGTAATTCAATGCGTGTATGGCCTTTAGGCTATAGAGAGGCAGTGGGATATTATATTTCCAGGCTATTTCCCTCAAACTGTTCTACTTCTGTCAAAGTGCATAGTTTGGAGCAGGGATCTCCAAACTACGGCCCTCCAGCTGTTGCGGAACTACATGTCCCATGAGGCATTGTAATACTCTGACATTCACAGACATGACTAGGCATGATGAGAATTGTAGTTCCTGAACAACTGGAGGGCTGTAGTTTGGAGACCCCTGGTTTGGAGGAATTGTAGAACTGAGTGTAAATGGTTGACGCATACTTCCACAATTGACCTGTGATGAACATCTGATGCCCCCTCTTAATCCAGTTTTACTAGGAGCTGTATCCATGTCAGATTATTATAATTTTTTTATTTGGGACTTGTGTGCAATGTCTCTCTCTTCCCAACACTATATACATTCAAGCCCAGCAGGTGCACAGTGAAAACCATGTGATATGCGTAATAAGCACTTTGTGGCCTGGTGTATGTTCCTTAACTAGAATGGTGCCAGCACCTTCTGTTTTGTTCAGTATTGCCTGTAATGTTGTTTAATTCTTCTTGTATTTAAACATTTAACTGAGATCCAAGAGATTTAGAACATAATGGATGACATCTTTGGGCAGTAGCACACTAGTGTTTGTAGTAATTCTAGTTGTTGAGGAACCCTCAGAAGTGTATGGTCCAGAACTGATCTATCCATGATGTGTGCGTACCCTGGTTGACTCTGCTGCTAAATTGGAAGACAAGGGATCTTCCTAAATGTAGGCGACCCATCCAAGCTGTGCCGACACTTTCATCCCCGGCTGGATTATTTTATTCTAATTGTGAATCCAGAAGCGGACGTTTTCTGGCAGTCGTGCAGAAGCAGCACTTTATGAGCAGTATCTTCCCAGCTGCTGTTTGTTAGGTTCTGGGCTCACGTTCAGGGTTGTATGAAAGGGAAAAAAAGTGATGCCGGGAAGTCAAGCGGGGCCGTGCACAAGATTTATTTTTTCCATGTCTACTTCCTGTTTTGTTCTTGGCTTAGTGCGATATTTGCACATAGAACTGTGGTGGGGGTGAGGCACAAGATTAAATCTGGCCAATCTGCTCCTGCACCAGGTACACTAATACATAGCAGCTGAAAGGTAAGCAGCACATGGCAGACCAAGTGCTTTGGCTAATCACCGCTTAATCCGCCCTCTCAGACACTCTCTAGTAGCGGAATCTGAAGAGGTAACCATTTATAGTGCTTCTGCCATTGACTACACAATAGATACATTCACAGACTCTTCCCCAGTCATGTTTTGTCTTGATTTAAAATTAAGTGCTACATAAAATAATTAGCCTGCAGTTTTAGATTGCTAAATATCTGCCAGCGCTACTCTTTCTACCCATTGTTGAAGAGAAGCAGCTACATTTATTAATGTTCTGATCGGCCATGCCAAAGACCCTTTGCTGTATGATACTGTGGTCTTTCATGACTATAGGAGGGATTTACTAAAACTGGAGCACTTAGAATCTGGTGCAGCTGTGCATGGTAGCCAATAAGCTTCTAATTTCAGCTTGTTCAATTTAAGATTTGACAATAAGCCCTGGTTCACACTGGTGCGTTTTGACATGTCAAATCGGCGGTATTTGCCGGCAATTGCACCATCCTAATCAATGCGACGTCGCATCTGCGGCGCTGCACCGATTTCAAAAAGTCGTTTCTGTACTACTTTTTGCTATTTCGGCCTGCGATTTACATTGACATCTGTGCAGAAACCTGCACATATGTCTCTGTAATCGCGGGCAAAATCGGGACTGACCAGTGGGAGTGAAATGGTGCGAGTTCAGCTGAACTCGCACAGCTTCATTCCCACAGCCCAGTGTGAACCTGGGCTGAAACCTGGAAGCTGATTGGTTTCTATACAGAGCTGCACCAGTATAGTATCTGCATGCTCCAGTCTTCGTAAGTAACCCACTTTGTAGGAAAACCTGTGTGGTTTCGGACTGAGGGTACACTTTTTAGGGCTTGTACACACAGTGGGGTTGATTTACTAAAACTGGAGAGTACAAAATCTGGTGTAGCTGTACCTAGTAGCCAATCGGCTTCTAACGTCAGCTTGTTCAATTAAGCTTTGACAAAAAAAAAAAAAAATGGAAGCTGATTGGGTTTTCTATGCAGAGCTGTACCAGATTTTGCACTCTCCAGTTTTAGTAAATCAGTGTCCGTTGAGCTGCATTTTTCTGTACATCACCGCAAACATATGGTGTGAACACTGGACCTAGAAAACAATTGCTTTTGTCCTGTTCACACCATCTGATTGCGGTGTGCAGAAAAATGTAGCTCAATGGATATGGTGTGAACAAGCCTGTACTGTCAGAGAAGCTACCAGCAGAGAGGATTTATTAATTGGATCTTTAGGCCATCAAATTTGTATTGACATTGAATTCAGAATGGAGAAAAATGTGGTTGGCTTGTTTGAGGAATTGATACAGTTTTGCTACTCTTACATTCTTCATATAACAAACTGATACATTTTATCCTTCTTATTTCTACCCTGATGAAAAAAATCATTTATTTCAATAACACTGGATTAAACAGCTATATCTGTTGCCTGCAATAACCTCTAAACAAGAAAAAGCAGCATTTGGTCAATTTTGCTAAAAATTTAAAGAGGTCACAGTGCATTGATGGCAGGACAATATGGGAAAATAATACATAATCAACATTTCGAGGCCATGTAAAAACCTTTTCTCAAGGTGGTTATATGTCACCCATGTGGCCTTGAAATGTGATGTGTTTTTTTTTCATTTTTTTTTTTTTTCCTGTCATCTATGCATTATCACCTCAATAAACCTTTTGAGGTTTATTTGTTGAGTACTGCATTTTCTTCTTTTGAATCACCAACAGCTATGCACTCCCAGCTAATGGGGACAAGGTTTATGTACTGAATGGATTTATTAGCCAATAATAACCTTTCAGGATTAATTTTTTTTTTTTAATTCATTGCTAGGGGAAAACGTCTCAGAAATCCAGTTTCCATAGCAAATGTCTGCTGTTCTCTGCTTTAGACCTACAAGTACCCCAGTAACCTCATTTTATAAGCTTCTAAGAAGTGCCTAAGACAACTGGTGTGTTTACTATGCTTATTGTTAGATATGCCGTAGAACATCTAGTTGTAAAACTGGTTATTATGGGCAACAGAGGGGTTTTATGGCATTTAGTTGAATGAGGAAGATAAATGTGCATATAGCGGTTTTAATAGGTTTCTGTTTTCTGTAGCTGGATCTGTAAATGTGTATGGTTCTTAAGTAACGCCTGGGTTTTCTTAAGGAAATTTTAGCTGACCTAAGTTTTTAGTAAGGAAGATGAATGTGTAATAGTCCATAGTGACCAGTTGAGCCTATTTTTCTATAGTCAGATCAGTAAAATTGGATGGTTTTTATAGGCAACACCTAAGTTTTTTTGCAGGAAGTTAAATGACCCCATTGGGTCTGTTTAGTAAGGAAGATGAATACGTAATAGCCTGAGTTGGTCGCTATAGATTATTATGCATTCATCTTCCTTGCTAAATGGACCCAATGGGGGGTGATTTCCTGTACGAAAACTCAAGTTTGGCCTGTAAGGACCAATTTTCCTGATCTGACTATAGGAAGGACTCAATTGTTTCACCGTTAATTATTTCCTATTGTCAGATCAAACACATTGAATTGTCCTTAAAGGCCAAACCTTGTTTTTTTTTTTTTATGGGAAATTACCCCATTGGGTCTATTTAGTAAGGAAGATAAATGCGTAATAGTCCATAAGGACCAGTTAAGATCATAGTCAGATCAGTAAAATTTGATTTGGTTCTTTATAGGCAACACCAGGGTTTCCTTACAGGAAAGTTAAATGACCCATTGGGCCTGTTGAGTAAGGAAGATGCATGTGTAGTAGTCTGTAGTGATGGAGTTGATTTCCTATATTCAGATCAATAATAAAAAATAAATCTCAAATCATCCACAAAGCTGTTTCCAGCATATCCCATAACGCACTGTAATAGCATCTAACAGAAGAAGCTCATTGGTCTACTTGGAGGCTTGTTTCCTGCCAACCTGGTATTTGTGTTCATTCCTCTGCCGCCTGCCGCCACCAGCCAAAACTCCACCAAAAATATTCTTGGAGAATTGGTACATTTTAAATGTTTACACATCTTTTTTTTGTTGTATTATTATTATTATTTTTTAACTAGCCCACTGGGATACTTCTGTTTTATTTCATTACATTCCATTATGGTTTTTGTAATACTTGCACTGTTGTGAAGTACCTTGCCAGTGTTTCATATGTGTAAATATATAGATATTGTACATACGTCACATAAATATAAATGTTATCTTTGCTGTGCAAAAGACCAATATGTTGTTTGTTCACTTGTACATATTTTGTGTATATAATTATTTTTCTTTGTTTTTTAAAAGACATCACTGTTATGATGTTTGTTTGCACACCTGGAAAATATAATAAAAAAACTAATTTAAGATATATATATATATTTTTTTTTCTTCCATGTATAGTAATAATGTATTCAAAAGAATCCTCAAAGTCCTAATATATAGACTATATCTCCAATACCTAGAGGATGCACCAGTGCACACTTTAGAGTAGTCTCAACCCAGGCTTTTATAATAAAAGTATCCATAAGGACAATTACTAAAAATGAAGCCATATCAGCAAAACCATCATTGTAATATTATTACATTTGTCCTTTATTGAAACCAATACATAAAACAATATAAAATGTTTTGGCCAAAACTACACATCGTACATAAAACAAAGATCTGTACTCTGGATTCTTACTTCAAATTAGAACTATCCTTCATGAATTATATACTGTATATATCTCAATTCAAAAATGTAATATATATATGTGTGTGTGTGTGTGTGTGTGTGTGTTCTGAATCAATGGACCTTAGTGTGAACTTTAGACCATATCACAGGGATATGCAATTAGCGGACCTCCAGCTGTTGCAAAACTACAAGTCCCATCATGCCTCTGCCTCTGGGTGTCATGCTTGCTGCTGTCAGAGTCTCGCTATGCCTCATGGGACTTGTAGTTTGGCAACAGCTGGAGGTCCGCTAATTACATATCCCTGCCATATCATATATGTAAAACAAGGATGAAGCATATCCTCACTGTTTCGTATAAAGTATAGAATGCTATTGATGTCTACTGGTGCTGCCCCATACTTGAACACGGCAAGAAGGTAGCGTGAACGTAGATGGAAAATAGCTTGTGATCCCATGGACTCCCTTGTGGCTGTCAGGTATCCAAATACATATGTGTGTCCAGAGGAGGATGAGCTAAACCCGTGGTCATCAACCCTGTCCTCAGGGCTCACTAACAGGCCAGGTTTTATGTATTACCTTGGGGGAGATGCAGACTAGAATACTGCAATCACTGAGCAGCAAATTATATCACCTGTGATGTATTTCAGTTATCTTGCAAACCTGGCCTATTAGTGGGTCCTGAAGACAGGGTTGATGACCACTGAGCTAAACTACCGCCAAGTCTCATCCAGGGCCGTTTGAAGGAATTTGGGGGCCCCAAGCAAAATGGACATGGAGGACCCCTGCACGCACGCAAAGCCTACAGGAACCACAGCATGGCGATACAGTTTAAGTTCACCCACACTTTATATAAATAAAAAAGGTTTACATGTTTTTTTTTTACTCCCTCCTCCCTTTGTTTTTTTTACTCCCCCCATGTTCTTTTTACTCCCCCCCTCCCTACCGTACCGTGTGGCAGGAGATTCAGTTTCCTGTTCCCGGCCGGACTGAAAGGAAGTGAGCACTCAGTGTGCACTTCCTGTCAGTCCGGCCGGGAACAGGAAACTGAATCTCCTGTACCGCGCGGTACCTTGCCGGACTGACAGGAGGAAGGAAGAGGAGCTCGACCACGCTACAGGGAAGGGGAAGTGAAGATAGTGGCAGCAGTGCTGCAGCCGCCTGAGGCTCTCTATAGAGCGCTCAGGCGGCTGCAGCATTTATAGGAAGCGCGGCAAGGGCCCTACTTGGGGCCCCAGGCCAGCTCGGGGCCCCAAGCAATTGGTTGGTTTGCTTGCCTTGTTGCGACGGGCCTGGTCTCATCAATATACATCTTAAAGCTCCTCCAAAGAAAAGTCTGTAGAAGTACACATTTCCAGATGGTGGTTCCACTCAAACCTCCCTAATTAGGGTTGTCCCGATACCGATACTAGTATCGGGACCGATACCAAGCATTTGCGCGAGTACTTGTACTCGCGCAAATGCTCCCGATGCTTCACCCGATACTTTTTTTTTGTGGCCGGAGAGGGCGGGAGGAGTCAGTGGCTGGGGAGGGCAGGAGAGAGGGCGGGGGAGTGCGGGCGGAGTCTGGCCGGAGAGGGTGGGAGGAGTCAGTGGCTGGGGAGGGCGGGAGAGGAAAGTGCGGGCGGAGTCTGGCTGAAGAGGGCGGGCACAGTCGGTGGACGGAGTCCGCGGGCGGAGAGCGAGTCCCTCACCTGCAGTTGAACCTGGTAAGCTGGCAGGGGTTCAGGGCGCAGCCGCATCAGGATCGGTGACCGGTGCTGTCACATTCGGTCGCCGTCAGCGGCTGAACGTCCCCACGCCCATCTTGGTACACCCTGCACTCGGCTGCAGTAAGCAGCAGCAGACATCTTGTTACACCCAGCCCGAGCTATATGGGCTGGGTGTAACAAGATGTCTGCTGTTGCTTACTGCAGCCGAGTGCAGGGTGTACCAAGATGGGCGTTGCAGCAGTTTTTTTTTCTTAAATCCTGTGTCATTTCCCCTCACCCCCCGCAGCATTTCAGTGCCAGCCACCTATCAGTACCCACAAGTGCTACCTATCAGTGGAATCAGTGCCATCTACCAGTGCCACCTATCAGGTGGCACTGGTAGATGCCACTGATTCCACTGATAGGTGGCACTTATGGGCACTGATAGGTGGCACTTGTGGGCACTGATAGATGGCACTGATAGTGCAATCAGTGCCATCTATCAGTGCCCACAAGTGCCACCTATCAGTGCAATCAGTGCCCACAAGTGCCACCTTTCAGTGCAATCAGTGCCATCTATCAGTGCCCACAAGTGCCACCTATCAGTGCCACCTATCACTGCCCACAAGTGCCACCTGTCAGTGCCCATAAGTGCCATCTATCAGTGCCATAAGTGCCACCTATCAGTGCCCATAAGTGCCACCTATCAGTGCCCACAAGTGCCACCTTTCAGTGCAATCAGTGCCACCTATCAGTGCCCACAAGTGCCACCTATCACTGCCCACAAGTGCCACCTATCAGTGCCCATAAGTGCCATCGATCCGTGCCCATAAGTGCCACCTATCAGTCCCCATCTTTCAAACTGTCACATGACATTGAAAAAAAAGTATCGGTAATTGGTATCGGCGAGTACTTGAAAAAAAGTATCGGTACTTGTACTCGGTCTTAAAAAAGTGGTATCGGGACAACCCTATCCCTAATACTTTCATAAACCTCTCCAATGCAATGTAAAAGCCATGTTCGGGGAGAAACTTATATAAATAGAGGATAGTTGAGTCCATTAACCAACTAACCAATGTTAGATTGCTGCAAAAGGATCAAAGTCCCACATGCTCAAGGGGTACCAAAAGCACCAACATCAAACATTCATGGTGGAAGTAAATTTAACAGTCCTGGTCCCATGTCCCAGAGGAGTGGGGGCTAGGTCAAAGAAAAGAGGCCTGACTGGCTGCATCAGAGGCTAAACAACTTACATGTATACCTGTATAAATAAGCTTCCCCTGACTGGTTCTAGAATCAGATAAATTCTTTTTTTTCCCCTGACCTATATCCCTAGTTTACAGCGTAATGTCACAGCAGGACAGCATTTCTGTTTGGCCTTATTTGCACTTGCAGTTAGCGTTTTTAACTGCTCCCCCATAAGCTGCAAAAGCATTGGATAGGGTGAACAAATCATCAACCCCACCCCCCACCCCCTCCCTCGTGTTTGGCAGGCACCACAACCCATTCAGCTGATTGGAGGGGCGAAAAAATTATGTGGCTTTTTAGGTGCTACAACAGGCAGTGAGGAAGCGACATATTGCCTCCTGAGCACTGGTCAAAAGTCTTCTAAAGTGTAACCCGCAGGGTCCTTAATGTTTATACTATGGTTACACTCTTAAAGGGGCTTTCACCAAGCAAAATACTCATGTGATCAGGCTCTGATGGAAACTCACATTTCAAGTACTAATTTAGGACTGTTGAGCTGGCCATACATTATACAATTTCCTTTAGATTTACCTTCAACCATGTAGTGTAAGGGCCTGCCTGATTACATATAAATTGAAAGTTTTTAGGGTTGACCTCATAATATATGGTTTTGATCAAATCCAATAAAAATTGTATAATGTATGGCCAGCCTTAAATGCATCAATTTGTTAACTGCATCAAAACCACTTAGGCCCCATGCACACGAGACGCAGGTGCAAACTCTGCTGAACACACGTTTTTAAATGCTGAAACCGGCGTTTATAAACGCGCGTTTTGCCGCATTTGCGGCCGCGTTTAGCGGCGTTTAACCGCGTTTGCGTTTATAAGCGTTTCATCATAGACCCTCCCTAAGCTCAAAAAACTGTAAATTTTAACCATTTCAGCCAGTTTGTGAGACCAGAGTGAGTAGCAGCAGCTGAGAGAGCAGCAGTGTACTTGTATTTAGCGTATCACTTGCCACATCATCTGCCACAAGTTGTGGATTGTCCACTTGCCACGTCACCTGCCACGTCACCTGGCCACATCACCTGGCCATGTCACCTGGCCACGCCACCTGCCACAAGTTGTGGATTGTCCACTTGCCACGTCACCTGGCCACATCACGTGCCACGTCACCTGCCACAAGTTGTGGATTGTCCACTTGCCACGTTACCTGGCCACGTCACCTGGCCATGTTACCTGCCACGTCACCTGGCCACGTTACCTGCCACGTCAGCTGGCCACGTCACCTGCCACAAGTTGTGGATTGTCCACTTGCCACGTCACCTGCCACGTCACCTGCCACAAGTTGTGGATTGTCCACTTGCCACGTCACCTGCCACGTCACCTAGCCATGTTACCTGCCCACATTACCTGCCACGTCACCTGCCACAAGTTGTGGATTGTCCACAATGCAATGCAAGCAATTACAGTTTTCTTTTATATTTTTTAATAGTTTTTCATCATTTGCCATCATTTTTGAGATTTCTAATGTTAAAAAATAGGTTACCTTTAAAAACGCTTATAAACGCAAACGCGGCAAAACGCCGGTACCGCGTTTAGCCGCGTTTAGCCGCGTTTAGCAGCGTTTAGCGTCTGAAACGTGGAAAACTTTTGCGTCTGAACCCATTTTTTTGCTTCTGGAAAAACGAGGTTAAACTCAACTGCTTGTAAACGCCAAAAAACGAGAGTGTGTGCATGGACACATAGGATAACATTGAATGGGTTCAGGAGCAGTTGAAAAAAGTGTCCAACTGCCTCTGAACGCGCGTTCAACAGCAAATAACAGCGTCTCGTGTGCATGGGGCCTTATATGAATGTGCTTTATGATGCACATTGTACTGCAGTGTAAACAGAATTGCAACAATATATAGAAATGAACACATGTTCATATGTGTTTTGATACTTTTTTATTGATTTCAAAAGAAAACGCAAAAGGCCATAAACACAGCTGTACCAAAAAGTGGCAACCACCCCAACCTATAACTAGCCTTTGCAGTAAGGTGCACATTAAAGGGCAAATCAGAAACATAAAAAAAGATTTCCCAGTACACTTTACAGCCAGCTTGCAAATTAACACTGTGCATCATCAGTTCACGGTAAAAACCAAACCCTCTTGTTTTTAACGTGAATTGCTAGACAGGGTCAATTTGGTTGTTTTGCAGACTGGCTGGTAACTGTAGTGGGAAATCCTTATTTTTTTTTCCTTTTTTTTTTGTCAAAAACACATATGTGAATTGTTCCTATAAAGCCTAAGTTTAGGTAAAAATTTTTTTTTTTTCTTCTTATATCAGCATAAGAAACGGTACTTATGCCGCGTACACACGACCGTTTTTAATGTCATTGAAAAAAAACCCGGCATTTTTCTCGACGTGATTCTTCTCAAGCCTGCCTTGCCTACACACTATCGTGAAAAAAAATGCTTGAGTAAAGCGCCATGACGTACAACACGTACGACGGCACTATAAAGGGGAAGTTCCATTCGGATGGCGCCACCCTTCATGTTAGTAAAGTTTGTTGAGCGACGATTCGCGCTTTTCAGCCTCGTGCTTTTCAGTCCGTTACAGCGTGACGAATGAGCTATCTCCATTACGAACGCTAGTTTTACCAGAATGATCGCTCCCGTCTCATACTTGATTCTGAGCATGCGCATTTTTTTTCACATCGTTAAAGCCCACACACGGCCGTTTTTCATGACGAGAAAAACGACGATGTAAAAAACTACGTGAAAAATTAGAGCATGTTCCAAATTTTTCATCGCCGTTTTTCACGTCGGAGCCCACACACGATCATTTTTAATGACCATTTAAAAAAATTAAAATTTTCTCGGCATTAAAAACGGTCGTGTGTACACGGCATTACATTTAATATGAATTGTCTTCACACTCAATGCCATAGTGAAAATATTACCTCTTCTACCCCAACCAATGGCCTGAAGCCATAATATTGATACCAGTGCTGCACTCATCAAAAGTGTCAACTATGCCCGCCCCCTCCTCTATTCATAGACGTGGTACTTTAATAATCATGAATGAAAAGCGCTCTATAAATGAAGGGCAGGCAGATAAATGAAACAGACATTTCTAGATCGCTTTTCATTTGCATCCTTGAATGTAAAGCTGTGCATAGACATGAGAAAAGAATCACCAAATTGAACCATTTTCAGCTGGGCAGACTATCTCTTGTTATGTATCCTCCTCCGTGTGGCTGGCCCCTGTATGGGTGATTTCTATTTCCAGAAACACTTTAAAAAACAAAAAGGTAAAAAAACTGAATTACACAACCATTTACTTTATACAGTCACAGCAAATGAAATTGGGATTTAATTTGGTAACTGTCTAATATAAAGTACAGTATTTGGAAATACAATTTTTACTAGCGTTCACATTTGTAGTGGTATTTTTGTTCACAAACAGCCTCTGAACATATATTGTGGGGTCTGGCAAGTTACTGCTCTTGAAATGTGCCATATTGTGTGCCTTACTATATATTAGGTGTTTTATTTATTTTTTTAGTTGTAGAAGCTGGTTTGGAATAGTTAGGTTAGTTTTTTTTTTTTTTATTATGATGTGTTATTAAATTTGAAAATTGGGGTGGTGGAAAATTTGTAATGAGTTTGAAGTGTTAAAGGTTAACTCCACCTTTTGCACCATTTTACATGGTACAATCCCCATGATAGCGTGCAGAGATTTTTCTTTTCCCAGTTGCTATTGCTTTTGATCTGTGAATGACATAGATCTGTGAATGAATGAACTACAAGTACAATCTGTCACCATGGTAGACATACCTGTAGTTATCAGTGGAACACAAGTGCGATGATCACTACACTCGTGGTCCACTGACACGTCTCCAGCTCTCCAACTGAAATCCTGTACATCTGTATGGACCTTGAGGTGGAGGAGGGGTCTTCAGGAGCCTGGAATTGCACCCGTGACACCACTGTTTGCAGTTGCAATACTTTGTAGGTTCATGGGCTAGTACAAAGGGACTCAATAAAGAGAACACAACGATAAAAGGTGCAAATAAATTTATTAATAAATAATTCTTTGGCATTTTAAATGGCCACGGTGTATCCAAGGGGTAACCTGATAATTACTATAATTAAATTAAATAAGAAAGCCATCTTGGCTAATAATTAAAACGAGATTAACGGGGTCCATCCAGACATGCTGGACAACTACACCCCCACTGAATACACCATGACTTTAACAATAGGGAGGGCGGGTGGGCGTTGAGGTCCGGTTCAAACGGTCTGAGGCGCCCCGCTCACTGGTCCCTTATATAACCTCTCTCCGCGCGGGCTTTTCGCTTACTGTAGTCGACCAATCCTCTTCCGATCCAGGTAACCAAGCCCAGGGAAACTGCTAATATATCCAACCTAGAAAATAAAGCACAATATCTGCGGTCCCCTTTGAACTCCCCCATGTTGGTCCAGCATATTGCTAGGACCTTTCATGGGCTAGTACAAAGGGACTCAATAAAGAGAGAACACAACGAAAAAAGGTGCAAATAAATGTATTAATAAATAATTCTTTGGCATTTTAAATGGCCACGGTGTATCCAAGGGGTAACCTGATAATTACTATAATTAAATTAAATAAGAAAGCCATCTTGGCTAATAATTAAAACGAGATTAACGGGGTCCATCCAGACATGCTGGACAACTACACCCCACCGGCTGAGGCCAGTAGGGAAACTACTGGTTGAAGCCCCCCCCCCCCCACCGTGGCCGACTCGATTAAACTTTGCAAACCCATACAAAAAATGTCCAAACCTAGAGGGGATAAATGGATTGAATCCTCCCGGAACAAACCCGGAATGAAACCTTCCAGCTCCGAGTGCCGATAAGAGACACCACCTGACGCTCTAAGAAAACTATGGATTGTTCTATTTAGGCGCCTCCTTATCCTGTCCACGTAGAAGAGATTACTGGCAGGAGACCATACTAATCTTGGAATCATTTCCGAGAACGCCAAAATGGAAGAAGGAAACATCACCTTAAAAGAAACTAAGTCTCTTTTTATTTCGCATAAAAGGTCCCAAGTCCTAACTTTACCTAAGTCGTTCGCCCCTGCGTGAATCACTAAAACCTGAGGAAAAGGTCAAATACTGGACAAATAAATCAAATGTTCCCTTAGGCCCCTCCATCTCAAACCCCGTACCCCTGACCGAAAGACTAAATAAGACTTAGCGTCCAGACCTAAAGTGGTGGAGTAGTTCCTGTTTCTGGCATGTTGAGCAGCCCAGAAAACAAAGGAATGACCCACTATCCAGATAACTTTTCTGGAAATATCTGAAAGAGAAAATCATACAATTAGTAGATCAGGGCGTACATAAAATCTATATCTATTACTCTCCCAGCGACCAACTCTTTTTAACATTTCCGAAGAGAAACCCAATGCATCGGCCATAGTGGCTGCTCCAATCCGAAAGGAATGTGATGAAAAGCAAAAACCTGACAGATTTAAGCGTTTCAAAGCGGAAGCCAGTACGGACGAGAATTGATATCTGGTAAGGGAAGACAGGTCTTGGTGAACAAAGAAGGAATCCCCAGAGGGAGGTCTGACCGCCAAATACCTCGAAACATGCCGTACAGGACAGATCACATGACTCGAGGATCTAGCTAGAGAGAACCATTGGCTGAGACTTAGACCTAGCCAGAAAAATGTGAAGAAAATCATTGTCTATGCGAACGTGGTGAAAAAGCAGAAAGGCCAAAGATCTTTTATTGGCCGCTGTGAATTCACCCAGCCTCATAGCACCAAAGAAAGCCAACGCAAAGGATGCCCGGAAAAGGAGAAGCTCAAATTTTGAAAAACAGACTTCCTCTATAACCCTTAATAAATCAATCAGCAAAGGGATTGAAATGGGACGCCGGGTATCCAAAGACGGACTGGACCTCCGAAGGCCTTTTAAAACTTGACTGACCTGAAAGAATGAGGTTAAAGCCGGTAAACCTGCAAACTTCAGAAAGAAAGATACTCCAGCTAGAATCCGGCTTATGGAAGCAGGACTTAAATTTGATTGAATCAGAGCGGACAAAAAGGACAAAGAGGTGTATGATGTCACAACTAAAGAATCCAAACCTGAATCATGACAAAAAGAGCACCATCTGTACCAGGAAAGAAGATAATCCGACCAAGTCTTCTCCGAAACCGAGTTCTTGAGATACGGAAGTATCAGCTCCGGATTAAGCCCCAGAGGAAATCTGGGCAAGGAGTTCCATGCAGGTCTGCCTCCGGCGCCAAGTCCCGAAATCTTTCGAACTGTAGACGAGACAAAGCGTCGGCGATGTTATTCTTTATGCCTGCTATATGTGCAGCTTTTAACCAAATATTATAACGCAAACAATGCAATACTAAAAAACGTAATAGATTAATCACTGGTTCCGACTTTGAGGACAAGGAATTAACCGCAAAGAAAACACCTTTGTTGTCAGTGTAAACCAAAACTCTACGATTCTCAAAGGTCTCTTTCCAAATTACCACGGAAACCACAACAGGAAATAATTCCAAAAGCACAAGGTTATGGAGAATATCCTGGTGAAGCCACTCCTGATGCCACCGCTCTGCGCACCAGTGGCCATCGAGAAATGCCCCAAAACCAACAGATCCAGCTGCATCTGTGAAGAAATTCAGCTGAACACTAGAGACAAACTCCTTTTGCCAAATGGTCGTACCATTGAAATTACACAAGAAGGCATCCCAAACCTTCAGATCTTCTTTAATGGTTTTGGAGATGTAAACGTGGGAGTACGGGTTCTTAAGACCTTTGGTAGATAAAGAAAACCTGCGGGAAAATACCCTGGCCATCGGAATTACCCTGGCTGCGAAGGCAAATAGCCCTAACAGCGACTGAGCCTCTTTGAGAAAAACTTTACGTTTAGATAGAAAGACAGAGATCATAGATCTCATCCTTTCTAACTTTTGCAGAGGAAGCCTAAATTCCATAGCAGAGGAATGAATGACAATCCCCAGAAACTCAATAGACATAGTTGGAAGAACTGTCTTCTCTACAGCCAGAGGAACCCCGAAATCATCACAAATGGAGAAGAATGTTTGCAGGTAATTTAGGCATGAAGGAGAACCCGGAGGGCCAACAAATAAAAAATTGTCTAAATAATGTAAAAAACCGCCTTCAGGACACCTCTGAGTCAATACCCAGTGCAAAAAGGTAGAAAATGGTTCAAAATAAAAACACGATAAGGAGAAACCCATCGGCATACATTTGTCAAAGAAAAATTGATCTTGAAAATGAAAACCTAATGAATTAAAACCTTGAGGATGAACCGGGAGCAATCAAAAAGCAGACTTGATGTCTGCTTTTGATAATAAGCACCCCGGCCGTGTTGTTGCAAAATAACCAAAGCATTATCGAAAGAAGAGTAGCAGACTGGAGCCTCCACCTCCGACACTTCATCGTTCAAAGAAAAATTTACAGGATAAGAGAGGTGATGAATTAAGCGATAACAACCCGCCTCTCTCTTGGGGACTATTCCCAAGGGAGAAAGCCTGAAGTTGGAAAATGGAGGGGATGAGAAAGGGCCCGCTACTCTACCTTCCACCAATTCCTTGGAAATTTTTTCCTGCACCACTGCATAATTCAAGGCAACTGATTACAAATTGTTGACCATAGAACAGCCAGGACCTTTGAAAGTGGGTACCAAAAAACCATCCCGAAAGCCTTCAATGAGCAGTGTTGCCATCTTGCGATCGGGGTATCGCTCTAACCACGGGAGCATGTTTGGTAAGCTCACTGGTGTCCGAGCTTTTTGGCCCAGCATCCCTGGCATGTGATTGAAAAGAGGTTGCAGAAGACTTGCGAAAACATCTGTTAGCTGCATGGCTACCATAACAATTAGAACATTCGTGCCGTTAACGGCAATTAGTAAGGAATTTACACTGCCCTTCATTAAAGGCGAAACAAAAACCTTTGCGAAAAGGGGACTGCTGATTGGACACTAACCTAGGAGCGAACTGAGGCTTTGGAGGTAGCATTAAATTCAACCACAATCCGACGTCCTTAGACCCCAAGTTTAGAGAGGGATGAGCCGCCAATTTCTGACGAAAATTTTCATCATAAGAATACCAAGCCGAACCGCCAAAGTGGCGGAAGGCTTCAGCAATAATATCCACATGTTGAAATAAACCCGAGGACTTGCCTGGAAAGCATTCCCCCAAAACCGCAGCAAAATTACAAAAGGCCTGAAGCCAGTTTTGGAAAGTTTTGGGAATCGCTCTTCTTCTATCCTCCTCAGATCTATCACCTGAGAGCTTATCACTTTTAGCCAGAAATTATTTTGAAGCTGGCAACAATGATAATAGGTCAATGAAGTCACCTCTCCAAATTTTTTCTTTCACTGACTTTGACAAGTGAAAGCCCAGAGGTGATAATATACACGGTAGGGGTTCTTTAAATGAGGATTCACCAACCAAAGTAGCAGAAGGTCTTAGAGGCAAGGCAGGGTTAACAAACTGTGAAGGGTTAAAGCTCCTAATATTCGGCAATAAGGTAGCATCATTATTCATAGATTGCTGCGCATTCAAACCATGCCATACAGAACCAGCGTCAGCATAACCTTCATCCATAGCACCATATAAATGTGCACCTTCATATAAATCTTTAGAATCAGTCATATAACTGCAGCCTGCACCAGATACCTGTGCCCTCTTATTCTCATTAACCTTCATACTAGGATGAAAATTTTCGTTTTCACTGGGGACTTTGCCCATTAATGTACCAACCTCCTCCAATGATTCAGCACCAGAGACCTGTGCTCCCTGACCCAACAAAGCACCATATGAATGTGACCCTTTCATCTTAAACATGTTAGATAGTGAGATAAAAAGCGCTGACATGTCAGCCATAGATACAGAACACTTCTCACCATCTTCTGGATGTTCACAGTTTGTGACCACTTGAGGCACCGGAGTAGCGTCTTCTTTCCTCACAGACTGCAGGCTCCCACCGGCTCTCTCCCTGTCAGGTACCTGAGGAGAAGCAGAAATCTTCCGTTTCTTGGCTCTGCCTGGCTGCTTGCGCGGACCGCTCTTCACTAGTACTGACTCTGGGGATGCGATAGCCGCCTCCACAGGCAGAGCTGAACCGTGACCTTCATCCAGGCAACGAAGCAGCCACTCCTCACCGCCCTGTCCCTCTGCCTTCTCTAACAAGCGGCGTAAGAGGGACTCGCGATCCACCAGAGAACTGCGCTGCATGCTGCTGCCGTTGAGGTCCGGTTCAAACGGTCTGAGGCGCCCCGCTCACTGGTCCCTTATATAACCTCTCTCCGCGCGGGCTTTTCGCTTACTGTAGCCGACCAATCCTCTTCCGATCCAGGTAACCAATCCCATGGCTGTTGCTGCCCAGGGAAACTGCTAATATATCCAACCTAGAAAATAAAGCACAATATCTGCGGTCCCCTTTGAACTCCCCCATGTTGGTCCAGCATATTGCTAGGACCTTTCATTTGAAAAAAAAAATAATGCATTTTTTTTCCCTGCAAATAGATGTGGAGTTGGCCTTTCACCTGATTTCCTTTTCCCTGTCCTGCAAGTCAGTGAGTTAAATATTCCATGTCTCTCTCAGCTTCCTCTGCTGCCAGCATATGTATGTCAGGCAGGAGGCAATTCTCTATGGGAATTTTTATGACATAGGCCAGAGATCAGATGGCAAGATGGAGGAAGTTCTCATAGCATGTGACTCTGCTGATCTGCAGGACTGCAGACATAGAGAGGAATCAAATTCACGACACTCACAGACACACACCTGTTTGAAATAGTGGAGAGAAGACATTTATTTGATGTTTTTCTTATATATATGGAGCTGGCAAAAGTCCTTGGATAGTGATAGCTGTAATCCCATGTCTAGGTACAGCAGCACGTGGAAGGACAGCTTTATGAGCTAGGCAGGGTCTACTAGATTGTACAGAGAAGGAGAAAGCAGAGTGATGATTTTATCTGTATGCTGAGTTTTATTATTATACAATGGTAAGCTAGAATGGCAACCCACAGAAGAAGTGAATGGAGGAATCCCCCCACCAGAACATTGTCTGCAACTTTTGATCAAGAAAAAATTACCAACATATCCCTTTAATAGAAATGGATGAAGCAATCGTCTTCTGTCGATGGAAGGGACGGCCACCCCACCAAATTGTGTGTGGCCTTTGGTCAGGGATGGCCACACACTGTTTTAAATTCAGCCAGTGCCTGCGGAAGTGTCAAGTGTTGATAAGTGCATGGCCAGCTTACAGTAAGTTCCAGACCAGACTTCAAATGTAGTGTAATTTGCAGAGAGATATAGGATAGCACAAGATTTGATTGTGTGGTCTGGCAGGAGTTTCTGGGTCACAAGAACAGAAAAATAAATCCTATAGAAATTCAGGACACCTTTGCACTGCTGGTAAAACGTGTATTACCGCCAATGCACAATAATGTGCAAACAGCAGAGGGGTGAATTGTGGTGTCATTCATTTTAATTTCATTTTAATTTGCACCCCAATGCTCTGTTACAGTGGCTGGTGATGCAGCCGTATTGCATTGTACAACAACACATACAGTCAGGTCCATTGGGACATCGACACAATTCTAATCTTTTTGGCTCTATACACCACCACAATGGATTTGAAATGAAAGGAACAAGATGTGCTTTAACTGCAGACTTTCAGCTTTAATTTGAGGGTATTTACATCCAAATCATGTGAACGTGTAGGAATTACAACAGTTTTTATATGTGCCTCCCACTTTTTAAGGGACCAAAAGTAATGGGACAATTGGCTGCTTAGCTGTTCCATGGCCTTGTGTGTGTTATTCCCTCATTATCCCATTTACAAGGAGCAGATAAAAGGTCTAGAGTTCATTTCAAGTGTGCTATTTGCATTTGGAATCTGTTGTTGTCAACTCTTAATATGAGATCCAAAGAGCTGTCACTATCAGTGAAGCAAGCCATCATTAGGCTGAAAAAACAAAACAAACCCATCAGAGAGATAGCAAAAACATTAGGTGTGGCCAAATAAACTGTTTGGAACATCCTTAAAAAGAAAGAACGCATCGGTGAGCTCAGCAACACCAAAAGACCCGGAATACCACGGAAAACAACTGTGGTGGATGACCGAAGAATTCTTTCCCTGGTGAAGAAAACACCCTTCACAACAGTTGGCTAGATCAAGAACACTCTCCAGGAGGTAGGTGTAGGTGTGTCAAAGTGAACAATCAAGAGAAGACTTCACCAGAGTGAATACAGAGGGTTCACCACAAGATGTAAACCATTGGTGAGCCTCAAAAACAGAAAGGCCAGATTAGATCTAAAAAAGCCTTCACAGTTCTGGAACAACATCCTATGGACAGATGAGACCAAGATCAACTTGTACCAGAGTGATGGGAAGAGAAGAGTATGGAGAAGGAAAGGAGCTGCTCATGATCCAAAGCATACCACCTCATCAGTGAAGCATGGTGGTGGTAGTGTCATGGCGTGGGCATGTATGGCTGCCAATGGAACTGGTTCTCTTGTATTTATTGATGATGTGACTGCTGACAAAAGCAGCAGGATGAATTCTGAAGTGTTTCGGGCAATATTATCTGCTCATATTCAGCCAAATGCTTCAGAACTCATTGGACGGCGCTTCACAGTGCAGATGGACAATGACCCGAAGCATACTGCGAAAGCAACCAAAGAGTTTTTTTAAGGGAAAGAAGTGGAATGTTATGCAATAGCCAAGTCAATCACCTGACCTGAATCCGATAGAGCATGCATTTCACTTGCTGAAGACAAAACTGAAGGGAAAATGCCCCAAGAACAAGCAGGAACTGAAGACAGTTGCAGTAGAGGCCTGGCAGAGCATCACCAGGGATGAAACCCAGCGTCTGGTGATGTCTATGTATTTCACACTTCAGGCTGTAATTAACTGCAAAGGATTGGCAACCAAGTATTAAAAAGTGAAGGTTTGATTTATGATTGTTAATCTGTCCCATTACTTTTGGTCCCTTAAAAAGTGGGAGGCACATATACAAACTGTTGTAATTCCTACACCTTTCCCCTGATTTTGATGTAAATACCCTCAAATTAAAGCTGAAAGTCTGCAGTTAAAGCACATCTTGTTTGTTTCATTTCAAATTCATTGTGGTGGTGTATAGAGCCAAAAAGATTAGAATTGTGTCGATGTCCCAATATTTATGGACCTGACTGTATGCTGTGGTTTGTGGTGCACTACCTTAAAAAAAGTGTTGCATCCAATGTGTCCTATTGCAGTGCATTTGCAATTATTCACCATTTTCCAGTGTTCTCCAGGGGCTGGATGTGGCCTTTTGCTTGCCTTTATTTGGCCCTTGGAAAACTTTTCCTCCCACTGACACCAACGATGGTGCACTATTTCTCCCACTGACACCAATAATGGGACACCAATCCTCCCCCTAATGCCAAAGATGCACTGTTTACTCCCACTAAGGCCAGGACAATTTCTAGCCCCACTGGCCACAGTCCAGCCCCCCTAAAATCTGAAGGACAGTAAACTGGCCCTTTGCTTAGAAAGTTTGGAGACCCCTGCTCTAGAACAGTATTACTAGCAGCACATTAAAGGTCTTTTCCTTTAATGACTCTCCTCCTGTGACTCTCCTTTCCCCTTCCCCAAATTTCCAATCGCACTGTGCACATCACATCATACAGAGTGAAACTCGCTAACAATCTAAGAACTGGTAGGTGGAGCAGTGCAATGATTGGCAGAGGAGGTTGCTGTGCCTCTTTAAGCTTTAGGGCTCATTCACACAGGTGGCTGTTGGACTGTAAAAAGTAGGCAGTTGAGCCGTAGTTTTAATGGCCACCTGTCGACCTACCTAAACGAGGGCATGCAGATGCTTAGGGATGTACACATGGCTGTGATTTGCAGCTGCTTCATGTCCCCATCTATATGAATAGTGCTGTGCAACGACCATGTTGGCATTTTGAGGTTTAAAGCAGGCAGTGAGGAGGTGACAAATCACTTTTCAGAGGGAAAGCATGTGGACGGGGACCAGCTGTATGGTACCCAACTCGAGGAAGCCGCACACTCAGAGTCCAGGGCACAAATGTGTTACTTGCAGGGCACAAATGTGAGCACTAGAAGTATTGTTCTACAAAACTGCAGCATCACTCACTAACTGATTCAGTGACAAGTTAAGTAACTCGTTCTGGAACCGGTAGGACAACCACTCATCATAGGCACAGTGTGGGTTCCAGCTGAACGCTAACACAGTCCTTAAGTCATAGGAGTGGTGAAACAGTATAGCTAGGCTGGTGTATACCAGAAGCTTGTAATCTAGTGCAGTTTTATAGCAGTATATCCTCAGGCACAGTGGGTCACAGCGCAGACTGAGTTGGTCTTACCAGGGCAGCAGTGGAGGACTGGCAGATAGCTGACAGGTGGTGACTCAAATAGGCCTGAAGCAAGTGGTGGCACTGGAGATTGGTGCTGATTACAGCACACAACGGTGTCCCCTAATGTGTCCCTCCCTAATGTGTCCCTCTGCGCACTGGAACATTTCCCTGACTCTAGTTCTCTGTCTGTGTCAGACAGGGTTTTTCTCCCTACACTAACCACTCACAAATACACACCAAATACAATGGGGCACTGCTACTTATTAGCACTAACCCTTATTAGCACTGCCTCAACCAAGATGGCCACAAAAGGTCACCGAGGAGTGTCAGCATCCAATCGGACTGCTGCTCCCCCCTTGTGAAACCTACAGAGGCTTCAGGGGAACATCATTCTCCTTAGGACTCCACTCCATTTCTGAGGCAGCAAGGCACCACCTGCTGGGTGGAGCAGGAACTACACCTGCCAACAAGCAGTATAGACACACATCTGAATGAGCCCTTAAGCTGGCCATAGATCAGTAGTTCAACAGGGACTGGCCGAGATTCCATCCATCTATGGGCAGGATGATTGTACCCAATTTGATCCATTGATCAACTCGGGTACAACCAGCATGTCAGATTTTTAGCATGAAATTATTGCCAGGGGCTATAGTTGCCAGCAGTAATCACTGTGTTCTCCTGGCAGCGACAAAACTCTGCGTGCCCCCCGCCGGGAGAGCACAATAGCTCCGCATGAGGGATTACCCCATCAACACAGTCAGGAATTGAGCGATTTCTTTTCTGCAACCTGTGGTTGCAGGAAAGAAAATCATGTAATCTATGGTCTGCCTTAGTGTACTGCTGTAGTTGCACGTGGGGGGAGGCTCTAGAAAGACCCTGCAATGCAGTGGAGCCACCCTATGGGCACAACTGTGGTTAGTAGGATCTTCTATTTTTTATTTAATTTTTTCTAAAAAGGAGGCTGCAAATAAAATAACAGCTTCTTCATTTTATTGACAAGGGTTTAAAGTGGTTTTAAAGCCAAAAGTTTTTTTTTTATCTTAAAGGGGTTGTAAAGGTTTGTTTTTTATTTTCTAAATAGGTTCCTTTAGAGCCCATTCACACAGGGGCGTCTTTGGATCCGACTCCAAATCGCCCCAGGTCGCCCCTAGTCGCCTCAGGTCGCGCTGGCTGAGGAAATCAATGTAAGTTAATGGAGCCGTCCTTATGCACACTACTGCAGTCGCTCCGACTTCAAAAAAGGTCCCTGTACTACTTCAATCCGACTTCTAGGCGGCCTGTACCCATTCATTTCAATGGGAGTCGCCTCTCACTGTCTTAATAGGAGCAACTCTCCAGGAAGAAAACATACATTTCTCCTGCAAAACTCTCCCTCCCCCCTCCTTCCCACAGAGCTGATTCTTGTTTGATTGGCCACTGGAATGTCTCCTGTCCTGCAGGCAACTTGGAGTTGCCTTGTAAATAGCTCCAGGTCGTGCTGTGATTCATACTCAGGTCGTGTCTGAGTTGCCTCATAAAATCGTGTTGGAAGTCGTGTAGCCCCTGTGTGAATGGGCTCTTAAGCTAGTGAATTGTTGGTTCACTTACCTTTTCCTTCGATTTCCCTTCTAAATTTTTTTTCTTTGTCTAAATTTCTCACTTCCTGTAAGCTTGCCCCCATCATCTGAGCCGTTCTGGCTGGGGGTTAGTCCGCGTGCTCGCCCCCTCCCTTGGGACTACATTCCTGCGGGGAGACACTGTGAATGTTCACAGCGTCTCCCCGCAGGGATGTAGTCCCAAGGGAGGGGGCGAGCACGCTGACTAACCCCCAGCCAGAACGGCTCAGATGATGTGGGCAAGCCTACTGAGGAGGAACAGGAAGTGTGAAATACAGACAAAGAAAAAAAAACATTTAGAAAGAAAATCTAAGGAAAAGGTAAGTGGACCAACAATGCACTAGCTTAAAGGAACCTATTTAGAAAATAAAAAACAAACCTTTACAACCCCTTTAATACATTCCCTGCACTAAGATCAAAAACATTTTACAACTTGCTGTCCTCCCCCACCTCCCTAACTACTTACCTGGGTCCTCAATCGATCCAGCGCTGTGCATGGCATCTCTTCTCTTCTTCTTCACACAGCATCTCGGTTCACAGCAGGAGCCACTGGCTCAATCAAATGCTGTTAATAGGAAGCGGGGCAGGGCCAAGCTGTGCTCTGTATGTCCATTAACACACACATCTCGGGGAGGGTGCATGCATGTATGCCCCCATAGCAAGTGGCTTGCTATAGGGGCACACGTAAAATAGGAGGAGCCAAGCTCACCAGCGAGGGACCCCAGAAGAAAAGTTCTGGGCCACTTTATTCAAAACCGTTGAGTATAACATGTTATAAAGGCAACAAAAAATGCAATAACACCTTTACGCACAGTAAAGATTCAATGTTCAGAAAACCAATCAACAGAAGTTGAGCATTAGGAAAAAGGAACAAGTGCGCTAATGTGAATTGCCTAATGTTTGAAATAGGTATTAACAAATCCACACATATAAAGAATAAATAAAGTTCAATGGTAGTAACAATGAATGCGTCCCATGAAGATGGATCTATCCAAAATAAGTCCCATCAAAACCAGAAATGAAAAGAAGCCGTGAAGAAGTGAACCACAACTGATTTGAAATTCGGTGCATGCACAACCGTGTCCACCACCAACAATGCAAGCTGCTTACCAGAGGTAAGAAACAATTAGGCACATCCGCAATCCAAGGGGGAGATCCAAAACAAGATCCAGGGAACTCCAGAGGAACCCAAACGTCATTTGATATGCAGTGAATGCATCAAAGTTTACCCAAGGAGAAAGAGGAGGCTCAATAGTGCATTACCCAATGTAAATTTATATGTGTGGATTTGTTAATACCTATTTCAAACATTAGGCAATTCACATTAGCGCACTTGTTCTTTTTTCTTTCTGTTTACCCTATATGTTATCACATATTACAGGTGCTGCTGTATGTTTACTTATGTTTATTGGTTAGCGCGGTTTATTGCTTTAGTTTTGCACCATCAGAAGTTGACCATTATTTGCATTTTACCAGGGGTTCACTGAAAACGTAGATCTTAAGCTATGGGATCTAGATGAAAAGTAGCAATGAAACAATATCCCATGCTAATATGTTGGGTAAAAGACATTCTGAGGAGAATGGAGTCTTAAAAAGAAACAGGAAAAGTTAAAGCTAAAGGCAAGAGATGCTTAACACAGAAGCAACACAACAATGTACAATGAGGACATGAATAATATCATTAGACTCCGGGTCATGAACTTGTGTGTGCACAGAGTGCAAAAACAGACACCACAGAGTTAAAAGCGGCTCAATAATGTGCAGTCTTTCAGGGTATAAATAACTCTTTCAGTTTTGTGCTTTGTCCATCAAGTTCTCTGGCAAAGCTAAGTGTACTGATAACCCTTCACTAACAGCGTCACCATGGGAATCTTAGTGCTTCATAGAAAAAGGCCTCTCTGAAATGTGCATAGAAACAATTGGCAAGAGAGGATATTCCAATTAAACAGAATGTTGTACCCACAAGTGTCTTCAAGAGGAACTTACCTCTATCTAATCCCCCTAAAAAATCCCTAACAGTTCTCCCTGTTTTAAAATAAAAAAAATATACTCAATAGATCATGAAAGCCACGGCATTTTTATTTGTAATCTGGTGCCTGCGCAGACCCACTCTGAGGTGATGCCAGGTGTATGGACCCTGGCAGAGATGTCCATGGCATTTGTGCACATATGCCAGATCCCCAAACATGCGCAGAGACGAACCAAGCAGCGCTTGTGTGTGTGTACACGACATCTCTCGAATGGCTCTTGGGATGGCTGTCACACACCTCAAGAGGCAGTTTGTGAGGTGTTGTGAACACTATTCCTCTTACTGATACGAGGCACTATTTCTCCCACTGACATCAACAACGAGACACTATTCATTCCACTGACACCTACAGTTGGTCATAATATCTCCCACTGACACCAACAATGGGGCACTATTCCTTCTACTGACACCAACAATCGGACACTATTGCTCCCATTGTTATAAACAATGGACACTATTCCCCTAACTGACACCAACAATGGGGCTCCATTCCTTCCACTGCCACCAACAATGGGGCACTATTGCTCCCATTGTTATAAACGATGGACACTATTCCTCTCCCTGACACCAACAATGAGACCCTATTCCTTTTACCAACACCAACAATGGGGCACTATTGCGCCCATTGCTATAGACGATGGACACTATTCCTCTCACTAACACCAATGTAGCGATACCCCCAGTTAAGAGGGCTGCCTGTATGATTTTGGGCCCTGTAGTGCACCGCTGTCAACCCCTGGCAATCGGCTCTAACCTCCCTTGGCACAGTTAGTAAGGGATGATAGGCTTGTGAGGCCTGTAACTCACAGCGGCACAATCCTACACTTCCTTTACCTATCTCTTCTGTAAAGTAAAGGACACAGACACCAATATACCTAACCCTTGTATGTTTACTTAGATTAGTGGGTAAGCAGTAAAACAGGAATGTACATGTCATGTGCAGAGCCCTGCAATAAACAGTGTTCAAATGAGCAGACAAGTATAATATGCTATGCAACTCTAACAGTCCCTTTTTCAGCTATTTCCCCTCATGGACAAAATGGCGCCCAGGAATGTCTACGCTACACACTCAGGCCTGACTGAACTAAGGAGAAGTTCTGTAGGGAAATCTTCGCTAGCAACGGTGGTGCACTTGAAGAATAGAATTTGTAATCCACCAATGTAACAGAGATACTGTGTCTGTCTATGAACAGGTGCTCTCTCACCCAACTGGACCAGTCCGCGTCCGTTTCTTCCGCTGCGGTGTCTAAGTACACTGATCCCTCGACATCCGGGTCTTCGGTCCTCCTGGCAAAGGTGCAGTATCAAAGGAGAGACATCCTTCAGGTTCCTCGTGCGAGCGGAAGGCTCTTTGGAGAAAAAGGCCCAGGCTTCTGGCCTAAAGTCACAGGAGCTCAAGCGGCAGTTCAACTTGCTGGGCGGGCGGTGTCCAAAGAGAAAGACTGAGCTCCGCCTCTCCCTTATAAAGTCCACCACAGCAGTCCTTGCACGGGGCAATGCACCCTGGGTGCCATAAAGTGTACTGGGTAATGTAGTCTCTGAGGGATTAAAGGGCAATACCCCGCTACACCAATAAGGGGGCCCTATTCCTTCTACTGACACCAACAATGGGGCAATATTGCTTTCATTGTTAGAAATGATGGACACTATTCCTCTTACTGACACCAACGATGGGGCTCTATTCCTTCCACTGACACCAACAATGGGGCACTATTGCTCCCATTGTTATAAATGATGGACACTATTCCTCTCACTGACACCAACAATGGGGCTCTCTTCCTTCCACTGACACCAACAATGGGGCACTATTTCCCCCGTTGGTATAAATGATGGACACTTTCCTCTCACTGACACAAACAATGGGACACTATTTTCCACTGACTCAATCAATAATGAGGCATATAGAAGCCCAATATATACTATATACTCTAAAGTCTATTATTTTCATCACCCACATGCACTGTATTTATTCTTGTTCTGTTATTCCTATCTCTGTTCAATGAGATCCCAATACAACTCCTCAACATAGAATCACTGGATTTATGTGTAAAAAGAATGAAACAAGGGAACGTTTAGTCTTTAATTCCATGTCACCTTTCCTTTTTTATTTTTTTTATTTATATTTACAAAGTTTTTTTTTTTACAAGAATCTAATATGTGCAATTTGGCAACACAATGGTTCATGTGTAAGGGTAATAAAAATGGTAGAAATAAGGCAGGAAAGCAAGCAGGCATCACATGATTGAAAGTACTGTATATGGAAAATAAACCAATAAGTGCTGTCTTTTATGTAAATGGACATTTGAATATACAGTACTGATCTGGGAAGATTGTTCTTGTTTTTCATAAAAATGAAAAATTGAATAAAATATTTGTACCAGAATATACACTAATGTAACTAATTTTACACACACACATATACAGTGGGTACGGAAAGTATTCTGACCCCCTTACATTTTTCACTCTTTGTTATATTGCAGCCATTTGCTAAAATCATTTAAGTTCTTTTTTTCCTCATTAATGTACACACAGCACCCCATATTGACAGAAAAACACAGAATTGTTGACATTTTTGCAGATTTATTAAAAAAGAAAATCTGAAATATCACATGGTCCTAAGTATTCAGACCCTTTGCTGTGACACTCATATATTTAACTCAGGTGCTGTTCCTTTCCTTCTGATTATCCTTGAGATTGTTCTACACCTTAATTTGAGTCCAGCTGTGTTTGATTATGCTGATTGAACTTGATTAGGAAAGCCACACACCTGTCTATATAAGACCTTACAGCTCACAGTGCATTTCAGAGCAAATGAGAATCATGAGGTCAAAGAAACTGCCTGAAGAGCTCAGAGACAGAATTGTGGCGAGGCACAGATCTGGCCAAGGTTACAAAAAAAATTCTGCTGCACTTAAGGTTCCTAAGAGCACAGTGGCCTCCATAATCCTTAAAAGGAAAACGTTTGGGACGACCAGAACCCTTCCTAGAGCTGGCCGTCCAGCCAAACTGAGCTATCGGGGGAGAAGAGCCTTGGTGAGAGAGGTAAAGAAGAACCCAAAGATCACTGTGGCTGAGCTCCAGAGATGCAGTCAGGAGATGGGAGAAAGTTGTAGGAAGTCAACCATCACTGCAGCCCTCCACCAGTCAGGGCTTTATGGCAGAGTGGCCCGACGGAAGCCCCTCCTCAGTGCAAGACACATGAAATCCCGCATGTAGTTTTCTAAAAAAACACCTGAAGGACTCCAAGATGGTGAGAAATAAGATTCTCTGGTCTGATTAGACCAAGATAGAACTTTTTGGCCTTAGATCTAAGCGGTATGTGTGGAGAAAACCAGGCACTGCTCATCACCTGTCCAATACAGTCCCAACAGTGAAGCATGGTGGTGGCAGCATCATACTGTGGGGGTGTTTTTCAGCTGCAGGGACAGGACGACTGGTTGTAATCGAGGGAAAGATGAATGTGGCCAAGTACAGGGATATCCTGGTCGAAAACCTTCTCCAGAGTGCTCAGGACCTCAGACTGGGCCGAAGGTTTACCTTCCAACAAGACAATGACCCTAAACACACAGCTAAAATAATGAAGGAGTGGCTTCACAACAACTCCGTGACTGTTCTTGAATGGCCCAGCCAGAGCCCTGACCTAAACCCAATTGAGTATCTTTGGAGAGACCTAAAAATGGCTGTCCACCAACGTTTACCATCCAACCTGACAGAACTGGAGAGGATCTGCAAGGAGGAATGGCAGAGGATCCCCAAATCCAGGTGTGAAAAACTTGTTGCATCTTTCCCAAAAAGACTCATGGCTGTATTAGATCAAAAGGGTGCTTCTACTAAATACTGAGCAAAGGGTCTGAATACTTAGGACCATGTGATATTTCAGTTTTTCTTTTTTAATAAATCTGCAAAAATGTCAACAATTCTGTGTTTTTCTGTCAATATGGGGTGCTGTGTGTACATTAATGAGGGAAAAAATTTAACTTAAATGATTTTAGCAAATGGCTGCAATATAACAAAGAGTGAAATATGTAAGGGGGTCTGAATACTTTCCGTACCCACTGTATATAAAAATAAAAATATATACATACAGTACATATAAGGTAGTTACGGCACAGAGAGCATTTATTATTACTCATTTAGGTTCAATAGTAATACAGCAATGTTTCAGCCATACCTGCCCTTTATCAAGCTTGATTAAAGGGGTTGTAAAGGTTTGTTTTTTATTTTCTAAATAGGTTCCTTTAAGCTAGTGCATTGTTGGTTCACTTACCTTTTCCTTCTATTTCCCTTCTAAATGTTTTTTTTCTTTGTCTGAATTTCTCACTTCCTCTTTCTCCTCACTAAACTTCACACCATCATCCGAGTGGTGTGGAGTCAGCTAGAACAGCTTACTGAACAGCTTCCTGAGGAGGAACAGGAAGTGAGAAATTCAGACAAAGAAAACAAAGAATAAAAACATTTAGAAGGGAAATATAAGGAAAAGGTAAGTGAACCAACAATGCTTAAAAGCTTAAAGGAACCTATTTAGAAAATAAAAAAGCGAACCTTTACAACCCCTTTAAGGGCTAGAGGTGATAGACACATTGCTGGGTTATCAATATTTGTATTACAGAACCTAAATGAGCAATAAATAATTTCTCTGTGCCGCAACCCTTCCTTTTCTGTTTATTTTCTTCTCGGGGACACACCAGGCATTGTGCATAGGCTACAGTGTTTTTTATAATGTAAGTGCTTTCAGTGAATTGTGCCCGACAGGTATTTCTATGATTACTCATCCATGGTAGGCTTAAATCTGAAAGCTCTACATTTAAAATTTACCATCTTCGCTCTGAACTTTGTTTTCCGTCTATTTTCAGGATCTATTGTTATTCTGATGGCTCTCAAAATGTTTTGAGTTGACTCAACGTGCACGGAAAAAGTGATTGTGTGTGCGTTTGCTGTCATTATCTGCTATTTTGTTGTTTGTGTTCTTTAATTAGACACAAGATGCTGTTTTCCTGTGGATGGAAAAAAAAGATCGCACATTCACTATAGCACTGCACTGGATGTGCCTTAGGAGAGTGCTATTTTTAGATCACCATTTCTATACAAGCTCTGCAATTTAATGTAAAGGAATATGAACATTCATGCTGTTTCTTATGGCCTTTTTATGTTGTGTATATCTGGGCAATTTAAACTAAAATTCTGCAATTAACTGATTGAACAATTTTTTTTATACGTTTCCAAGTATTCTTAGGCAACTAATAAAGTGTGATGTCTGTATATATACCAGCAAATTGCTGTGTATTATACCATGTACAATTGCTGTGCAGAAACTGGGTTGTCAATGTATCTTAGAGTAGAAGAGACCAGTGGCAGCTGCTGCTCAGTTTTCTTGGGAGGCCCGTGGTGCCCCCAGTCAGCCACCCCCTCCCTCCCCCCAGTGCTCTGCGCCCCAAACCCACCCTTTATGAAGCCAATTAGAGCCTCAGGCTCTAATCATGTGCTTCTACAAAAAAAAACATTGGAATCTATGCGTCTGGCGCCCCGCATGTAGATTAGGGGCCGGGCGCATGGATTGGGGGGGGCGCAGCTGGAAGAGATCCACTTAAGCTGTATTTCTACTTCTGCGATAAGGCACACTAAGGCATACACTATGCAATTTTATTTTCTTCAACTACAGTTTGGAAAGGTTCAACTACAGAAGGAAAGAAAATTACTAGATTCTCCCATCAACATAGTCAGCGCTGATAAGTGAATCCCTCCCACAACGCTTTTGAGTTCTGCCGGTGGGGGAGCGCAGAGAGCCTTCCACACCAGCAGAACGCAATGATCACTGCTGGTTGCTATAGGTATCGGCAGTGATCGCAGAAAAAACACCCGACAGGCTGTTTGTACTGAAGTGGATCAATGGATCCACTTCAGTACAACCAGCCTGCCCATAGATCAAAATTCATCCAGTTACTGCTGAACCTGACAGATTTTGATCCATCTATGGTCGGCTTAAATATTTGGTAGATATTTCCATTCACACAGCACGAGGTGTCATGGCTAACTGCAAGGTTTTTAGAGTATGTCCCAAGTCTGTCCTCATTAGGGTTGCCACCCCATCTCTTTAATCCAGGACACATATAAATTACACAGGTTCTGAGGCTCATATAATGCAGATAAGGTACCAAGTGAGTTTATTTACCATGTTAATTAGCCACAGAACCTGTGTAATTAATATGTGTACTGGATTAAAGGGATGAGGTGGCAACCCTAGTCCTCATTAGCATACAATGCAAGAAGCCCAGCCTCCACACATTTAACCCTTAGACCCCTTTCACACTTTCGCAGTAAAATGCTGCTCGTTTTAGCGCTGTTTAAGCTGCACTTTTCGGCCACTAGCGGATCGCTTTTAACCCCAAAGAAAGGGTTAAAAACTCCCGTGTTGCGGTTCCTCCGAAGTGCTGCCCATTCATTGCAATGGGCAGGGGCGTTTTGGGAGGGCTGTATAGAGCGCTCCCAACCCGCCCCAAAGATGCTGCTTGCAGGACTTTTCCAAATGTCCCGCAAGCGCACTGCCAGGATGTGAAAGCACCCATTGCAGAAATGGGAGGCAGTTTTCAGGCGCTTTATAGGCGCTATTTCTAGTGTTAAAACGCCTGAAAAATGCTTCAGTGGGAAAGGGGTCTTAGTTAGGACAGACAAGAGGGGGATTAACTAAAACTGTTGTACACAAAATCTGGCGCAGCTGTGCATAGTAACCAATCATCTCCTAACCTCAGCTTGTTCAATTAAGCTTTGACAAAAAACCACCATTCACATCGGGGCGATTTGAAATGCGATTTGACATGTCAATGACAACATCCGAATCGGTGCAACGCTGATTTTGCGGCACCGCACCGATTCCCAAAAGTAGTTGCTGCACTACTTTTGGCAACTTCAGGGGCAATTTTAATAGACATCTGTGCATGAACCTGCATAGATGTTCTTCAAATTGCCCCCGAACTCGCACTGAAATGCGGGGTTGAAATCATTTGAGTTCTTCAAACCAGCCTTCAGTGTCCACGAGGGCTAAAACCTGGAAGCTGATTGGTTTCTATGTACAACTGAACCAAATTCTGTGTGCACCAGTTATAGCCAATCTCCCTCATAGTGTTTAAATCTAGTTACAATTCATAAAAAAGATCTGCCCACACAATGCAGTCAGGGTTATTTATAGCAAACAGCTGCATCTGAAAAAAAAAAAAAAATAAGTACCGGTAAGCTGCCCTTTTTAATATACTTTTTATTTACCCCAATTTGGCTGCAAACGTGGAAATACACTTTAAAAGGGTAGGATATCGGTGTTACCTAAAAATAATCACTGCAATCAAATATCTGGCAAATTTTCTAACAAACTTTTGCATGTCCAGCACAGACTTCTACATCTTTATATGTCCTCTACACATCCCAGGGTCCAATCTTGGTAGAATAATAAGCTATGTGTAACAAAGTCCCGAGCCTTTTTAGACCTAATAGTTACCTCCAGAGTTAGGAAGAGCTGATATCCTTCAGTGTAGAGTGGGTTATAAGGCATGGTGGGTGTAATGCAAGATGAACAGGTGGGCGTCAGACACTTTTTGAATGCAAAGAGATTTATTGTCTCCTAAACAGAACTGTGGGAGAGAGGGTTAGGGCCAGGACACCCTTAGGTAGATGCAATGTTAATTGGCAGACTCTGAGACTTCTATAGGTAGTGTGAGGGGGTTAACTCAGTAGCGGGTGTGTGTGACCCCCTGGTTGGGCTCCCCACACAAAAACAGGGCCAGCAGACGGAGGTTGTGATTTTCAAAATCAAAAGGTGCGGTTTATTTCTCTATGTACAGTGACAAAAACACAGCAAAGCCAAAAAGAAACATAAACAAAATAAATCCTGGTCAGTTTGACCTCTGGCTAAACATGCAGGTTTCCTAAACTAACAACTGGGATCAGCCTGGTGCTGTCCTAGTCCCTAAGTCCCTGGTTTAGTAAAAGTCCAAACAAATAGCCACACAGGCTTTGCCTCACCGCACAGGGGTTCACTCTCCCTAGACAGTCCACACAGGTCTGGGTCCAGGCATGAGCAAACACCTAATGAATCTGGGAGTTTTTATAGAGGCCTTAAACGAACTGACAGGCTTCAGCTGGTCTCATCAACTCCCTGCCTGCACGACGCCCAGCCCTCTCCCTAGAGGTATGAGTCATCCATGAGCCTACTAGCCTCAGCTGGGCTTATACAACTCTCCACCCTAGTTGTATAAGTCAGCATAAAGCCTGAATCTGGGAGAAATATATCTACCCCCCTGGATGCAACCAGGTGACTTTACCTTCCTGCTGTCACATACCCCCCCCCTCTTGTTTTAACCTTGGGGTTGGAACACCAGCAATCAGGCATTCATGTACTCGAGACAAAGCATCCACATTCCCCATTTGAACGCCAGGGCGATGCTTTACTGTGAAGTTGAATTCCTGTAGGGCCAGGAACCACCTATTCACTCTTCTATTTGTCTCCTTGTTTTGAGCCATCCACTTTAACGGAGCGTGATCCGTAACCATGTCAAAGTGCCTACCTAGCAGATAGTACCGAAGGGAATCTAGAGCCCACTTCACCGCTAAACACTCCTTTTCAACCGTGGCGTAATTTACCTCATGGGACTTCAACTTCCTGCTGAGGTAAATGACTGGGTGCTCTTCCCCGTTCCAGACCTGGGACAATACTGCTCCTAACCCCACATCTGACGCATCACTTTGTACGACAAAGTCTTTAGAGAAGTCGGGTGAGTACAACACTGGCTGGCTACATAAGGCTTGTTTCAAGAATTGGAATGCTGCCTCAGCCTCGGGGGTCCATTTAATCATGACCGACCCTTTCCCTTTCGTCAGGTTGGTTAGGGGCACAGCCTTAGAAGCAAAGTGGGGAATGAAGCGCCGATAATAACCCGCGATTCCCAGAAAGGCCCGTACCTGCTTCTTGCTGTTGGGACGTGGCCAACTCTGGATGGCCTCGACTTTGTTGAGTTGGGGTTTTATCACTCCCCTGCCAATGGTGTACCCAAGATATTTGGCCTCCTCCTGCCCAATGGTACACTTCTTGGGGTTAGCCGTAAACCCCGCTTCCCGGATAGAGTCTAGGACTGCTTGCACTTTTGGCAGATGTGAGGCCCAATCTGTGCTATGGACAATTACGTCATCCAGGTAAGCCGCAGCATACTTCCAATGGGGCCTCAGTATCTGGTCCATTTTCCGCTGGAATGTGGCCGGCGCATTCTGTAACCCGAACGGCATTCTCTTATATTGGAACGCCCCGTCTGGGGTTACAAATGCGGTTTTCTCTTTGGCCGACTTGGCCAGGGGAATTTGCCAATACCCTTTTGTGAGGTCAAGAGTCGTCATGTATCGGGCTGTTCCCAGCCGGTCGATCAACTCATCTATACGTGGCATGGGGTAGGTGTCAAATTTTGTAACTTTGTTCAACTGACGAAAATCGTTACAAAATCGCCAGCTCCCATCCGGTTTAGGCACCAACACAATGGGACTAGACCAATCACTTTGGGACTCCTCTATCACCCCTAAGTTCAGCATTTTCTGTACTTCCTCCCGTATTGCCTCCCGTAGGGCCTCTGGGATCCGATAGGGTTTTAACTTCACCCTTTCACCGGGCGGGGTAATATTATCATGCTCTACCCCAGATGTTTGTCCCGGCAGCTCAGAGAACACCTCCTTGTTGCGAAGCACAAACTCCTTAACCTCCTGTTGTTGGGGTTGTGACAAGGTGGCTGCTATTCCAACCTCCGGAATCACGCAACCAGTTTGAGCTGGTGACCAAGTTTCTGCGACTAGGGACTCTCTATCCCTCCAGGCTTTCAACAGATTAACGTGATATATCTGTTCGGGCTTTCGCCTTCCTGGTTGTCTGACCTTGTAATTCACTTCGCTCACTTTTTCCATTATCTCGTAGGGGCCTTGCCATTTGGCAAGGAGTTTACTTTCAACCGTAGGGACAAGTACCAATATCCTATCCCCCGGGGAAAAGGTACGGGTCTTTGCTCCACGGTTGTACACTCTCTGCTGTGCCAACTGCGCTTGGGCCAAATGTTCCTTCACGATGGGCATTACCTGTGCAATTCGATCTTGCATCAGGGTGACATGCTCAATCACACTCCTGTGGGGAGAACTCTCACTTTCCCAAGTTTCCTTGGCAATATCCAACAGCCCTCTTGGGTGTCTCCCATACAGTAACTCAAAGGGGGAGAATCCCGTAGAGGATTGGGGCACCTCCCTAATAGCAAACATCAAATAAGGAAGTAGACAGTCCCAATCCTTTCCATCTCTATCCACCACTTTCTTCAACATTTGTTTTAGGGTTTTGTTGAATCTTTCAACCAGCCCATCGGTTTGGGGGTGATACACAGATGTACGCAATTGCGTCACTTTGAACAATTTACACAGCTCTTTCATAACCCGGGACATAAAGGGTGTACCTTGGTCCGTAAGCAGTTCTTTACAAATACCCACCCGGCTAAAAACAAGAGATAGCTCTTTGGCTATGGTTTTGGCCGAGGTATTTCTGAGAGGGATCGCTTCTGGATAACGGGTGGCATAGTCCATTATAACCAATATGTACTGGTGCCCCCTAGCGGACTTGATTATAGGACCTACCAAATCCATTGCGATTCTCTCAAACGGGACCTCAATGATGGGTAGAGGGACCAGCGGGCTACGGAAATGTGGCATCGGGGCCGACCTCTGACACACAGGGCAGGAGGAACAATAATTTTCTATGTCCTTCATCACCCCAGGCCAATAGAATCTCTGTAATACCCTCTCTCGGGTTTTCTCTGTCCCCAGATGACCTCCAAGAATGTGCCCATGGGCCAACTCCAACACCAACTTCCTGTAAGGTTTGGGCACCACAAGCTGCTCAACGGTTTCTTCTGCCCTTTTTGCCACCCGATACAGTAGGTCCTTCTCTACGCTGAAGTATGGGTAAGTGCAGGTATTATCTGGGTTCACTAACTCGCCATCTATTTCCACTACGTTTTCCCGTGCCTTTATTAGGGCGGGGTCTTTTAACTGTTCTGTGGCAAAATTTTCCCTGTGAACCTCCAGATCAGAAAACTCCACAGACGGTAGGTTTTCGTCTGAGGAGGTGGGCTCCTCTCCAGTTTCTTGAGTCTCCCGAATGGCAGTGCATGCGACTGTCGCACACAGCGACTGACGTCTGTCCGTCAGAAAGTCACATTGCATGGGTTCCTCCACAACCGGGCAATTTGCTGCAATATGTCCCGCTTGCCGGCAGCGGTAGCAAACAATCCTTTTGGCTGCCTCTTGAGCCCCTGACTTCCCAGGCTGTTCTCGCCAAACTTTGGGTAGAGCTCCCACCCTCTCACTCTCTCCACCCTCACCCCTTGGAATCCTCTTATCCGCCCCTGGGGATGGTCTGGTCTTAGGGTGGAAAGTCCGAGAGTCTCTGGAAGAGGCCGTCAGGTTCTCTGTAGCCAAGTATTTCTCTACACGATCCACAAGACCACCGGCCGTCTCTGGGTCTCCATGGCTTACCCACTTTTGGATGGCAGTAGGAAGAGCTCTCAAAAACCGATCCATTACAACACGTTCCACAATCTCTGGTGCGGACAAAGTCTCTGGCTGTAGCCACTTCCTGCTCAGGTGAATGAGATCATACATTTGAGACCTGGGGGGTTTTCCAAGCTGGAAAGTCCAGTTATGCACACGCTGAGCCCGGACAGCCAGGGTGACACCCAGCCTTGCCAATATTTCAGCTTTTAGCATCACATAGTCTTTTGCTTGGTCAGGCTCTAGGTCATAGTAAGCCTTCTGCGATTCACCAGTTAACAGAGGAGCCACCAGTCCAGCCCACTGCTCCTCAGGCCACTTTTCTCTTTCAGCAGTCCTTTCAAATGTGGTCAAAAATACCTCTGGATCATCCTCTCCAGTCATTTTTGTCAATAAACGACTCACCCCAAAGGACGCGGTATTAGTGGGACGGCTTTCCTCACTGGTCTGCGGACGTTGCTGCATTACTGCTTCCAACTGTGAGGGGGTTAACTCAGTAGCGGGTGTGTGTGACCCCCTGGTTGGGCTCCCCACACAAAAACAGGGCCAGCAGACGGAGGTTGTGATTTTCAAAATCAAAAGGTGCGGTTTATTTCTCTATGTACAGTGACAAAAACACAGCAAAGCCAAAAAGAAACATAAACAAAATAAATCCTGGTCAGTTTGACCTCTGACTAAACATGCAGGTTTCCTAAACTAACAACTGGGATCAGCCTGGTGCTGTCCTAGTCCCTAAGTCCCTGGTTTAGTAAAAGTCCAAACAAATAGCCACACAGGCTTTGCCTCACCGCACAGGGGTTCACTCTCCCTAGACAGTCCACACAGGTCTGGGTCCAGGCATGAGCAAACACCTAATGAATCTGGGAGTTTTTATAGAGGCCTTAAACGAACTGACAGGCTTCAGCTGGTCTCATCAACTCCCTGCCTGCACGACGCCCAGCCCTCTCCCTAGAGGTATGAGTCATCCATGAGCCTACTAGCCTCAGCTGGGCTTATACAACTCTCCACCCTAGTTGTATAAGTCAGCATAAAGCCTGAATCTGGGAGAAATATATCTACCCCCCTGGATGCAACCAGGTGACTTTACCTTCCTGCTGTCACAGTAGTCAGCTTTACAGGTGAAGGCCTCCAGTCGGACACCACTTCTGTATAGGTAGGACTGCTGTGTCCTATGGCAACAATCTTGTAGCTGTTACTAACGGTAAAGCCCTGTACACACGATCGGATTTCCTATGGATTCTAATCCGATGGATTTTTCCATCAGAAATCCAATGAAGCTGACTTCCATCAGTCTTTCCTACTCACCATCAGTCAACAATCCGACCATCCCAAACGCTGTGTCGTAAAACACTCCAACAAGCCGAGAAAAATTAAGTTCAATGCTTCTGAGCATGCGTCAACTTGATTCTGAGCATGCGTGGGTTTTTTGTCCGATGGAGTTCCACACAGACGATCGGAATTTGCTATAGTTTTTTTTCCCATCGGATAAATTTAAAACATGTTCTATTTTTTCTCACCGATGGAAAAAAGACTGATGGGGCCCATACACAATCGGTTTGTCCGATGAGAAAAGTCCATCGGACTGTTTTCATCGGTAAAACCGATCGTGTGTACACGGCATAAAGGTATTCAACTATCTGCAACACAAACAGTTCTCTTTACCCCACACTCACTCACTGTGGTTCTTCACTCAATGAGCTCTAGTCTCTCTCACTAGACTTCAGATCCACTAGCCACTGGATCCCCTGAACTCTTTCACTGTAGCATTCAGTATCTTCCTCAAGCATCGTCTCCGCCTCACTGCTGGATCCCTGGCTTGGCACTCACAGATACTCTTCAAGCCTCACCCCTGCTGACACGTTAGGTCCCTGGCTTGGCACTCCACAAATGTTCACCTCGGCTGTCCCGCTGGGTCCCTGACTTGGCACTTGCTGAAGTTTTTCCACTTCTTCACCGTCCCTGGCTGGTGAGAAGACTACTCTGGTACTGGCTCCAGCTTACTCACATTAGTCTCTGGTAACAAGGTGGATGGTCCCTTAGCAACGACTGCTTTCCCTCTACTTCCGACCACAACGGGTTCCCTGGCCGGCTTAACCGTTACTTCTGGTTGGACTTCAAGCCCGCAGTCCCAACCCTACGCTGCTTTCCTGCTTCTGGATAGGCCCTCAGACAGCCTAGCAGCCAGATGTCCCCGGGATAGGCGTTAGCCGGGTTTCTGGCCTAGCAGCCCAGGTCAATGCAACACATGTCCACCCAGACAGCCGTCCAGGTGGCACAGAACCCAGATCACCTGACTCCACCCAAATAAATAGGTTCTCCCAGCAGGCCAAGGGACCCTAGAAGATCCCTGCCCATTGGCTGAGACACCCCATTCATTCCTAATCTGTGATTGCAATGCCCTTGTCTTATCTAATGTCACCAGATACTCAGCCACCTAGCGACAGAAGAGAGAAGTGAAGCAATTACCGAATTAGAGCAAAATCAATTGACCTCCTGACAATGGGCCAAGGCAACTATCACTTGGCAAATAAATTTAATAGCAACCCTGCCTAAACATCAGAGTGCTACATATGGAATGAATAATTCCTCTTGGGCTTTTAGAATCCCAATTTGGTGTTGTTAAAAAAAAAAAAAACTGTCACAGATACTCTTTAATATAGCATATATTAGCAGGATAGAGCTATGATCGTCATCATTTCTGTCTGTAGGCTTAACCCATCGGATAGTACCAGGAAAATCGGGTATTCAATAATCAATAGGATAATGGCATTCATAAATGAGAAAACAAGCATAGTTAGTATGCTTTAAGATAGTAACTTAAAGATTTCTGGCAGGATCAATAGGTATACTTTTTCCATTTATCAAACGAATATAAGAAAGCACTTTCAACTGTATATTTAACAGGCCAAAAGGGAGCAAATAAGAGCTAAGGTTTACACTTTAAAGTACTGTTAAAAGTTTTGACATAACAGTTTAAACTGTTATACCATGTGATGCACAGGCCTCATAATGTTAAACTTTTTTTACTTTCCCTAACTGTGTCAAATCCTCCTTCGTTTGTGTCTCACATGCTCCCCTCGCAGACACTACAGCTCATAGTGGTTGAGTTTCAGCAACATAGACACTGCTGCTAATCCAGACAGCAGTGGGCAAGACTAGGTGTTGCCAAGTTCTGAATGATAATGCCCCAGCAATATTTTTTTTCATCCAACTCTAGTACAAGCAGGCAAAGCTGCATAGTATTGGCAATTCTACATTGAATTTCATGAGCAGTGCAGCATTGTTGTCACACCATCACAGAAAGCTGTGTTAGGTTGACTGGCAGGATCAACAGCTATTTGTGGGGCTTTGCATGTGGACTAAAAAAAAAAAAACTGTAAGTGGCAGATGCACTTACAATAAAGTGCTGCAGCACACTTATATATATATATGTAGCACATGGACCCTTTTGCCTACCTTTGGCTCACTTGCAGGAAAAAGGCACACCGTACTATATGCCCGTACCCTCCTGGTTGTGGAGATTGAGCAGTGTCATGTATTTGGGTCCCACAGCTGGTTCCTCCATCAGCTGGTTCTCGTCTCCTAGGATATAGGGAATAGTCTCTGTTTCCCCCCCAAGTAATTCCAATGTCCACCACTTTAAACTCCAACGTTGAGTTTATTTTCTCAATGTTCAGCAGATAGGAAAGGGTGAATAAGAGACAGGACAGCAAGGTTTTGGGAGGTTAGTCCAGGCACAAATGGATATCACAATCACTACTCTATCCCAGAGTAGGTTTAGCTCACCCTGGCCCAGGTAGTCTCCTACAAAGTGGATCCTAGTAGCCGAAGTGATGCTCGGACGTTTGATCAGGTTCTTTTCCTAGATACGATCGGGAGACTCTCTGCCACAGAATCTATCAGACCCCGAACCTCTTAGCTTCTGGTACATAAGGACAGGTGCCAGCAGCAGCACATTACTAGGCCCTTGGTGGATAGATTAATCCCTCCAGAAAGTTACCGGGCCCCTTCCTTCACCGTGAACTCTCACCGGTCCGTCAGAAAGGTCCTCCCCTGGCCTCCTGTTCTTAGAAGCGGGCTCCCTCGCGAGGGACACCCTGGGACTCCTCTTCCCAGAAGTGGGCTCCAGCTAAAGGTGCTGGGCCCAATGTTGAAGATGCAGCCCCAGGACTAAAGGTGCCTGGGACTGATGCACATGTGGCCCCATGGCCTGGAGGGCCATGCGCCACGCACTTGGACTCCGACTCCTCTCCTCCTCCGATGACCCCTCTCAGGCGGCTGCCCCTTATGTATCCTCTCCCAGCATGCACAGCAGGCCAAACACGCCCACTGTACCGCTGCCGAGAGAGGACACCCCAAGGCACAGCACTAACACCAGTGGTTCAACCCTGACCAATTATGGCAGTGCCACCTACAGGCCACAGGGAACTGCACACCAGTATACCACCTGGAAATAAAATAGCGCAACCTATAAATTGAGAACGGTCTGAACCCAACTACTATCTCAGACCAGCCCCTAAATTTGGGTATATAGCACCCCTAAATGGGGTGGGCACTACATATATATTTTGTTTATATATATATATATATTTTTTATGAAGGCTATAGTTCTTTTTTTAAATAACCCCAGATTATGTATTTTTTCATCAAATGCTTAGTTTGAATTACCCAGGTTTGTGACAGATTACACTTGAAAGTAGATCTCCTCACAGGAACAAAAAAAAGAAAACAGAATATTTATCTGTCCAGCTTAGAGCAAGAGCTTTTTGGCTTAACTGCACTCGCTGACAGTGTACACGGGATTTCCTGCAATTATATAACAAACTGTAACACCAACTGTGCATTAGCATAATCCCTTAACTCCTCCGTTGCCAGCCTAATTCCAGAATATTTAATGCCTCTACAAGCCCAATTCTTTATAATAGGATTCCAATTTCATCCAAAAATGAAAACCATTAATTACTGATAAAATCAATAGCTTGCATGTATGAAAGGCCTTAAAAGAACTTTTGTTCTTAGCAACCAGTCAGATTTTCATTCTTCATTCAATCCTCGAAGAATGACTGTTTGAATCTGATTGTTGCTATGGACAAGTCAGTGTTCTCTGCTTCCTTCCAAACATGCTATTTATGGAAGAAAGCCAGATCTGAAAGAATTCCAATGTAACCTGCCTCTGAGCCTCACTCTCTGTATCTCAGTCCTTCCATTTAGCATGGGGGTTTTAGTATATGCAGTATACAGTATCTCACAAAAGTGAGTACACCCCTCACATTTTTGAAAATATTTTATTCTATCCTTTCATGTGACAACACTGAAGAAATGACACTTTGCTACAATGTAAAGTAGTGAGTGTACAGCTTGTATAACAGTGTAAATTTGCTGTCCCCTCAAAATAACTCAACACACAGCCATTAATGTCTAAACCGCTGGCAACAAAGTGAGTACACCCCTAAGTGAAAATGTATTTATTGGCGTATAACGCTCACTTTTTTACCCTGAAAATAGAGGGTAAACTGTGCCTGCGTGTTATACGCAGGGGGCTGTGGAAAGTTTTTTTCTTGAAACTTCCCTCTTAAAGTTAGGGTGCGTGTTATAGGCCTGTGCGTGTTATACACCGATAAATACGGTATATCTTTTCATGTGACAACACTGAAGACATGACACTTTGCTACAATGTAAAGTAATGAGTGTACGGCTTGTATAACAGTGTAAATTTGCTGTCCCCTCAAAATAACTCAACCCACAGCCATTAATGTCTAAACCGCTGGCAACAAAGTGAGTACACCCCTAAGTGAAAATGTCCAAATTGGTACCAATTAGCCATTTTCCCTCCCCAGTGTCATGTGACTCGTTAGTGTTACAGGCCGGGTTCACACTTGTGCGACACGACAGCCGTCCTACTTTGGATCCGACTTTGCCCTGTGACATGAAGCCGAAATATGTCCGACTTACAATGAACGGGGATCCGACTTGGATCCCCGCCAATACCAGGCAGTGTGTTTGGTATGAATCCTGAGCGGGAACTCCAGGCCAAATTTTAAATAAAAAACCTGCATGAGTTCCCCCTCCAGGGGCATACCAGGCCCTTGGGTCTGGTATGGATTTTAAGGGGAACCCCTACGCCGAAAAAACGGCGTGGGGGTTCCCCCAAAATCCAAACAAGACCCTTATCCGAGCACGCAACCTGGCAGGCCGCAGGGGAAGAGGGGGGGACGAGAGCGCCCCCCCTCCCTCCTGAACCGTACCAGGCCGCATGCCCTCAACATGGGGGTTTGGTGCTTTGGGGCAGGGGGGTGACCTGCGGCCCCCCCACCCCAAAGCACCCTGTCCCCTTGTTGATGAGGACAGGGCCTCTTCCCGACAACCTTGGCCGTTGGTTGTCGGGGTCTGCGGGCGGGGGACTTATCGGAATCCGGGAGCCCCCTTTAATAAGGGGGCTCCTAGATCCCGGCCCCCCACCCTATGTGAATGAGTATGGGGTACATCGTACCCCTACCCATTCACCTGGTGGAAAAAAATGTCAATAAAAAAACACACACAGGTTGTTAAAGTAATTTATTGCACAGCTCCGGGGTCTTCTTCCGACTCCGGGGGTCTCTTCCGTCTTCGGGGGTCTCCAGTGTCGTCTCCGCGCTCTCCGGTTCTTCCTTCCTTCTGCGGGCCTCCGCTATCTTCTTCCAGCTCTTTTGCTAGCGGGGCCCGGTCCTCTCCGTCGCCTTCTTCCCTTGCTCTCTGGTTCTTTCTTTCTTTCTTCTGCCGGCCCCTACACTATCTTCTTCCAGCTCTTTTGCTAGTGGAGGGGCTGGTCTTCTCCGTCTGCGTCTTCTTCCCTCTTCTCCTTCTCGATGTTGACACGTCGCTTCCTCCCGCTGTAATGCTTGGCTATTCGCTCATCAACGATTTATATAGGCTTCTCATGATGTCACAGTCACATGCTCCGGGTGGCCCCGGAGCATGTGACTGTGACGTCATGGGAGCATGTGACTGTGACGTCATGAGAAGCTTATATAAATCGTTGATGAGCGAATAGCGAAGCATTACAGCGGGAGGAAGCGACGAGTCAACATCGAAGAGGAGAAGAGGGAAGAAGACGCCGACGGCGACGGAGAAGACCGGCTCCTCCACTAGCAAAAGAGCTGGAAGAAGATAGTGGAGGGGCCGGCAGAAGGAAGAAAGAAAGAACCGGAGAGCGAGGGACGAAGGCGACGGAGAAGATCGGGCCCCGCTAGTAAAAGAGCTGGAAGAAGATAGCGGAGGCTCGGCAGAAGGAAGGAAGAACCGGAGAGCGCGGAGACGACACCGGAGACCCCCGAAGACGGAAGAGACCCCCGGAGTCGGAAGAAGACCCCCGGAGCTGTGCAATAAATTACTTTAACAACCTGTGTGTGTTTTTTTATTGAATTTTTTTTAACCAGGTGAATGGGTAGGGGTACGATGTACCCCATACTCATTCACATAGGGTGGGGGGCCGGGATCTGGGAGCCCCCTTATTAAAGGGGGCTCCCGGATCCCGATAAGTCCCCCGCCCGCAGACCCCGACAACCAACGGCCAGGGTTGTCGGGAAGAGGCCCTGTCCTCATCAACATGGGGGCAGGGTGCTTTGGGGTGGGGGGCCGCAGGTCGCCCCCCTGCCCCAAAGCACCAAACCCCCCATGTTGAGGGCATGCGGCCTGGTACGGTTCAGGAGGGAGGGGGGCCGCTCTCTCGGCCCCCCCTCTTCCCCTGCGGCCTGCCAGGTTGCGTGCTCGGATAAGGGTCTGGTTTGGATTTTGGGGGAACCCCCATGCCGTTTTTTCGGCGTAGGGGTTCCCCTTAAAATCCATACCAGACCCAAGGGCCTGGTATGCCCCTGGAGGGGGAACCCATGCTGGTTTTTTATTTAAAATTTGGCCTGGAGTTCCCCCTCAAGAGCAGCAGAGCACAAGTCGCATGCCAAAGTCGGATCATGCAAGACTGCGGTCCGACTTTGATCCGACTTCAATGAGAGTCAATGGGATGAAGTCGGATCAAAGTCGGATCAAAGTAGTACAGGGAGCATTTTCAAAGTTGGACCGACATGTGTCGGACCAGTTAAGACGGCTCCCATAGGGAAACATTGATTTTCACACGTCATGCGACATGAGCTCCCAATGTCGGAGCGTTTGTCGCCCCAGTGTGAACCCAGCCACAATGTCTCAGCTATGAATGGAGAGCAGGTGTGTTAAATTTGGTGTTATCGCTCTCACTCTCTTATAATGGTCACTGGATGTTCAACATGGCACCTCATGGCAAAGAACTCTGAGGATCTGTAAAAAATTATTGTTGCTCTACATAAACATGGCCTAGGCTATGAGAAGATTGCCAAGACCCTGCAACTGAGCTGCAGCATGGTGGCCAAGACCATACAGCGGTTTAACAGCACAGGTTCCACTCAGAACAGGCCTGGCCATGGTCGACCAAAAAAAGTTGAGTGCACATGCTCAGCATCATATCCAGAGGTTGTCTTTGGGAAATAGACGTATGAGTGCTGCCAGCATTGCTGCAGAGGTTGAAGGGGTGGGGGGTCAGCCTGTCACTGATCAGACCATACGCCGCACACTGCATCAAATTGGTCTGTATGGTTGTCATCCCTGAGGGAAGCCTCTTCTAAAGATGATGCACAAGAAAGCCCGCAAACAATTTGCTGAAGACAAGCAGACTAAGGACATGGATTACTGGAACCATGTCCTGTGGTCTGATGAGACAAGATAAACGTAATTGGTTCACATGGTGTCAAGCGTGTGTGGTGGCAACCAGGTGAGGAGTACAAAGACAAGTGTGTCTTGTCTACAGTCAAGTATGGTGGTGGGAGTGTCATGGTCTGGGGCTTAGTGCTGCCGCAATTGGGGAGCTACAGTTTATTGAGGGAACCATGAATGCCGACATACTGAAGCAGAGCATGATGCCCTCCCTTCGGAGACTGGGCCGCAGGGCAGTATTTCAACATGATTACGACCCCAAACACACCTTCAGAATGACCACTGCCTTGCTAAAGAAGCTGAGGGTAAAGGTGATGGACTGGCCAAGCATGTCCCTAGGCCTAAACCCTATTGAGCATCTGTGGGGCATCCTCAAATGGAAGGTGGAGGAGCACAAGGTCTCTAACATCCACCAGCTCCGTGATGTCATCATGGAGAAGTGGAAGAGGACTCCAGTGGCAACCTGTGAAGCTCTGGTGAACTCCATGCCCAAGAGGGTTAAGGCAGTGCAGGAAAATAATATTGGCCACACAAAATATTGACACTTTGGGCCCAATTTGGACATTTTCACTTAGGGGTGTACTCACTTTTGTTGCCAGCGGTTTAGACATTAATGGCTGTGTGTTGAGTTATTTTGAGGGGACAGCAAATTTACACTGTTATACAAGCTGTACACTCATTACTTTACATTGTAGCAAAGTGTCATGTCTTCAGTGTTGTCACATGAAAAGATATACCGTATTTATCGGTGTATAACACGCACAGGCGTATAACACGCACCCTAACTTTAAGAGGGAAGTTTCAAGAAAAAAACTTTCCACAGCCCCCTGCGTATAACACGCAGGCACAGTTTACCCTCTATTTTCAGGGTAAAAAAGTGAGCGTTATACGCCAATAAATACAGTAATTACAATTTTTACAAAAATGTGAGGGGTGTACTCACTTTTGTGAGATACTGTATATGAATGATGTTCTAGGTATTACACTATTCACGAGAGTGGAATTAAAGATCCCCTAAGCACGCCAATGGCTTTTTTTTTGTATTTACGGCACTGATGACAAGACAGTTTAATGCTTACAAGTCTAAGAACAAGGAGATGTGCTGTCTGATGAATTATATTAACTCTTTCCATACTATATAAAAGATATTTACTGTGAAAAATGCAGCACGCAATGGCTAAAATAGAAATACAATTTAAATAAAAACAAGTATATAATAATATGTGCATATTATTATAAGTACAGTTAATGCTAGAAGAAATAAAGATTCCGAAGGATATTTTATATTTAGGACTATCAAGCATGCAATGCAAAATATGGGGGTTGATATTTTTTTAACAGCAAAGCACATTCCAGAGAAGATTGTGGTCCCAGTTTGTACTTTTACATAAGCGGGATGGATCTAGAAAAACACAAACCAAAGTGGAATTACCTGAATAACAAATCTGTCACAGGGAGACATAACTTGTAGAAATGTACACTGAATGTGCCTAAAATGAGGCGTACTGAGGGGCAAATTCATTTGTTCATATCAGCCGTAAACATTTAACTGCTTTTGTGTAAAACATTTTAATTGTCGGTCTTCCTGCAGGTCCAGAATATGAGCTGAAGAAAGTCTTCCAAGTCTGCAATACTCATGTCAGATAGAGGCCTCAGGCATATTCCATGACGTGTATTACACGACAGCTGTAAGACATGTAGCTGGGCTATGTACTGAGCGTTCACCGAAAAAGGATCAGCAGGCGGACACTGGGCGAGGAAGATATTATGTGAAAAGACCTTCCTTTATGAATAGCTGATTAAATTGTATCATAAAAGATAACTATGAAAAGAACACTGCAACATACTTTTATAATAATAGTAATAATAATAATATCATTTAAAACCTAAGTTTAGTCAAAAAAATTAATAAAAAATCTGCACATGGAAATATACTTATGTAGCACCCTCCTAGGTAGGCGCTAGGATAGTTAGATAGCTGTAAGGTGTTTTTGATAGGCATCTTTAGTTAGTGTGGCTGTAATTGTGTGGCAGGCAAAAGCATATTCTGCTCACTGTAATCAGTGAAGCTACAATCTGCTAGTTAAGTCTGGTCAGTGTTCAGCTGCTGCCAGTCTGACCTATAGCTTCTTCTGTATCCAGGAGACTGAGGAAGTTTCTGGATAGTAGGTGTGAAGCTATGCAGATGGCAGCATGACTATGGATACAGCCCTGGCCTATCCCAGAGAGGCAGGATCTGAAGGTGGGCTGGTTGATTGTATTTGTTCTGTGAGCACACTGAGCTCTGGGTCTTGTCCCAGAGTGGAGGAGTCTAGCCTGAGGGGGGCACGCTGCCCTCTCAGGCACAAGCTGCCATGTGGAAGCCTCAGGTGGGTGACCTTGGGGAAGCAATACAGAGACCAGGGTGCGTTGAAGAAGCTGACTGAGGGGAGCTGTTCACCACAGATCTGTCTGGTATCACTGGAGGGCATCGCTTGGAGGATTGGAAGGAGGCATCCATCTGTCCTTGGGCCTTTTGAGTACAGACATTGCTGGATCTTGGGTACCAGTGCTCTAGCTACCCCTCTAGTGTCTAGTATAGTCAGCTGTGGGTCTGTTAAAGGGGACAAATTCTGGTGGTTCTGAAGAGCTCTCTGCAGATACTGTCCACTAATGAGAAGGGAATTTGCTCTACAAGTTCTACTAATAATTTAAGCAAGAGAGGAAGATTAAGTCCTCAGTGTACATAGTTCTCATTCTTGTAGTATCCCACCAGTACCCTCATCCCTATCCAAGTTCTCCAAAAATAAAAACATTACCTAGACTAGTTTTTGGAGAAAGAGTGAATGAGTCTGTCTGTGGGGCTGAAGTTGAGAAGACCTGGACAAGTAATTCCTGTGGCTCCTACGGGAGTAGCGCTACACTTACTATTAATCTGATGTGTCCTTTGTGCTACTGGCTCTTATATTCTTTGAAATCATAATCCTTCTTTGCCACCCCAAATAGAATAGAGTGAGCAGTGACAGACACTCATCCAAAGTACCTTACTATGCCTGCCTTTCCGCCCCTCCTCCATTCATAAAAGCCAAACCTGACCTATGAATGGAGGATGAGTGGTGATTGAAGGTCTGTCCCCTCCATTCTTAGACCAGTTTCCTTCAGACCTTGTTCACACCACGTGCAGAGACATGAGTTTTTCTGCACCTGTTTCTGCAAGGGCACAAAGAAAACAACTGTTTTCTATGTATCCTGTTCACACTACAACACTGGTATCATGTTCTGATTGTTTCTCTGCAGCAGTCTGTAACCTGTATGCAGTTTTCTGTGCAGAAAAAAACTCACGTGACATCAACAATGTGGCACAAACAGGGCACATGGAGAACAATTGTTTTCTTTGTGCCCTTGCAGAATTTTTTTTTTCATATTTCTGCGTAGAAAAAAAATCACGTTACAGCAGTGTTATGGTGTGAACAGGGCACATAGAAAACATTGGATTTATTTGTGCCCTTGCAGAGACCTACATAATAAACACACACATCTCTGCCCATGGTGTGAACAAGCCTATGCAAATCTAATCTGTGCATTTTTCCATCAGTTTTTATGCACGTAAGGTGTGAACAAGGTCTCAAGACACAGACTGATAAGCTAATTTCTTTGTCTCTCCCCCTATCAGCATGTTCCTTGACTGCAGCTGATTGGCTCTTTGTGCTGCTTCTCCCTCCCTCAGTCTGTGAGCTCTGCTGTACAGTACTGAGACTGCAAGAAGCTGATACCAAGTCAAATTCAGGTACATTGAAGTACACTGTATACACTTAAAAATGCGTTTAAATATGTATTATTAAACACAGCTTTATTATTTTTTGCTATTATATTTCCTTATTTAGCATTAAGAACATTTTTATTTTGTGAATCTCTACTTACATAAGTGCATATTGCAACACATATTTAGACTAAACAAGTTAGCAAGGAGCCACATACAATCCCCAAGGCACTAATGGGAAGTTTTGAGCTAGATATACCTAAACTCTGGTGCCTCTGATACATACAATTATTACATTCCTGGTTATCTTGCTGAGTAAGCTATTCTTTGAAATGCATAATTCATACACGTGATGCTCAATCATTATCATAAATTGCAAGGAAATTCCCCATTTATCTGTTATATGGCTTGTAAAGCCAGTTTAAGCATGTTTACTAATGAGCAAGAAATACAAGATCATTCCATTTTTTTAAATGGTGAGATTGAAAGATAACTAAAAACACCTTGAAAAAATACAATAGGTTATGAAAACAACAAGTAATGGATCTCATAAGGGATTTCTATGTACACAACTTCAAGAATGTAAGTATGCATTTTGTTTTTCCTGTCAATGTTATTGCCTATCAGAAATTTAAAATTGGACTGAGACTTACATTGGTTCATTTGTAACATCTGCTTCTGACTCACAGCAAGGTATTGTTTCATTATGGTAAAGAGAACAATCAAAGATTAGTAGAGAGAGATTCCACAACAGGTATACCACAACCCACATGTTCTCTGAAATGCAAAACACAATCTTATTGCTAGTTATACGTTTTAAAAAAAGGAATAAAGAGCTCTAATATCCCTCAACATGATTAGTATTTGACAGATTTCTGACCTGTCACAAGATACATGAATGGTATAATTTTTCATAAAGCTGCATTCTTAAAGTGTTACTAAACCCACAACAGTAAAATCAGTCTGTAGATGCAGTAAGTCATGCTTGTTATACTCACTGTGGAACCTAAGAGGTTCATACTCTGCATTGTGTAAAAAGGCTGTTTTTTGATGCAGCAGCCCGGCCCTCACACCCGCTCCCATGATCCACACGGAATGAGGAGTAGGATAGCTGGAGGAAGCAGGGACAAGGAGAGAGGAGGAGAGGTATGTGGGGTCGACCAGCTGACCTGCACGGCGCGACCCATGTGACTTCCGTGTCAGTACACAGCACGCGGATTTCAAATGTTTTTTTTTTTGGAGCCGCTCAGAGATACCCTGTTATCCCATCTGTGTAAGGGCCTGGTCTGTGTGACCCCTGTGCCGGCATACAGCCTGCTGATCTTTGCCGCTTGTGGAGATGCTTGTGTATGCCTGCCATATTGCTTGGACACGGAGGGAGGCTGAAGGGGAGGACGCGGCTGAACCACGCTGTGACCCATACCATTGGACCGCGCTGTGACCCACACCATTGGAGCCTGCGGTAAGCCTGTTCACTGGAGGAGGTTGGGGAGACGGACACTGCCAAGCCCTGTGGGGATACATTCAGTTGGCGGAGCCTGCTGAGGGTTTACTCTGGGTTAATCAGTGGAGGGCTGGGGGGCAAGTTGCTGCAGAGATAAACGGAACAATATAACACCGCCCTTTAATTTATCAGGGCAGGTTGGGAAGCCCGGGGAACCCAGGTATACCAGTACGGGAGAGATCCTGACTGTGGTGGCGACCAGAGGGGAACGGGCAGTCTATATACCCACTGAAAATGCCAGGTACACTGTCAGTGTTGACAAGGAAGCGAGGGGAGGAAAATGCCCCCCAGGAGGGGTCCAACACTGGAGCACAGACATAGCCAGTGCGGGGGACAAATGCAAGCCAGGCGGCGGCGGCAGCCAAATTGGAAAAATATGCACATGCCTCGGCACACACAGCAGGTCATAAACCTACAAAAGGGCAAGGAGTGCAGCAACCGAACCCTCAGCGAAAGAGTCAGGCCCAGACATCAGCAACAGTGACACCAGCAACCGCGGCAAGTGATCAGGAGTCTAAGAAAAAGGCACCGAAAGAGGCGACAGAGACAACTACTGGACCAGCCGAGGAGGGTGAGCCATCTATGAAAGAGATTTTTTTTGCAATTAATAACTGTAAGTCTTCACTATCTGAAATATTTGCCCAACTAAAGGGCATAAAAGAGGTGTCAGTGCTAAAACATGATGTACAAGGGATTGGTATGCGGACTTCTGCTTTAGAGGGGAGACTTAGTCAGGTCGAAGATGATGTTAACCCAATGATAAATGAGATGAAAGTAATGAGAGAAAAATTGAATATGTGTATCAATAAAATTGACGATATGGAAAATAGATTACGCAGGAAAAATATAAGGGTACTAGGTCTCCCCGAGAAAAGTGAATGTTAACCACCCCACTGAATACATGGAAGATTGGCTTAAAGGAGTGTTTAGCAAGGACTGTCTATCAAAGTTTTTTGCAATTGAGCGTGCTCCCAGAGTCCCCTTTAGGGCTCCAGCCTCTGGAGGCCAACCAAGACCTGTCGTCATTAAACTCCTATATTTTAAGATAAAATCACTATTCTCCAAAAGGCAAGAGAGATGAAAGAAATACAATATAATGGCGCAAGAATTTAAATTTACCCAGACTTTTCCTCCGAATTACAGAGACAAAGGGCAAAATTCACCGAGTGTAAACTTAGACTGCAGCAAAATAGAATTAAATATGCAATGTTCTATCCGGCACACCTACAGATAACAGTAAAGGGGGTAAACATGTTTTTTAATACACCCGCTGAACTGACATCATGGATGAATACAAATGAAGGGAAGATGCAGCAAGGAGAAGAAGAATAACAATAAATATCAGAATAAGAGACACCCCCCTACCCCCTTTTTTTAGGGGGGGTGAAAGGGACTCTTTTTCTTTTTTTGGGAACATTTCTTCTTTTTGTCTCTCTTGTACATGAGAGTGGGGGTGGTGGGGGGTGGGAGGGGAGGAAGAGTTGATTAAAGTGTATTTTTTGTTGGAACAGGCACAAAGGGGGGAAATAATAATGTATCTCAAAATATATGGAAAGATTATGTAATAGGGAGAGATACACTAAATATGCTAAAGCACAAATCAACAGGAGGGAAGGGGGTAACTCTCACGTTAAAGGGTAGATATGGTCACTTTAGAAGCCTCCAACACGGGCCCCAAGTAGGGCAAGGAATGGGAGGGGGGGTGGAGGAGGGGTGGGAGGAGGAGGAAGGGGAGAAGGGGGAAGGGGGGGAAGGTGTGGGGGGGAAGATATGTTTAGACAGGGCACTAGATTGGGTGTATCCACTTGAACACGATTTCTTGAAGGGAAACAAAAAGATGGAAAAAAAAGCCTGTTTGATCCTGTATGCACAGATCTTCCTCTTCTTCCACTGACTCCAAAACAGGTCAGGAAAAGACAGAGTTACTGGAGTCAGGCTGCACATGCTCAGTTTGGTGTATATTGCTAGAGAGTTTTTTGTTTCTTGGGAGAGTGCATGTGATCAGCACAGGGCCAATCAGCACTGTCCATACAAAGGGTCAGGGGTCCTGGATCCTGATAGGACAGTCAGTGCAGTATGAAAACTGCTCCTAAAAGCTTTATATAGGAACTGATAGAAGTCACAAGACTGCTATATACTGCTGACGAGAAAATGAGAAAAGGTATTTATCAGTTTATATTTACTATAATAATTGAATTTGCATGTTCTGTTACATAGTTACATAGTTAGTCAGGTTGAAAAAAGACACAAGTCCACCCAGTTCAACCATAAAAAAATAATAAAAAAAATAAAAAATATCATACAATCCCATATACCCAATTCTATACCCACAGTTGATCCAGAGGAAGGCAAAAAACCCCAGCAGAGCCTGATCCAATTTGCTACAGCGGGGGGAAAAATTCCTTCCTGATCCCCCGAGAGGCAATCGGATTTACCCTGGATCAACTTTACCTATAAATGTTAGTACTCAGTTATGTTATGTACATTTAGGAAAGTATCCAGGCCTTTCTTAAAGAAATCTACTGAGCTGGCCAGAACCACCTCTGGAGGGAGTCAGTTCCACATTTTAACAGCTCTTACTGTGAAGAAACCTTTCCGTATTTGGAGATTAAATCTTTTTTCCTCTAGACGTAAAGAGTGCCCCCTTGTCTTTTGTGTTGACCGTAAAGTGAATATCTCAACACCAAGTTTACTATATGGACCCCCTATATATTTGTACATGTTAATCATATCCCCCCTTATTCTCCTCTTCTCAAGAGTGAATAAATTCAGTTCTTCCAATCTTTCCTCATAGCTGAGCTCCTCCGTGCCTCTTATCAGTTTGGTTGCCCTTCTCTGCACTTTCTCCAGTTCCCCGATATTCTTTTTGAGAACTGGTGCCCAAAACTGAACTGCATATTCCAGATGAGGTCTTACTAATGATTTGAACAGGGGCAAAATTATATCTCTCTCTCTGGAGTCCATACCTCTCTTAATACAAGAAAGGACTTTGCTCGCTTTGGAAACCGCAGCTTGGCATTGCATGCCATTATTGAGCTTATGATCTACCAAAACCCCCAGATCCTTCTCCACTACAGATTCCCCCAGTTGTACTCCCCCTAGTATGTATGATGCATTCATATTCTTAGCCCCCAAGTGCATAACTTTACATTTATCAACATTAAACCTCATCTGCCACATAGTCGCCCAATTAGACAGAGCATTGAGGTCGGCTTGTAAATTGGCAACATCCTGTAAGGACGTTATTCCACTGCATAGCTTGGTGTCATCTGCAAAGACAGAAAATGTCTTTTGATCCCAGACCCAATATCATTTATAAAGATATTAAAAAGTAAGGGTCCCAGCACTGAACCTTGGGGTACACCACTGATAACCTTAGACCATTCAGAGTAAGAGTCATTGACCACTACACTCTGAATTCTGTCTTTTAGCCAGTTTTCTATCCATTTCCAAACTAATATTTCCAATCCTGTAGACTTTATCTTACACATTAGCCATGTGTGTTCGGAACTGTATCGAACGCTTTTGCAAAATCCAAGTATACCACGTCCACCGCCACCCCTCTGTCCAAGGTTTTACTTGCCTCTTCGTAAAAAGAAATCAGGTTTGTCTGACAACTTCTGTCTTTCATGAATCTATGCTGTCTGTTGCTTAAATCGTTTTTTTTTACAGCAAGAACTCATCTATGTGGTCTTTTATTAATCTCTCCAGTATCTTCCCTACTATAGAAGTTAAACTAACAGGTCTATAGTTACTTGGTTACTTCTGTGTACTGTGGGAGACCAGATATAGTGAATGCAGGGTCCTGGGTTTAGTAACACTTTAAAAAGCAGTCCTTGAGCTGCAGTCAAGTGATATTACCTGGGCTAAAATTATTAGTAAGTTTGGTAGAGTGAAGAGAGCATCAGTTGTATGGTTCAGAGCCTAGTTCAATGTTTAATCATCATAAGAGCAATTAAGGTAGCAAATCTCTTTCGATAGTTGACAACCCATTTTTCATACGTGGGGAAGTGGATTTCGATCAATAGTGAAGATACAATCATAACTTATAATCGTAAAATTATCAATTGCATCTCTGTTTCTAACATGCAATCTTATAATCTGATCAGTCAAAATATAATCATATTCATGAACAAAGTATATCAGTGCTGCTGAATGATCCTAAATGATTGATACTATTCTGCTCTGGTAGCTCGACTGATCAATTAAGCTTAAAACTGAGTTTAAATGTATTTAAATAGAAGTTAGACACATTCAATGGTTTGTGAATTTGATTAATTTGATTAAATCAAGCATTGGTCAGATAAAAAATATCAAATTGTTTGGCCACCATAAAAAGAGTAGCCTATTTAACTGTTCCCCTTTTATTAGAGCTTTTGCAGGTGTGGGTTTGAATAAATCCCAAAATGCACTGGCTATCCTCTTTACTCCTATGATGAATAACAATTGAACTGCGCTACCACTCATATATCTGCCACACTCTTCATTCTACCAAACTTATTAATAGTAATCTGGGGACCTCTCCTTTGGATCCATCAGATCTTAGAGAACAGCCTGTTAAAGCAGAACTAAACCCATCAATTTAATAGGCATGTGCCGGGAATGTAACTGTCACATTGGTTGTGCTCTCAACCAAACTGCCAAACCATCAAATGGCTGGTGTCATAACTGATCACATAATCATGCAGTATCAAGGCGGTTGAAGTTTAACCACTTCCCATTCCAACCATTGTAATATGACGCCCGCAGAGTGGCTCTGCCATCCTGGGCGGGCATCATATGACGTCCTCGGCTTCCCGGCGTTGTAGGGGGCGTGCGCGCACGCCTGTCGCGTCACTCAGGAGCCGATCCGTGTGCCCGGTGGCCGCGATGTCCGCCGGACACCCGCGATAGCTCGTCACAGAGCAGGAACGTGGATCTGTGTGTGTAAACACACAGATCCACGTCCTGTCAGGGGAGAGGAGACTGATTGTGTGTTCCTAGTATATAGGAACACCGATCGATCTCCTCCCCTAGTCAGTCCCCTCCCCCCACAGTTAGACTCACTCCCTAGGTAACACAATTAACCCCTTGATCGCCCCCTAGTGTTAACCCCTTCTCTGCCCGTGACATTTACACAGTAATCAGTGCATATTTGTAGGACTGATCGCTGTATAATTGTCAATGGTCCCAAAATAGTGTCAAAAGTGTCTGATCTGTCCGCCGCAATGTCACACTCCCGATAAAAATCACAGTTCGCCGCCATTACTAGTAAAAAAATAATAATAATAAAAATGGCATAAACCAATAACCTATTTTGTAAACGCTATAACTTTTGCCCAATCCAATCAATATACGTTTATTGCAATTTTTTTAACCAAAAACATGTAGAATAATACACATCGGCCTAAACAAAAAAAATTGGGATATTTATTATAGCAAAAAGTAAAAAATATTGTGTTTTTTTACAAAACTGTCATTTTTTTAGTTTAAAGCGCAAAAAATTAAAAAACGCAGAGGTGATCAAATACCACCAAAAGAAAGCTCTATTTGTGGGTAAAAAAATTATCAAAATTTAATTTGGGTACAACGTCGCAGAACCGCGCAATTATCATTTAAAATGTTACAGCGCTGAAAGCTGAAAATTGGCCTGGGCAGGAAGGGGGTGAAAATGCCCGGTATTGAAGTGGTTAAAAAGATGGCAGCTTCCTTGAAAATGATAGGAGGGTTTAGTTCCACTTTCACTAAATTCAGTCATTGATAGAATATCAAAAGAAACCCAGCTAGCAAGTGGCAGTTGGTAGCAAACAGGATGGTCTCTTTCAGTGGGGTTGACCCTTTCCTGAGGATCTCGTCTCTGACATTTGACATTGGTTCTCTATACTGAGCTCCTCTTGGTGTCTTTTGATGTTCTTTTAACAACCAAATACATATGTGTTTGTTGAATAATACACTATGGTTTGTTACATGAGATTATCTTCACTGTTTGCACTACATATGTCTTCTTGAAGTGGTGGACTTTGTTCTGGGAAAATAATACAAAATAATCTGTAATATATAGCATGTAACTACTGTATACTGAAATTTATCTTTGCCATGGTCTAGCCAAGAGAAGATATGAACATCTGAAAAACATCTTTTTTTTATATGAAAATTGGAATGCTTGCTTTTTTGTTATTATTGAATATCTACATTTCACAATAAAATCCCCTTCCTTTTCCTTTTTGTTGGAATTTTGTTCTGTAGATAAATACCTGTAAGCTAGACATTTGGTAGGATAAGAAAAGAAATGACAGATAATAGGAATGTGTATGGCTACTAGTAGAAGGACATTGCTTCCACTCCAGAGTCCTTGGTCCCCTTTTATTTGAATGTGATTGACAAATAAAACAAACAAAGGCAGAAGAGGGGGTGGTAATGCTTGAAGGAGCAAGGGCAGTTCTGTCTCTTAGAATGTATATAGTCACTATTAGGGATGAGCCGAACACCCCCCAGTTCGGTTCGCATCAGAACATGCGAACAGGCAATAAATTAGTTCGAACATCCGAAAACTGTTAAAATCTATGGCACTCGAACATGAAAAATCTAAAGTGTTAATTTTAAAGGCTTATATGCAAGTTATTGTCATAAAAAGTGTTTGGGGACCCGGGTCCTGCCCCAGGGGACATGTATCAATGCAAAAAAAAGTTTTAAAAACGTCAGTTTTTTCGGGAGCAGTGATTTTAATAATGCTTAAAGTGAAACAATAAAAGTGAAATATTTCTTTAAATTTCGTACCTGGGGGGGTGTATACTAGGCCTGTAAAGTAGCGTTTGTTTCCCGTGCTTAGAACCGTCCCTTGTGCGTAATTTATGAAGGAAAAAAAGTAATTTAAAAGCACTCGCGGCTATAATGAATTGTCGGCTCCTGGCAATACATAGAACAGTCATTGAAAATCATTGATAAAAAAAAAAATGAATTTGGATCCCCCCAAATTCAATTACCAGGCCCATCAGGTCTGGTATGGATATTAAGGGGAACCCTGCGTCAAATTTAAAAAATCCATACCAGACCCTTTATCCGAGCACGCAACCTGGCAGGTCGCAGGAAAAGAGGGGGGACGAGAGAGCGCCCCCCCTCTCCTGAACCATACCAGGCCACATGCCTTCAACATGGGGAGGATGCTTTGGGGGTCTGTGACCCCTTAAAGCACCATGTCCCCATGTTGATGGGGACAAGGGCCTCATCCCCACAACCCTTGCCCGGTGGTTGTGGGGGTCTGCGGGCGGGAGGCTTATCAGAATTGGTAACGGGGTACATTGTATCCCTACCATTTCAAAAAATTTAAAAACCACACAGACACCGTTGTGAAAAGTCCTTTATTAACCACTTGTTCACCAAGGACGTCACATGATGTCGCTGATTTTGAGGGGGGATATCTGAATGATGCATGCAGCTACAGGCATCATTCAGATATCATTGTTTGCAGCCGGCGATTCTGTGCACCATAAGAATGATCATAGTGGCAGTTCCGCTGCTTGATCGTTCTTATAGGCGGTGGGAGGGGACATCTCCCCCTCCCACCGCCATCCGGTGCTTCTCCGGGCTCTCCCGTGCCATCGGGGGCCCAGAGAACGAATTGGCCGGCGCCGGCTCACGACGATAGAGATTTCCGGTGACCAGATTGTCACCAGTCATCTCTATGACCGTTGGAGTCCCGGGCGCGATGTTGTGATGTCACGCCCGGTACCTGGAAGTAAACAAAGCCGCAATTGCAGCTGTCAGCATGAGATCAGTGAATTTTTTTTCACCGATCTCATGCTTTCCAGCCTGGAGGAGAGATACGGGGTCTTATTGACCCCGCATCTCTCCATAAAGAGGACCTGTCACAATGATTCCTATTACAAGGGATGTTTACATTCCTTGTAATAGGAATAAAAGTGATCAAAAAAAAAAAATGTAAAAAAAAGTGTCAAAATAAAAAAAAATCATAAAAAAAAAAAATATATGAAAAAAATAAAAAAGTAAAACGTCCCTGTCCCCGGGAGCTCGCACTCAGAAGTGAAAACGCATGTAAGTCCCGCCCACATATGTAAACGCTGTTCAAACCCCACATGTGAGGTATCGCCACGTGCGGTAGAGTGCAAGCAATAATTCTAGCACTAGACCTCCTCTGTAGCTTGAAAATAGTAACCTGTAAAATCATTTAAAGCGTCGCCTATGGAGATTTTTAAGTACCGAAGTTTGGCGCCATTCCAAGAGTGTGCGCAATTTTAAAGCGTGACATGTTAGGTATCTATTTACTCATCGTAACAGCATCCTTCACATTATACAAAAAAAATTAGGTAACTTTACTGTTTTTTTTATTTTATTCGTGAAACCGTTTTTTTTCCCCAAAAAAGGCGTTTGAAAAAAGATTGCGCAAATACCATGCAAGATAAAAAGTTGCAATGACCGCCATTTTATTCCCTAGGGTGTCTGCTAACAAAATATATATAATGTTTGGGGGTTTTGATTAATTTTCTAGGAAAAAATTATGATTTTTACATGAAGGAGAGAAGTGCCAGAAAAGGCCCGGTGGAGAAGTGGTTAAAAATAAAAAATAAAAAAAGGCAGCGTTGTAATGCAGTCTGTACAGCGACGATCCATGAATCATTCTCCAGCGATGCGGCGAGTCTCTAGCGATGAACGACGCACATCTTCCCTGCACCGGAGCCTCCCAGCTAATGACGCACAAGCAGTGTTGACAGTTCTTTTATAACCGAGGTCGGAAACCCCCGTGACGTGACGGGTAACCCGGCCCCCTCTAACGCATCACGGGGGTTCCCCGTGATGCGTTAGAGGGGGCGGGATGGGTAACCCGGCCCCCTCTAACGCGTCATGTGGGTTTCCGACCTCGGTTATAAAAGAACTGTCAACACTGCTTGCGCGTCATTAGCCGGGAGGCTCTGGTGCAGGGAAGATGTGCGTCGTTCATTGCTGGAGACTCACCGCATCGCTGGAGATTCATGGATCGTTGCTGGACAGACTGCATTACAACGCTGGAATGGCTTTTTTTATTTTTAATAAACGACTTTTTACAAGTGTCTGTGTGGTTTTAAAATTTTTTGACACTTTCTTTTGTGCAATGGTAGGGGTACAATGTACTCCATTACCAATTCACATGGGGGGGGGCGGAATCTGGGGATCCTCTTTGTTAAAGGGGGCTTCCAGATTCTGATAAGCCTCCCGCCCGCAGACCCCCACAACCACCGGGCAAGGGTTGTGGGGATGAGGCCCTTGTCCCCATCAACATGGGGACATGGTGCTTTGAGGGGTCACAGACCCCCAAAGCATCCTCCCCATGTTGAGGGCATGTGGCCTGGTACGGTTCAGGGGGGGGGTGCTCTCTCGTCTCCCCCTCTTTTCCTGCGACCTGCCAGGTTGCATGCTCTGATAAAGGGTCTGGATTTTTGGGGGGAACTCCACGCCATTTTTTTTTTATTTGACGCAGGGTCCCCCTTAATATCCATACCAGACCTGAAGGGCCTGGTAATTGAATTTGGGGGGACCCCCATGCTTTTTTTTTTCACTGACTTTCAATTACTTTTCTTTGTTTTGCCGGGACCGACAATTCATTATAGCCGCGAGTGCTTTTAAATTACTTATTTTTCCTTCAGAAATGACACTTTGTGCAGGGACAGTTATAAACATGGGAAACAAGCGCTACTTTAAAGGCATACTTTAGACACCCCCCAGGTACGAAATTTAAAGGAATATTTCACTTTTATTGTTTCACTTTAAGCATTATTAAAATCACTGCTCCCGAAAAAACTGACATTTTTAAAACTTTTTTTTGCATTAATACATGTCCCCTGGGGCAGGACCCGGGTCCCCAAACACTTTTTATGACAATAACTTGCATATTAACCTTTAAAATGAGCACTTTAGATTTCTCCCATAGACTTTTAAAGGGTGTTCCGCCGCTTTTCGAATCTTCCGCAAACAACCCAAATTGTTCGCTGTTCGCCGAACGGGCGAACAGCCAATGTTCGAGTCGAACATGAGTTCGACACGAACATAAAGCTCAACCCTAGTCACTATTTACTAACAATAAATTTCCATTCTTGACCTTACATTTCTCATACAGCTATTGACCCACAGTGACTGCAGGAAAGAACAAGGAACCTTTTAAAATACAAAAATGTGGGATCTAAGGCCCCTTTCACACTTGGGTGGGAGGTGCGTTGGCGGTAGAGCGCCGTTATTTTTAGCAGCGCTAAAAGCCCTCGAGCTTTCACACTGGAGAAACAGAAGCCACTGTTTCAGGTCGGTTTGCAGGCGCTATTTTTAGCGCAATAGCGCCTGCAAACCGCCCCAGTGTGAAAGGTGTCTAATCGTACTGACTTAAAGCGAATGTAAAGGTAATCTTTTCTTTTTTTTAAATAACAAACATGCCTATACTTACCTGCTCTGTGCCATGAAATGGCACAGAGTGGCCACAAACCTCCTTTTCTTGGGTCCGCTACCAGCGCTCCTGGCCCCTCCTCTCTGTCCAGTGCCCCCATGGGAAGCCGGTTCCATGGGGACACTTGTGTGTGCTCGCTCCCGAGTCCCGCTGCTGTGTACATTACACAGACAGCAGGACTCGGCCCCGCCCCCCAGCTCCTATTTCACTGGCTTTGAGTGACAGCACTGGGAGCCGTTCCTTCAGAGAGCATGCTTCAGTGATAACACTGGCTGCATGTAATGTAAATATCTCCTAAACGGTAGACTATAGGTAAATATCAGCAGAGGAATTTACTTTCTCATTAATGGTACACAGACAGCAAAAAAATAACCTGCCAGGGGTTTTAACTAGGGTTGTCCCGATAACACTTTTTTAGTACCGAGTACAAGTACCGATACTTTTTTTCATGTACTCGCTGATACCGATTACCGATACTTTTTTTTAATACCATGTGACAGTTTGACTGATGGGCACTGATAGGTGGCACTGACCGATAGATGGCACCGACTGATGGGCACTGATAGGTGGCCCCTATGAACACTGGCACTGACAGGTGGCTGGCACTGATGGACGGCACTGATGGGCAGCACTGATGGGTGGCACTGATGGGCAGCACTGATGGGCAGCACTGATAGGTGGCACTGATAGGCAGCACTGATAGGCACTGATGGCACTTGTAGGTGGCTGGCACTGATAGGCGACAATTATGGGCACTGATGGCATTGACAGGTGGCTGGCACTGACAGGTGGCTGGCACTGAAAGGCGGCATTTATGGGAACTGATGGCACTGACAGGTGGCTGACACTGACAGGTGGCACTACTAGATGGCACTGACAGGTGGCTGGCACTAATGGGCGGCACTTATGGGCACTGATGACATGACAGGTGGCTGGCACTTATGGGCAGGCACTGAAATGCAGCAATAAATGACATGAGGAAAGTATTTTGAAATGCTATGCTGCAGCGCCCATCTTGGTACACCCTGCACTCGGCATCAGTAAGTATCAGCAGACATCTTGTTACACACAGCCCAAACTATATGGGCTGGGTGTAACAAGATATCAGCTGCTGTCTTACTGTGGCCAAGTGCAGGGTGTGCCAAGATGGGCGTCGGGATGTCCAAGCTGACGGCGACCAAATGTGACGGTCCAGTCACCGATCCTGATGCGGCTGCGCCCTGCACCCTGCCAGCTTACTTAGCTAGTTCTACTGCAGGTGAGGACTCGCTCTCCGGTCCGCTGACTTCGCCTGCTCCGCCCACTGAGACCGCCTGCTCACTCAGCCTACTGACTCCGCCCGATCCGCCTACTGACGCCACCCGCCCTCTCCGCCCACTGAGTCTGCCCGTCGACCAAGTATCGGGTCAGGCATCAGAAGCATTTGTGCGAGTACAAGTACTCGCACAAATGCTCGGTATCGGTCCGGATACCGATACTAGTATCGGTATCAGGACAACCCTAGTTTTAACCTTTGCCCACTCTATCCGAAATTACAAAAAACAGTTTTGGCCATACATACACTTTACTTTATCCTTAGAATGTGCAGTGAAAACACTTACCCGATTGTGCATGTTGCTCTCTTGCTGGCTGGATGATTAAGGCTTCCCTTCCTTCCTGATAAAAATACTGCAGAATGTAAGTCAGCGAAAGTGATGCCTTGCTTATCCATCCAGCATGGAAGCAACACATACAAGCAGGTGAGTTTTTTTAATTCTCGCCAGGGACAGGATCACTAGTGTGACATAGGCCCTAGGGGTTGATTTACTAAAGACAAACAGGCTGTTCACTTTGCAAGGTAATTTTCTCCCAGAGCTTAGTGAATGCAGTCTAATTTCACTTTACAAAAAGTACCCAATGGCAGGGGTGTACATGCACGTGTAGCGATACCCCCAAACTAAGGAAGCCGCTGGTTTTGTTTTGGGCCCTGTACACAGTACTGCCAACCCCCGGCAATCTACTTGACCCTCCTCTGGCACAGCTAGTCTAGGGAATGAGGTATTAGTATAGATCTGTACGTGGTGGTAAATTATAGTAATTGACACTAATACCGGAATGATTAACTATATCAGATTTACTTTGAGTATAAAAGTCAATCAGAAATACAATACAGAGCCCTGCAATAATAATGACACTAGTCAACTACTATATAGAAATAGATCATACACTGCGTGCAGCTATTCTCCCCGTGAGCAATATGGCGCTCAGTAAAGTTCTACCCTCCAGTCAGGCCTGACTTAGTTAAAGCTCAGTTTTAAGGTGAGGAATCTTCGCATGCAAGATGATCGATGGTGCACATACAGGAACAACAATTTGTAAATCCAAATAACAGTTTATGGCAATGGAAACAACTCCCCGGAGACTATATAACTCAGTTCTGGAACTAGTCTCCGATCAGGATAGCAAGTATAGAACGATGGGCCTAGGTAGTCAATAGGCCTAAACAAAGTACTCGGCTATGATTGTGAGCAGGTGCTCTCTCACCACCCCGGACTCAGTCCTAGTCCGTGACTTCCACCGCTGTGTCTCTGCACACAGGGTCTGCGACAGCCAGGGTTTCTGGGTAACATAGTCCGTGGGGCCTTAAAGGAGACCCCACTACACACTCCCCCCACTTAAACTCTTTGGCCCCCAAAGATAATGTCAACATACAGTACGCACAATACTAGACAAAGCGGCGTATGATGTCGGCAGGGGAAGCTCCCACCAAAAACGAGGAGGGGAACTTCCCTGCCCACAGGTCACACTGTCACAAGTGGCCTGCCTAACTGTGCCAGGGGGTGAGTTGGGGTTGCCCTCCACCAAATGAACAGTGGAGGGATCAGGGTTTTCTGCACTCCTCCTGGCGGTTACTACAGTGTCCTCCGAACTCTCCCCCATTTGTGCGTAAGTCAACTTCCGGGGGGGGGGGGGTGTATGGTCATTTTCATCCTCTGCTCTCTTGGGATCTCTGGTTCGGTCACTGTAGGTTCCTCTTCTGGAACAGACATAGAAACTTCCATTGTCTCTGGAACATTTAACTCAGGAGCAGGAAGATACATGGAATCTCTTGGATCCTCCTCTGAGAATGAGTCGGAGGCATTCTCTCATGAGTCTGGTAGAGGACTGGATGGGATGAACTCAGTAGCTTCTGCATTCAGTGTACTGTCTATGGTGTCTTCAGAAGGTGGAAGATCTATAGCAGAAGTTACAGGGGCCTGGGAAGGCCATAGCCATTCAAGCGCTCCCCTTTCATCCTCACTGAGTTCAGAGACATCTATTCCTTCAGATTGAGACGTCTGGGACCGGGTATTTGGCCTTGGAGTATCCAGGATGGAAGTTGGCTCAGGGAAATCTTTTATAGGGGGTATCCGAACTGCTTCGGCAAGTGGAAGCATATGGTTTCGGTGCCAACTCTTCAATGGTCCCACCTTTCCTTCCGGCTTCAGTTTGTAGACTGGTAGGCCGGGCAGCTTCTTGCAAACAACATAGGGTTCAGGTCTCCATCTGTCTGCAAGCTTGTGCCTCCCAGGGACTCCTAAGTTCCATAGCAGCACTCTGTCCCCAGGTTGTAGATCCTGAATCCGGACTTTCAAGTCAAAGTTTTTCTTGTTACGAGCTCCCCTTTGATCTGAAGCTGCTTGAGCCTGCTCATAGGCCAACTTTAAACTGTGCCTCAGCCTGTCCACATATCCTTTGTGAGAAGTGGCTGAGGAATGGTCTATGGATGTGCCAAAGACCAGGTCTATGGGTAGTCTTGCTTCTCTTCCAAACATAAGTCGATAGGGAGAGTACCCTGTGGCGTCACTTGTTGTACTGTTGTAAGCATGCACAATTGCTGCTATGTGCTTTCTCCAATGCTGCTTCTTTTCACTACTTAAAGTCCCCAGCATGTTAAGTAGGGTTAGGTTGAACCTCTCCGGCTGAGCATCCCCTTGTGGATGGTAGGGGGTGGTACGGGTCTTCTGGATCCCTAAGGAGTCCAAGAGCTTCCGGATCAACCGACTTTCAAAGTCCCTCCCTTGATCCGAGTGAAGACACTGTGGTAGCCCATAGTGCACAAAGTATTTTTCCATAAGTACTTTTGCCACGGTGGAAGCCTTCTGGTCTTTGGTTGGGAAGGCCTGGGCATACCGGGTGAAATGATCGGTTATTGCCAAAACATTTCCTAGTCCACTCAAGTCAGGTTCGAGGCAGAGAAAATCAATACATACCAAATCCAATGGACCTTGACTTTGCAGGTGGCCCATTGGGGCACCTTGATGGGGTAAAGTCTTTCGCTGAATGCAGCGTGCGCATGAGTGGCAGTATTCCTCTACTTCAGCCCTCATACAAGGCCAATAGAATCGACTCCTGATGAGTTGAAAGGTTCTTTCAGCTCCTAAGTGGCCATGGTTGTCGTGTAGGGCAACCAAAACGGTCTCTCTGTGTTTCTCAGGTAGAAACAGTTGCCATTTGTCTTCCAGGTCATCAGAGGGGCCCCTTCGGTAGACCACCCCTTGATGCACCTGCAGCCTGTCCCACTCCTTCCGCAGCAGGCGGGCCTCCTTCGAAGGGTGATGCAGGAGTCTGTCGGGATTCTGATTTTCCAGGGCCTCCAGGACCAATTTCCCCAAAGGGGTCTTCCAATTAATCGCATCTCAATTCCTTCTTGGACAGCTTTGGCAAGTCATCTTCTTCTAACTGAGTTACTCCACAGTATTGTTTGGGTACTCCTACCACGTGCCACTTCGGTCCAGTCTTCTGTATTGCTGGTGGGAGCATGAGACCTTCTGGACAGAGCATCTGCATCTCGATTTCCAGCCCCAGGTCTGTATTTCAGGCTGAAATTGAATCCAGACAGTGCAGCCAGCCATCGATGGCCTGTGGCATCCAGCTTTGCTGTGGTGAAAAGATAGGTAAGGGGGTTGATGTCAGTTTTCACGGTAAATTCTGCCCCATACAAGTAGTCTTTCAGTTTATCGATCACAGCCCATTTGAGGGCCAGAAACTCCAAATTGTGAGTGGGGTAGTTCTTTTCAGATGGGGTCAAACTCCTGCTCACATATGCAACGGGTCGCAGTTGCCCTCCATGCTCCTGAAAGAGCACTCTTCCCAGACCATCATGACTGGCATCCACATGGAGTTCATAGGGCTTCTTTGGGTCTGCATAGGCCAAGACAGGGGCAGTAGTTAGGTTTTTCTTCAGCATTTGGAATGCCTCTTCACACTTTCCATTCCACTGATCTTCGACTGACTCTCCCGGCTTCCTGGGTCCTGAGTCATCCTCTTCTCCCTCCGTCTTTAACAGTTCATTCAGGGGTCTGACAATCCATGTGAACCCCTCTACGAACCTCCTATAGTAGGAGCAGAACCCCAAAAAGGACCGGAGTTCTGTCACAGTGGTGGGCCGTGGCCAGGAGGTAACCGCCTCCAACTTCTCGGAATCTGTGGCTACCCCTTCTTCGGACACTATGTGCCCCAGATAGTTGACTGATGACTGGTAGAACTGGCATTACTCTGGTGAAAGCTTTAGTCCCTCCTCGCTGAGCCTTCTCAAGACTTTTCCCAGTCTCTCTTCATGCTCCTCCAGAGGCTTCCCAAAGATGATGATATCATCTAGGTACACTAGGACTTCGATGAGGTTCATGTCTCCTACGGTTTTCTCCATGAGGCGCTGAAAGGTGGCAGGGGCTCCAGACAGACCTTGGGGCATCCGGTCAAATTCAAAGAATCCCACAGGGGTTATGAAGGCTGTCTTCTCCTTATCTTCCGGATGCATGGGGATCTGATAGTATCCACTCTTAAGGTCCATGACGCTGAACCACCTGGCTCCAGACAAGCTCTGTAGGGCGTCCTCTATCCTCGGGGTGGTATACTGGTCGGGTATCGTTCTCCTGTTGGGGGTCCCATAGTCGATACACAGTCTCAACGACCCATTTTTTTTTCTGACCACCACTATTGGAGAGGCATAGGGGCTTCTAGATTCCCGTATAACACCGGTTCGCTTGAGCTCGGCGAGCTGTTCTCTCAGGTTTTCAAGGTCGGCTAGAGGAACTCGCCTGACCCTCTCCCTGAAAGGCTTGTCCTCCTGGAGGCGGATTCGATGGGTGGCACTCTTCGCACACCCTACATCGAACTCATCTTTAGAGAAAATCTTCCTCCATCTGGTCAACTGGGCCTTTGCTCTTTCTTTCCAGGCCCTTGGCAGGTTCGGGTTCTCCATGCAGAGCTTCTCCCAGATAGTTCTTTCTCCCTCTGCCTTCTCTACATCTGATAAGACAACTGGGGAAGCAGGGCTCACCTGGCCCAGCAACATCCTAGCTGGGATCTCCATGGGGGCACCTGTAATGTTCCTGACGCTCACCGGCACCTTACAGTGTGCCTTCTTCAAAGCTCTTAACAGAACCACTTCGGGAATCACTTCTGAACCCAAGTGTCTTTCCTGGGGATCCGGTTCCAATATAACAAAGGGGCCAGGTTGCTCCCAAGTAAGCTTCACAGTGGCTCTGAGACAGGTTACTTCACCGGGCTGCAACAATATTCCTTTCTTTGCCAGTCTCCAGACTTTCCCTACCCCCTCTTCTGGGGCCTTCTGTTCTAAGACTAGTCGCTGATAGGCTGTCTTCAACATTGGGTGGATTCTGGTGACTGGATTCTTCCCTCGTGCTAGAGGGGCCAAGAGCCTCCGGACCAAGTCCGTGTTGGTCCCTATTATTAGGGAGCTCTTGTTGGCTCCAGGTGGTCAAGGACATACCACTGGCAGGGTATCGAACACTTCAGCCTTCCCGGTCACTGAGGGGTCAAAGGTCAATTTTATGGGCAGGTAACCATCGTAAGGGAAACTCTGTGTTCCTATCCCCCATATCTCCAAGTCTTCAATTTTCTGGATGGATAGATGACTCAGATGTTTGTCATAGAAGTCCCTATATAATAGAAAACAAAAACTATGGGTGGGACTTTAAATGAGACACAAAAGACGTGTCTCCATCCCTAATTGGGTTATATAAGGAAAGAAAAAGTTTGGGACTTTAAATGAGGCATATGAAAGACCATATATGTAAAAAAGTATAAAAGTATTTATTGACACTGAGTATATTTGTACATGATACATACATGCAGAGTAAAATTGTATACATAACATAGATACATTAAATATATGTTAAAACATATATTGCATTGGTGTCAAGACACAAGCTGGTAGTCTTCAGGGGCGAATGCGTCAATCTGTCTATAAAAGACAAAAAGATAAAATAAAAAACACGAGGAAGTAATATCTGCATATATAGGTATATGGTGAGTGGAATTGGAATATTGAATCCCGCATGACTTACATGGAGCCAGTAAACAGGGCATATGTTGTGGTCCAACCAGGGTGCCGTATGATAGCCTGTCCCGGGAGCTGAGGCGGGCAAGCTGCAGAGGGCGCACAAGCGCATACAGATCCCAATAAATGAAAACCTCTGTGAGTATTGAGTAAAGGTGCATGACTCCAGAGTCTGTGAAAAAATATATATGCAGTGTGAGAATCTCACATGTAGCGTAGAAATATAAAGAATGGAGATGAGCACCTGACACCAAAGAGGTGGTGAGGATTATGTGTGCAGGAGTGTAGGATGTGGAGGTGAGAGAGATGGGGGACTAGCAGGGTAGTGAGGATAGGGCTATAGCAGCAGGGGTGCAAAGGTAAAGGGTGCCCCATGTTAAATAACCATGGGGACAAAGGAGTGTGAGAGAGGTAATGGGTATACCAACCGCTGTGACTAAACCAACAAACATTACCTAGTAGTGATGGTTGAATGAATGTGAGGAGTATCCGTAAAGTGATGTGCAGCCTACAAGGGTGTGCAAGTGAATGGATGTAACCATGAGATCTATTTGTGTGCGCGTGCGCCCAATGCGCGCACAGCCCAACCAACGTCACGTGGGCATGACGAAGGGGGAGGGGCAGTCACATGTCGGCGGTAAATTACCGCCCACACGTGGCACCAAAACATCTCCCACATGGGTCAGCCAAGATGGATGGGACGCACATATGGTGGCGCCAAAGAATTACGTCACACATGAGCGTCAGGGCGTGACGTCGATGCGTGGTGATCAAACCGCCCAGTCGTCCATGTCCCGCCTCTGGTATGAGTATGGGAGGGGGAGATAGGGCGGGCACACATCACGCATCGCAGCTCCCGGGACCAGACATAAGGACGGCTCAGGTAGACCAACCAATGCGAGTTTAAAACATAGCAGCAACAAGGGCAAACAAGGGCAAGTGCTAAGACACCAGATGGAAAAATCTGCATCTGTATGTCATATGCCTCCATCCCATTTGTATTGCTTGAAAACAAAAACTATGGGTGGGACTTTAAATGAGACACAAAAGACGTGTCTCCATCCCTAATTGGGTTATATAAGGAAAGAAAAAGTTCGGGACTTTAAATGAGGCATATGACAGACCATATATGTAAAAAAGTATAAAAGTATTTATTGACACTGAGTATATTTGAACATGATACATACATGCAGAGTAAAATTGTATACAAAACATAGATACATTAAATATATGTTAAAACATATATTGCATTGGTGTCAAGACACAAGCTGGTAGTTAGTATAAGGTAATCCATGTAGTGGGTATAAAAGTAAAAACATAAGGATATGAAGAGAAACATAATATTTTTAAGGTCATGACTGCATTTAATGAAGCCCGACGCGTTTCATGGTATAATACCACTCTTCAGGGGCGAGTAAACAGGGCATATGTTGTGGTCTAACCAGGGTGCCGTATGATAGCCTGTCCTGGGAGCTGAGGCGGGCAAGCTGCAGAGGGCGCACAAGCGCATACAGATCCCAATAAATGAAAGCTATCATACGGCACCCTGGTTGTACCACAACATATGCCCTGTTTACTGGCTCCATGTAAGTCATGCGGGATTCAATATTCCAATTCCACTCACCATATACCTATATATGCAGATATTACTTTCTAGGTTTTTTTATTTTATCTTTTTGTCTTTTATAGACAGATTGACGCATTCGCCCCTGTCATGGATATGCAGTAGTGTTTGTCTGCCATCTTACCTTCCTCCTCATGTGTTCATCTAGAGACCAGACCTCCTTCACCTGGCTTCCTTTATAATCTCCTCCCAGCCTGACTCCACCCCAGGCCCTATCACTGAACACTATATTAACCTGTGCACTGCAAGCCTGCTTTGCTGATCAATGTGTTTGTTAGGCATTGTGTGCTTGGGTTCCTGCCTGCCGTGTGCTACGTCTGTCTCTCTGTTACGTTATTGGCTTGTCCCCGACTATCCCTGTCTGCTCGTGACCCTTGACCTTCGGCTCGTTCTTCGTTATCCTTGTCTGCTTGTGGCCCCTGACCTTCAGCTTGTTATTCGGTTCTCTCTTATCGTGTGCTGCTGCTTCCCCTCTTTTCCCCTTATCCTATGGGGCGTGAGCTAGGAAACTCCAGGGGCCGCGACCTGGTCCCAGCCTGCAGCTAACATCCTCACCACTAGAGGCCCTGGAGAAGACCAGCTGGGTCTTAGACTCCGCGCCCTGGGGAATCTTGGCTCTCGCTTCCGTTGGGATCCCGGTTGTGCTCCTCTGGTCCCGCTTTCCACAACCACCCAGTTTCCTATCCGCAGAAGCCAGCCATAGGGTTCACTACCTCGCGGTGCACTCCTGTCCCCCTACGGTGTGCATCTGTCACCTGGCCACAGGTGACCCTGACAGTTTGATCAGCCATGAACCCGGCTGACATCCCGCTTCCCGCGGATGATCCATTGCAGGGCATAGTTCGCAGACTTGAGACCCAGGAATCAAATCAGACCCAGGTGATACGATTCCTCCAAGATCTGGCTTCTCGATTCGAGCAGCTTCAGGTCTCCTTGGGAACCCCGAATCCGCAACCCCAAGTACAATCAGCAGCTGCACCTATTGCACCAGTCGCAGCCACACACTCGCTACAACTGCCAGCTCCGTCCCGTTTCTCTGGGGACTCCAAGGCTTGCAGGGGGTTCCTTAGCCAATGCACAATTCATTTTGAGCTCCAGCCCCAAAACTTCCTGTCTGATCGGGCTAAGGTAGCCTATATCATTTCCCTCCTCTCTGGTGAAGCTTTAGCCTGGGCAGCCCCTCTGTGGGAACTGAATGATCCAGTGGTTTCTAGCCTGTCTGGCTTCTTGAAACTTTTTCGGAATATCTTCGAAGAACCGGCTCGTGTCTCTTCAGCGGCCAGCGCCCTTTTACGTCTCCGCCAAGAGTCTGCTTCTGTGGGACAGTATGCCCTTCATTTCCGCATACTGTCGGCTGAGTTGAGCTGGAACAATGAGGCCTTAGTCGCAACCTTTTTGCATGGCCGGTCTGATAGAGTGAAGGATGAATCAGCAGGAAGAACCATCCCCACTGATCTGGCCGGCGTTATCTCCTTGTGTAACCAGATCGATATTCGCTTTCAGGAGAGGACCTTAGAAAAGCAACGCCAGCACTCCTTGGTTCTTAGTCAGCCTGAGCTCCCCTCTCTTCGACCCGTAGAGCATCTCCTACCAGCTGAGGAACCCATGCAGCTGGGTCAGACCAGGCTATCCCCTGAGGAACGTGCTAGGCGCAGAACTCTTGGTCTGTGTCTTTACTGTGGGGGCAAAGGTCATTTTCGTGACACTTGCTCTCTTTGTCCAGAAAAACGTTCGGGTCCACTTCATCTGGAAAGTGGAGTATTGGACCCAGAAATATCACCTTCCCCTTCTCGTCTTCTGCTTTCTGTGTTCCTTCATGTTGGTGCTTCTTCTCATTCGGTCTCAGCATATCTGGATTCCGGAGCCGCTGGTAATTTCATGGACTGGGAAATCGCATCGTCCACGAGACTTACTCTTTTGCCCCTCACCACGCCATTGGTGGTCTTGGCGATTGATGGTACTGTTCTCCCAGGGGGACCTATCCGCTTCCAGACCCTCCCTGTTAAGATGTCGGTAGGGACACTCCACCAGGAGTGGATATCCTTCCTTATCTTACCCAAGGCCTCAACGCCTATAATTTTGGGTCTCCCATGGTTACAGCTCCATTCTCCTCATGTGGACTGGACTACTGGACAGATCCTGGCTTGGGGTCCCTCCTGTTCCTCGTCCTGCCTACCCAAGGTTGCCCCCTGTGAATCTGAGCCGGTCATTCATTCCAGGTTGCATAACCACCCTTGGACGCACAGCCAGGCTAGCTTGTCTACAAGTCCTGCAGTCGCTACGTCTTGCGATGCGATTCAGGTAGTCGCTACATCTGACTCAGCTATTCACTCTGCCTCTGTACTAGTTATGCCAGTCCAGCCCATGCCCAGTGAGCCTCTCACTTTTTCTTGTTCGGGACATTCTGCTTGTCCTTCAGCTATTCAGCTTGACTCCGGCGACATGTCACCTTCTAACCAACCTGACTTCAGGGTTCCACTGACATCTGCCCAGTCTGATGGTCCTGTGCAAGATGACCAGTTCCCCTTTAAGGGTCTAGGGGACCCTCCTCAGATTCCTGTTGATCCTCTCATGCCCTTGCTTATTCCTAGAGAGCCTTTGGTCCTCAATAGATCTTCTTGTCATCTCCCTACCTCGTTTTCGGTCTCTGAGGATAATTTTAAGTACGAGGTTAGACAAGTTCTGGATGCTCGGCTCTGCAGAGGCATTCTTCAGTACCTTGTGCATTGGAGAGGTTTTGGTCCTGAGGAGGCGTCTTGGATCGCTGCATCTGATGTCGCTGCACCTCATCTGTTGAGAAGGTTTCATCAGAGATTTCCCTTTAAGCCTGGGTCCAGGCGGGGGAGGGCCCATAAGAGGGAGGGTACTGTCATGGATATGCAGTAGTGTTTGTCTGCCATCTTACCTTCCTCCTCATGTGTTCATCTAGAGACCAGACCTCCTTCACCTGGCTTCCTTTATAATCTCCTCCCAGCCTGACTCCACCCCAGGCCCTATCACTGAACACTATATTAACCTGTGCACTGCAAGCCTGCTTTGCTGATCAACGTGTTTGTTAGGCATTGTGTGTTTGGGTTCCTGCCTGCCGTGTGCTACGTCTGTCTCTCTGTTATGTTATTGGCTTGTCCCCGACTATCCCTGTCTGCTCGTGACCCTTGACCTTCGGCTCGTTCTTCGTTATCCTTGTCTGCTTGTGGCCCCTGACCTTCAGCTTGTTATTCGGTTCTCTCTTATCGTGTGCTGCTGCTTCCCCTCTTTTCCCCTTATCCTACGGGGCGTGAGCTAGGAAACTCCAGGGGCCGTGACCTGGTCCCAGCCTGCAGCTAACATCCTCACCACTAGAGGCCCTGGAGAAGACCAGCTGGGTCTTAGACTCCGCGCCCTGGGGAATCTTGGCTCTCGCTTCCGTTGGGATCCCGGTTGTGCTCCTCTGGTCCCGCTTTCCACAACCACCCAGTTTCCTATCCGCAGAAGCCAGCCATAGGGTTCACTACCTCGCGGTGCACTCCTGTCCTCCTACGGTGTGCATCTGTCACCTGGCCACAGGTGACCCTGACAGCCCCTGAAGAGTGGTTTTATACCATGAAACGCGTCGGGATTCATTAAATGCAGTCATGACCTCAAAAAATATCATGTTTCTCTTCATATCCTTATGTTTTTACCTTTATACCCACTACATGGATTACCTTATACTAGCTACCAGCTTGTGTCTTGACACCAATGCAATATATGTTTTAACATATATTTAATGTATCTATGTTATGTATACAATTTTACTCTGCATGTATGTATCATGTACAAATATACTCAGTGTCAATAAATACTTTTATACTTTTTTACATGTATGGTCTGTCATATGCCTCATTTAAAGTCCCAAACTTTTTATTTCCCTATATAATAGGATCACTTGTGCCCCAGTGTCCAAGATGGCTCTTGTGTAGACTCCCTCCACTTGAATAGGTACTATGGGGGAGGGGCCTACCAGTTTTTCTGGGTATGGCTTCGGAGGGGTCTCTTTCCTTTGATCCCTACGTTCTCCCTTGGGACTTTCCTTCTTGCAATTATCTGGTGACTTTGGTCCCTCTTGGGCTTGGTATGCATTGATATCCGCCTTCTTTTTGGGTGTAAGTTTCCGCTGAGGGACACTGTTCTCCATCTGATGGGGTTTTCCCCCCTTCTTTTTGGGCTTCTCATTCAGTTTGGATCCAATGGAGCTTACTGGAGATGATGGGCACCGGGTTGACTCCTTCACCGGGGCCCTCTGGAGTTTTCCGCCGGCTTGCGATTGTTTAGCTTCTTTTTCTTGGGCCTGGAACATACTTTTTCAATATGGCCAATTCCTCCACAGTTAAAACAAATCGCATCCCCCCAACCTTGTAGGGGAGCGGGCGCTGAGGTGTCTGGGAACAACTCCTTCTTCGGTCCCTCTCCCTCTGAGACCCTTGAATCCTTTGTCATCAGAAAGGTCAGCATCTCCAATACCTGAGACATCTGTGACTTCAGGGTATCCACTTCTGAGTCTCTTTCGGGGGTCATGGCTGATCTGACCAGTACGGGTGTAGAAGAGGTGTGCGTCTTGATCGTTTGCTGATCTTTCTGTAGAGCAGGGATATGCAATTAGCGGACCTCCAGCTGTTGCCAAACTACAAGTCCCATGAGGCATAGCGAGACTCTGACAGCATCAAGCATGACACCCAAAGGCAGAGGCATGATGGGACTTGTAGTTTGGCAACAGCTGGAGGTCCGCTAATTGCATATCCCTGCTGTAGAGCCTCTTCGTCTCTAATGATCTTTACCAGATCAGGGTAGTTCAGTGACATACCTCCTCCTGAGGTTTTCAGATGGAGCCAGACTGGATCTGAACGTAATGCTCCCTTTAGGATCTGCTTCATCCTTGCCGCATCTATGGCTTGGGGTACCATTCCCTTTTTTAGTACGATTTGGCAGAGCATCTTGTTCAGTCTTCTGACATACACCGACAATTTTTCTCCCGGCTGCTGGAAAGTGTGTTCAAACTGGTATAATAGTTCTGTCACCTATTCTAACTGACCGAACTCTTCTTGCAGCATGGCTAAACAGTCATAGGCCGTGCGCAGGCAGCATTTCCAAACCGGAGACTTTTTACCACTTCCGCAGCCGCGCCTTTCAGACTCTCAATCATGCGCTGCTTCTTCTGCGCTTCAGGCACTTCCCATGCCTCTACCGTTAGTAAGGCCTGCTCGATCCAGGTATCGAAGTCTTCCTCCCCTACAGGGATGGGCAGCTTCTCCGAAAATATTCTTAGCTTCCGATAACTAGCCTCTATGTGTACCGTGTTGGTTTTCTGACACTTCGCAAGCAGATCACCTAGGGCATTTAAAAGTTCTGGTGCTATGGTAGCAATGGGTGCCGCCGGAGGTATCATCCCTTTGCGCTTCTCTGAGGCATGGGAGGTCCCTGGCGGTGATCCCGGTGGGGATGGCGGACGTGATTCTGTCTTTATGGTCATTGCGTGCGCCAAACCATAAATTTTGTTATCTAACGTTCGCTCACTTTGGCCTTTAAAGTTTTCCGGTATTCCATCCCTCCACTGTAGCAGTACATACTGAAATGAAGCTTCTGGGTTGGATCTCACGTCCATCACACTTGGCTCTTGACTCGGGGATAATGACACTAGATGTCGCTCTACCGCATCCATCGGCCATTCTTCTCCCGGGGAACTGATGACCACTGACATGTCTGTGCTAGCCTTGGCTGCTTCGCACCACGCTTTAACTTCTTGCGGGTCCATGCCGGTACTTTTGGCGTGTTTGCTTGCCGTATACAGGATCCCGGACTCGGAGCCCCCACGTGTAGCGATACCCCCAAACTAAGAGAGCTGCTGGTTTTGTTTTGGGCCCTGTACACAGTACTGCCAACCCCCGGCAATCTACTTGACCCTCCTCTGGCACAGCTAGTCTAGGGAATGAGGTATTAGTATAGCTCTGTACTAGTCTAAGAGCAATCCCACAGTAATGCAAATGGTGGTATATTATAGTAATTGACACTAATACCGGAATGATTAACTATATCAGATTTACTTTGAGTATAAAAGTCAATCAGAAATACAATACATCACATACATGCAGAGCCCTGCAATAATAATGACACTAGTCAACTAGTGATGAGCCGAACACCCCCGGGTTCGGTTCGCACCAGAACCCGCGAACGGACCGAAAGTTCGTACGAACATTAGAACCCTATTAAATACAATGGATGCGAACGTTCAAATTCTAAAGTGCTAATTATAACAACTATTATGCATGTTATTGTCCTAAAAAGGGTTTGGGAACCCGGGTTCTGCACCAGGGGACATGTATCAATGCAAAAAGAAGTTTTAAAAACGGTCGTTTTTCGGGAGCAGTCATTTTAATGATGCATAAAGTGAAAAAAAAAAGTCAAATATTCCTTTAAATATCGTACCTGGGGGGTGTCTAAAGTATGCCTGTGAAGTGCCACGTGTTTCCCGTGTTTAGAACTGTCCCTGCACAAAATGACACTTCTAAAGGAAAAAAAAGCCATTTAAAACTGCTTGCGGCTTTAATGTAATGTCTGGTCTCGGTAATATGGATGAAAATCTTTAAGAAAAATGGCATAGCTACCCCATGACCCCCCCCCCCTACCCCAGCCCATTACCAGCCCCTTTGGGTCTTGTATGGATATTAAGGGGAACCCCGCACATAAAATAAAAAAGGCCCTATATACTCTGAACAGCCGTATACAGGCGGTGCATACAAGACAGGGACTGTAGGTTTGTTCTTATGTAGAATCTGTTTGTAATTTTGAACAGGTACATTGTTGAAGTGTAGCTCCAGCCCAAAAATCTATTTTTAAACTTTTTGGAAAACATAGGTAAGGGTTATCACCCCTGTAACATTTGTTTTGCTGTCTGTGCCCCTGTTCAGAACATTTCACCTCACTTTCCGTCCCAATGACAACTGTTTTTGAAATGTGGTGTTTTTCTTGAAACAAGGATTGCTGATAAAGCATCAGTACAGAGGAGACACCTTTCTCCCATATTTATTCTTACAGGAGAGAATTTTCCTTCCTAGTGGTAGATTTCCTCTCACTTCCTGTTGTCTTCTTGCGTTTGCAAGTAGGAGTCGTTTGTAAGTTGGATGTTTGAAAGTAGGGACCTGCCGTATATACTCTGCAGAAATAGGCCCCTTAGTTGTTGGTGTTGGCACAACACTGTAAGCACTCACAGTTACTCTTGGTTGGTGCTGGAACGCCCTGTTGTCAACTATTATATCAGGAATTTTAATTACATATAATTGTTGAACAGTGGTAGTAAAAATTGGGCCTTTGATGGTGGTGCTGGTGCCACAACACTGTAAGCCCTGACAGTTACTCTTGGTGGGTGCAGCAATGGGCCCTGCTGTGAATTATTAGATCAAGAATTGTAATTGCATGCCCCTGTTGAACAGGGGCTGAAAAATTGGGCCTTTCGTGGTGGTGGTGGTGGTGGTGGTGTTGCCACAACACTGTAAGCCCTCAGAGTTACTCTTGGTGGGTGCAGGAATGGGCCCTGCTGTGAATTATTAGATCAAGAATTGTAATTACATGCCCCTTTTGAACAGGGGCTGAAAAATTGGGCCTTTCGTGGTGGTGGTGGTGGTGGTGGCGTTGCCACAACACTGTAAGCCCTCAGAGTTACTCTTGGTGGGTGCAGCAATGGGCCCTGCTGTGAATTATTAGATCAAGAATTGTAATTGCATGCCCCTGTTGAACAGGGGCTGAAAAATTGGGCCTTAGGCACTGGTGGCACAACACTACAACCCCTCACAGATACGTTACTTGGAGCACAGCAATGAGCCCTGTTGCAAAGTATTGCTTCAAAAATTGTAATGACACGCCCCTGTTAAACAGGGGCTGAAAAATTGGGCCTTAGGCACTGGTGCCACAACACTCCAACCCCTCACAGATACTGTACTTGGAGCATAGCAATGAGCCCTATGGCAAATTATTGCTAAAAAAATTGTAATTACACGCCCCTGTAAAACAGGGGCTGAAAAATTGGACCTTAGCCACTGGTGGCGGCACCCATAAACAAAAATGATCTTCCAAGCTATCATCATCAATCGTATCATTGAGGACTCGGAGGAGGAGGATAGCCAGTCAACATAACAGCACAGGCACTCAGCATCAGCATCAGTCTTGAAGGGATGTGACATGTTAAAATCAATTAGTCTGTTATATCAGCATCAGGTGTGTGGTAGCTGGTGGTGATCCAAGACTGGTTCATCTTGATGAAAGTCAGTCGATCAACCGAGTCGGTGGACAGGCGCACCCTGTGATCCGTGACAAATCCTCCAGCAGCACTGAATGTGCGTTCCGAAAGAACGCTGGATGCAGGACAGGCCAGTAGCTCAATTGCATACTGTGCAAGCTCTGGCCAGTGATCCATCCTCAAGACCCAGTAAGCCAGAGGATTTTCGGTGGGGAAGGTGTCCAAGTCTGACCTTGCCCCTAGATATTCCTGCACCATGTTTATCAGACGCTGGCGATGGTTGCTGGAACCGATCATACTTTGGGGCTGCGGACTAAAGAATTGTCTGAACGCATCGGTCAGACGGCCACCTTCCCCACCGCTCCTTCTTTGACTGGCCGAAGCCTCAGCAACTCGTTGTCCAGGACCAGGAGTTTGTAACCTCCCAGTCTCTGGGAACGCGTTGCACAGACCTTTCTGCAAGGCCTCCCGGAGTTGTCTCATCCTCTGCTCCCTCTGCGAAGGTAACATAAGGTCCGCAACCTTACCCTTGTACCGTGGATCAAGGAGAGTGGCCAGCCAGTAATGGTCCCTCTCCTTGATCCGAAGAATACGAGGATCCTTCCGCAGACTTTGCAGGATCAGGGAGGCCATGCAGCGTAGGTTTGCTGAGGCATTCGCTCCGGAGTCCTCTGGGTCACTAAGGACGACATGATCCGCAGCCACCTCCTCCCAGCCACGTACAAGTCCACTGGTTTCTTGGGACTGTAAATCATCCCTAAAAGACTGCTGCTGATGATGCTGAGTGCCAGCCTCCACCTCCATGCTGACACAATCCTCCTCCTCCTCCTCCTCCTCCTCCTCTTCCTCTTCCTGTGCGATGGGTGGGACAGAAGGAACACTGTCTGGGTAAAGGGGGCCTTGAGAGGCAAGGAAGTCCTCCTCTTCCTGCCTCTGTTCTGCCTCAAGTGCCCTGTCCATTATTCCACGCAGTGTGTGCTCCAACAGGTGGACAAGAGGTACAGTGTCACTGATGCATGCACTGTCACTGCTCACCATCCTCGTGGCCTCCTCAAATGGTGCCAGGACAGTGCATGCATCCCTGATCATGCCCCACTGGCGTGGAGAAAAAAAACCAAGCTCCCCTGACCCTGTCCTGGTGCCGTAGTCGCACAGGTACTCATTGATGGCCCTCTGCTGCGTGTGCAGCCGCTGCAGCATGGCCAACGTTGAGTTCCACCTGGTGGGCATGTCACATATAAGGCGGTTCTTGGGCAGGTTCAACTCCTTTTGCAGCTCAGCCAGGCGAGCACTGGCATTATAAGATCTGCGGAAATGCACACAGACTTTCCTGGCCTGCCTCAGGACATCCTGTAAGCCCGGGTACCTGCCCAAGAACCGCTGCACCACCAGGTTAAGGACGTGAGCCACACAGGGCACATGGGTCAGTTGTCCCTGTCGGAGGGCGGAGAGGAGGTTGGTGCCATTGTCGCAAACCACCATTCCTGGCTTAAGCTGGCGTGGCGTCAACCACCTCTCGGCCTGGCCCTGCAGAGCAGACAGGACCTCTGCCCCAGTGTGGCTTCTGTCCCCCAAACACACCAGCGCAAGCACGGCATGGCATCTTTTTGCCTGCGTACTTGCGTAGCCCCGTGAATGGCTACGGAGCACCGCTGGTTCATAGGACAAACCACAGGAAGAGGCCATGGAGGAAGAAGAAGAGGAGGGGGTGGAGGAGAGAGGTGTGTCACAACCAGTAGTAGCATTTTGGAGGCGTGGCGGTGGAACAACCTCCAACACTACTGCACCTTGTCCTGCATCCTTCCCAGCTGCCAAAAGAGTGACCCAATGGGCCGTGAAAGAAAGGTAACGTCCCTGTCCATGCCTGCTGGACCATGAGTCAGCGGTAATATGCACCTTACCGCTGACCGCCCTGTCCAACGAGGCCAAGACATTGCCTTCCACATGCCGGTAGAGAGCCGGAATAGCCTTCCGTGAGAAAAAGTGGCGTTTGGGAACCTGCCACTGAGGAACCGCACATTGCACAAACTCACGGAAGGGGGCCGAGTCTACCAACTGAAAAGGCAGCAGTTGAAGCGCTAGCAATTTAGCCAAGCTAGCATTCAACCGCTGGGCATGTGGATGGCTGGGAGTGAACTTCTTTCGACGGTCCAGCAGCTGGGGCAGGGAAATTTGCCTGCTAGAATCGGACGTCGGTGTACTGCTAGCAGAGTGGCCGCAAGTACTTGGCTGTGACACACCTAATTCTACACCTTCATTCCTCTCAGTGCATGTTTCAGAGAGGACTGAAGTTATAGTGGGGTTGGAGATCCCAGCTGATGCGGTGCAAGGAGAGGTCCGCTTTGTTCTTTGGTGTGGGTCTTTGAGGTAGGCTTGCCAACGAGCTGCATGGCAGGTCAACATATGTCTGGTCAGGCATGTGGTACCCAAGCGGCTGATGTTTTGGCCACGCGATATACGCTTGAGACATATGTTGCAAACAGCAGCTGTGCGATCTGATGCACTAGCCTCAAAAAAGGCCCACACCAAGGAACTTTTTGAATGACGGGCAGAGGCAGCGCCCTGCACAGGCGGAGCTCTGCGGTGTGATTCCGTCGGTGTACTGCCCTTACGCTGGCCACCAAAGGGCATCCTGCCTCGTTGGAGATGTGCCTCCTCCTCATCCTCCTCCTCTCTCCTATTAGGCACCCACGTGGAGTCAGTGACCTCATCATCCCCTCCCTCCTCATCACTGGAGCCAATCTGGCAGTATGCTGCAGCTGCTGGAACATGACTGCCAGATTGGTGTCCTTCTTGAGCATCCCCTCTGTCTGCTCTCACGCTACTGCCTTCCTGTAGCTGGGTTTCATCATCAGACCCTTCGAAACGCTGGGCATCCTCCTGGAGCATGTACCCAACACTGTGCTCAAACAGTTCGGGGGACTCCTCAGGAGAAGGACATGGTGGGTCTAGGGAAGGAGTGACTGATGATGAGTCTGACATTGATACCAGGGAAGAGGACGCTTTGGCAGCTGCTTTGCCAGTACCCTGAGCCTGGGTGAGAGAGGATGAGGAGGAGGAGGAGGGCTTGGTCATCCACTCTACCAAGTCTTCGACATGATGTGGCTCAACATGTCCAGCTGCCGAAAAGAAGGACAAGCGTGTCCCATGGCCATGTGCTGATGACAATGCACCGCGTCCACGACCAGCACTGTTGCCCCCAGACACAGAGCCTGCTTGCCCTCTTTTATTGCCTCCTGACTGTCTGCCTCTCCTTGTTTGCCTTCCAGACATTCTAATAGATGGCCTGCAGGGAGATGGGAAAAAAGCAATAAGGGCTACCTTCAGGTGTCCTTCTCTGTCCCTTTACTTAAGGATTTCAAAATATGGTTGAGGATTATTGCTTTTGCACAGAATAGCACAACGACAATTTCCCTGACTGTCCAAAAAACAAGGATTTCAAAGATGGTTGATGAGGAATGCTTTGGCACACTATAGCACAAGGAGAATTCCCCTCACTTTCCTTCTTTGTCCCTAGAAACAAGGACTGGCACAGTGAAAGAAACTGACACTCTCCCTACCTACAGTTTTCTGTCCCTAGAAAAAATGTTTTTTTAAAGCACACTATAGCACAAGGAGAAATCCCCTCACTTTCCTTCTTTGTCCCTAGAAACAAGGACTGGCACAGTGAAAGAAACTGACACTCTCCCTACCTACAGTTTTCTGTCCCTAGAAAAAATGTTTTTTTAAAGCACACTATAGCACAAGGAGAATTCCCCTCACTTTCCTTCTTTGTCCCTAGAAACAAGGACTGGCACAGTGAAAGAAACTGACACTCTCCCTACCTACAGTTTTCTGTCCCTAGAAAAAATGTTTTTTTAAAGCACACTATAGCACAAGGAGAATTCCCCTCACTTTCCTTCTTTGTCCCTAGAAACAAGGACTGGCACAGTGAAAGAAACTGACACTCTCCCTACCTACAGTTTTCTGTCCCTAGAAAAAATGTTTTTTTAAAGCACACTATAGCACAAGGAGAAATCCCCTCACTTTCCTTCTTTGTCCCTAGAAACAAGGACTGGCACAGTGAAAGAAACTGACACTCTCCCTACCTACAGTTTTCTGTCCCTAGAAAAAATGTTTTTTTAAAGCACACTATAGCACAAGGAGAAATCCCCTCACTTTCCTTCTTTGTCCCTAGAAACAAGGACTGGCACAGTGAAAGAAACTGACACTCTCCCCACTGTGAGGGGGTTAACTCGGTAGCGGGTGTGTGTGACCCCCTGGTTGGGCTCCCCACACAAAAACAGGGCCAGCAGACGGAGGTTGTGGTTTTCAAAATCAAAAGGTGCGGTTTATTTCTCTATGTACAGTGACAAAAACACAGCAAAGCCAAAAAGAAACATAAACAAAGTAAATCCTGGTCAGTTTGACCTCTGACTAAACATGCAGGTTTCCTAAACTAACAACTGGGATCAGCCTGGTGCTGTCCTAGTCCCTAAGTCCCTGGTTTAGTAAAAGTCCAAACAAATAGCCACACAGGCTTTGCCTCACCGCACAGGGGTTCACTCTCCCTAGACAGTCCACACAGGTCTGGTTCCAGGCATGAGCTAACATCTAATGAAGCTGGGAGTTTTTATAGAGGCCTTTAAATGAGCTGACAAGCTTCAGCTGGTCTCATCAACTCCCTGCCTGCACGACGCCCAGCCCTCTCCCTAGAGGTATGAGTCATCCATGAGCCCACTAGCCTCAGCTGGGCTTCATCAACTCCCTAGTTGTATAAGTCGGCGTAAAGCCTGAATCTGGGCGAAATATATCTACCCCCCTGGATGCAACCAGGTGACTTTACCTTCCTGCTGTCACATACCCCCCCCTCTTGTTTTAACCTCGGGGTTGGAACACCAGCAATCAGGCATTCATGTACTCGAGACAAAGCATCCACATTCCCCATTTGAACGCCAGGGCGATGCTTTACTGTGAAGTTGAATTCCTGGAGGGCCAGGAACCACCTATTCACTCTTCTATTTGTTTCCTTGTTTTGAGCCATCCACTTTAACGGAGCGTGATCCGTAACCATGTCAAAGTGCCTACCTAGCAGATAGTACCGAAGGGAATCTAGAGCCCACTTCACCGCTAAACACTCCTTTTCAACGGTGGCGTAATTTACCTCATGGGACTTCAACTTCCTGCTGAGGTAAATGACTGGGTGCTCTTCCCCGTTCCAGACCTGGGACAATACTGCTCCTAACCCCACATCTGACGCATCACTTTGTACGACAAAGTCTTTAGAGAAGTCGGGTGAGTACAACACTGGCTGGCTACATAAGGCTTGTTTCAAGAATTGGAATGCTGCCTCAGCCTCGGGGGTCCATTTAATCATGACCGACCCTTTCCCTTTCGTCAGGTTGGTTAGGGGCACAGCCTTAGAAGCAAAGTGGGGAATGAAGCGCCGATAATAACCCGCGATTCCCAGAAAGGCCCGTACCTGCTTCTTGCTGTTGGGACGTGGCCAACTCTGGATGGCCTCGACTTTGTTGAGTTGGGGTTTTATCACTCCCCTGCCAATGGTGTACCCAAGATATTTGGCCTCCTCCTGCCCAATGGTACACTTCTTGGGGTTAGCCGTAAACCCCGCTTCCCGGATAGAGTCTAGGACTGCTTGCACTTTTGGCAGATGTGAGGCCCAATCTGTGCTATGGACAATTACGTCATCCAGGTAAGCCGCAGCATACTTCCGATGGGGCCTCAGTATCTGGTCCATTTTCCGCTGGAATGTGGCCGGCGCATTCTGTAACCCGAACGGCATTCTCTTATATTGGAACGCCCCGTCTGGGGTTACAAATGCGGTTTTCTCTTTGGCCGACTTGGCCAGGGGAATTTGCCAATACCCTTTTGTGAGGTCAAGAGTCGTCATGTATCGGGCTGTTCCCAGCCGGTCGATCAACTCATCTATACGTGGCATGGGGTAGGTGTCAAATTTTGTAACTTTGTTCAACTGACGAAAATCGTTACAAAATCGCCAGCTCCCATCCGGTTTAGGCACCAACACAATGGGACTAGACCAATCACTTTGGGACTCCTCTATCACCCCTAAGTTCAGCATTTTCTGTACTTCCTCCCGTATTGCCTCCCGTAGGGCCTCTGGGATCCGATAGGGTTTTAACTTCACCCTTTCACCGGGCGGGGTAATAATATCATGCTCTACCCCAGATGTTTGTCCCGGCAGCTCAGAGAACACCTCCTTGTTGCGAAGCACAAACTCCTTAACCTCCTGTTGTTGGGGTTGTGACAAGGTGGCTGCTATTCCAACCTCCGGAATCACGCAACCAGTTTGAGCTGGTGACCAAGTTTCTGCGACTAGGGACTCTCTATCCCTCCAGGCTTTCAACAGATTAACGTGATATATCTGTTCGGGCTTTCGCCTTCCTGGTTGTCTGACCTTGTAATTCACTTCGCTCACTTTTTCCATTATCTCGTAGGGGCCTTGCCATTTGGCAAGGAATTTACTTTCAACCGTAGGGACAAGTACCAATATCCTATCCCCCGGGGAAAAGGTACGGGTCTTTGCTCCACGGTTGTACACTCTCTGCTGTGCCAACTGCGCTTGGGCCAAATGTTCCTTCACGATGGGCATTACCTGTGCAATTCGATCTTGCATCAGGGCGACATGCTCAATCACACTCCTGTGGGGAGAACTCTCACTTTCCCAAGTTTCCTTGGCAATATCCAACAGCCCTCTTGGGTGTCTCCCATACAGTAACTCAAAGGGGGAAAATCCCGTAGAGGATTGGGGCACCTCCCTAATAGCAAACATCAAATAAGGAAGTAGACAGTCCCAATCCTTTCCATCTCTATACACCACTTTCTTCAACATTTGTTTTAGGGTTTTGTTGAATCTTTCAACCAGCCCATCGGTTTGGGGGTGATACACAGATGTACGCAATTGCGTCACTTTGAGCAATTTACACAGCTCTTTCATAACCCGGGACATAAAGGGTGTACCTTGGTCCGTAAGCAGTTCTTTACAAATACCCACCCGGCTAAAAACAAGAGATAGCTCTTTGGCTATGGTTTTGGCCGAGGTATTTCTGAGAGGGATCGCTTCTGGATAACGGGTGGCATAGTCCATTATAACCAATATGTACTGGTGCCCCCTAGCGGACTTGATTATAGGACCTACCAAATCCATTGCGATTCTCTCAAACGGGATCTCAATGATGGGTAGAGGGACCAGCGGGCTACGGAAATGTGGCATCGGGGCCGACCTCTGACACACAGGGCAGGAGGAACAATAATTTTCTATGTCCTTCATCACCCCAGGCCAATAGAATCTCTGTAATACCCTCTCTCGGGTTTTCTCTGTCCCCAGATGACCTCCAAGAATGTGCCCATGGGCCAACTCCAACACCAACTTCCTGTAAGGTTTGGGCACCACAAGCTGCTCAACGGTTTCTTCTGCCCTTTTTGCCACCCGATACAGTAGGTCCTTCTCTACGCTGAAGTATGGGTAAGTGCAGGTATTATCTGGGTTCACTAACTCGCCATCTATTTCCACTACGTTTTCCCGTGCCTTTATTAGGGCGGGGTCTTTTAACTGTTCTGTGGCAAAATTTTCCCTGTGAACCTCCAGATCAGAAAACTCCACAGACGGTAGGTTTTCGTCTGAGGAGGTGGGCTCCTCTCCAGTTTCTTGAGTCTCCCCTGCCAATACTGACAAGGGAAATTCTGGAGAGTCCTCACCACTCTCAGAGGAGTTCTGGCTATCACATTCCTGGTACATAGGGGCACCAGTGGGGGGCTCAGGATCATCCCACAGTTCCCAGAACTTCGGAAAATCCCTTCCCACAATGGCATCATGCGGTAATTGAGATACTAACCCCACTGGATGAGAGAGGGTACCTTTGGGGGTCTCGAAACACACTGTAGTCACTGGATACTCTCGGGTGTCCCCATGCACACAAATAACAGCTACCTTGCTATTCCCAGAGACCTCTGTTTTAACTAATTCAGCCTTTATCAGGGTCACAAGGCTACCTGAATCCAGTAATACCACAACATTTCTACCATTAATACACATTTTGCATAAATGTTTCTCAGTTCCCCGAATGGCAGTGCATGCGACTGTCGCACACAGCGACTGACGTCTGTCCATCAGAAAGTCACATTGCATGGGTTCCTCCACAACCGGGCAATTTGCTGCAATATGTCCCGCTTGCCGGCAGCGGTAGCAAACAATCCATTTGGCTGCCTCTTGAGCCCCTGACTTCCCAGGCTGTTCTCGCCAAACTTGGGGTAGAGCTCCCACCCTCTCACTCTCTCCACCCTCACCCCTTGGAATCCTCTTATCCGCCCCTGGGGATGGTCTGGTCTTAGGGTGGAAAGTCCGAGAGTCTCTGGAAGAGGCCGTCAGGTTCTCTGTAGCCAAGTATTTCTCTACACGATCCACAAGACCACCGGCCGTCTCTGGGTCTCCATGGCTTACCCACTTTTGGATGGCAGTAGGAAGAGCTCTCAAAAACCGATCCATTACAACACGTTCCACAATCTCTGGTGCGGACAAAGTCTCTGGCTGTAGCCACTTCCTGCTCAGGTGAATGAGATCATACATTTGAGACCTGGGGGGTTTTCCAAGCTGGAAAGTCCAGTTATGCACACGCTGAGCCCGGACAGCCAGGGTGACACCCAGCCTTGCCAATATTTCAGCTTTTAGCATCACATAGTCTTTTGCTTGGTCAGGCTCTAGGTCATAGTAAGCCTTCTGCGATTCACCAGTTAACAGAGGAGCCACCAGTCCAGCCCACTGCTCCTCAGGCCACTTTTCTCTTTCAGCAGTCCTTTCAAATGTGGTCAAAAATACCTCTGGATCATCCTCTCCAGTCATTTTTGTCAATAAACGACTCACCCCAAAGGACGCGGTATTAGTGGGACGGCTTTCCTCACTGGTCTGCGGACGTTGCTGCATTACTGCTTCCATTTGTTGTAGTCTCTGCTCTTGCTTCTGTAACAGGTCTATGAAGCGGGCCTCAGATTGCTGCTGGGCTTGTTGATGAGCTTGCTGCTGGGCTGCAAGGCTCCTTTGCAAACCTGCATTTGTCTGCTGTTGATTGGCATTTGCTAGAGCCAGCTGTTTCAGTATCTCCTCCATGCTGGCTTAAAAAAAACTGCCACTGGTTCTCCACCAACTGTGAGGGGGTTAACTCGGTAGCGGGTGTGTGTGACCCCCTGGTTGGGCTCCCCACACAAAAACAGGGCCAGCAGACGGAGGTTGTGGTTTTCAAAATCAAAAGGTGCGGTTTATTTCTCTATGTACAGTGACAAAAACACAGCAAAGCCAAAAAGAAACATAAACAAAATAAATCCTGGTCAGTTTGACCTCTGACTAAACATGCAGGTTTCCTAAACTAACAACTGGGATCAGCCTGGTGCTGTCCTAGTCCCTAAGTCCCTGGTTTAGTAAAAGTCCAAACAAATAGCCACACAGGCTTTGCCTCACCGCACAGGGGTTCACTCTCCCTAGACAGTCCACACAGGTCTGGTTCCAGGCATGAGCTAACATCTAATGAAGCTGGGAGTTTTTATAGAGGCCTTTAAATGAGCTGACAAGCTTCAGCTGGTCTCATCAACTCCCTGCCTGCACGACGCCCAGCCCTCTCCCTAGAGGTATGAGTCATCCATGAGCCCACTAGCCTCAGCTGGGCTTCATCAACTCCCTAGTTGTATAAGTCGGCGTAAAGCCTGAATCTGGGCGAAATATATCTACCCCCCTGGATGCAACCAGGTGACTTTACCTTCCTGCTGTCACACTACCTACAGTTTTCTGTCCCTAGAAAAAATGTTTTTTTAAAGCACACTATAGCACAAGGAGAATTCCCCTCACTTTCCTTCTTTGTCCCTAGAAACAAGGACTGGCACAGTGAAAGAAACTGACACTCTCCCTACCTACAGTTTTCTGTCCCTAGAAAAAATGTTTTTTTAAAGCACACTATAGCACAAGGAGAATTCCCCTCACTTTCCTTCTTTGTCCCTAGAAACAAGGACTGGCACAGTGAAAGAAACTGACACTCTCCCTACCTACAGTTTTCTGTCCCTAGAAAAAATGTTTTTTTAAAGCACACTATAGCACAAGGAGAAATCCCCTCACTTTCCTTCTTTGTCCCTAGAAACAAGGACTGGCACAGTGAAAGAAACTGACACTCTCCCTACCTACAGTTTTCTGTCCCTAGAAAAAATGTTTTTTTAAAGCACACTATAGCACAAGGAGAAATCCCCTCACTTTCCTTCTTTGTCCCTAGAAACAAGGACTGGCACAGTGAAAGAAACTGACACTCTCCCTACCTACAGTTTTCTGTCCCTAGAAAAAATGTTTTTTTAAAGCACACTATAGCACAAGGAGAATTCCCCTCACTTTCCTTCTTTGTCCCTAGAAACAAGGACTGGCACAGTGAAAGAAACTGACACTCTCCCTACCTACAGTTTTCTGTCCCTAGAAAAAATGTTTTTTTAAAGCACACTATAGCACAAGGAGAAATCCCCTCACTTTCCTTCTTTGTCCCTAGAAACAAGGACTCGCACAGTAAAACACACTGACACTCTCCCTACCTATCCTTCTCTTTCCCTAAACTAAAGGAATCCAGGTTAAGCAAGAAAGAAATAAATGTCACTGTCCCTGCCTATGCTTGTCTTTCCCTGCTCCGGAACACACTACACTAGGCCGCCGTGCTGGCGGCCTTTTATAGTGTGGGGCGTGTACTAAACACCCTCAGCAATAATTGGCCACAGGCATCCTGCCTGTGGCCAATCATTGCTCTCCTCGCTGCCGGCGCTGTGATTGGCCAAGCATGCGGGGTCACAGTGCATGCTTGGCCAATCACAGCGCCTGGATGACACTGCGATGGCGTAGTGCATTGTGGGCCGTTCGCGTCACTCGAATTTGGCGCGAACGGCCCAAATCGTTCGATCTTCGTCGAACGATCGAACAGCCGATGTTCGAGTCGAACGTATGTTCGACTCGAACACGAAGCTCATCCCTATAGTCAACTACTATATAGAAATAGATCATACACTGCGTGCAGCTATTCTCCCCGTGATCAATATGGCAAGAATAGCTCAGTAAAGTTCTACCCTCCAGTCAGGCCTGACTTAGTTAAAGCTCAGTTTTAAGGTGAGGAATCTTCGCATGCAAGATGATCGGTGGTGCACATACAGGAACAACAATTTGTAAATCCAAATAACAGTTTATGGCAATGGAAACAACTCCCCGGAGACTATATAACTCAGTTCTGGAACTAGTCTCCGATCAGGATAGCAAGTATAGAACGATGGGCCTAGGTAGTCAATAGGCCTAAACAAAGTACTCGGCTATGATTGTGAGCAGGTGCTCTCTCACCACTCCGGACTCAGTCCTAGTCTGTGACTTCCACCGCTGTGTCTCCGCACACAGGGTCTGCGACAGCCAGGTCTCCGGTCCAACTGATGTCCCTCAAGCCGATAGAGATCAGGTGCCACACAGGCTCCGCAGTGGGGTGGAAGGCTCCTTGGAAGTGCGCAAGGCCCAGGCTTTGGGCCTTGCACTCGTAGCAGGTCTGCACAGGGAGTCCTATTTCTAGCAGCGCGGTGTCCAAAGAGGCCGGGCTTAGCCTCGCCCTTTCCTTTTATACCGCACCCATGAGTCTCTGCGGTTGGAAATTTCACCTTGAGTGCCAAACGGGGTTCTGGGTAACATAGTCCGTGTGGCCTTAATGGAGACCCCGCTACACACATGATGCATTTCCCTTAAAGTGCCTTTAGTAAATCAATCTCTGAGTGTTACACTGACATCTGGTTTCCACAAATGAGCATAAGTTGTAAGAAATATGGCCAGCATTACATTTTAAATTTTTAATGTCCCATGGTGATACTTAAAGTGGATGTAAACCCGATTCATGAAATTTGAACTGTGCACATATATCTGTGTTTTTTTTTTTTTTTTGTAATCTCTCTTCAAAGCCCTAAGTCCCCTAGCTTTCTCCTGCTCAGTTCTTGTTATCAGCCTGATAACTTCTGACAAGTTTTCCGACAGAAGATAAAACCAGCCTGAAATTTGTGTCAGGGTGGGTGCTATAAATTAGCAGAAAGCGGAAATATTCACAGGCAAGCTCTGCATGTGTGGGGAGGGGGTGGGTACCTTTCCTCCAATCAGCTGTCTCACAGTGTATAGCAAGACTCCACACCCACAGATGAATCAGGAAGAGAAAATTCTAACAGGGAGTGCACATTCTAAACAGTATATAAAGCTGAACACAGCAGATATACATGTAAAACTTATGTAGGGAGATTTATTTCATCTCTGTGTATCATCTGAGGCTGTTCATTTCCCTTGGTATATGTGAGGGATTACATCCACTTTAAATGTCTATTGGGTCAATTTACTAAAGGCATTCGGACTGTTCACTTTGCCGATTAATTTCCCTCAGAGCTTAATGAATGACGTCAAGCTCTGCTGACTACATCATTCAATCATGTGCAAGCAAACATTTTTTTTTTCATTTTTGCTCATGTAGCAGGTGTCAACATTTAGGGGGAGTGTCTGGGCGGTAGCATGGCCCAGATGCACTAATTATTAGGGATTTATGGCCATTTTGGTTTGTGGAAGATAATAATGGTGTTCAGTTCCCTGCGGCCCCTGGGTGGCGCTGTCGCCTTGGGCTGGGGTTGAACCATCATTGTAGGGCTTTGCTCTTTGTGTCCTCTCGCGGTAGTAGTACAGCGGAGCGGGAAACCCGCTGTGCCTGCTGGGAGAGGATATAAAGGGGCGGACATCTTGCACACGAGGTCCGAGCCCCAGGCACCTTTAGCCTGGGGGCTGCTGTCCTGTTCATCTGCGCCCGGGTGCCCTCGGCCTGGGCGCGGGGAAGTTCGAGTTCCATCCCAGGCACCTTAAGCCTGGGGTGAGGTACTAGAAAAGGCCTGGGGCCCAGTACCTTCGACTGGGTCCCGCATGGGAGAAGATACCTAGGGGCCCACCGAGTGAGGGGACCCGAGTCTTGGGCGAGGAGAACCAGGGAGGTGACCTGGCCTGAAGATCCAGCGCAGCATTGGCTGGTGACAGTGCAGGCCTCTGGGGGCCGTCCGGATGGATCATCTCCCTAACAGGGGCAGTCATTAGAAGGTAGTCCACGTTCTATGATCTTTGCAGAGACCCAACTACAATCAGGTCGGTGGCAGAGGCCTATCCAAAGGTCTTTGGCAGGGACCTCATCGTTCACCCGGTCTGTGGCAGGGACCAACCTCGCGGTCGGTGGCAGCGACCGTGCACCAATAGTTGTTGTGAACTCTTAACAGCTTCTCTAATCCGAAAGGATTGTGCCTGAACCCTCTCCCCACCAAGTGTTTGTATCAACCTGTCTGCTTGCAAAGAGGCATATTTATCTCTGCGCAAATAAATATAGAAGTTGTACTGTCACCTGGTGTGGGCTTACTTTTCTGGGAGCAAAGTGTTCTACATTCATCTATCCACCTGCAAGCGGAGAAGTGGAAGCTCCGGACCGGGACACAGACCCGAAGGTAAAGATTTTAGCTCAAACCTCTACACATACACGAGGTGCGAGCTGGTGGTACACCTCACCCTTCTCCCTGGTTCCCCTAGACGAGTCAGCCAGCCGTAAAAGAAGAAGGGAGAAATCGGATGAGGTCGCTACACTCATAATTTGATATTTTTTGCAAAGTGAAACCTTCCGCATTCACTAATCTCTGGGCAAAATTTCCTTGCAAAGCGAAAAGCCAATTTTTAGTAAATCAACCCCCATGACTCTCTCTCATACAAATAGTATACTTCACAAGATGTATTCCAGAACCACAAAAAGCTTTCTCATTAAATGTTTACATTTACATTATTATTCATAAATATTCATATCTATCACGCAGACACTTAAAGCGGTTGTATACCCACTGCTGCTTTTTTTTTTTTCATACCTGAAAGGCAAAAGGCATAATGAGCTAGTATGCCCCACATACTAGCTCATTATGAAATACTTACCTTAGAACGAGGCGTCTGGAACTTACCTGGTCCACGCCGAGGGAGATGTCATCTTGCCTTGGCGTTTCTTCCGGGTATCGCCGCTCCAGTGCTGTGAGTGGCTGGAGTGGCGATGTCGTCACTCCCGCGAGTCGGCAAGGTCCGGCGGCTGCCGGGCTTTAGCCGAGAATCCCTGCTGCGCATGCGCCGCTGCAGTCAGTGGCTCATTGAGAGGGGAATATCTCCTAAACCGTAGGTAAAAGTTATTATAGGCTTACCTGTAGGTAAAAGTTCAAAAATAGGGTATACAACCGCTTTAAGGCCTCGTACACATGACTGGTTTTCTTGACAAGAAACCAGCAATAAAACTGCTGGCAGAGCTTTTTGCAGAGAAAACTGTTCGTGTGTATGGTTTTTCATTGAGAAAACTGCCGGGAATCTCAATGAGAAAAATAGAGAACCTGCTCTCTATTTTCTCATCAGGATTCTCAATTTTCTCATCGGGATTCTCGTCGGCCTGTTTCCCGACGAGAAAACTGGTCGTGTGTATGCTTTTCCGAGTCTTAAAAAACCGTGCATGCTCAGAATCAAGTATGAGACGGGAGCGCTCCTTCTGGTAAAACTAGCGTTCGTAATGGAGATAGCACATTCGTCACGCTGTAACGAACTGAAAGCACGAAGACTGAAAAGCGCGAATCGTCTCTCACCAAACTTTTACTAACACGCAGTAACACAAGATCAGCAAAAGCAGGCCAAGGGGTGGCGCCGTTGGAATCGAACTTCCCCTTTATACTGCCGTCGTACATCACCGGGCTTTAGACCGACAAGATTTTGGATTGACAGCGTGTATGCAAGGAAAGCTTGACAAGAATCCCGTTGAAAAAAACTAAGATTTTTTCCTGACGAGATTCCCGGTCGTGTGTACTAGGCCTTAACTCTATTTGACTGTTCTAAAAGGTGAATGTAAAATAGAGAATACAGCTGTAAGAAAGTTGCCTCAACATACAGGTATGTTTAGTTTCACTATGTTTTCTGTTCAGTTATTTGTTGAATGTGCAGTTTAATGTAGTTGACAGATAATCTTTAAATTTCATATGTTTCAGTTGTTGCTAAGGAAACTGGAACTGCGTAGAGCAATAATATTTTACAGGAATTTGTAGCAGACAGCCATGTAACAAATGGAGGAAAGTGACACTGGTAGCTGAAGGGTAAACGGAGGGAGAAATCATGGTTTCATTTACCACAATGTACAAAATAAATCTTCCACCAGTTCAAAGCGGCAACAATGTTATCGTGAGTGATTGTACACTAGAAATAAGTCAGGGTAGGCAGCTGTTTAATTCTGTTTGTGTAACAATCACAATTTACACGCGTGTCCGTGCGCACTGGTCTGGTTTGTCAGTACTATAAGAAGAGCTATACCTGGTTTGGTGAGCGGATCATGAGGTTCGGTGAGCGGATCATGAGGTTCTTTATGCTTGGTTCATGCCTATGCAGTTTGCAATTGATCTGTTTCTGCCGTGCTTTCTGCTGTGCGTTTTTCTTTTTTTTTTTTTACACGTTTTTGGATGCATTTTGCTTTTTTTATGCTTTTTTTTCTTTTTGTTTGGCCAATGAGTTGTTGGGCAGAATAGGAAATTCTAAACGCATCAAAAATGCACTACGTACTTTTCTGCAGCGCCTCCATTGAAGTCCATTGAACCAAAAAGCACCGCTTTGCATTTAAAAAAAGTCCCTGACCCTTTCCAAGAACGCAGCGGTGGAAAAAAGCATAGATGTGAACATGTCCCATAAAAAAAACATGTTAAATGGACTGTAGCGCGTTTCTGCAAAAAGCACAAAAAACGCATCAGTGTGAACCATGCATGAACATTAACCACTTGCTTACTGGGCACGTAAACCCCCCTCCTGCCCAGCTTTCAGCGCTGATGCACTTTGAATGACAATTGCGTCGTCATACAACACTGTACCCAAATTACATTTTTATCATTTTTTTCCTACAAATAGAGCTTTCTTTTGGTGGTATTTGATCACCTCTGCGGTTTTTATTGTTTGTTAAAAAAATGTGAAAAGACCGAATTTATTTATTTTTTATATATTTTATTATAAAATTTTGCAAACAGGTAATTTTTCTCCTTCATTGATGTACGCTGATGAGGCTGCACTGATGGGCACTGATAGTCTGCATTGATGGGCACCGATGGGCTGCATTGATGGGCACCGATGGGCTGCATTGATGGGCACCGATAAGGTGGCAAGGGTGGGCACTGATAGGCGGCACTGGTGGGCACTGATAGGTGGCTCTGGTGGGCACTGAGAGGTGACACTGAGAGGCGGCACTGATGGGTGGGTGGCACTGAAGGGCATTGATGGGGGCACTGGTGTGCACTGAGAAGTAGCACTAGAAGGTGGCACTGATGGGTGACAGTGATCGGCACTGATGGGTGGCAGTGAAGGGCACTGATGGGTGGCAATGATGGGCACTGATCAGCACTGGTAGGTTACACTGATAGGCAGTACTGCTAGGTGGCACTGATGAGGCACTGATTGGCAGTACTGGTGGGCATTGATAGGTGGCACTCGTGGGCATTGATAGGTGGCACTGGTGGGCACTGTGGGCACTGGCAGGTGGTGATTGTGAGCACAGATGAGGCAGATGTGCCTCCTTCCTCTTCGGGACCGATGTACCTTACACAAAAGCCGGTGATCAGCTTTTTTTTCTCCTCACGCTGTCAGCGTGAGGAGAAAAAAATAAGTTTACCGAGCTTTTGTTTACATCACGTGATCAGCTGTCATTGGCTGACAGCTGATCACGTGGTAAGGGGCCGGGATCGGCCCGTTTCTTCTGTGCACGATGACGTCGGCAGCAGCGCATACACTGAATATCTCCTAAGCTGTGCAAGTTTAGGAGATATTTAAGGTACCTACAGGTAAGCCTTGTTATTGGCTTACCTGTAGGTAAAAGTGGTGTAACAGGGTTTACAACCACTTTAATGCCGCTTACACACAACCGTTTTTAATGTCATTGAAAAAAACTGAGTTTTTCTCGACGTGATTCTTCTCAAGCCTGCCTTGCCTACACACTATCGTGGAAAAAAATGCTTGAGTAAAGCGAGGTGACGTACAACACGTACGACGGCACTATAAAGGGGAAGTTCCATTTGGATGGCGCCACCCTTTGGGCTGCTTTCACTGATCCTCGTGTTAGTAAAGTTTGTTAAGAGACAATTCGCGCTTTTCAGCCTCGTGCTCTTCAGTCCGTTACAGCGTGACGAATGTGCTATCTCCATTACGAACGCTAGTTTTACCAGAACGAGTGCTCCCGTCTCATACTTGATTCTGAGGATGCACATTTTTTTTCACGTCGTTAAAGCCTACACACGGCTGTTTTTCATGACGAGAAAAACGACGATGTGAAAAACAACGAGAAAAATTAGAGCATGTTCCAATTTTTTCATGGCCATTTTTCACGTAGTGAAAAATGCTCTAAAGCCCACACACGATCATTTTTAATGACCATTTTAAAAAAATGCATTTTTCTCGTCATTAAAAACGGTCGTGTGTACGCGGCATTAGTCCCGGTTCACACTGGTGCGATGCGGGAAACCCTGCGATTTAGTGCTGGTTCTCGCATCGCACCTGAATTGCACACTGGCTCTAAAACTGACATCTGTGAACCGCTGGGGGTGTCAATGTAAAGTTAATGACACCTCGAGATCGGTTCGCAGATTGCAGTGCGAACAGTGAATTGGTGCAGTAATCGGATCGCATAGGTGTGAACATCCATGCAATCCAATTCCAGTGAGGACCAAAAAAGGGTCCTGCACCATTTTAGTGTGAATGCAATGCAATTTCAGCCATACAGTTTGTATGGCTGAAATTGCATCACACAGAATCGTATGTGATTTGCACAGCAATGCCGTGCGAATCACATGTGATATCTTTGATCACTCAAGTGTGAACCCAGCCTTATAGGCAAACTAAAAAAAAATAAAGGTTTTTGCTTAAGAATTGTCAGATGTGTATGTCTTTACCTAGAAAGTGTTTTCCATTGTATTGTACAAGATGGTCATAACAATAGGAGTATGATAGTGAAACAATAAGAATAATGTTGGCCATACTCCAGAATTTTTCGGAACATTCGCTCAACTTTGTATAAGTTAAAGAGGAAGTAAATCGCTTGTGTTTTTAAAAAAAAAATTATTACCTGCAAAGTAAAGGCATAATATGCTAGTATGCATCGCATACTAGTACATTATGTGAAAGTTACCTGCAAACGAAGCCCTTGTTGTTTCCGCTGGAGGCCACATCCATCTTCGCCGTCTTCCTTCCGGGTCCGCGGACTCCGTTTCTGTGTGACTGGCCGGAGCCGCGTGACGGCACATGCGCGCAAGCTACCGGTCACGGCACAGGGTTCTGAAGAAACGGCATGGGTGGCCACTCCTTCAGAGCGCATGCACTGATGACGTCATTGGCGCAGTATACAGTAAATATCTACTAAACTATGCAAGTTTAGGAGATATTTACAGTACCTATAGGTAGGCCTTATTATAGGCTTACCTATAGGTAGAAACAAGCTAGGGAAGTTTACTTCCTCTCTAAAGCCTCACACGATTGGATTTTCCGACAGGAATTGTGTGTTGACAGCCTGTTGACTGAAAATACGACCGTTTGTACGCTCCAGCGGACAATTGTTGTCGGATTTTCCGCGGACAAATTTTGGATGGCAGGCTTTAAAATGTTCCGCAGACAACGGTCCGTTGTCGGATTTTCTGATCGTGTGTACAGACAAAGTCCGTCAGACAAAAGTCCAAAGTACAAACACGCATGCTCGGAATCAATGCTCACCAAACACGACATTAGCAGAAGGTGCCCAAAGGGTGGCGCTCAAGAAATGAAATTTCACTTAGTACGTAACTATGTTCGTGTTTGTAGGCCGACAATTGTGTGCCGTTTGTATGCAAGACAAGTTTTTGGCCAACGCCCTTCGGACAAAATTCAGACGCTTTGTCTGCGAAAAATCCGATCGTGTGTACCAGGTCTAATAGGGTCAGATCAATGATTGTTTTCAACCATACTGACGAAGAAGATCGAAGGAGAAGTTGGAATTATTTTCTTGAATTACCAAATTTCAAACAGTAAATGTGTATTTTGGTAAAAACAATGGGTTTACCCCCCCCCCCCCATCGCCCATTTAAAGGAGCAGTGGCAAAAATTATACCCCCCATTGTGTTAAGCAAGCAGCACCCAATCAAGAAGTCAATGGGGGTCACTCCTCAACTGATTTTGGCACGGTGGTGTGGGTTTTTCGGGGTTAAAACAGACGGTTAGTAGGAAACATGTTGCTTATCATTTCCCATTTCAACTGCCCTCAAAGTGGTTGTAAACCCACTACAAAAATCAAATAAAAAAACGGTAACGGCACGTCAGCTGAAGCAATGGCACGAATGAGCCGTTGCTTCAGTGTACATGTGCCAATGACGTCGGCACATGCTGATACAAGGGATATCTCCTAAACCTGCACGGTTTAGGAGATATCCACGGTAGCTACAGGTAAGCCTTATTATAGGCTTACCTGTAGTAAAAAGTGGTTTGTAAGGGTTTATAACCACTTTAACTGCCCCCATGTGAACATGCCTTTCCAGAATGAGAGGGCATTCTCAGTTTTCTTTTTTTTTAACAGAAAAGTTTTTGTTTTATTGACAAATCAGCATTACAATAGGTCTAACATTCGACATTCAGGCGTTTCTCAGTACATAGTCAGTCTAAGATATTTATTTCAAATATATCATCATGCAAGTCCAGTATGACTTCTGTCTACCATTTCTCCATCAGAGGCTTCTAAGTATATTCCCCTCCAATACCCTCCCTCAGAAAACATTAGGATATACCATCACTGTCCCGTAAGAGACTGTTTGGTACCTAGTAAGATTGTTAGTTGCATGCAATCAGAATAACTCACTCTTCATTTGGTGTGGTTGGGCAGAGTCCGGCGCGGGGCTGGGGGGGGGGGGGAATGACCCCCAGGCCAAGCGGGGTGGGGAGTACGACACTTGGTCCCCCTCCTCCCTGGCACCTCATCCATGCGCGTCCGCCCATGCTGACCAAACCTTATTAAATTTAGCAGAGCATTGCCTGCTCTCATAGGTGAGCTTGTACAGGGGTAGCACCGAGTCCACTGCCTTTTTCCAGGTTGTGAGGGTAGGTGGTTCGGCCGACTTCCAGTGCAACATTATTTCTCTCCTAGCATAGAACAGCGAGAATGTGATGCAAAGCTTAGTGTATGTGTCCTCCTCCACCTTGCCTAAGTAACTCAATAGAAGCACCATGGGGTCCACTGGGACCCTGGACCCCATTCTCAGTTTTCTAAAGAGGAAAATGCAGTACCTGAATCCTATTAGAAGTAATTAACCATGAAGAGCAGCTTAACAAAAATGTAATTCCTATTACAGGGGGTGCCTAAAATTTTACTTGTATCTTAGTGCAGATGTCTGAGAAAATCAGTGAGCCAATAACACAAGAAATGAATGTCATGTCTGGGGGAGTCCCATACACCAGTGCTATGAAGAATGCCTTCAGGTTGCCACATTACATATTTTTTTAATTTTTAGAAAATTAGAGCGGCTTCAGATTGAAATGAAAAATTATTTTATTAACATTAAATTACAAAATGGTTGGTGTTTATTTTAGAAGGTGGAGCTCTCCGTTTAGTGTTTTCCAATGGCATTGCTGCCATTGTCCGGTCTTCTAGCCCTCCTACCTGAATAATGGCTTATTATAGCAGTACATTCATATTTTTCCAAAGAAGAACATTTTTTTGATTGTGTAATCCTAAATATTATACAGATAAAAGCTAAAAGATAAATTCGATCTGCATATACAATGACACAGCCAGCAGTAATCGGAGCTTCTATAAAGCCTGGCTTTTGCTTTGAAAGTTAATTAACGCTGGCTGTGCGGCTGAGATAAAATTGTGTCATTTCTGGCCCAGCCTCCCAGGCTCCAGGCCCATGATTTGAAGAGCCAGCTGATTCACATAAGAGAGCATGGCAGGAAAGAAGTGACCATAGAGGCAGAAGGATCTGACCGGGCTCGTAAAACTCTCGCAGGAGCTAAAATTACACTCCAACCAACATGAACAATTGCATATTGTTTTTCTTGGTTTCATGCAACAAGACACTTGGGGAGAAATGTTTAAAAGGCTAGAGAACAATAGATATAGCTAAATATAGCAACTCCATAAAGACAGGAATAGCAATATTACTGTGAATTTGCAGCTCTAAAAATACAGTGTATTGCGTTTTAATTAAAAAAACAGTAGTTTACTTTATATTCAAACTCATATATGTGTAGCGGCCTCCACTCTCTCCCTCTATAGATCAGTTCTTCTGGCTCTGGCTTTTGTCTAGGGGTACTCTGAAGGAGAGAGTGTGGGGTCACCACGCCAAGTCCCCCTGCAGAGTATGTGCAGTGAGAGACAATCCTCTTTTACCTTCGGGTGGGTGTTCTGCTTCTGGAGCCTCCTCCTGGTGGTTTCTTGAGCAATGTCTGCCAGAAAATGAGCCCCACACCAATAAAGTCCAACACTCCTTTATTCTTCCGATAACAGAGTAATGCACAGACAGTTGGACTCCCTCAAAAAGTAGAACAGACAGAGGGGTGTGGATACGAGTAGGCCCAGACACAATGAACTCTCCACTTTCCTTCCTGAAAGTGGGTTGCGGTCTCCAATTGAGGGGAAATATCCTTCCAGGCGGTCTCCGGTGGAGGCTCACCCGTCACTGGCGATATGCTGCACCAGGTCTTCAAGCAAGTACCCCCTCCCGGTCCATTATGCCTCTGGATTCGGGTACACACTCCCGGGGTCCCCTAGGATCTCCTTCCCTCGCGGAACTCAGTGGTGGGCACTGAGCTCCGGACCTCCATCCGAGTACCTCACCCCAGGCCAAAGGTGCCTGGGATGGAACACGACCTCCGAACGTCCTCCAGGCCTGGGCCGCTTAGAGGACCGACACGAACCACCGCCCACAGGCTGAAGGTGCCCGGGACTCGACCCCGTGACAAAGATGGCTGGCCCCTTTATACCCTCTCCCAGCAAGCACGGCGGGTTCCCCGCCCCACCATACCACTGCCGAGGGAGGACAAAAAGGGGTACGGCACACAGCAATGGTTCAACCCCAGCCCAAGGCGACAGCGCCACCCGCTGAGCTGCAGGGAACTGCACATTACTGGTGTCTCTGCCAGTTTAAATACACAGGGAAAGTGCATGCCCGCTACATATGCGTTTTTTGTACAGCAGTGCAGATGAACAAAGTATCCTGTGCAAAAAATTAGGATCCTATCTTAAAGTGTATCTAAACCCAAGAACAAAAATGCCAGTCTTTAGACATGGTGGCTCAATTAGTTTTCTTTTTTTTAAAGATTTTTTTTTAGTTTATTTTTACCTTGCCAGAAAACATTCTCTTTCTATGGAGGAGCAGCAATATCAGTCTAGGACAGGACTACATAATACCTCCCCATCTACTCCTCTCCATAACATAGAGTTAGGTGTTGTGTAGTTCACAGAGATAGCTGGGAACAATATAAGTGTCTAAATTCAGCAGACAGAGTATACAGGAAGTCTCAGCTGACAAGAATTCTGACATAATGCACAGGTATGTTTTGAACCTATTGAACAGATATAATAAAGTACTTTTATAGTTGTATATTTAAGTGACCCAAAGGGAACAAATAATGGAAGTTAATTTAAAGGATATAAAAATAAAATACCATATATACTCGAGTATAAGCCGACCTGAATATAAGCCTAATTTTACCACAAAAAACTGGGAAAACGTATTGACTCGAGTATAAGCCTAGGGTGTCCATCTGCATGCCTCACTTTGCCTCACTGTGTCCATGTGCATGCCTCACTGTCCATGCCTCACTTTGCCTCACTGTGTCCATGTCCATGCCTCACTGTGTCCATGCCTCACTGTGTCTGTGCCTCACTGTGTCCGTGCCTCACTGTGTCCATGCCTCACTGTGTCTGTGCCTCACTGTGTCCGTGCCTCACTGTGCCCATGCCTTACTGCATACCACCCAACTGGCACGGATTGTGCGGGTTTTACCCGCAGTGGCTCCTCCTTCCCGCACTCCCGCGAGACTATCATGTTTCCCGCACATCAGGAAACATGAAGAGAAGAAGAGGAGCAGCAGCAGCAGGTAAGAGCCCCCCCCCGCGATCGGCGCACTAGTATGCCCCCCCGATCGGCGGCCCCCCGCCGCTTAAAATTATTTTTTTTTTTGCAAGTCCTTTTTCTTTAAATGTTCCGGCAGCAACCATCACCCCCCCCCCCCCGCTCAACAACTTCTGTGGCAATTCCCGTTTTTTTTGCCAATGTCCCGCACCCCCCCCCCCGCTCAACAACTCTGGTTGGCAGGGGAGAGGGGAACATCAGAATGTCCCGCGAAGGGACTTTACAAAGTTGGGAGGTATGCTTACTGTGCCCATGCCTCACTGTGCCCATGCCTCACTGTGCCCATGCCTTACTGTGCCAATGCCTTACTGTGCCCATGCCTCACTGTGTCCATGCCTCACTGTCACTGTGCCTCACTGTGCCCAATCTCCCTACCTGATCTCCGGTGCTGTGTGACTAGACTGACTTTTAACATGGGAGTCTATGGAAGGGGTGCCCAGATTTGAAAAATCGGTGCTCCCCGACCGTAGGTCCCCCGGACAACAAACTTTGCACACTTGTAGAGGAAGAGTGGGGCTCCATGTGTGCCAGGTTTGGGGTCCAGGGGATCAGGCATCAGGCCCACAATGTTGAAGTCGGACACAGACTCGAGTATAAGCTGAGGGGGGCATTTTCAGCACAAAAAAATGTGCTGAAAAATTTGTCTTATACTCACTCGAGTATGTACGGTAATTTGCAGGTAAAAAAATGTGCATTTATTTATTTGTTTTGGAGCCTGTAAAGCATTGCACCAGTGATGAGCAGATCGCTTTTGCCATGCAGGTCTCCTGCACGCTGTCTGTGTACATCCTGAACGGGCAAGCAGATACACTGACTGGAAGAAATCAATTAGCTGCCAAGGCGCTCCACAGCACTGGGGTAGTTCATTGAGAACTACAAGATGATTGCTGCAAAGCATGTCATGGCTTGTAGTTCATTCACACACAGAGCCATGTACATGAATTATGCGGCCGTGTGGGTGGAGCCCCGCACTGCTGCACTGATTTCAAAAAGTGACAGCTAGTACGGGGAACTTCTTCCCATACTGCTGTCACAGGGAGTGCAAGGATCGGGCAATGGCTGCAGCATTGGGAACATGTTACATTTTCCATCCTAAAAACGGGTGGAACATGTAACATGTTCCCAAAGGTGAACTTATCCTTTAACCACTTCAATACCATGCACTTATACAGCTTCCTGCCCAAGCCAATTTTGAGCTTTCAGCACTGTCGCAATTTGAATGACAATTACGCGGTCATGCTACACTGTACCCAAACAAATTTTTTATCATTTTGTTCCCACAAATAGAGCTTTCTTTCAGTGGTATTTGATCGCCTCTGCGATTTTTATTTTTTGCACAACAAATAAAAAAAGAGCGAAAATTTTTAAAAAAACTAAGTTTTTCTTTGTTTCTGTTAATTTTTTTTGTAAATAAGTACCTTTTCTACTTCAATGACGGGCACTGATAAGGCGGCACTGATAAGGCGGCACTGATGAGGTGGCACCAATGAGGTGGCACTGATGAGGTGGCACTGATGGGCACTGATGATGGGCACTGATAGGCGGCACTGATGGGCACTGATATGTGGCACTGGTATGCGGCACTGATGGGCACTCATAGGTGGCACTGATTGGCACTCATAGGCGGCACTGATTGGCACTCATAGGCGGCACTGATGGGCACTCATAGGCGGCACTGATGGGCACTTATGGGTGGCACTGATAGGTGGCATGGACGGGCACTGATAGGTGGGCACAGATTGGCACGGATGGGCACGGATGGGCACTGATAGGTGGCACTGATGGACACTAGTAGGTGGCATTGGTGGTACTGGTGCCCAGCAATGCCAGCCACCACACATTGTGAAAGTGCCAGTCAGTGCCCATTTGTGGGCACTGATTGGCATATTTTTTTTATGTTTTTATTTTATTTTTATTTTTTTACTACATGTGGATGGCCATGGGGGCCATCCACATGATTGGGGCTTCCCTGGTGGTCCTGGGGGCTTCCCTGGTGGTCTAGTGTGGGTATCCGAGGGGGGGCTGCGCTGATAAACAATCAGCGTGAACCCCCGCTGTCAGGAGAGCCGCCGATCGGCTCTCCTCTACTCGCGTCTGTCAGACGCGAGTGAGGAAGAGCCGATCAACGGCTCTTCCTGTTTACATTGTGATCAGCCGTGATTCGACACGGCTGATCACGTGGTAAAAAGCCTCCGACGGAGGCTTTTTACCGAGATCAGTGTAGCGGTGGGTCAGACTGACCCACCGCTCCACCGATTGCCGCGATGCGCACCCCCCCGGGCGCGCGGCGGCTGTTATCCCGCAGGACAGGGTGGATAACTGAACCACTTCCCGGACGTCAATCTGCTATTGACGGGGCGGGAAGTGGTTAAGGCAGTGGGACCAGCTGCGTGGAAGAAAATTGTGCCAAGGACCGGGGGGGGGGGGGGGGGGGGTTATGATTTTTTGTGGGCAATGGCTGGTATTAGCGTTTCAATCATTACGACACCAAGCTTAATATGGTGTCAGGGTGATTGAAGCGCATTATTTCTATTATTACATTGTAGTAATAAATGAAATAGTTCAACTCACCGTAATGTAGAATCAGTGGGAGCCCTGAGCGTGTCACTTGCCACTGTCTCCTGCTACCAGATGTGTATAATCACTTGCCTCGCTGCCTGTCACCAGATGCGGAATGTCACTTGCCATATCACCTGCCACGCTTACTGCCACAAGATGTGGATTGTCACTTGCCACGTTGCCTGTCACCAGATGCGGAATGTCACTTGCCACATCACCTGCCACGCTTACTGCCACAAGATGCGGAATGTCACTTGCCACATCACCTGCCACACTGCCTGCCACAAGATGTGGATTGCCACCTGCCACCTTGCCTGTCAGCAGATGTGGAATGTCACTTGCCACCTGCCATGTTGCCTGTCACCAGATGTGGAATGTCACTTACCAATTGCCACGTTGCCTGTCACCAAATGTGGAATGTCACTTGCCACGCCACCTGCCACGTTGCCTGTCACCAGATGCGGAGTGAGTAAAGTGCCCATTGTAGTATATCAGGCAGACAGCTGAGGGGGTGAACTACAAGTCCCAGCACACATTACCTGTACTCCCACACACAGCTCACCTGTCACTGATGATGTCACATCTCTATGGGATCGCCCCTCTGGATGTAGCAGGGTGTCTCCCTCCTCATGCTGCAGCTGGTCTCACCTGGTAAAGGGAGGGTCCGGGACTCCTTCGGCTATCACTCTCTGGCTCCACCCTTCTGCCATTCCTGATTAGCTGTCCGGGGGGGGCAATCTGTGCTGCTGAACAAGGAATCTCAGGAAGTTCTCACAGCGAGGAGCCGCAGGAGAGCGGCGATGCGGGGCGGGCAGTGTGTGATGATGTCATCTCTCTGCTCCCTCCGACACTGAGACAGAGCACTGGCTTTGAGGGCGGAAGAGCGGTGATGCAGGGGGCGGAGAGAGGCGATATCACTGCTTGCCCGCTTGCTTCTTCCATCCACCCAGCGCTCTCATGCCGGCAGCCCAGCATGTCTCTTGACGGCCACCCTCACCCGCGGCTCGGCTGCAGAAGGGCCACGGCCCGGTAGTGGGCCAGGGACCGGGGGTTGACGACCCCTGCTTTAAGGGACTGCATACACTATAAAGTATAACTAAAGACATTCATTGAGCTAGGCCTCCCCTTTCCTTCATGTACTGCTAGACATAGCCCCAACTGCCACCCTTGTAATATTTAATGTTTAATGCTCAATACTGGACCTATAGGGTTGATTTACTAAAACCGGAGAGTGCAAAATGTAGTGCAGTTCTGCATAGACACCAATCAGCTTCCAGTTTTTTTTTTCCAAAGCTTACAGTGCTTGTATGGGTTCGTTTTTTTTTTTTTTAAATAACAAACATGTTATACTTACCTCCACTGTGCAGTTCGTTTTGCAGACTGGCCCCGATCCTCGTCTTCTGAGATCCCTCGACGGCTGTCTCGGCTCCTCCCCGCAAGAGCTAACCCCCCTCTGGGAAGCACTCTCCCAAGGGGGTTAGCTTGCGGGCGCGCTCCCATGTGATACAGTCGGTGGCCATAGCCGCCGATTGTATCACTCGGCCCTGCCCCCCGGCGCGCCGTGTCATTGATTTGATTGACAACAGCGGGAGCCAATGGCTGCGCTGCTATCAATCATCCAATGAAGAGCTGACTAGAGCTCAGTGAAAGCGACGGCGGGATCGCGCACAAGAAGATTAGGGTCTCAGGTAAGTAAAACGGGGGCTCGGGGGGGGGGGTGTGACTGCAAGGTGTTTTTTTCACCTTGATCATGCATAGGATGCATTAGGCCGGGTTCACACTGGGGCGACAAACGCTCCGATATTGGGAGCTCTTGTCGCATGACGTGTGAAAATCAATGTTTCCCTATGGGAGCCGTCTTAACTGGTCCGACACATGTCGGTCCGACTTTGAAAATGCTCCCTGTACTACTTTGGTCCGACTTTGATCCGACTTCAGCCCATTGACTATCATTGAAGTCGGATCAAAGTCGGACCGCAGAGCGTGCAGTCCGACTTTGATCCGACTTCAATGATAGTCAATGGGCTGAAGTCGGATCAAAGTCGGACCAAAGTAGTACAGGGAGCATTTTCAAAGTCGGACCGACATGTGTCGGACCAGTCAAGACGGCTCCCATAGGGAAACATTGATTTTCACACGTCATGCGACATGAGCTCCCAATGTCGGAGCGTTTGTCGCCCCAGTGTGAACCCGGCCTAAAGGTGAAAAAACACAAAGCTTTACAACCCCTTTAATTGAACAAGCTGAAGTTAGAAGCTGATTGGCTACTATGCACAGCTGCACCAAATTTTGCACTCTCCAGTTTTAATAAATCACCCCCTATGTCACTAGTGTATCATGTAAATTGTATTGGTAAATTTACTTGATCTATGCTGAACAAATGTTGAGCCACCTCTAATGCTGGCTGCATACACACACATACACAAAAAGAATACCTAAAGCCATTTTTTGTTTTGTTTTTACATTTGAAGAGACCCCTATCAGTTTTTATCTTTTGACATCTGTGCCTCTTTAGGTAGACTTTTCTTCACTTTCTGTCCTGTAGGCAAAACAGGAAATGAGAAGCTATCTCTACAAACAAAGAAAAATCCCCTCTTAGACAGTTGTCATTGAACAGCTGTTCCATTTGGAAGAATTCCCATCTAAATCCTTTTCTGATGACAACTCAAAATTTTGGATTTTCTCCTGCGTTCAGTCCTATTGAATAGGAATTATGGTTGAAAAATGTCTTCCAGGTCTTTACTTAGTAAAGCAAAGCAGCAGTTTGTAAAGCGGAGGTACCCATAGCAACAACTGAAAAGTCACTTTTGCTTAGACTTAGAGTAACTGCATTAAACTGCTGAATGCTGATCGGTTACTGTGGGTACCTGCACGTCATTGTGTTGTCAATGAGGTAACTAAATTTATAAAGGCACTGCAGATTTTTTGGTAAGCAAAAGTGATAAGTGAGAAATACAATTTTTAACAGTGTCAGTTTATTAATTTATTAGTCTCCCCTTAATCCGGATGTCCTGGATGACTTAAAGGTACAACCCCCCCTCTTTTTTTTCCTCTTCTCCGATACCTCTACACTCTAGGGACAGGGAGTTATATACTCATAATGCATAAAGTTGTTTATATGTATGTTTATACTATGTCTAATACAGATTCTGAGTTAGTTACAAAGCAAGAAAGCCCTGAAGAAGCGGATACACAGACTGCGAAATATGTTGGCTACTTCAATGTAACATCTTTTTGACATGTTGTATATACAGTACACCATTGTTTTTACATGTAGGGGCATGTTTTATGTTCATGTGTCTTTTTCTATTATCTAATAAATATTTAAATGCAAATGTGTATCTTTAATTGTCTGGAGGAGACCATTTAACGCCCAGATCCATTACAAATTCCTTTTCCCCATTGTTTATTTTTAGGGTTGGCACTCCATGAGAATATTATCCTAACTACAGTATATGGGCCTGGACTATAGACTTTTACTATACCAATAGTTATAAATGTGACTGTTAGAATTTATTAGTATTCATGTTTTAATGTTTAAACAGGGAAGTAATAAAGAATTATTATTAGTCCCAATACAACGCAGAAATGTTCTATTTAATAACATGGGTATTGTGTTTATATTATGAAGTGTTCTCACAGGACAAGGCATGACAACTAGGGTGTAGATATCTATTAAGCGATATCTCTAACAAGCTCCTATCAGGACAGAGATATTTGCTCTGAGCATTACAACTGGAAACACAAACATTACTGATCTAGCATACAGAGATTTCCATTTGGCTTTTCCATTCCAATTACAGGCTATCTCTTTTACAATTCGAGTTATCTGGATACCGTACATCTTCCACTGGTTATATGTCACATAGTACTGCCTGAGTCAATATAGATACTGTACAATCAATGGAAAGCAGCTTTTAGTTTCAAAAAGTAAACATCTTGGTATCTAGGATTTGTCCACAAGCCTTTGAGCTGATCTGTATTTTAACAATATCCAACATATTTATTAAAGTTCAAATGTTAAGATGAAAGGGTCATCATTGTGTTTATAGCCACCGTACAACTGACCAAGTGATAAACCTGTGTTGCATTGTGCCTAGTATAAAAACATAAAATAAACCTTATTTTATATTCTATTCCTAATTCTGGGACCACGAAGTAGTGGCTCTTTTAAACATTTCCTCGTAATGTTAAAATAGGGAATTTGTTAGGAGAAATTGGCTTAGAGCTTTCTTTCAACAGGCAATCAAACACACAATTTATTCACCCAAATAAAGTAGATCTAAACCCAGTCACTAAAATTCATTTTTTTTCCATTGACCATGGGGAAACTCGCTTTGATATGTGAGTACCTTGGATTACGAGCGTTCTCCTGGAACGGATTATGCTCATAATCCGAGGTTCCACTGTATAAGCTTTACACTGGTAATGTAATTTCTAATGTTGCTTTTAATATTTTTATGCCGGATTCTAAGAGCCTACTGTCAGAATACAATTGGCGACAGGGAAAACTCCTTCATTATTGCTGTTTACAGTGGATAGGAAATGTACTGATTTCTCTCATTCAACCCACAGGGCTAAATGAGTGACCTTTTAACATGTATGGCTAGCATTGGTGGGCTGGGTATACTTTTGTCCTATTATGGGGTAAATGCATTAACTGCCCTGATTTTCTTATCGTACTGCATACTGCATCAAATTGGTCTGCATGGCTGTCGTCCCAAAAGGAAGCCTCTTCTAAAGATGATGCACAAGAAAGCCTGCAAACAGTTTGCTGAAGACAAGCAGACTAAGGACATGGATTACTCGAACCATGCCCTGTGGTCTGATAAGACCAAGATAAACTTATTTGGTTCAGATGGTGTCAAGTGTGTGTGGTGGCAACCAGGTGAGGAGTACAAAGACAAGTGTGTCTTGCCTACAGTCAAGCATGGTGGTGGGGCTGCATGAGTGCTGCCGGCACTGGGGAGCTACAGTTCATTGAGGGAACTATGAATGCCAACATGTACTGTGACATACAGCTTTTTTTTTCTTCCTGTTAATTAAGGGGAGTGGTTAATTGTTAACAGGTGAGTATATAAGTGTCTGTACAAACTCCCCTAGGAGCTGGTTCCCTGCTGATGGTGGCTTGCATGTGGATTTTGTGAACATAAGTGGAATTTTGAACTAAAGTGGAGAGTTAAAAACCAGGAGTTGTGCTTTTAACTGCTTCTGCTTGCAAGTGTTGATTTGTTTCCTCCTTTATTTGATACGTTTGCTATCAGTTTTTAAAATACTTTTTTTTCCCCCTCCTTTCTCTGACACTTTTTAAACAGTTTTTTTGTCTTTCTGCTAATTAAGGGGAGTGGTTAATTGTTCACAGGTGAGTATATATGTGTCTGTACAAACTCCCCTAGGAGCTGGCTCCCTGCTGATGATGGATTTTGTGAACATAATTCCCTGTACACACGATCGGATCTCCGATGGAATAAAATCAGATGACTTCCATCAGTCTTGCCTACACACCATCAGTCAAAAATCCGACCGTCCTAAACGCCGTGACGTAAAACACTCCGAAGAGCTGAGAAAAATGAAGTTCAATGCTTCTGAGCATGCGTCGACTTGATTCTGAGCATGCGTGGGTTCTTTCTCCGATGGAGTTCCCCACAGACGATCGGAATTTGCTATAGTTTTTTCCATCTGTAAAATTTAAAACATGTTACATTTTTTTATACCGATGGAAAAAAGACCGATGGGGCCCACACACGATCGGTTTGTCTGATGAAAAAAGTCCATCGGTCTTTTTTCATCAGAAAACACGATCGTGTGTACGCGGCCTAAGTGGAATTTTGAACTAAAGTGGAGAGTTAAAAACCAGGAGTTGTGCTTTTAACTGCCTCTGCTTGTAAGTGTTGATTTTGTTTTTTTTTTCCCTCCTTTATTTGATACCAGTTTTTAAAAATCCATTTTTTCCCCCTCCTTTCTCTGACACTTTTTAAACCGCTTTTTCTTTCTTTCTGCTAATTAAGGGGAGTGGTTAATTGTTCACAGGTGAGTATATAAGTGTCTGTACAAACTCCCCTAGGAGCTGGCTCCCTGCTGATGGTGGCTTGCATGTGGATTTTGTGAACATAATGCCCTGTACACACGATCGGAAATCCGATGAAGCTGACTTCCATCAGTCTTGCCTACACACCATCAGTCAAAAATCCGACCGCCCCAAACGCAGTGACGTAAAACACTCCGAAGAGCCGAGAAAAATTAAGTTCAATGCTTCTGAGCATGCCTCGACTTGATTCTGAGTATGCGTGGGTTTTTTCTCCGATGGAGTTCCCCACAGACGATAGGAATTTGCTATCGTTTTTTTTTCCATCGGAAAAATTTAAAACATGTTCTATTTTTTTATACCAATTGAAAAAAGACAGATGGGGCCCACACATGATCGGTTTGTCTGATGAAAAAAGTTCATCAGAAAAACCGATCGTGTGTACGCATAAGTGGAATTTTGAACTAAAGTGGAGAGTTAAAAACCAGGAGTTGTGCTTTTAACTGCTTCTGCTTGCAAGTGTTGATTTTTTTTCCTCCTTTATTTGATACGTTTGCTATCAGTTTTTAAAATACTTTTTTTTCCCCTCCTTTCTCTGACACTTTTTAAATCGCTTTTTTTTTCTTTTTGCTAATTAAGGGGAGTGGTTAATTGTTCACAGGTGAGTATATACGTGTCTGTACAAACTCCCATAGGAGCTGGCTCCCTGCTGATGGTGGCTTGCATGTGGATTTTGTGAACTAAAGTGGAGAGTTAAAAACCAGGAGTTGAAAACAGGAGTTAAGACAGGAGTCTTCTAAACTGTGAGTAACATCTTAAACTTCCTACAAGTAATTATATTGTAACTGGAAAATGAGTGCTAGCAGGGTTGAAGGTTTTGCTCAGTGCACAGTGTGCCACATGTATGCAAAATTGGTGCAACAGCTCCAGGATGGATACCGCTGTGACAGATGTGAGCAGGTTGCCCTTCTGGAAGCTCGCATTAGAGATCTGGAGGAGCAAGTTGCAACACTGGGCAGAAAGGACAACCTTGAAAGGGGTTCTCTGCTCGCTGAGCAGGTGGTCAGTAGGGTCGATATAGAGGGTGGAGGGGAAAGTCAGGATTATCAGATAGGAAGATGGGTTAATGTAGTTAGAGGGAGTGGAAGGGGCTTGCAGAGAAGGAAGGCCAGTCCTGTATTTGTGCATCAAAACAAATTTTCCAAGTTGGGTGAAGATGTGGAGGTGGCAAACACAGAGGTGGCAGCCCTAGATGTCACTGCTACCCCTAACAGCCAGGAGAGCAATGCATCTAGTAGTGGTGGTGAGGGGAGTGCAGGTAGGCCTAGACAGTTGTTGGTAATAGGGGATTCTATAATCAGAAGTAGGGATGAGCTTCGAGTTCAAGTCGAACTCATGTTCGACTCGAACATTGCCTGTTCGCCCGTTCGCCGAACAGCGAACAAATTGGGGTGTTCGCTGCAAATTCGAAAAGTCTATGGGAGAAATCTAAAGTGCTAATTATAAAGGTTTATGGGCAAGTTATTGTCATAAAAAGTGTTTGGGGACCCGGATCCTGCTCCAGGGGACATGTATCAATGCAAAAAGAAATTTAAAAAAACGGCTGTTTTTTCGGGAGCAGTGATTTTAATAATGCTTAAAGTGAAACAATAAAAGTGAAATATTCCTTTAAATTTCGTACCTAGGGGGTGTGTATGATATGCATGTAAAGTGGTGCATGTTTCCCGTGCTTAGAACTGTCCCTGCATAAAACGTAATTTTTGAAGGAAAAAAAGTCATTTAAAACTCACTCGCGGCTATTAATGAATTGTCGGCTCCCGGCAATACATACAAAAGTCATTGATAAAAATAAAAAATAAAGCGTGGGGGTCCCCCCAAATTCCATTACCAGGCCCTTCAGGTCTGGAATGGATATTAAGGGGAACCCCGCTGCAAATTAAAAAAAAAAATGAGTGCGGTTCCCCCAAATATCCATACCAGGCCCTTCAGATCTGGCATGGATTTTAAGGGGAACTCCACCCCAAATTTAAAAAAAAATGGCGTGGAGTCCCCCCAAAAATCCATACCAGACCCTTATCCGAGCACGCAACCTGGCAGGCCACAGGAAAAGAGGGGGGGACGAGAGAGCGGCCCTTCCCTCCTGAACCGTACCAGGCCACATGCCCTCAACATGGGGAGGATGTCCCCATGTTGATGGGGACAAGGGCCTCATCCCTACAACCCTTGCCCGGTGGTTGTGGGGGTCTGCGGGCGGGGGGCTTATCAGAATCTGGAAGACCCCTTTAACAAAGGGGACCCCCAGATCCCGGTCCCCCCCTATGTGAATTGGTAAGGGGTACATTGTACCCCTACCATTTCACTAAGAAAGTGTCAAAAAATGTTAAAAAAAGCACACAAACACCTTGGAAAAGTCCTTTATTAAAAAAAAAAACAAGAAATAAAAAAAAAAAAACATTCCAGCGGTGAAATCCAGTGTCCCGCGGCGATCCGATGTCCAGCGCTGTCCGTCATTGGCTGAGCCTGAGCGGACCTGATGGGGAACTTCCTCCGCAGTCTATTACATGTATAGACCCGCCCCTTCTAAAGTTCCCCATCAGGTCCGCTCAGCCAATGACTCGGTGTAAGGCTGAGGACCTGATGCGGAACATGAGAAGGGGCGGGTCTATTCATGAATTACACAGTGAAGGAAGTTCCCCATCAGGTCCGCCCCCTTGGTATGTCAGACCGCGCCTACGTCATTGGCCTGAGCGGACCTGATGGGGAACTTCCTTCACTGTGTAAATTTAAATTACACAGTGAAGGAAGTTCCCCGCTCAGGCCAATGACGTAGGCGGGGTCTGACATACCGAGGGGGCGGACCTGATGGGGAACTTCCTTCACTGTGTAATACATGTATAGACCCGCCCCTTCTCATGTTCCGCATCAGGTCCTCAGCCTTACACCTAGTCACTGGCTGAGCGGACCTGATGGGGAATTTTAGAAGGGGCGGGTCTATACATGTAATAGACTGCGGAGGAAGTTCCCCATCAGGTCCGCTCAGGCTCAATCAATGACGGACAGCGCTGGACATCGGATCGCCGCGGGACACTGGATTTCACCGCTGGAATGTTTTATTTTTTTTTATTTTTTTAATAAAGGACTTTTCCAAGGTGTTTGTGTGTTTTTTTTTACATTTTTTGACACTTTCTTCGTGAAATGGTAGGGGTACAATGTACCCTTTACCAATTCACATAGGGGGGCCGGGATCTGGGGGTCCCCTTTGTTAAAGGGGTCTTCCAGATTCCGATAAGCCCCCCGCCCGCAGACCCCCACAACCACCGGGCAAGGGTTGTGGGGATGAGGCCCTTGTCCCCATCAACATGGGGACATCTCCCCATGTTGAGGGCATGTGGCCTGGTACGGTTCAGGAGGGGGGGGGCGCTCTCTCGTCCCCCCCTCTTTTCCTGTGGCCTGCCAGGTTGTGTGCTCGGATAAGGGTCTGGTATGGATTTTTGGGGGGACTCCACGCCATTTTTTTTTTATTTGGGGTGGAGTTCCCCTTAAAATCCATGCCAGATCTGAAGGGCCTGGTGTGGATATTTGGGGGAACCGCACGCATTTTTTTTTAAATTTGCGGCGGGGTTCCCCTTAATATCTATACCAGACCTGAAGGGCCTGGTGATTGAATTCTGGGGGACCCCCATGCTTTTTTTTTTTTTATCAATGACTTTTGTATGTATTGCCGGGAGCCGACAATTCATTAATAGCCGCGAGTGAGTTTTAAATGACTTTTTTTCCTTCAAAAATTACGTTTTATGCAGGGACAGTTCTAAGCACGGGAAACATGCGCCACTTTACATGCATATCATACACACCCCCTAGGTACGAAATTTAAAGGAATATTTCACTTTTATTTTTTCATTTTAAGCATTATTAAAATCACTGCTCCCGAAAAAACGGCCATTTTTAAAACTTCTTTTTGCATTGATACATGTCCCCTGGGGCAGAACCCGGGTCCCCAAACACTTTTTAGGACAATAACTTGCATATAAGCCTTTATAATTAGCACTTTAGATTTCGAACGTATTTAATAGGGTTCTAAAGTTCACGCAAACATTCTGTCTGTTCGCAGGTTCTGGTGCGAACCGAACAGAGGGGTGTTCGGCTCATCCCTGATCAGAAGGACTGATAGAATAATTTGGCGCCAGGATCGCCTCAACCGAATGGTTTGCTGTCTCCCTGGTGCCAGGGTTTGGCATGTGGTGGACCGGGTGGATAAATTCCTGGGAGGGGCTGGGCATGACCCAGCTGTCTTGGTCCATGTTGGAACCAATGACAGTATACATGGAAGGTGGAGGCTCCTTAAGAATCAATTTAAAGAACTAGGCTGCAAAATGAAGGGAAAGACCTCCAAGGTGATATTCTATGAAATATTGCCTGTGCCATGCGCAACACAGGAAAGGCAGGGGGAGATTAGAGAGCTGAATGCATGGCTAAAGACCTGGTGTAGGGAGGAGGGATTTGGGTTTCTAGAGCACTGGGCTGACTTGTCATTGGGGTGCAACCTATATGCTAAAGACGGTTTGCACTTGAATGGAAGGGGGTCTGCTGTGCTGGGGGAGAGGTTTATGGGAAGGCTGGAGGAGTATTTAAACTAGGATTGAGGGGGGAGGGTGAACTAGAATTACATCGGGCACACAGGTCAGTTAGGGGTCAGACATTAATGGAGAGTGGAATGGGGATAGATGGGGGGAGGGTTATGGCAGGTGACAAGAAAGTTCCCATGTTGCAAACAGCCATTGGAAACTATAGTGCCATTTGTACTACCAAAATTTATATGAAAAACACCAGAGAAAATTTTTATAATACAATAAAGTGTTTGTTCACCAATGCCAGAAGTCTGTCAAGCAAAATAGGTGAGTTAGAAGCTCTGGTGCATGAGGAGAGCTATGATGTAATCAGTATTGCTGAAACTTGGCTTCAATCCTCACATGACTGGGCAATTAATATTTCTGGCTATGCACTCTTTCGGAGAGACAGGGTAAAAAGGAAAGGTGGCGGGGTCTGTCTCTATGTGAGAAGTGATCTCAAAGCAAGCGTTAAAGAGGACCTGGTTGATGGAGAGTGTGATAAGGCTGAAGCATTATGGGTGGAACTGCATATAGATGTGCGTAGTTCAAAGTTAATCATTGGAGTTTGTTATAGACCACCCAATGTTAACGAGGAGGTGGAGACTCAGCTCCTTGCACAGATGGAAAGGGCTGCAAGGGCTGGGATGGTGATAATAATGGGGGATTTTAACTACCCAGAAATTGACTGAAGTAGTGGCACTGCTGGGACAGTAAAAGGGCAAACATTTACAAACCTATTACAGGACAATTTTATGGTCCAGTTTATTGAGGCCCCAACTAGGAATGATGCTCTGTTGGACCTGGTAATCTCAAACCATGCAGAGCTTATTACTAATTTTCAGATAAAGGAACACCTGGGTAGCAGTGATCATAACATGATTTCATTTGATGTTAGCTGTAAGCAAGAAACACATACAGGAAAGATAAAAAAACTTAATTTCAAGAGAGCAAATTTTCCAAGGATGAGGGCTGCTCTCTAGGACTTAGACTGGGAGGGAATATTGGCATCGATAAACATAGAACAGAAATGGGAATTCTTCAAAAAGACTGTTTGGGACCTCACTGCAAAGTATATTCCCATGGGCAATAAGTTTAAAAGGCTAAAAATAAAACCTATGTGGCTCATGGTCAAAGTTAAAAAAGCTATAAACAATAAGAAAATGAGGGCGTGTCCGGATGTAGAGCAAGGAAGACGTGTTGCTGAGGAGCTCCATACATCCTGACCTAATCTGCTGCCATCCTGCCTTCCCACCGCCCGGGTGAGCCCTCAAACTTACCTTGCGGGTTCCTGAAGGTCCTCTGCCTCGGCCACATCCTGTATTTTTGGCCCTGGTCACCCGATCGGGCCGTTACCGGGACTTGCGACTGGCTCTGTACTCCCGGGTCCCGCCACCATCTTGCGGCCTGCTGTCCTTCTCGGAGCCTCTGGGCTCGATTGCCGTGGTTCGCGGGGCTGGAGGTGCCTCATCTACGCACACCGAGGGCACCAGTGGTGGGGAAGGTGATCCAGACCGGCGCTGCGATCGCCTGGGGGCCTCGGGAGGTTGATTGCCCGGGCCTGCGGCCTACACACATCTTGCGGCCTACCGCGATTCCGGAAGCCTCCGTCCTCAATTTCTGAGTGCCGCGGGACACGCGGCGGACGGGCACGTCCTCCTGAGCCACCATCCGTGCGGGGGGGGGTCGGCACTGCATCTGACGACTTTCGGAGGGCTGCTCCTACGCATCCACGCCTGCAGCCCGCAGCCATCTTTCGGCCTCCTGACCGGCCCCATCCATCGGACGCAGGTACGCCTCCCCTCCTCCTGGGATCCTTTGGGCGATTGACTGCCTCACAATACTGCGGGGGGGCTCCCCCACTCCTGCACCTCTCCACCCTGTCTCTGCTGTGCCCCCCGTCCTCCCCTTTGGACTGGGCCCCTCTGCCCGCGAACCCTCCTCCCCCCCTGAACTTTCCCTAATTTTGGGGTAAGGCTTGGATGGGCCGCCCTAGGACCCGCTACTCCACAAATAAGGGCCCGAAGGCTCCTCACATACCCCCGTCAGCAGTTGTTTCGTCTCCACGGCGATCCTCGGCTGGGATGGCGGCCAATACGCAGATGGCTGCGGAGTCGGGGGTGGCGGCGCCACCCACGGGAGTGGAGATCCTGGCAGCCATCACATCCTGTAAGGAAACTCTGACATCTAAGATTGATTTTTTGACAGTGGATGTCGGTCTTCTCCGTCAAGATATGGATAAATTTCGCTGTCACATCGCAGAGGTGGAGGACAGGGTCCCTGTGGTGGAGGATACGGTCCGGTCAGACTCCAGGGAGATACGGGCCCTCCAAATTCAAGTGAAAGCGCTGCAGGAGCGCGCGATAGACACCAAGAACCGCCTCAGGCGGAACAACATCCGTATAATTGGACTGCCCGAGAGGGCCGAGGGCCCTAGGCCTGCTGAATTTACTGAGCAATTACTGACCACCCTGTTTGACCTGGGTGCCCCGGCATCTACCTTTGTGGTTGAAAGAGCCCACAGGGTTCCACCGCTCCCTCCGAGACCTGGGGCCCCTCCACGCCCCTTCCTGCTACGAATGCTGAACTACCGGGACCGGGACCGCATTCTTGCGGCGGCACGAGCCATGCCTGAGGCTGACATTAAGTATGAGAATACCAGACTACTTTTCTTCCCAGACTTCTCTCAGGAGGTGCAACAACGTCGCAAGTCCTTCACTGATGTGAGACGCCGGCTCCGGGAGAAGGGAATACGCTTTGGCCTGTTGTATCCCAGCAGACTGCGAGTCACTGACGGTAGCGACACTCATTTCTTTGATACCCCGGAGGCGGCAGCGGTGTGGCTAGACGCCCGTTAACCTTAGACAGCCGAGGACCAACAGTGGAGTTCACCCGGCAGGGAACAGATATGCTTCAACTATCCCATCAATGAACATCTTTCCTGTCTTCTGATGAATCCCAGCACTGCCCCCTTCTATGCCCCTAATCCTGCTTATCCCTGCTGGCTTTCACCTTTGTTCCATCTACATAAATGTTCACTTCGGCTGATTGAACTTCCACTCACTCCTGCCTAAGGAGCTCCAATGGCAACTAACGAACTGCCTCGCTCATGAACCAAGGTGACTCAAGTTGTTCCCCTTTCCACACCTTGGACTTCCACCCAGAGTTGAGGCGGACTTCCCCGGAAACTTCTCCCTCACCTGCGGTCCTACGGGCCGACTTCTTAGGGTCGCAGTGACCTAAAGATTACATGTTTCTCTCAGTTAAGGGACAAAACCCCAGTGGCGTATCCAGGGTATGGCAGACATAGCAAGTGCCATGGGCGCCGCATGAAGGGGGCGCTGGTGAGTAGCTGGCAGTCTACACACTGCTCAGATGACCCCCAGCAGAACACACAGTGGGTGCTCTCCTCCTCTCCCGGGAAAGTCTGTGAAAGTGTTTTTAGTGTGTGTGTGAGGTGACTCCCCCCCTCCGGCACATCACAATGTTCTACCTGCAGGGTGGGCGCTCACTCTCCGCTCCGCGGCCGTGCAGTGTACAGGGGGGGGGCGGCGGGAGGAAGTTGCTGCATGGAAGAGCGGAGTTGTTGAACATCTGTGCCCCCCCCCAAATGAAAACGATCCTCACGGCAATAGAGCGATTCCCTGTGTGTCTCCCTTCACCCCTCCTGTAAGCTCTCAGCTGCTGGAGGGATATAAACACAGAGAATCGCTCTGTAATTGCTGTGCCGATCATCCATTCCTCAGTGTCGGGGGCTCCTGCTTGTCATAATGACAGAAGGCAAAGCCAGCAGACCATCTCCGACCTGTACTGTGAGTGTGTGCAGAAAAGGGTTCACAGCACAGCAGTAAGACGCAGGGGGCTGCACGATGATGATTTCAGTGTCCCGACTTGACCATCACAGGGAGGAGGGGGATATATGCATCTCATCTCACTGTTAGCCAATCATACTTTGCCCATGTTGCAGCCCCTCCCTCTTCCCCTCCCACCCGCCACATTTTGACTTCAGTTCCAGGAAGAAGAAGCCAGAATCAGTCCTTAACGTGCTTCTACACATGTGAGCTTTTTCTTTCTTTGTTTACTTCAGAGAGCCTGGGGGAGAAGGAGGTTCTGCAGCAGCAGCAGGGACACTGGGACAGTCATGGATTCATTTAGACTTTTAATGCAGCAGGTGACAGAGGATGAGAGGAACAGGACCAGCATTTGCTTATCTACAGGGCCGTTTGAAGGAATTTGGGGGCCCCAAGCAAAATGGACATGGAGGCCCCCCCCCCCCCCCCCCCGCGCACTCACGCAAAGCCTACAGGAACCACAGCATAGCAATACAGTTTAAGCTCACCCACACTTTATATAAATAAAAAAGGTTTACAGTGCAAATACTGCTGTTGCAAATAATCCAACATACTTAAAACACATACACACTCACATTAACATTAAGATGCTGCTTAGGACTGTTTATGGACAGTGGAATGGACAGGGGGACCGTGGGATGGACAGGGGGACTCCGCACTGTAATATCCACATCATCTCCCCCACTGTAATGTCCACATCATCTCCCCCTGTAATGTCCACATCTCCCCCACTGTAATATCCAGATCTCCCCCCTGTACTGTCCACATCTCCTCCTGTAATGTCCACTGTTAAAATAATAAAAGTATTCAAAAATAATTATGGAGCGATAAAGTCTCTAATAGTTCCACAAATAAAATAGTAAATATGTTTTCTTGAAAAGTAGTAAAGAATCTGTCAGTCTTTCTATGGCTCCACAAGCATGTACTTGTACATGATTTCTGTTCTGTCCAGTAATCCAGGCCAGGATTAGGATCACTGAATATTCGTGCGCTTTTCTCCTGTAAACAACTTCCTGGTCACAGCAGCCTGCTTCTCCATCCCAATCCCCACTATTGGAGAAAAGGCCAGTATCAGGGTTTTTTTTTTTTATTATTTAAATAAAAAAATAAAAAAAACCCTGATACTGGACATTTCTCCAATAGTGGGGATTGGGATGGAGAAGCAGGCTGCTGTGACCAGGAAGTTGTTTGCAGCCGCGCACTAATATTCAGGGATCCTGATCCTGGCCTGGCTGAATTACTGGACAGAAGAACAGAATAATCATGTACTACAGAACAAGTACATGCTTGTGGAGCCAAAGAAAGACAGATTCTTTACTACTTTTCAAGAAAACGTATTTACTTTTTTATTTGTGGAACTATTAGAGACTTTATCACTCCATTAAAAAGTCATTCACTGACTTACCTTTTCCAGAGGCACTGTCTGGCGGGCAAAAGTTGATCCGACCGCAATGGGAGTTGTATCACGCCTGCGCTGCCCTCCTGAGTGACTGTGACTGACACTGACTCCTCCCCCCAGGAGCAGGAAGCATCAGCACGTAGCCGCCGTTGTGGACTACAACTCCCATAAGCAATAGCGGCGGCCTGTCACCGCCGGGTGTACCAAGATGGCCGCCGCTCCGGAGCTAGGCCGAAGCCGCGGCCTTTCCTAAGGCTGCAATCCGCGGATCGGCTCCGGGCGAAAATCGAGGACAGTGACAGGCAGCAGGCTGGGGCCCTAGGCCAGCTCGGGGCCCCAAGCAATTGCTTGTTTTGCCTGTCCTGTTCCGACGGCCCTGCTTATCTATTCATGTTGTCATGTACTTACTCTGGCACTGTACCCCACCTAACCTGGCCCTATACCCCCTAACCTGGCACTATACCCCCTAACCTGGCACTATACCACCCTAACCTGGCACTACCATCCTAACCTGGCACTATATTACTCTAACCTGGCACTATATTACTCTAACCTGGCACGCACTATACCACCCGAACATGGCACTACTGTATATCACCTAACCTGGCACTACTGTATATCACCTAACCTGGCACTATACCACCCTAACCTGGCACTACTGTATATCACCTAACCTGGCACTATACCACCCTATCCTGGCACTACTGTATATCACCAAAGCTGGCACTTTGTGTTGGTCTATCACATAAAATACATTCACAATTTTGGCTGTAACATGACAAAATGTGGAAAATTTCAAGGGGTATGAATAATTTTTTCAAGGCATTGTGCGTGTGTGTGTGTATATATATATATATATATATATATATATATAATTTTTATAGTTGGGCCCCCCTACTTTTGTTCCTGTCCCCCCATGTGCCCCCCCTAAATATGAAAGCTAGAGACACCACTGTTGCACAGAAGACAGAGTGACAGCGCAGCGGCAGGAGACTCAGGGGCCACACACCTGCAGCCATGTGCCACTTGTGCAGTGATTGGTGGCACAGCACTGTCCCAGGAGTGATCGGCGGGGACGGATGGCGCTGATCGTACTGTTGCTTGGGTATCATGCAGAAAAGTGTGGGCTGTAACAAGGGACACGCTCTGTACCTGGCTCTCCTTGCCCGCAAGGAGGGCACTAAGAGGGGGCAACTCAGCAAGAAGACGGCCAAGACCAACGGATGGCACTTTGAGGGAGAGCAGAGCACCTGACCCTCCGGACTCTACATGCTGGAGGGTGCCAGCTGCGAGAGCATCCCCCCACCCATAGTGGGCAGCAGGGGCAAGGAGAGCATGGAGAAGCAGGTACCCCACCAATGTCTACACATATATATATATATATATATATATATATATATACTGGGCTCCACTCCTGCCCAGGACACTAGCTACATGGAGTTGGCATGTTCTCCCAGCGGGGTTCCTCTTCCCCTCCAAACACATGCAGGTAGGTGAATTGTACCGTGTACAGACTGGCAGTGTACATGGCTAATCATATTCTACACTGACCCTACAATCATAGAGGACCCTACACATATCTATGTATACTTCCATTCAGTCCTGTCCAGCTCTTGGCAGATTTTGGGCCAGCGCTCATTTTTGGATAATTTTTCAGGCATGGGGGGTGGCATGCAGAATGTGATCGCCCATGTACATTGCCACTTCATACAGACAGGGGACTATCACCTACCAACATGGCTTTGGAGTATGCCCACACCAAGAGAACATGCAAACTACATGCAGATAGCTTCCTGGCCCAGATTCAAACCAAGTGAGGCAAGTCCCAACAACTAACCTACTGTTCTCCCTATATACCTGTATATACTGACAGTATTATCTGAAAGATGGGTTTCAAATGTTTTGACAGGGGCGCAGTTTCAGTGCTTGCCATAGGCGCCATTTTCACTAGATACGCCTCTGCAAAACCCTGCATCAGTTTTTATGGCTCTTGGGCCCCTTTTTTTTTGGCCCTTAACGCTAGGTTTGTATGGTGTTTGGGTAGGGTGTTTTATGTTATGGGGAGAAGGGTTCAATTGTTATGAAGGTCCAGATAATTACTGTATTGCTCAATTACCTTATGGGTCTCTGACCCTATTGAATAGGTGTGCCACTACTGTGTTTACTTATATGTGTTGGGTTGATGGTCTCATCCTGCTTCTATTTCCCCCTGGTGTTCCTTGATGGCTCCTCTGGATGCTGAGCTCCTGACCGTTCTGTCGTGGAATGTTCGGGGGCTCAACTCGAAGTTTAAGAGGTCACTCTTATTCCAATATTTGAAAATACATAATCCCCACATAGTGCTACTGCAGGAGACACATTTAACCGGCAGCAAGGTTCTGGCTCTGAAGAAGCCCTGGGTACAGAGGGCGTTTCATGCGACCTTCTCTTCATATTCTCGTGGGGTGTCTATCCTGATTAGCAAACGTGTACCGTGTGTGATACACGATGTTCATCTGGACCCCCAGGGAAAATTCGTTATGGTAGTTCTGAGTGTATATACCCAAAAGTATGTCATAGTGAATGTCTATTTGCCTCCCCCTGGTCAGGTGCAGGCTCTGTACACTCTCTATGAGAGGCTGGCTCCGCATTGCCCAGCGCAGGTTCTGTTCATGGGAGATTTTAATGCTACGCTGTCCCGTGACCTGGACAGGCCTTCCCCCCAATCCAATTTTAACTCTGATCTCAGAACATGGGCTCAGGCCACGGAGTTCCAGGAGGCATGGAGGTGGCTTCATCCCCAAGATAGAACGTACTCTTGTTTTTCGGCCACATTTAGAACCTCCTCCCGCATTGATCTAGCTTTTGCTAATTCCACCATGCTGGCTAACGTTCAGGAGGCATGTTATCTCCCCTCTGGCCTCTCTGATCATCACCCCCTTAAATTGACCATTAGGACCACCAGGTCGCGGAACAATGCCCTTTGGAGGTTGCAACCCCATTGGATCAACAACGAGGCTGTCCACGACAGAGTTCTTTCCCCCCTGGGGGAGTATTGGGCGCATAATGCGGGGTCGGCTTCTCTGGAGATGACCTGGGACGCCTCCAAGGCTCACAGCAGGGGTCAGTATATCTCGGCTGTGGCGGCGGTAAAGGCGGAACTGGGAGACGGGGTATCTGACCTGCAGCGTAGGGTGGATGAGGCGTTGAATCAGTATTCAGCCTCGCCGACGGTTTCCAATTTTGAACACCTGTCATTGCTTAGGCGAGAACTACATCTCTATGTTACAGATGCCACTAGTCTTGGTATACAGGGTAGCAGACAGGCATACTTTGAACATGGAGACAAAAATAGCAAACTGCTGGCGATGCTAGCGCAGTAGGACAGGCCCTCAGCGGTTATATCGGAGATCCTCACGGCAGATGGCGCTTTAGCCACCTCTCAGGAGGATATTCTGTCTGCATTCAACACTTTCTACACTTCTCTTTATGTCTCTTCACTTCCTGACGGGTTTGATCCTGCGCCTATGATCTCCCTGCTGGACACATTGGCCCCGGGGTGGCTCTCTGACATGGAGAGGCAGCTCCTTGTCTCGGAGATCACCCCAGACGAGGTCACACTGGCCATTAAATCTTTTCCGGCAGGTAAAACCCCAGGGCCGGACGGCCTGCCCATTGAGTACTATAGGGCCCACGCAGAATTGCTCGCCCCCAAACTAGCTCAGATGTTTCAAGCTTGCTTGAATCAAGTCTCCTTGCCGCCCTCTATGAGAGAAGCCCATGTGGTTCTAATTCCTAAGCCTAATAGAGACCCTAAGTTCTGCGCCTCATACAGGCCAATTGCACTTCTCAACTGTGACCTTAAAATTTTGACCAAGTTACTGGCCACTAGACTCAACGTAGTGATAAAGTCCCTGATTGACCCCGACCAAACGGGCTTCATGCCCGGTAGATCTACAGACATTAACATACGCAGATTATTCACTAATATTCATGCCCCCCATACTAACCAGGGTACTAGAACCATTGCCACCTTGGATATAGAGAAGGCATTCGACACAGTGGAATGGGTCTATCTGTGGGAGGTGCTTAGACGAATGGGGTTCCCGTTAAAATTTATAGGCTGGATACGCACACTTTACACTGGTCCTACGGCACGCATTAAGCTGAATGGCTCCTTGTCTCCTCCGTTCCCCCTGCAGAGGGGCACCAGACAGGGATGCCCTCTCTCCCTGGCTCTATTCTCCCTGGCCGTGGAGCCTATTGCTGAGGCCCTTAGGAGCTCGGCCGAGGTCCGTGGTCTTCGGGTGGGCTGGCTGGAGGAGAGAGTGGCTTTATACGCAGACGATATGCTCCTGTTCCTGAATGACGCTGGTGACTCTCTGCGGGGCGCACTTGGTATAATGGATGCCTTCGCCACCTTCACGGGGCTGAGGGTGAACTGGCACAAGTCGCAATTGTTCCCAGTGGATGCGGGGGCCCGGTCCTCCGCGCCCTCCTCTCTCCCGCTTCAGTGGGTTGAGCAGTTCACCTACTTGGGAATTGTTATCTCAAGGGAGACTGGGGATTTTGTGCGGCTCAATCTCGACCCTGTCCTGGTGACCATTAAAGCCAAACTTAAGGCGTGGAGTAACCTCCCCCTTTCTCTCATCGGGCGTATTAACCTGATTAAAATGAAAGTCCTTCCTAAACTCACGTATATTTTTCGGAACTCCCCTCACTGGCTGACTAAAGTCTTCTTTAATTCCCTCAGGCAACTCTTCCTCTCCTTTATTTGGGGGGGCAGGCCACCTAGATTCAAATATTCCACCTTGACCAGGCCTGTGGACAGTGGCGGCTTGGCTCTCCCTGATTGTTACAAGTATTATTTGGCCACTCAGCTTGTGACCGCCCACTGGTGGCTGAGACCGGACCTGACCAACTCCGTAACGGTGCTGGAGGCAGCCATAGTGGGGTCCCTGGAGGCACTGGAGGGACTGCTATTCAGGGGGCCTAAAACGCCTCACAATCTCACCCCTTCCAACCGTACCACTATGCGGGCATGGAGGGCGGGTGAGGCACTAAGGGCACCCCAGCCGAACTCTTGGTCTCCTCACACCCCCCTGTGGCTGAATCCCAACCTATCACAATTCCACACTATCCCCGATCCGCAGGCCTGGGCCAAGTATAAAATACTGACCCTCAAACATATCATCACCAACGGAGATCTCACTCCCTTTCACACTTTATGTGCTAAATTCAACGTACCTGACCGAGCCCACTTTAGATATCTCCAAATTGCACATGCCTTCAGGTGCCAATTTTTGGGCAGGCCAGTTGAACTGGCATACTCAGAGTTGGAATCTACTATCCGGGTGAAGGACCTGGAGAAACCCGCGTCTCAGATTTATGGATCCCTGCTGGTTGCTGCTATCCCCGAGCTGTCTTCCCTCCGCAGGAAATGGGTGGAGAACATACCGGGGCTGGACGCGGACGACTGGAGGGAGGTTTGGGATTATCCCTTCTCCCCTCTGATCTCAGCAAGGGACAAATTAGTCCAATATAAAATTGTGCACAGGGCTCACTACACGCCTCACAGGCTGCACCAGATGTCACCGGAGCATTCTCCGGAGTGCTGGCGCTGCTCCTACCGGCCAGGGGGTTTCTTCCATATTTTCTGGGCTTGCCCAGCAATTGTACAGTATTGGAGTGAAGTGCTACGGGTGATCAATAAGGCCACCGGGACTTGCGTCCCATGTGAGCCCATACACTGTTTGCTAGGACTGGTTGACCAAATGCCAATACTCAGAGCCAGAAAAACACTCATATCCCTACTATTGTACTATGCGCGCAAAGCCATTACAATGAATTGGAAACAATCGTCTCCCCCCTCTGTTAAATTTTGGAAAAACTTAGTTAATGCCAGTTTGCCCCTGTATAGAGCCACGTACTTGTCTAGAGGTTGTCCGCACAAATTTGAAAAGGTGTGGAACTGTTGGCTAGATGACAGAAGCACGGCAAGTGATACAGTGACCACTGTCTAGACTTCTATTGTATCATTGGAATATCGATCTATTAACCCAAATACTGTTTCCAGGCTACCTTCCTCTATCAATACCACTTTGAAGCATGACGTATCTTGAATGAACCCTCTCCCCAAGCTTGGGGTTATATTATAGACTAAGTTAAGTTTCTATGTTATTTGTCGCCCTGTGGCGGTCTGATGCCGAAACAGGGTAATGGCCCCTGCGTGGGCAGCTGTTGTGCCTAGGTGTGGGCAAAATGTGTGTATGTTCTTTAAAACTTCAATAAAAAGATTTATAAAAAAATAAAAAAACAATAAGAAAATAGCTTTTAAAATATATAAAAATTAAGGAACACTAGTGTAGTTTAAATATTACAAAGAATATAACAGAATATGTAAAAAGGAAATCAAGGATGCAAAAATTCAAAACGAATGACAGATTACAAAAGATAGTAGGACAAACCCCCAAAAATTCTTCAAATATATTAATAGTAAAAAGGTCAGGTCTGAGCATGTAGGCCCTTTACAAAATAATCTAGAGTGGGTGACTGGGGACAAAGAGAAGGCTAATTTATTAAATACTTTCTTAAGCTCTGTGTATACAATGGAGCAGGGGGAAGCTCATGTCCATAATGGGGGTGGTAGTGACACAGCCCCAAATCCACAATGGCTCAAAAGTGATATGGTCCAGAAATATTTAGACAGAATAAAGGTGGATAAAGCACCTGGACCAGATGGCATACACCCAAGGATCCTAAAAGAATTGAGCTCTGTAATTTCAAAGCCATTGTATCTAATTTTTAGGGACTCATTAATGACGGGAATAGTACCACTGGATTGGCGCAGGGCCAATGTGGTGCCTATATTTAAAAAGGTAACAAAGTCTTTACCAAGTAACTATAGACCTGTTAGTTTAACTTCTATAGTTGGGAAGATACTGGAGCATTTAATAAAAGACCACATAGATGAGTTCTTGCTGGAAAAAAAATATTTAAGCAACAGACAGCGTGGATTCATGAAAGACAGAAGTTGTCAGACAAACCTGATTTATTTTTATGAAGAGCTAAGTAAAACATTGGACAGAGGGGTGGACGTGGTATACTTGGATTTTGCAAAAGCGTTCGATACAGTTCCGCACACACGGCTAATGTGTAAGGTAAAGTCTACAGGATTGGAAATATCAGTTTGTAAATGGATAGAAAACTGGCTAAAAGACTCTTACTCTGAATGGTCTAAGGTTATCAGTGGTGAAAAATGAGAAAACCTCTAATGTTGGGATTTTGGAGGCAATGCAAAAAAAGGGGAGGAAAAACCTCAATTTAAAAGTATCTAAATATTTATTTGTAACAAAGCCGCATGAAGCGGACACATATAAAAAATTACAAAATTGTACAAAAGGGCACATATAAACATGGATATTGTACAATAACTGCATAATCTAACATATTACAAATCTTTCAAGAAGCAATACAATAGCCTGATTGACCACTCCCGCCGGAAGCAGATCAAGAGAGGCTTAACCAACGCGTTTCAAACTGTAATTGTCCTTCATCAGGGATTTCAAATGCATTCGCTTCTAAGAGATCAAATTTCTGTTAAATACAGAAACAATAAGATAAGTTTTCACTTTAATTTCAACTATTATATAAAATGCAATACAAAAGGAAACAAACTTACTAGGTGCCTTAAACAAAAAATTAATAACATACATAAGTATGGATGTAATTCTGTTGGGGAATAAAGTAATTGTCCCTAGAAAGAATGTGGTACCTGTAGATGGAAAAATGGAAATCTAGGATTCAGATTCATCAGGTAAATATAACTCATGTAAAGAGACAGGATCAAAAATCCCGATAATTATCCAAAAAAGTTTCCATGCAATAGAGGTCCATACAGAAACATCCTCTGCCTGCCAGCAGAGGGAAAGAATGACACCATATAACTCCTTTGGCGTCCTTTATATCCCACCATATATCTCCCTCATTTTCCACATATATTCGGGATGATGGCAATTACATGTTGGGTTGCATGAGGTGTTACACTTTTCACGTATTCATAGGGTGGATAATACACCCACAAACCTTGTTTTTATACTCATGCACCCATACATGGACCCCATTTTTGTGTTAAAATTATAATTTAACTCGGTGCACTATTTTTCCCATATATCTGCCATCTTGGAGAAATCCAATATTGGCAGGAGTGTGGTGCACATACTTTGAGAGCTGATATTTATTTTTTACAGCTATAATAGTATATGTCTTTTGTGTTTTGAAAATTTGCTTTGTTTTCTCACTGACCATTGAACATGGGGGACCTTCAGGGAGATGGATGGGAGGAGCTCATGTCTGGGATCCAGAAGAACTATCAAGGGACTGAACAACCAATCTCAGATTTATCATCCCTATTTTTCAATCTTAGGAAAACATTAGAGAAAAAATCTGCCCTATATTGGCATATTAACTCATTCGATAGGTATATTAGAGAACATATCAATCCTATCGGTCTGAGGATTCAGATATTTCCTATTTTGGAAAATATCAGTAAAAACCTTAAGACCAACTGGGAAACCAAGTTAAATGAATGTTCAATGAATTTGATGATGTTATTACAGGAGGAATATAAGCAGCAGCTGGTTGTTTTGGATATAGAAATTGAGTCACTATATGCTCGCCTCACACTTTTAAAAACGCATAAAGAATATAGTAATTTGGAAAAAAACCTTAAAGAACATTTGGAAAATTTTGGTAAAACAATACTTATTAAAAAAGAGAAAAAGTATTGGAGAGACAAAAATGCGTTTAGCGAGGGCCGAGCATATAGATGGAATCAAGAGAAAAAATATAGAAACAATCAATTTAATAAAAATAAAAATCGAGGGGGAGATACTAATGTACAAAATGATTATTTGTCTGATACCCCATCCAACTCTTCCTCTTCACTCTCCTCAAATACAGGTCGTATGTTTGGGACAAAAAGGAAAGGCCCCTCACCCAGATCCAATGAAATTGATGGAGAGGTCTTACAATGTAACAAAAAGGCAACAACGGATTCTAAGGTATTCTCCACACAAAATGGAAGAGGGAGTGGACATAGTCGGGGTTCATACAAGAACAACCCCAAGGGATCTACCACTCGAAGCAAAACGGCCTCTCAGAGGGAATTGGGGGCAATACCCAAATCTGGGGCCATCTCTAGAGTCCAATCACTCTCAGTGGAGGATTTTTTAGAGAAGGGCAAAATACATCCAATCCCACCCTCGCCCATGACACAACTAGTCATGGAACCTTTTGTGACCAAGATAACTCCGGGGGAAAACTCAACATCATAAATTTATCCTCTTACAAGCTATCTGATTTAGAACATGAAGTATTGTCATTGGGCCTTTCTTTTTGCCCAACCAGCAATACGGATAATTTTGAAACAGTTAAGGATATTCATCTGTTTGCTCGTAAGCTTTTTTATAAGAGCTTATATGCTAAACAAGAGAATCAAGAAAGTGAGGTAGCACCTAATCTTAAAGCTGCCGACTTTAAGGCCTTGAGGGACCTAAATCTCCTACTTCAGGAAAACGCCCCCTTGAGTCAGACATGGGGGGAGAATTTGGAGGAAAAGGAGGGTGATGATGGGGAAAATAATCAGACACTTTTTACCCCGGAAAAATTTAAAAGGAAATCTCATAATTTCCCACCAATTAACCAGAACCCGGCTCTAGCTCTATTTGTAAGACAAACATCTAAAGAGATTGAGGTCCTAAAAAAAGACACTTCACATTCCAATCTCAACCCAGAACAAAAACATGCCCTAAAAACTCTTAAAAACAATGTTAACATTACGATCAAAAGCTCGGATAAAGGGGGTAACATCGTCCTTATGGACAACCCAGATTATGAGGAGATGTGCATGAAAATACTTAGGGATCCTAAGTGTTATTGCAAAATCTCTTCATCCACGGTGGATAGAATGAATAGCGAATTCTATCAATTGGTTGATGAATCCTTTAGAGATGGTGCCATAAACCAAGATATCTGGGACTTTATTCGAACCAGACACCCACGTACCCCTACGATGTATGCACTTCCTAAAGTGCACAAAAACCTGTTGAGGCCACCTGGCAGGCCCATCATATCAGGTAATGGTTCCATCTCTGAAGGTGCTAGCCGAGTTATTGACCAGCACCTCAGACCTCATGTGATGGATCTCCCTTCGTACACCAAAGACACAATCCATCTTCTGCAAATATTGGAAGGTCTTGTCATACCACCATCAGCGCTCTTGGTTACTGTAGATGTAGAGTCATACCACACGATCTTGGCATTTTAGCTGTCCAAAGAGTGCTACGACAACGCCCAACCACGGATTGGAAGTTTAATTAATTCATCATACAGATGCTTAATTTTATTTTACAGCATAACATTTTTCTGTTTCAGGGCTCCCACTACCTCCAGGTACAGGGGGTGGCTATGGGGACATGCTGCGCACCCTCATATGCCAACCTGTACCTGGGGGAGTGGGAGAAGGATTTCCTCCTGGGAGATGATGCGTCTATGTGTGCCTGCCACATTCTTATGTGGCAGCGCTACATAGACGACATCTTCATCATCTGGGATGGGCCTGAAGACATGCTCAAGAGAGTTTTGGAACTTATGAATACTAACAACCTAAATTTATTTTTTACCATGTCTTATGACTCTGAGAAAGTCAGTTTTCTTGATATCCTTATATCGAAAGATATACAGGGGAAAGTCCAAAGTAGACTGTTTAGGAAGGAAACGGCTGGCAACACGATGTTGCATGCAGCCAGTTTCCATCCAACAACACTCAAAGAATCCATACCTTTCAGCCAGTTCCTCCGGATTAGGAGGAATTGTACATCAGATGATGACTTTCAATTTGAATCTAATGAATTAAGTAACCGTTTACTAGCGAGAGGTTACAGTAGATCCACCCTAAAGAAAGCTTTCAATAGAGTAAAGGGAATGGAAAGACATACTTTGGTCTTTAAGACTTCAAAGAAAAAGAAAAAAACTCAAGAAGATAATATTTCAAGAATAATTTTCAAATTCTCTAATGAGCACAAGAAAATCAGACAGATTCTAACCAAATATTGGCCGATCCTTACCGAGGACCCAATCCTGAAGACACTAGTACCATCAAAACTTGAATTACTTTCAAAAAGGCAGAATCCATCGGTGGAATGCTAGTCAAAAGTGAATACAAGGGAGAGGCAAGAAAGGACCCATGTAAAATCTTTGGGACCTATCCTTGTGGGGCATGCTCTCAATGTACTGTCATTGGCGGGGGATCCACATTCACTTTACCCAATGGGGAGACCTTCACACTTAGGCATTTTGCCAATTGTAAGACACAAGGTGTGGTTTATTTAATGGTCTGTCAGTGTGGATGTTTTTACGTCGGAAAAACAAGACAGGAATTTGGGAAGAGAGTGGAAAAACATATACATAGCATGAGGATAGGGAACCTCTATTTGCCTCTTGGGAGACATGTAGCCAAAAAACACAGGTATAGAATGGCCAAAGTAATTTTTTCAGTTGTTGAAAGGATTCATATTCCATGTAGGGGGGGTGACTGGAACAAGGTCCTGCTCCAGCGGGAAATGCGCTGGATCAGGTACCTTAGGGCAACTACGCCCCCAGGTTTGAATGAAGTTGAAAGCTTTCGTCCATTCCTGGAGGGCTTTAGTTCGGGGAAGACTGATTAGCCTTGTTGATATATTCTGGCGTGATGTTCCACCCACTCCCAGTTATGAGCCCTGACATTCCAGCTTTTCTCCATGTCTATGGATAGAGGAGAACTTTTCTAATTTTTTCTAAAAGCACACTGACACACTGTTTCGCTTTGCGTCTATCTAGCAAGGTTACTCTGTGGTATAACAAGGAAGCTGAGACTTCTGCAGTGTGTAAATGTGCTTTTACTATACAAGATGCTGTACATACAAAACTATCACAATATTAGGAATATACTACAAGACTGACAGATTTCTATAACAAGCAAAATGCCTAGAAAATAGAACAGCCTATGGTCTATTACAGTACAAATACATTACAAGGTTACTTAACTTGGATTACGCTTTGTTCATGATCTCCATTGGCAATGATTCTTCTTGGAGATCAGGTCCTGTTCTTCTTCATGATCTTACAGCAACATGGTGTGTCTTTTTTCCTAGCTTACTGTCCTGCTTTTATCTGTGTGTCAGGCTGTTTACCATTGTTACCAAAACAGAAAACATAGATGTATTTCAACAATAGCATTGAATACAACAATGCTATCTACCTATTGTCTACTCAAAAAACGAACCTGTAATCTAAACTGTGATTTCTTTCAGTTTGAGAGCTGAAAGAAATCTCAAACAGGTAATGTTTACTGTGGCTATAGAGACATTAGCATATTGGATACAACAATGGTATCTAACCTATTGTCTACTCAAAACGAAACCTGTAATTCTTTTCAGTTTGAGAGCTGAAAGAAATCTCAAACAGGTAATGTACTAAAATACAACAATGGTATCTAATCCCATTGTCATTTGTTTGAGAGGTCTACTTAAACCAAATGCTGACAGGTAATCTGACTATTGTAAAATTGTCCCATGTATCCTATGTCTGATTAATATAATAAAAATCATATTTTTAACAAACGCAATACACACACATGTGGGGTTTTGAGATATATAGACTTTTATATCATATATATTCTGTGTGCTCAATGTTCCATAATATTTTTTCTGCGGAGGTATCTTTTTTGATGCTTCGGCTGATTTTTTGACGTGCTCCCATGCATGCGTCCCATATTGGTTTGTGATCTAGCCAGAGTTCCGTTTTGGGGTGGCCCGTTTTTTCTCTCTATCTAGGATCCCTTCTTTTTCAATTTCACATGTGCATATCCGGTGCCAGGGAGGGGGTTTTCCAATGGAATTTATCCCCCACCATTTTTTCCTGGGCAGGACAAACTTTTTTGTTCCTCCCGTAGGTTTAAAACGGCACCGGTGGTGTTAGTCCCTGGTCCGCTCCCCGTCCATATACAATTGTTCTGGGATAAGGATCTATATCCTGGGCACGAGTTTACAATGGTAAACTGGTGCTAATATTTAATGTCTGATTGCCCCACGGCAATTTAGTTCCATCCTTTCCATCTAAACCACCCTTTCCATCTGGCATCCCTTTACTTTGCCCACATTCAAGATGGCCATCTATGCACTTCCTGCGGTGCGGGACGGATCGGAATGGGGACTGATCCAGCAGAGGGGTCGTTTATCATACCCTTGCTATAACAGCGGGGTATGATGGGTGACGCTATATTGGTTCAATGATGCGGCCGTGGGCTAGTTCATGCCGCGCTCCCTTGATGTTTTGCTGCTGATATGCAATGATGGCAGACGCACAACTGATTGGTTTGGTTGCGTCATGTGATCGGCGCTTGACGTGGGTTGACGTGGGAAGCGCGGCGTCTCCATGGCTACATGAGGCTCTGCTGTATGAGCAGGTGCGTCATGTGACCTGGTCTGGACCAATTAGACATAGCAGAGGGATATAAAGGACGCCAAAGGAGTTATATGGTGTCATTCTTTCCCTCTGCTGGCAGGCAGAGGATGTTTCTGTATGGACCTCTATTGCATGGAAACTTTTTTGGATAATTATCGGGATTTTTGATCCTTTTGACAGGTAATACTCAAAAACTTTTGGAGACGTTTTATTTAGAAGAGGGAAGAATTTTTCTTCTCTCTTTTGATTGATACAATTTTTATTGTTTTCTTTAATTATTTTTAGGACATATATCTTTGGACTCAAGCATCCTTTGGTCCTGTCTCTTTACATGAGTTTTTTTACCTGATGAATCTGAATCCTAGATTTCTATTTTTCCATCTACAGGTACCACATTCTTTCTAGGGACAATTACTTTATTCCCCAACAGAATTACATCCATACTTATGTATGTTATATATTTTTTGTTTAAGGCACCTATTTTGGACCAATTTATTTAGATGTCTGTACTTCTTATATGGACATGTGTTCTGACAGAGGGTTTTCCTGGCATTTTGAGGGCATCGGGGAATCCACCCCTGGAGTTTCTGGAACCTGGGATGCATGTATGGGAACATTGATGGAATAATTTATATATGATTTTTTGTGTAAGTTTGTTTCCTTTGTATTGCATTTTATATAATAGTTGAAATTAAAGTGAAAACTTATCTTATTGTTTCTGTATTTAACAGAAATTTGATCTCTTAGAAGCAAATGCATTTGAAATCCCTGATGAAGGACAATTACAGTTTGAAACGCGTTGGTTAAGCCTCTCTTGATCTGCTTCCGGCGGGAGTGGTCAATCAGGCTATTGTATTGCTTCTTGAAAGATTTGTAATATGTTAGATTATGCAGTTATTGTACAATATCCATGTTTATATGTGCCCTTTTGTACAATTTTGTAATTTTTTATATATGTGTCCGCTTCATGCGGCTTTGTTACAAATAAATATTTAGATACTTTTAAATTTAGGTTTTTCCTCCCCTTTTTTTGCATTGCCTCCAAAATCCCAACATTAGAGGTTTTCTCATTTTCCACATATATTCGGGATGATGGCAATTACATGTTGGGTTGCATGAGGTGTTACACTTTTCAGGTTATCAGTGGTGTACCCAATGGCGTCCCTAGGGGGGGCCAGAGGAGGTCCTGACCCTCCCAATATTATGCTGTGCCTCACCATGTGCCCCCCCCCCCCAAAAAAAAAATATTTTGAATTTTTTTGCATTTTTTGTATTTTGCTCGGGCCGCCGCTGGAGTAACACAGTCTATCCTGAGATGGAGAGCGTCCCCAGTCAGCTCCTGCAGGGGATTCCTCTCCCCTCCCTCTGCTCGTTGACACTGCATAATGCGAGCGCTCACACAACCACAGCCGCCCAATCTGCTCCTTTCCCTGCATCCTCACGAGCACTGTGGGGGGGGGGGGAAGGGGTGCCCAAGCCTTCATCTCAGTTACTGAAAAAACAGACTGATTTCTCCTCCTTCCAGACCCTCCCACACTACCCCAGCGTGCTGTATCTGAAGAGAGGGGATGTGTGGGCGGGAAATATGAAAATCAGCAGCATTCCTGGCTGTGTGTGAATGATGCCTGAGATTCTAGCCTGGACCATGAGTAAATGTGTGCACTGCAGACTGCAGTACACTGTAATCACTGAACTGCATTATCTCCATCCCTTCTCTCCCCCATCTGTCTCCCTCCCCCTCTCCTGTTCTTTCAAGACAGTCACAATTTACTTTCACTTTCAGTTAGGCAGGTATTATACGGTGCAAATTTTTTTCCTGCATCCACAGATTGCAGGAAAGAAACTTGCATGATTCCCCCATCAACACAGACAGTGCTGACAGGGGAATATCCCTCCTGCCCAGCAGTTGTATTCTCCCGACAAACAGTGATTATCACTAGTGGCTATAGCAACCACTAGTGATAATCATAAGAGAATGTGCTCATTAATGGTTCAAATCTCAGCCAGTTCCTGCTGAACCAGCTGAGATTTAAACTGTCTATGGCTGGTCTTAGCTCTTAGGCAGCCCATACATTGATCACTTTTTTTCATTCAACTATTAGGTTGAATGAAAAAAAAAAGAAATGATCCAATTCCCCCATCTACACATTATAGGTGGATGGGGGAATCCTCGTAGTGTGGACCATTGCTGGAACAACTAGAGTTGCTGTCCTGTCCTGGCTATTCACAGCGCTGGTTTCTGTCTCCATGGCAGCGGCGGCAGCACATTGGAACCCAGTGCTGGTTACTTTATGGGGCTGATGTACAGGAGGGCCAGCACAATTTGTTGTTAGAGATGGGCTGGGCATGTTCAAAATTCCACATGCCAGAGCCTGCCAGGAAGCCTGCACAGCGCTAATCATAGGCAGTGAGACATTTCCCGGTCTGCAGCTGCACAGATCAGGAAATGTCTCACTGGCTGTGATTAGCGATGTGCAGTGTCGGGTTCCTGGCGGGATTGGGTATGTTGGATTTCAAACACACCCGAGCCCATCTCTATTGGTTGTAGACAGTTGAGCTCCCTGCAGGTTGCTTAGCAGCAGTGGAGCCTTCTCTGATATGCTGATCGTGATGCAATCCAGGTGATGCTCCTAGTCAAATCCTTGTGTTAAATATTAGTGATTTTATTGATCAAAGCCCACACTTTACAGGCATAGAGCCCACATGGCTGCTGAACATACGGTTGATTATATATATGTGGTTGTACTCTTGATGCTAATAAATACTGTGTTTATTAGATCTGACTGGGAGCATCACCTGGATCACATCCCGATCAGCATGTCAACAGAGAAGGTTATACAGCATTACTGCTGCTAGTTGACAGCTGGGGGCTCAGTTCTCTATAAACCAATAGTGCCAGCCTTCCCCTGCATGCACCCATTATGTCACCAGCACTAGGTCCTAGGTTCTAATAAGGAGACAGATGCCAGACCAGCGCTGTCAATAGCAGGGACAGGACAGCTGGGGAACCCCACAGTGGCAGAACACCAGGGTCCGGTGGCAAGACAACCTTTGCAACCCTGATAGTTCTCCCACTGCTTTGGACCCTTATATTTTCTTGGTGTGCTGGTGACATATATCTCTTGTTTTCTGCCACCCTGGGGGCCCCCAGTATAGTAGGAAGGGAGCTCACTGCAGAACATGTGAAAGGCCCCGTTGTGGGATCGTAGTAAAGGGCCCCAGGAGATATATATATATATAATTGCATTTTTTAGTTGGCCCCCCTACTTTTGTCCCTGTCAGCCCATGTGTCACCCCTAAATATGAAAGCTGGAGACACCACTGGGTGTACCCCAAGGTTCAGTGCTGGGACCCTTACTTTTTAATATCTTTATAAATGATATTGGGTCTGGGATCAAAAGTAACATTTCTGTCTTTGCAGATGACACTAAGCTATGCAGTGGAATAACGTCCTTACAGGATGTCTCCATTTTACAAGCCGACCTCAATGTCTAATTGGGCGACTATGTGGCAGAACAGGTTTAATGTTGATAAATGTAAAGTTATGCATTTGGGGGCTAAGAATATGCATGCATCATACATACTAGGGGGAGTACAACTGGGGGGATCCATAGCGGAGAAGGATCTGGGGGTTTTGGTAGATCATGAGCTCAATAATGGCATGCAATGCCAAGCTGCAGTTTCCAAAGTGAGCAAAGTCCTTTCTTGTATTAAGAGAGGTATGGACTCCAGAAAGCGAGATATAATTTTGCCCCTGTTCAAATCATTAATAAGACCTCATCTGGAATATGCAGTTCAGTTTTGGGCACCAGTTCTCAAAAAGGATATTGGTTTCTTCACAGTAAGAGCTGTGAAAATGTGGAATAGACTCCCTCCAGAGGTGTTTCTGGCCAGCTCAGTAGATTGCTTTAAGAAAGGCCTGGATACTTTCCTAAATGTACATAATATAACTGAGTACTAATATTTATAGTTAAGTTGATCCAGGGTAAATCTGATTGCCTCTCGAGGGATCAGGAAGGAATTTTTTCCCCTGCTGTAGCAAATTGGATCATGCTCTTCTGGGGTTTTTTGCCTTCCTCTGGATCAACTGTGGGTATAGAATTGAGTATATGGGATTGTACGATATTTTTTTTTTTTTTTTTTATGGTTGAACTGGATGGACTTGTGTCTTTTTTCAACCTGACTAACTATGTAACTATGTAACTATACTGAAGCAGAGCATGATCCCCTCCCTTCGGAAACTGGGCCACAGGGCAGTATTCCAACACTGATAACGACCCAAAACACCTCCAAGACGACCACTGCCTTGCTAAAGAAGCTGAGGGTAAAGGTGATGGACTGGCCAAGCATGTCTCTAGACCTAAACCCTTCTGAGCCTCTATGGGGCATCCTCAAACGGAAGGTGGAGGAGTTCAAGGTCTCTAACATCCATCAGCTCCGTGATGTCGTCATGGAGGAGTGGAAGAGGACTCCTGTGGCAACCTGTGAAGCTCTGGTGAACTCCATGCCCAAGAGGGTTAAGGCAGTGCTGGAAAATAATGGCGGCCACACAAAATATTGAGACTTTGGCCCCAATTTGGACATTTTCACTTAGGGGTGTACTCACTTTTGTTGCCAGCGGTTTAGACATTAGTGGATGTGTGTTGAGTTATTTTGAGGGGACTGCAAATTTACACTGTTATACAAGCTGTACACTCAATACTTTACATTGTAGCAAATTGTCATTTCTTCAGTGTTGTCATATGAAAATATATAATAAAATATTTACAAAAATGTGAGGGGTGTACTCACTTTTGTGAGATACTGTATATACTGTGTGTGTGTGTGTGTGTATATATATATATATATATATATATATATATATATATATATATATTGTGACAATGAAAGGCGAGTTGGTTGAGGGATGCTATGTATCACCTCGCATGCTATACTATGTCGGAAATTAAGGTGGAATTCAGTTCAGGTTTTCCGGGCCACCTTGGCAGTGTATGATCCGAGCCGGGTTTTGCTTTCTACTTGTGACCAGCAGCAGGTGGTATAAATAAGGAAGGACTGGAGCAAGAAGTTGCTCTGGCCTGGGACTCAAGGAAGCCTCCTGAGAAAGCTACATGTAGAGATCTGTAAGAGAAGGAAAAGGCTTGCAAAACATTTGTTTTTTTGTTGGTGACTGGGAGAAACCCTTCACCTGTGAGGTAGAAACCTGTGCTGTTTAGTTAGTGCCTGGATGGCAGGGATTTATTTTCTGGGTTGTTTTGCATGTTTTCTGTGCAACCTTTTAAATAAAAACTGACTACAAGTCAGAATTTTAGGAAAAGATCTCCCGTTGGACTGCCTTTTTTCCCCCAGGGAAGGAGATCCCCACTTGAGCTAACCCCCACTATATATAAATACACATACACACACTCACAAGCCACTTTATTAGGTACACCTTGCCAGTAGCCAGTTGGACCCCCTTTTGCCTTCAGAACTGCCCTAATTCTTTGTGGCCAAAGATTCAACAAGGTGTTGGAAACATTCCTCAGAGATTTTTTGTCCATACATGATAGCATCATGCAGTTGTACAGTTACACCACATCCCAACTGTTCTCTATTGGATTGAGATCTGGTGACTGTGGAGGCCATTGGAGTACAGTGAACTCATTGTCATGTTCAAGAAACCAGTGGTGAGATGATTTGAGCTTTGTGACATGGTGCATTATCCTGCTGGAAGTAGTCATCAGAAGATGGGGACACTGTAGTTATAAAGGGATGGACATGGTCAGCAACAATACTCAGGTAGGTCGTGGCATTTACAATTGGTACTAAGGGGCCCAAAGTGTGCCAAGAAAATATCCCCCACATCATTACACCACCACCACCAGCCTGAACCGTTGATACAAGGCAAGATGGATCCCTGCTTTCATGTTGTTTACGTCAAATTCTGACCCTACCATCTGAATGTTAATGAAATCGAGACTCATCAGACCAGGCATTTTTGGAACTTTCTATTGTCCAATTTTGGTGAACCTGTGCGAATTGTAGCCTCAGTTTCTTGTTCTTAGCTGACAGGAGTGGCACCTGGTGTGGTCTTCTGCTGCTGTAGCCCATCTGCTTCAAGGTTCGATGTGTGTTCAGAGATGGTATTCTGCATGCCTTATTTGTAACGAATGCGTATTTGAGTTACTGTTGCCTTTCTTTTATCTCAAACCAGTCTACCCATTTTCCTCTGACATCTGACATCAACAAGGCATTTTCTTCCACACAACTGCCACTCACTGGATATTTTCTCTTTTTCGTACCATTCTCTGTAAATGGATATTTTCTTTCTTTCGGACCATTCTCTGTAAACCTGAGATGGCTGTGCGTGAAAATCCCAGTAGATCGGCAGTTTTTGAAATACTCAGGCTAAGCCGTCTGGCACCAACAACCATGCCATGTTCAAAATCACTTAAATCCCCATTCTTCCCCATTCTGATGCTCTGTTTAAACTTCAGGAAGTTGTCTTCACCACGTCTAGATGCCTAAATGCATAGAGTTGCTGCCATGTGATTGGTTGATTAGCAATTTGTGTTACCAAGTAATTAAACAGGTACAGTGCCTTGCAAAAGTATTCACCCCCCTTTGAATTTTTCGTGTTTTGTTGCCTCACAACCTGGAATTAACATGGATTGTTTGAGGATTTTCATCATTTAATTTACAGAACATGCCCACAACTTTGAAGATGTTTTTTTTATTATTGTGAAGCAAACAACAAATAGGACAAAATAACAGAAAATGTGCATAAATATTCACCCCCTAAAGTCAATACTTTGTAGAGCCACCCCTTGTGACTATCACAGCTCCAAGTTGCTTTGGATAAGTCTCTATGAGCTTGCCACATCTTACCAATGGGATTTTTGCCCATTCCTCCTTGCAAAACTGCTCCAGCTCCTTCAAGTTTGATGGTTTGTGCTTGTGAACAGCAATCTTTAAGTCTGACCACAGATTTTCTATTGGAATGAGGTTTGGGCTTTGACTAGGTCATTCCAACACATTTACATGTTTCCCCTTAAACCACTCAAGTGTTGCTTTAGCAGTGTGTTTGGGGTCATTGTCCTGCTGGAAGGTAAACCTCCGTCCTAGCCTCAAATGACACACAAAGTGGTACAGGTTTTTCTGAAGAATATCCCTGTATTTAGCACCATCCATCTTTCCCTCAACTCTGACCAGTATCCCAGTCCCGACTGCTGAAAAACATCCCCACAGCATGATGCCATATTTCACTGTGGGGATGGTGTTCTTTGGGTGATGTGATGTGTTGGGTTTGCGCCAGATTTTGCGTTTTCTTTGGTGGGCAAAAAGTTTAATTTTAGTCTCATCAGACCAGAGCACCTACCTCCATACATTTTGGGAGTCTCCCACATGCCTTTTCGCAAGCTCAAAATATGCCATTTTGTTTTTTGCTGAAATTAATGGCTTTGTTCTGGCCACTCTGCCATAAAGCCCAGTCCGTGAGTTTTGGTGTGCGGCCGTCTCTTGGCAGGTTTGCTGTTGTGCCATGTTCTTTCCATTTGGTTATGATAGATTTGATGGTGCTCCTAGGGATCATTAAAGATTTGCATATTTTTTTTTAAAACCTAACCCTGACTTGTACTTCTCAACAACATTGTCCCTTACTGGTTTGGAGAGTTCCTTGGTCTTCATGGCAGTGTTTGGTTAGTGGTGCCTCTTGCTTAGGTGTTGCAGCCTCTGGGGCCTTTCAAAAAGGTGTGTATATGTAATGACAGATCATGTGACACTTAGATTGCACACAGATGGACATCATTACACTAATTATGTGACTTCTGAGTGCCGGTTCACACTACCGCGACTTGGGATCCGACTTGTGTCGCCCCAAGTCGCGCGACATGAGAAATTACATGTTAGTCAATGAGAGCCGTCTTAATGTACACTATTGAAGTCGCTCCGACTTCCGAAAAGGTTCCTGTACTACTTCAAGGCGACTTCTAGGCGACTTGTACCCATTGATTTCAATGGAAGTCGCCTCCAAAGTTGGATCCCCGTCTTAACTGAAGCAACTTTACAGGAAGTGAAAATTGTTTTCTAAGGCAAACCCCTCCCTCCCACAGAGCAGATTATTATGTGATTGGCCACTGGCAAAGTCGCCTGTCCTGGAGGCGACTTGAAGTCGTGTTGTAAGTCGCTCCAAGTAGCGCTGATGTCGCGCTCAAGTTGTCTCCAAGTTGCCTTGAAAAGTCGCACTGGAAGTCGTGTTGCCCCAGTGTGAACCGGCACTGAAGGTAATTGGTTGCACCAGAGCTTTTTATGGGCTTCATAACAAAGGGCGTGAATACATACGCACATGCCAATTAACAGTTTTTTATTTCTGAAAAATAGTTTCATGTATATATTTTTTAAATTTGACTTCACCAACTTAGACTATTGTGTTCTGATCCATCACATATAATTCAGATTAAAAAAAACATTGAACTAAAGGCTGTAATGTAACAAAATAGGTAAAAAGCCAAGGGGGGTGAATACTTTTGCAAGGCACTGTATACCTAATAAAGTGGCTGGTGAGTGTATATACACACACATATACATAATATTTTAGTTTTTCAGCTGGCTGTGATGATGTGTGTTAGATATCCACAATTTATTAGGCAATAGTTTTTATTCTAAGCACAAGAACTGAAATACATTTCAGCACTCCGCATCAGCAAACTCCCCAAGGACCAAATACTTTACATTTTTCCACCACTTTCCCAAGATTGATTTGCTAACTAGAGATTTGTACATTCTGGGATTTACATTTGTTCATCTGCATTACATTCCTAAAAATGTTTCACATACGTACCGGTATATGACCATCCTGATAAAGAATGACTGATAGCCTGTGTTACAATTTAATGTTCTGCACTCTGGCTCACCTCTAGGTAAGGAGAATCATGAATGCTCCAGTCTCAACAGAAACATACTTTTCCACAATGATCCTCACTTGCTGTTACTTCCATAGCAGCATGGCTGTCTGGACAGTTATTCATAATAATATACAACCTTGTGACTGGCCATTTCATTTGGCTGTAAATTTTGATACATAAAAAAAAGATGACTCCTGCATTCATAAAACTGTTCTGCACATGTACATTATAGTGAATCTGTTATGGGTTTTAGATCAGTTTTATTAGCTTTCGTATGTACATAGTTATAAACAAATGTTCTATACATACAGTGCCTTGAAAAAGTATTCATACCCGTTGAAATATTCCACATTGTCATGTTACAACCAAAAACATAAATGTATTTTATTGGGATTTTATGTGATAGACCAACACAAAGTGGCACATAATTGTGAAGTGGAAGGAAAATGATAAATGGTTTTAATTTTTTTTTACAAATAAATATGTGAAAAGCGTGGCGTGCATTTGTATTCTATACTTAGTAGAACCACCTTTCGCTGCAATTACAGCTGCAAGTCTTTTTGGGGACGTCTCTACCAGCTTTGTACATCTAGAGAGTGACATTTTTGCCCATTCTTCTTCTTTGCAAAATAGCTCAAGCTCTGTCAGATTGGATGGAGAGCGTCTGTGAACAGCAATTTTTAAGTCTTGCCACAGATTCTTAATTGGATTTAGGTCTGGACTTTGACTGGGCCATTCTAACACATGAATATGCTTTGATCTAAACCATTCTATTGTAGCTCTGGCTGTATGTTTAGGGTTGTTGTCCTGCTGGAAGGTGAACCTCCACCCCAGTCTCAAGTCTTTTGCAGACTCTAACAGGTTTTCATATAAGATTGCCCTGTATTTGGCCCCATCTATCTTCACATCAACTCTGAGCAGCTTCCCTGTCCCAGCTGAAGAAAGGCATCCCAACAACATGATGCTGCCATGACCATGTTTCACAGTGGGGATGGTGGTTCAGGGTGATGTGCAGTGTTAGTTTTCCGCCACACATAGCGTTTTGCTTTTAAGCCAAAAAGTTTATTTTGATCACATCTGACCAGAGCACCTTCTTCCACATATTTGCTGTGTCCCCCATATGGCTTCTCACAAACTGCAAACAAGACTTCTTATGGCTTTCTTTCAACAATGGCTTTCTTCTAGTCACTCTTCCATAAAGGCCAGATTTGTGAAGTGGATGACTATAGTTGTCCTGTGGACAGATTCTCTGACCTGAGCTGTTGATCTCTGCAGATCCTCCAGAGTTACCATGGGCCTCTTGGCTGCTTCTCTGATTAATGCTCTCCATGCCCGGCCTGTCAGTTTAGGTGGATGGTTATGTCTTGGTAGGTTTGCAGTTGTGCCATACCCTTTCCATTTTCAGATGGTGGATTGAACAGTGCTTTGTGAGATGTTCAAAGCTTGGGATTATTTTTTATAACCTAACCCTGCTTTAAACTTCTCCACAACTTTATCCCTGACCTGTCTGGTGTGTTCCTTGGCCTTCATGATGCTGTTTGTTCACTAAGGTTCTCTAACAAACCACTGAGGGATTCACAGTACAGCTGTATTTATACTGAGATTAAATTACACACATGTGGACTCTAATTACTAATTAGGTGACTTCTGAAGGCAATTGGTTCCACTAGGTTTTAGTTAGGGGTATCACAGTAAAGGAGGCTGAATACAAATGCACGCCACACTTTTTAGGTATTTATTTGTAAAAAAAAATTGAAAACCATTTATCATTTTCCTTCCACTTCACAATTATGTGCTACTTTGTGTTGGTCTATCACATAAAATCCCAATAAAATACAGTTACATTTTTAGTTATAACATGACAAAATGTGGAAAATTTCAAGGGGTTTGAATACGTTTTCAATGCACTGTATTCTTCATTTCCCAAATAAACATATAATGCATGACAAAGAATCCTTAGAACACTGTTGGTTATCTAAAGAGACAGCATAGCAGTATTTGTCTAACTGGAGACTCCCTTTGTCTGACTTAAAGTGTTGCTAAACCCACAACAGTAAAATAAGTCTGTATATGCAGTAAAGCATGCTTGTTATACTCACCTAAGGAGTAAATCCTCTGCATTGTGTAAAAAGACTGTTTGATCCTGTCTCCTCTTATCCCCCCCTTCTCCCACTGTCCCCAATTCATCTCCTGATAGTACAGAGCCTTTGGAGTCACTGTGCACATGCTCAGTTTGGTGTTTATTGCTAGAGAGTTTTTTTTTTTGGGAGGGTGCATGTGATCGGCACAGGGCCAATCAGCACTGTTCAAACAGAGGGTCAGGAGTCATGCAGCCTCATAGGGCAGTCAGAGTACAATGAAAACTCCTCCTACAAGCTTTAACCAGTGCTCGGCCGGACACTGATAGAGGTCACAAGACTGCTATATACTGCTGATGAGAAAAGTTTATATTTACAAAAATTATATAATTTCCATGTTTTGTGTACAGTAGGAGACCAGATATAGTGAATGCAGGGTCCTGGGTTTAGTAACACTTAAAAAAAAGGGATGAGTTAATGCTCTGACTCAGCTTAAGCTTTTGAGTTCTGTTAACATCAGGCTTTTTACAACAAAGGAAGAAAGCATAGGGGGGGGGGGGGGTGTGAAAGGGAGCCTAAAGCTTGTTGGGTAAAAAACTACTTACATGATATTTACAATATCTCATATTTACCTACATCTTATATATCATGTTTCAAATATGTGTTAATGTGAAATGTAATCCTTTTTTGATAATTGTATTATCACCTTTCTAAAACAATCAATAGAAAATTATTGAAGCTGAAAGACAAATGATTGGTTCCGGGCAAAACAATGTGTTTTGTGGGGGGCTGGACTTAATTTTCTATAATATTAAACCAATATGTAAGTGTTGAGCTAGTTTCTGTATCAGTATTCTAATCAAGCAGTCCTCTCAAAATTATAACTTTTAGTGATTCTCTCTAAGGGATCTGAATACAATGTTACACCCAGATATTAGAGTCTGACAGAAGAGTTCTCACAGGCTGTGGTATATTTATCAGCCCTATGTCCCCACAGATCTATAGATAGCAGAGTCGTGTTTGGGCGTTTTCACTTGTACTACCTTCTAAAATAGAATATGAAAGTTTTGTAAGGCAGAAATGAAACAGCCAAATCATGTGCACTGATGGGGAAAGGGTGTGTAACTAGACGTTTTAGTGGTTTACATATATGCCAGCAAAATACAGGAAGCTATTTTTATGTTTAAATAATGATTTCAATATGATTGCCATAGTTGTGCAATTTGCAACTCTATCACTAAAAAACTGTTGCAAACACAGAGGGTCATTTACTAAGAAGAAGGTGCTGCACCAGTTCATACAATAATTGCTGCGCCGGAAACATTGTTAATGCTAACCGGTGCACGTTAAAGCGCAAATAGCGATAATAAATACCTGTGTGTTTTTACTGCAACTGGCGCTAGGGTAACTGTAGTTTTCTCATTGATGATAGCGCACGCTAAATACAATTGGTTAATTTCATCTAATTGGTTGTGTATCTTGTTAGGCAATTAGTAGGTGTTCTCAGTTAATTAACCCTTTTTGTTTATGCTAATCTCATTCCTATTATTTCTAATATATCTTGGAAATGTGTTTTTTTTTCTTTTTTACCCAAATCTTTCAATACATTACAAAGAACAGAGAAGTGTTTCTAAACCCAATAAATTTATATTTTCAGACCTTGATCTTTAAAGGTGACCATGCACTGCAATCCGATCTTGGTGCAAGAGCCTGTTTGATTTCCTATAATCTGAATTAATTGTTCAACAATTAAAATGAAATATTCCTTTAAATATTGTGCCTGGGGGGGGGTGTCCTTAGTATGCCTGAAAAGTAGTGCATCTTTCCCATGTTTAGAACAGTACCACAGCAAAATGACATCTCTAAAGGAAAAAATGTAATTGAAAAATCGTGGCTGTAATGTATTGTCGGATCCCGGCAATATAGATAAAAATCATAAAAAAACAGCATGGCCCCCCCCCCAGTAAATTACCAGGCCCTTTGGGTCTGTTATGAATATTAAGGGGAACCCCACAACAAAATTTAAAAATAAATTGCGTGGGGGACCCCCCAAAATCCATACCAGGCCCTTCAGGTCTGGTATGGATATTAAGGGGAACCCTGCGCCAAAATGTAAAAAGAAAATGGTATGGGGGTCCCCCCCAAAATCCATACCAGACCCTTGTACGAGCACGCAACCTGGCAGACCACAGGAAAAGGGTTGGAACGAGACAGCGCCCCCCTCCTGAACCGTACCAGGCCACATGCCCTCAACATGGGGAGGGTGTTTTGGGGTCAAAACACCTTGTCCCCATCAGCCTCTTCCCCACAACCCTTGCCCGGTGGTTGTGGGGGCTATGGGCGGGGGGCTTATCGGAATCTGGGAGCACCCTTTAACAAGGGGACCACCAGATCCCGGCCCCTCATGTAAATGTCAAAAAAGTAAAAATGACAGTAGACAGTTTGGGACAAGTCCTTAAATTAAATGAAATAAAAATGTCCCATGATGTCCATCCATCTTCGATCACAGCGTCCGAAGACCCGAGAGAAAAAGGAGAACAGAAAAACTCTGCCCCCATGGGAGGCATCCCGCTGACTGCAGGCTTTGACAGCTGTTATATAGCTGAGGACGGGGCCACCCGGTGATGTAAGGGATGTAAGGGGGTGACCTCGCCCCCTTCTGATGTCATATGACGTCACGTAATGTCAGAGGGGGCAGAGTCACCCGTTTACGACACCGGCTGGCCCCGCCCTCAGCTATATAACAGCTGTCAAAGCGGAAAGCCTGCAGTCAGCGGGAAGCCTCCCATGAAGGCAGAGTTTTTCCATTTTATATTTTTCTCGAGTCGTCGGACGCTGTGATCGAAGATGGATGGACATCACAGGAACATTTTTTTTTTTTTTTTTTTTTTTTTTTAGTAAACTGAATTTCAACCTAAAAACTTAAATGTGAAAATAGGAAAAAATGGAGCGCTTATTAGACCAGTACCTGAGTACCAATCCCTAAGTGTCTGTGTATCAATCACTAATAACACCGTGACTATTACAGATGACCCCACATGACATGTGGCAAATAAATAATAAAATAGTTCATAAAGTGAAGTGATATTCCAAACAAGATTCAATCTTCTTAAATCTTAAGATCTTCCACCACACCGCCGTGCTTGTGACAACTCCCCTCTGAAATTGCACTCACCAGCTGTTAATGCCTCCCACTCTCGTGTTCGGCTCAAGAGCTTGCTAATTACACCTCTAGAGGGCTGAACAACCATGAACTGTATACTTGTGTTTCAGCTCAGGATTTTTCCACACATGAAAAATTAAAAAAGTGCTCCAAAAGTGTAAAATAGTAACAACCAATTTATTAAAATTCACACCAACACTTCAATTATTGCACTTACATGATCAACTTGAAAAACCAGCCTTGAAAAAAACCACAGCAAACATATGTGTGTGATGGCACTCTTATCGTGCAGCCACGCCCCAGACGTTTCGTCACTTGGACTTATTCATGGGATTGGCTGCTCATTCCAAAACTCCCTCCCTTTATACCCTCCCCTATGCCTCTCACACAGGACCCTATCTCACACATGCGCACACATCATGTCCCCATGACCGCAAAGCGCTGATATCTTAATGCAAGCATTTGAACAGAGATGACATCTAGCCCAAATCTATAAAACTACATTGCATCTCCATGGTTCCTAGTGTTACAACATCACTAGTTAAAGTGTGGTGTGCAGCATTTATATAACTTTTTAAAACATCAAAATGGTGGCGCAGTTGGTGCCTATAAATCCACCACATATTGATGAGCAAAACCACAGTCATGATAAAATGTACAATCATAATCACACAAGATAACTACATCAATGTATGAGGGTATCAGAGTGCACATGCTACTGCCCATTTCTCTGTTAAACCATTGCATAAGCGGGTCTAATTCATATGGAATCATGTCAAATATAGTGCTCTCTGCCCAAAACGGTGGTCCTAAAGCTAACACTGGTATTGTCAAAAATTATCAAAAATTATTTATAAAGCAATTAAGGTCAACCTCAATGTTTAACCCTCTAGGGCTAAGACATTTAGGCAAAAAAATCCAACGGGTTTCCCCACAAACACCACCCCATGTAAAAAGAAATAAAAAAATATCTTAATTTGCAAATAAGGATCAGTGAGCGGGGCATGGTGGTGGGAAGAAATTAGCAGCAATACAAGCAACTTCCTGGAGGGGCTTGATGTCATTCCTGTGTGCTGGCCACCGCTTCCGGGAACCAGATATGCACCATGGGGAAATGCATCTAGGTGCAGGCCCATAACTTTATTGGCGAATAATAGGAAAGCAGATGCAGATATCCATGAATGGACTAACAAATGTTTCTAGTGAAAGGCAACTGGTGTTTTCTACTAAACAAGGTCTAAATGGGACATTGACATCCATCACAGTTGAACTTAGGAATGTGTCTTTGCAAAGTTAAACTAAAATCCTTTCTTATTTTTGCTTGGGGATAGAGTGTACAGGGATTTGAAGTCTTGTCAGTTTTTGGGAAAGACACCTCCCAAATTTCGCCCGTTTCTGCTTCAAATGTATTCACTTCCTGTCACATAGCCAAACAGCTATTGAGGGTAAAACAGGTCAATCTAACTAATGTCCCCATTAGGCAAATTGCACTCTAGCACTTTGCTGTGTACATCCCAAATTATTAGGTATCTTGGACCTTGGGGTTTATTTACGAAAGGCAAATCCACTTTGCACTACAAGTGCATTTGGAAGTGCAGTCGCTGGAGATCCAAGGGGGACATGCAAGGAAAATAAAAAACAAAATTTTTGCTTCAACATGATTGGATGATAAATTCAGCAATGCTTCCCCTCAGATTTACAGCGACTACATTGCAAAGTCACTGAGCATGCCCAGACCAACCCAAATGCATTTCACACACCAAATGCCACACCAAAAAATCAAAGTCCCTGAACATGCCCAGACCAACCCAAATGCAGATACCACAAAATAAGCCACCCCCTGTCCAAAATTAAGCACATCATCCAGCATGCTACAAAATTACAGATGGGACAAACACCCCCGTTACGGGGAGCAAACAAACAGCCTAACATGGGCAAAAGTTATACAACAAATACCATTGCAGTCTATGGGAACTGACCTGTTAATTTTGCTAGTCCCCACTTGGCTGGCTTATATTCTAGTTATTGACCATAAAATGGGTATGGAGGCCCTGGTCCCACCCTCAGGGACATATATCCATGTCATCAATTTGGACAACCCCAAGAACGAAACAAGAATTGCCTTTAACCACTTCCCTACCGGGCACGAAAACCCCCTTCCTGCCCAAGCCATTTTTCAGCTTTCAGCGCTGTCACACTTTGAATGACAATTGCCCAGTCGTGCGACGTGGCTCCCAAACAAAATTTGCGTCCTTTTTTTCCCACAAATAGAGCTTTCTTTTGGTGGTATTTGATCACCTCTGCGGTTTTTATTTTTTGCGCTATAAACAAAAGAAGAGCGTCCAGTTTGAAAAAAAAAACAATATTTTTTACTTTTTGCTATAATAAATATCAATTTTTTTTTTCAATTAAAATCTTCCTCAGTTTAGGCCGATGCATATTCTTCTACATATTTTTGGTAAAAAAAAAAATCGCAATAAGCGTGTATTGATTGGTTTGCGCAAAAGTTATAGCGTCTACAAAATAGGGGATAGATTTATAGCATTTTTTTTTTTTACTAGTAATGGCGGCGATCTGCGATTTTTTATTGTGACTGCGATATTGCGGCGGACAGATCGGACACTTTTGACACATTTTTGGGACCATTCACATTTATACAGCGATCCCTGGTATAAAAATGCATTGATTACTATATAAATGTGACTGGCAGGGAAGGGGTTAACACTAGGGGACGAGGAAGGCGTTAAATATGTTTCCTCAATGTGTTCTAACTGTGGGGGAAGGGGACTGACTGGGGGAGGTGACCGATGGTTGTCCCTATGTACAAGGGACACACCATCGGTCCCCTCTCCCTGACAGGACGTGGATCTGTTTGTTTACACCCAAAGATCCACTTTCCTGCTCGGTTACTGGGCAATCGCGGGTGCCCAGCGGCCGAGCGCGCATCGGGTCCCCAGCAACGCGGCGGGCGCGCATGCCCCTAGCTCGTTTTAAAGGCAGGACGTCATATGACTTCCTGTCAGAACGAGAGTGTCTTCCGCCCGCCGTCATTTGACGGTGGCCGGTGGACAAGAGGTTAAAAATGCTAAATTGCTTAAAAGCTAGTAACTTGCTGCTTCAAAGATGTACGGCTTTGAGAAAACTTACAAATCTACATTGCAGCTGCAAGATTTTAACCCCCAAAAAAAAAGCCTGCCCCCCCCCAATACATTCAAGGCCATTTGGGTCTGTTTCTGCTTTAAATGAGAACGCCCACATGAAAAATACCACCCCAAACTAAAAAAAGATTGTACCCCTCCCACACACTAACAAACCCCTAGCCAAACACACAGCAAGCCAGCCCATGAAAGGGGGGTGGATGCTTGGGGGCAGGAGGGGCTCGGGCAACCCCAAAAAAGTCAAACACCTTGTTCCCATATTCAGGGAGACAATGGCCTCTTCCACACAACCCTAGGCTGGGGTTGTGGGGGGCTGCAGATAGGGGGCTTTACGTAATGTGGAAAGCCCATTTAAACTAGTGGGTACAAGGTGCTTTGTGGTTGGTAATGGGCTGAGCCCAACATGCCCCAAAGGCATCCATTTATATTGAGTGCATTTGGCCTTGTATGGTTCAGGAGGGTGTTGGGCGCTCGCTCTTCTCGCCCCTTTCTTAGCTGGCCCTGTTGTATGCTCTGAAAAAGGATGTGGTTTGGATTGGTGAGGGCAGCTCACAGCCTTTTGAGAATAGAATGGAGTGTGGAGTTCCATTTTAACCTCCCTGGCGGTATGATTCTGTCTGGAATTATGTACCAAAAGCGGTACAATTATTTTGCATGGAAATTTGGTGTTATGTATTGTAGGCCTGCAATTCTTAGTAATTACTTACTTAAACCTGACCAAACAAGAGTCTAGTAGACATCCCAGGTATGATAAAGTTTGAAACACAAAATCACAAATTATAATATAATAAATAACTATAAATAATTATAACAAATAGTAATGTAATTATAATAAAAATTATTCAATAATGTAATCAAATCAAAAACACTGAAATTTTCTCAGTTGCAGAATTGTCGCTGTCATTAGATTTAGTGTTTGATGATGAATTTCCCCACAAATCGCTATCGCTCAATTCTGCAAGTGATTCTAATTTATTATCGCTGTTTTCTAGCTGGTCTAAAACCACTTTTGACAGAAAGGGACACTTTTTGGTTGCTATGGACAATCTCCAGTTTCCAGGCAGAAAGAACAGTTTTTATAATATAAAACTACATGCAGGGCACTGGACAGACTACTAGGGAAAAAAGGGAATGTGTAATTCTTTTATACAGTACTGTAATCTGTAAGATTACAGTATACTGTATGTATATTGTGTGTTTCACTTTTTGAATTTGGCGCCGAACTCCAGTTTTTTGGGATATGTGTTATAGAAAAAAGTAAAAAATATTGTTTGTTTTTTTCCAAAATTGTGGGAAAAAAAGGACATTCATTTTATTTGGGTACAGCGTCACATACCCACGCAAGTAACGCAATGCCGTATCACAAAAAATGGCCTGGTCATTAAAGGGGTAAATCCTTCCAGGGCTGAATTGGTTAATGTGAATCCTGTGTAATTTTTTCCTACATGTTCACAGTAGCAGGCTCTCGCACTGTCACAGGGCGCATTGGACTCACATTTTCTGTTTGTATATAGAGAACTACATAAACAGAGACAGCAAGTTTATCCTTCCTTTGCTTTATACATGAACAGGTTTTAACATAAGCAAGACTAACATGTTGGGATTTTTTTTTACTTAAAAAAAGAGAAGATGGTTACTGATTTTAAATCTCTTTCCCATATGTAGCTTTATTTAAATTAAATTCAAATTTCCATCTAAATCGAAAATGGTACGCTATGTGAATATCACCAGTACTTTGCACTGAAATGTGTTACAGCATAAACCATATGCTCAGTCATCATAAAGCCATATGCTTTTGTTCTGTATTATTCAGTGTTCCCAACTAATGGGTACATTTCATCTACCTCCATCCTCAAGCTGCTGTGTACTCTCCCAGCCTCAAATGGAAGTACTGTTGAATACATATCATTTGTTTATATCTCAAACATATTAGCATTAATTTGTATAATAAGATTAATCAACAGTAATGTGCAGACAGATTCTATTCACATTTTTCATTTATGAATGAAACAAGACTGGTATAAATAAGTTATACGGCCTTTGCTTTAAAATCTCAATATAATATACTGTATATATTATGAAGAACTGGCTGGCCGAATTGTGAACAGTATATTTGTGTTACCTAGGTTTCTCACCTACCATGGTGAGGGTCTCCAGGGTATATGACCAATAAAAAAACTGTTTTTGTTTTTTCAGAATCTTTTTTTTTCTTCTGTTTATTGAAAATTTTTAGGCATTCACCAAAAATAATATAGAAGAAAATTCTAAGGGTCACATGCCTGATGAAGAGGTCCTGCGTGGCTCCGAAACATCGCTTTTTGCTGTAATTATGTGATCGCTGAGTAAAGTTTTCTTCTTCTTCTTCTTCTATTTCTAAGGGTAAGACATTCTCTTGTTGCAACAGATCTGTATAACTAGGTAATGACCTCTATAAGTGACTATTGCCATTTTATGACATGAAATGCATAAACAGAGAAGAGAAAGGGGAGATAGGGAAGTAAGTGTTGGGTATTGGTGAAAGATTGTCAGGAAGGCACTAGCCATAGTACCGATGAAGCCTCAAGACATACACAGGTTACCAAGTACAGATGTGTGGTTGCCCTTTTTTCTATGCATAACCATGTACAGATGCATGTGCGCATGCGCGAACACGCCTGTGCACCCACACGTGTGCATCGCTAATGTTGGCGCCAACAGGACTATTTAAACTGCAGCAGTTCTATTAGCCAGTGGTGTCTGATCTACAGCTATTACCCGGTTTCCTGTAACTGTTTCTGTGTTGACTTTTGTTAATTACCTGGCTTGCCCTGACCTTGCTTGAACGTTACCTGCCCTGACCCTGGCTTGTCTCTGGATTTGCTCTGCCTCCTGCTCATCTGCCTGATTCCACGTTGCTGACTTCTGCTTTTATCCTGACTATTTTCTGCCTGTCGTTTATGCCTGTATCTGATTGTCTGTTGCTGATCTGGCTCGTCTGACCTTGCATCCAGTTATCCGCCTGTCCTGCTCTGCATGCTACTTGGTCCCTGCTGGTCCTTTTCCCTCCCAGTTCTTCCATACCTGATACCTGCAAGCTGCGACTGATGGACATCTTACAGGCACTCATACCTTGCTGTGCTCTCATGGCCACTGTCGCAACAACAGTGGTCTCAGAGCCGGGGCTGTAGTAGAGGCCTCCCTCTACACGTCAGGCTCTGCCACAAGGTACGTGACAAATATATTCGCTTGATTCACACACAGTGCCCGAGTGCCGCTGAGCTCCGTTCCCTGCGACGTTGCGGCGCACTGGGGTGGAAATCGGCGCCAAATTCAAAAAAGTAAAAACACAATACACATACAGTATACTGTAATCTTACAGATTATAGTACTGTATAAAAAAATTACACATCCCCTTTGTCCCTAGTGGTCTGTCCAGTGCTCTGCATGCTCTTTTATATTATAAATACAGTTTTTTCTGCCTGGAATTTGGAGATTGTCCATAGCAACCAAAAAGTGTCCCTTTATGTCAAAAGTGGTTTTAGACCAGCTAGGAAACAGCGATAATAAATTAGAATCACTTGTAGAATTGAGCGATAGCGATTTGTGGGGAAATTCGTCATCAAACACTGAAAGTAATGACAGCGACAATTCTGCAAATGAGCAAATTTCTGTGTTTTTGATTTGATTACATTATTGAATAATTTTTATTATTATTATATTATTATTTGTTATAATTATTTATAGTTATTTATTATATTATAATTCATGATTTTGTGTTTCAAACGTTATCATACCCGGGATGTCTACTAGACTCTTGTTTGGACAGATTTAAGTGAGTTATTCCTAAGAATTGCAGGCCTACAATATAAAACGCCAAATTTCCATGCAAAATAATTGTACCGCTTTCAGCACCTAAAATCTGACAGAATCATACCGCCAGGGAGGTTAATATAACACAATAACCATATACAGGTTTACAGTGCATCATTTTTGACTTCAGTGTACATTGGGGTGGTTCCATTTGGTCCAGATTAATGTAAATCTGTGGAAGGTATCTTTTTTTTTTCTAAATCTTAAAATGTTTTGATCGGAGTCCTGGAGTCAGGAGGCATTGTTGAGCTTTGGGTGGGAATAAACCTCTGTTTCTAGGTGCAAATCTTAGCACCACGAGCATCACTATAAAAAAGCCTGTGCTCAGCCTGTGCTCAGCTGAGCTGTCTCTTGTTCTCTCTGCTGTACGAGCATGCTGCTGTGTAAAAAGGCTTGACAGAAAAGAGATATAAGGGCTGCCAGTTTGAATTAAGTTTGTTGCTAAGACGAACTGATGTGTTGTTTTTTTATTCTATGGACTTACTGTACACAGTCCTGCACAGAAACAGAGTTTGCTACCTTATGGAATAAAAGTGCAAGGCTACAGTGCACATAATTGAACTAATTGGATTTTTATGTAAGCAGTCGTTTACTTTACTCTAAGTTTTATACTGTTGTAGCGCCCTCCTCACTCCCCTCTTTCTCTTCAGCTCGTCTGTCTCTTGTCTAGGGGTACCTTGCAGAGGGGAAGGGAGCGGGGACACCACGCCTGGCCTTCACCACAGGTGTCAGTGTGATATAAGCAAAGTTCTTTTACCTTCGGGTCAGTTTTGTGCACCTGGAGCCTTCACCAAGAGTTACCTTGAACAATGTCTGTCAGGAAATGAGCCCCACACCATTAAAGTTCAACACTCCTTTATTCTTCTTGAATGAACACAATCAGTTGAACTCCCTTGTATAAACAGAACAGGAAAGGAGGTGTGGATGCGAGTAGGCCCAGACACAATGCGTTCTCCACTTTCCTCCCTGAAAGTGGGCTGTGGTCTCCGAGCGAGGGGGAATTTCCTTCCAGGCGGTCTCCGATGAGAGACTCACCCGTCACTGGCAATATGCTGCACCAGGTCTTCGAGTGAGGATCTCCCCCTGGTCCATTACGTCTTCCGGATTCGGGTACCCACTCCCGGGGTTTCCTAGGATCTCCTTCCCTCGCGGAACTTAGTGTTGGGCACTGGGCTCCAGACCTCCATTCGAGTACCTCACCCCAGGCTAAAGGTGCCTGGGATGGAACACGACCTCCGGCTGTCCTCTAGGCCTAGGCCCACCTAGCGAACCGACACGAACCACCGTCCACAGGCTGAAGGTGCCTGGGACTCGACCCCGTGACAAAGATCGCCGGCCCCTTTATACCCTCTCCCAGCAAGCATGGCGGGTTCCCCGCCCCACCATACCGCTGCCGAGGGAGGACAAAAAGGAGGCGCGACACACAGCAATGATTCAACCCCAGCCCAGAGCGACAGCGCCACCTGCTGGGCTGCAGGGAATTACATATCACTAATGTCTCTGCCAAGTTCAAATTTACACCTGGGAAAGTACATACCCGCTACACTGTAAATCAGCTATTGTGTGCTAACCTAATGAACCGGGCCCTCTCAAATCTTTAAATCTTAGACCTTATTTGGGCATAATCTTTTAATATTCTCAGCTCCCTTTTCTTATCAGCTGTGATTTATGAGGGAAACATTCAAACTTTAGTTATATCTTAGATATATTTTTTTCTAGTATTTTTAGCAGTTCATTGTATCTAAACATCCTATCTCAAATTTTTCTGTGCACTGTATCTAGCATAGCAGAGCAAATTTCTTCACTAAGACAACAGCCATATTTGTGGTTCTTTTGACCACAGCTTCTGTCTTCCTCTGCCGCTCTTTACCCACCTCCTAGACTTCCTGGACCGACTTGGTCATCAAAGTGTTTCTAAACATTATCATGCAGATGTTGCAAAACATGAGCCTAGCATCAGAACAAAGTTTATTCATTACATTTTGATGTAGAAATTGAATGCTTAAGCTGTGTCTAGGTATGCTCCAATTTATGTGCAAAGCTCACTTGGATTCATCTCATTTCACTTTACACTTTAGTAAATAAGACCCAAAGTAAGAGCTGTGTTACAAAATAGTACCAATAATAAGTAGTGTGGGCTCTTAGGATTTTCAAAATCTCATTTTGATACGTATGTTTCCTTCTTGGCAGGAAGGTGATAAGCCAATTGAATTATTTTGTTTTTGAATTTTTGTATGCTCTGTCTTTCAAAACTAATAAAAATAAATTATTTTAAAAAAAAGATAGGTATGATTCAGGGTGGAGGTCCTCAGGACTACCTCACTATTAGCCACTATGTATGGTAGAGATACAGAGATAACCTCAAGCTTCTCATGATCAGAATAAGCTGAGCAAAAATAATAATTGAAAAAGTAGGAGACAAGCAGTCCTAGGAAACAGAATGATAATGTGGTCAAACATATAGTCCAAAACTGGGAAGAACAGCTCTGGGTGGAAAAGCAAGTAAATTAAAAAAAGAGTCAAGGCAGGCAGATCAATTTCATAGTTGTAGGGAGCAAGCCAAGTTCAGAGCAGCCAGCACAGCAGGAACCAGAACTACAGGCAAAGCTAAATAATGATTCATGATCCAATAACAGAAATGAAATGACACAGATCAGAAATTTAGGAAATACTAAAGATTTCCCATCATTAGACTACAATAGGTATACTTAATAAGCAGATGTACTGTATATGTAGCCTCTTCAGTCTATCCATATAGTGTGACAGCAGATGTGAGTTCTTGCACAAATGTGGAGCAGGTGCCCAGATAATTGTGAAATCTGATGTTCATGAAAAGCAGGCACATTTTCTAAGTACTAACAGGTTGATTTATGTTTTCTTTCATGTTTAAGACTTTTATGTGTTAATAATGTGTAGCAGGACCAGAACCTGTTTTAACACATAATATGCCCTACGTAATTATAAAGAAAAAATTAAATCCTTATAAAATCAATCTAGAAGATTCTCTTAATGTCTGAATAGAACCATGATGGTGAGAACCAAGTAGAACAACTAATAACATTAGTGTGTCATTAACAGAGGGCGCTGTTACAAGTTCATGTGAGTCTTATTTCATGTGTATCTTCTGTGTAACAATCTGTTTTATATGTACCCTGTCAGGGAACCGCTTCCCACACTCCGCTTGAGTGCTTCCGTCAGTACACTGCTTCCTCCAGTCTGGACCTTCAGATATCAGATATTTACAGCCACATATTGCAACCAAGAACCAGGCGAGACTAGCTTAGTTACAAAACTGGAACACTTTATTTGAAACTCAGACACATACTTTTATATCCCACAGGAGGACATCCCCCTCCTGATCATATTACCCTAACAATACAAAATGTAACCAAAAACATAATTACAACAACTGAAATACTATAAACATTACATTAATTAGCCACCTGGATGACTCAGATGTCTCAATGCAGGTCAGACTTGCCGGCTTTAAACTCAGAAGGTACAATACACATTAACATAAGTATAAACACAGAACATCTTCAGACAATACCAGGAGACCTCAGCAGCAGACTGCCTGGCTCCTACACAGTTCCAGAGGCCAATGTGGCCAGCTCTTTCAATTATCATGTAGAGTTCAGAATCAAACAAACCAGAAATAGTCTTTATATATTTCCTGGGAGATATTGTGGATAAATATTACTGTCCCAAGTACTCCAAACCGCATTCTCAGTGTCTTTTAAGTAGCTGTCTATCCTTTTCTCGGTCACCCTGGGCCTGTTGAGCTGTTTCCCAACCTCTCTGAAGTAAGTCGAGTTCCATCAGCCCCCTCACCCAAAGTGACTCCCATCACATATCTCCCGTTTCGGCAGGGGACTAACACAGGAGGAGACCCCAAACGTGTTGACTCTGAAGTTAGTTTGTAGTTCCAGTCCCCCAAAGCCCATACCCACACAGTACCCCAAACAAATTGTCTCAAACAGATCATTACTCACCTAGCCAACCTCTACCTCTCTCATAGAACATACCTGTCGCTGGGGAGAAGTGTATACTGGCCCTTCTCCCTGGAGTCCTTTCAACCACTGAAGAGAAGACAGGATGGCTAAGCTCACTCCGTCATGCTGTTGGGGATCTGTGTCGACTGCCCAACATCCCTGGGGTATACAGGTGGAGACCGTAGTCCCATCCACTTCCACAGGAAATCCATCCTTTTTTAGTTGAGGGCAGAGGCCAGCAGCGCTCTGCCCTGTTAGTGCCCCAGCTGGGGACCTCACATCATCCGCTCCAACTAACTGTTGGGGAGGGAGGACAATTTCCTCCACCCTGGTTGACTGTTGGGGAGGAAGGATGCCAACCTCCTCTTCCTTCTCCCCCGAAATGTGCAGCTTCTGTTGAGGATTGACTGTCACCTTCTCACCCTGGGCCTTCAAAACTGCCGCAGGTGTGGGGCAGGGGTCTAGGACACTCTGTCCAGTTGTCAGCGCTTCAGCTGGAGAAGTTTCTTGTAACTCCACAGATGCTGCTGGCAGGAAATCCCATACTCCTGTCAGTGTTGTGGGAGAAAGGCCGGCTGCCTCTTCTCTCAGGAAGGCTGAAGCTGTTGCTGGTGCTGGGCAGAGCTCAGTGATGTTCTGCCCTGATGCCAACTCTTCTGCTGGGTTGGTGTCATCATTCTGGGGCGCCGTCTGCTGCTGGGACGCCCTTTCTCTGGTACTGTCTCCCAGGTGCACAGATCCTTGTTGGGGGGGGGGTGGCTGCTTCCCCTCCCTGCATCTCTGAAATCCACTGGGGAAGAAGAACCACCACCTTCTCACTTCAGGCCCCAGAAACTGCCACAGGTGTGGAGCAGGGGTCTGCAGTACTCTGTTCTGCTGCCAGCACTTCTGCTGGAGGTTCGATAGGGAGTTCTTCCTCTACAGAAAAGTCTATTAAATCCCCAGTCTCTGGAATTGCTGAATGTCCAGAACACGGGTTTGTCCACTTGGACCCAGTGCCAACACTTTGTCAGGTGACTCATCATCCATAACATCCTCCGATGAAAAGTCAATTAAATCCATTATTTCTGTGATCCATGGCTGGGGAATGAGGACAGCTTCCTATTCTCCTGAGCCCTTGAACTGCCACTGGACAGACGCATTTCACCATCCAAGCTCATCCTGTGCTAAAACAGGTTCAACAAGGTCAGTCAACACTCGCTGAAACCACCATAAGACCTCCCCTTCCATAATTGCAGGCAGAGACTTTGCCGCCTCATTGGCTGAGACAGCAGCAGGCACCATTGGCTCCTGCTGCTGTCAAAGTCAGTGAGCCAATGAGGAGAAAGAGTGGGTGGGACCAAGCCACAGCTCCCTGTCTGAATAGACATTCAGAGCAGCGCCTCGGCCCAGTTGCCCCCATAGCAAGCTGCTTGCTGTGGGGGCAGGAGGGAGGTGCCAGGATTGCCGACGAGGGACCAGAAAAGAGGAGGATCTGGGCTGCTCTGTGCAAAACCACTGCACAGAGCAGGTAAGTATAACATGTTTGTTATTTTTAAACAAAAAAAAAACAAGACTTTAATTTTACTTTCATCTTTTTAGGGGTGCCAAGTATTTAGTGTATTGAAATGTATGTCAGAGTAAAAAAAAACATACGCAGTACATCTAATCAATGCAAGTTTTATCCCTTTATAGACCATGCAAGAACGGAAAGGTACCTGTTGATCTGCAAAAATGCACTTGGCTCATAATTAACTCTGGTGGAATGAAACCACATGCCTTTCGTGGACTGAAATTAAAAGACTTGGTGTCAGCCCTGCCCAAATGTCTGTTTTTATACTAATGAACCTCTCCATTCTCCATAGTGCAAGATAAGAACTGGAAGGGCTCCTTGGGCTAACACAGGAAGTATACAGGGGGCAGCTCTGAATTTTTGACACAATCAATAGGTATTAATTTGCACTTATGGAACATGTATAACAAAATGCTTTCAATGGTATATTTAATTAACCAAAAAGGTGCAAATAAGAAGTTTATGATTAGGGTTTACATACACTTTAAATACGCCCACATTTCTATTTACTTAATTAGCACTTAATTATGAGCTTATCTGCACTTATAGCATTCTCATAGTCTCCCTGCAAAATCACAAAAATAACCACTGAGTCTGCCAATAAAGTTTACCTACTGCAGCTTTCTGCTGCACTTACAGTATGATGGTGTGACAACAATGCTGCACTTCTTCTGTTACTGAAGCCCTTTTACTATGAGCTGCAGTGCCTGGGAGGGAGAGCATGTGAGCATCTGTTTTATGGTTTTATGGCTGCACCATCTTTAATGCATTTTTAGGGTGTGCCCCCAAATCTTTGTCTATTGTATGGATTCTGACCAAATCCTTTTGGGTAGGAGCACCCCACTCCCTCATCATTTCCTCTCATTAGTGTCCACCTGTGTTATAGGAGGAGTCCTTTAGTTCTCCAATATAGAGAAGTGTATTTCTCCCATGGTTCAGAGAAGCAGGATCTTCCATTCTATGGATAGCGTAGGAACCCACTAATCTTGGGGTACTTTGTCGCAGTAAGTTGGCTTAAGCACCATATAGCCATATGGTGTGACCAAATCTCCATATTTTTTGAAAATGTTCAGGTGTTTTAAATAGCCTTGCAGGAGTTAAATGTCATTTTTTGCATATGTGCGCTGTAATATTTTTTTCTGTTTTATGGTCTTATGGCTGCACCATCTTTAATGCATCTTTTAGGGTGTGTCCCCCAAATCTTTGTTTGCTCATTTACAGATTTGTAAATAGACTTGAAAAATTTAACATTAATAAGTCATCGGGACAGATAGATGGTTTGCACCCGAGGGTCTTTAAGGAACTCAGTCAAGTAATTGCCAGACCATTGTTCCTAATTTTTAAAACAGTCTACTGACTGGAATGGTACCAGCTGATTGGAGAAATGCCAATATAGCATCAATATTTAACCACTTCAACACAGAGCATTTTCACCCACTTCCTGCCCAGGCCAATTTTCAGCTTTCAGCGGTGTAACATTTTGAATGACAATTGCGCGGTCATGCTACGCTGTACCCATATGACATTTTTATCATTTTTTCTCCCCACAAATAGAGCCTTCTTTTGGTGGTATTTGATCACCTCTGCGTTTTTTATTTTTTGTGCTATAAACAGAAGAAGAGCGACAAGTTTGAAAAAAACACAATATTTGTTACTTTTTGCTATAATAAATATCCCAATTTAAAAAAACAAACAAACAATTTTTTTCCTCAACTTAGGCCGATATGCATTCTTCTACATATTTTTGGTAAAAAAAATCACAATAAGCGTATATTGATTGGTTTGCGCAAAAGTTATAGCGTCTACAAAATTGGGGAAAGATTTATGGCATTTTTATTATTATTTTTTTTTACTAGTAATGGCTGCGATCTGCGATTTTTACCGGACACTTTTGACACTATTTTGCGACCAGTGACATTATTACAGGGATCAGTGCTATAAATATGCACTGATTACTGTATAAATGTCACTGGCAGGAAAGGGGTTAACACTAGGGGGCGATCAAGGGGTTAAATGTGTTACCTAGGCAGTGATTCTAACTGTGAGGGGAGGGGACTGACTTGGGGAGGAGACTGATCGGTGTTCCTATATACTAGGAACATACGACCTGTCTCTCCTCTCCCCTGACAGGACGTGAATCTGTGTGTTTACACACACAGATCCACATCTCTGCTCTGTGACGAGCAATCGTGGGTGCCGGCGGACATCGCGACCACCGGGGACACGTGCATTGACTCCCGAGTGACGCGGTGGGCGTGCGCCCCCTATACCGCTGGGAAGCCATGGACGTGGTAGGCAGGTTAAAAAAGGACCAAGATACATCCCTGGGAAATACTGACCAGTTAGCCTAACATCAATAGTATGCAAGCTCTTGGAGGGGATGATAAGGGACTAAATACAAGATTTTTGTAATGAAAACGGTATCATTAGCAGTAATCAGCATGGATTTATGAAGAATCGTTCTTGCCAAACCAATCTATTAACCTTCTATGAGGAGGTGAGCTGCCATCTAGATAAAGGAAGGCCCTTAGATGTGGTGTATCTGGATTTTGCAAAGGCATTTGATAGAGTTGCCCATAAACGTTTACTGTACAAACTGAGGTCTGTCAGCATGGACCATAGGGTGAGTAAATGGATTGAAAACTGGCTACAGGGGTGAGTTTAGAGGGTAGTGATAAATGATAGGAGTACTCGGAATGGTCAGGTGTGGAAAGCGGGGTCCCCCAGGATTCTGTCCTGGATACAATCCTATCTAATTTATTCATAAACGATCTGGAGGATGGGATAAACAGCTCAATCTCAGTATTTGTGAACGATACAAAGCTAAGCAGGGCAATAATTTTTTTGCAGGATGTGGAAACCCTACAAGTAGATCTGAACAAATTAATGGGGTGGGCAACTACATGGCAAATGAGGTTGATTGTAGAAAAATGTAAAATAATGCATTTGGGGGGCAAAAATATAAAATGCAATCTACTGGGGGAATCTAGGATGGGGAACAGGGCTGGACTGGGACCAAAATTTAGCCCTGGACTTCATCCAGACTGGCCCACTTTAATTCAATAAAATGCTGCCCCCCACCCCCCCAAAAAATCACGCCCACTAAAAGGCCCCTACATCCATTTATCATGAGAGGGTGAGCGAGAGGGGAATGAGAGAGAGAGAGGAGGAGGGTTGAGGGAAAGGGGATGAGAGGGGGTGGGTGAGAGAGGGGGGTGAGTGTAAGAGAGAGGGAGTGAGTGTAAAAGAGAGGGGGTGAGTGTAGGACCCCTTTCACACTGAGGCGTTTTTCAGGCGCTTTTGGGCTAAAAATAGTGCCTGTAAAGCCCCTGAAAAACGCCTCCGCTGCAGTCCCAGTGTGAAAGTCCTCCAAGCAGCATCTTTGGGGCGGTGTACACACCGCTCCTGCCCATTGAAATGAATGGCTGAGAGACAGAGGAGGGGTCTGAGAGACAATGGGAGGGAGCTAAGAGACTATGGGAGGGAGCTGAGAGACAATGGGAGGGAGCTGAGAGACAATAGGAGGGAGCTGAGAGACAATGGGAGGGAGCTGAGAGACAGAGGGGGAGCTGAAAGACAGAGGGGGAGCTGAGAGACAGAGGGGGAAGCTGAGAGACAGTGGAGGGGAGCTGAGAGACAGTGGAGGGCAGCTAAGAGACAGTGGAGGGGTCTGAGAGACAAGAGGGGAGCTGAGAGACAGTGGAGGGGTCTGAGAGACAAGAAGGGGAGCTGAGAGACAAGGGGGGGAGCTGAGAGACAAGGGGGGGAGCTGAGAGACAGAGAGGAGAGCTGAGAGACAGAGGAGGAGAGCTGAGAGACAGAGGAGGGATCTGAGAGACAGAGGAGGGGTCTGAGAGACAGAGGGGGTTCTGAGAGACAGAGGAGGGGATAAAAGAGGGGGACTGAGAGACACGGGAACTGAGAGACAGAGGGGGGTCTGAGAGACAGAGGGGGGTCTGAGAGACAGAGGGGGAGCTGAGAGACAGAGGGGGAGCTGAGAGACAGGGGGCTGAGAGACAGAGGGGGGGCTGAGAGACAGAGGGGGGGGGCTGAGAGACAGAGGGGGAGCTGAGAGACAGAGGGGGGCTGAGAGACAGAGGGGGGCTGAGAGAGAGTGGAGGGGTCTGAGAGACAGTGGAGGGGTCTGAGAGACAGAGGGGGGAGCTGAGAGACAGAAGGGGAGAGCTGAGAGACAGAGGGGGAGAGCTGAGAGACAGAGGGGGGGTCTGAGAGATAGAGGGGAGCTGAGAAACAGAGGAGGGGCTAAAAGAGGGGGCTGAGAGACACAGGAACTGAGAGACAGAGGGGGGTCTAAGAGACAGGGGGGTCTGAGAGACAGAGGGGGAGCTGAGAGACAGAGGAAGAGCTGAGAGACAGAGGGGGGGCTGAGAGACAGAGGGGGAGAGCTGAGAGACAGAGGGGGAGAGCTGAGAGACAGAGGGGGAGAGCTGAGAGACAGAGGAGGGGGCTGAGAGACAGTGGGGGGTCTGAGAGACAGAGGGGGAGCTGAGAGACAGAGGAGAAGAGCTGAGAGATAGAGGAGGAGAGCTGAGAGACAGAGGAGGGGTCTGAGAGACAGAGGAGGGGTCTGAGAGACAGAGGGGGGTTCTGAGAGACAGAGGGGGGTTCTGAGAGACAGAGGGGGGGCTGAGAGACAGAGGAGGGGCTGAAAGAGGGGGACTGAGAGACAGAGGGGGGGGGGACTGAGAGACAGAGGGGGCAGAGAGACAGAGGGGAGGGCTGAGACAGACCACATAGCACTGTCCCTTTCTGCAGTCCCTCCTCTGCTCACCTCCCCGCTGTCTCAGTGTTCTGGCATATTTGTGTAGGATGCCAGGTACCTGATGGCCATCAGCGGCAGCGCCGAGTCTCCCTCTTGATCTGGGGGGTGCTCACGCTGCTCTGCTCCTTACAGCGGCGCATGTTCTCTTCCTCCGGGCTCCCAGTCAGCCTGCCCTCCAGCCCAGGCCTCATGTTTCCTGGAGCAGAGAGGAGGTGGAGGAATCGAGGTTCTGGGAGCGCCGGGGTGGCCGCGCTCGCTACTGTCCACCTCTTTTACATCCAACTGCCCTCCTTGATTGCCACCTTCCCCGAATCCCCGCCGCTGTTTGCTGCCACGCTCCCGCTGCCGCCGAACTGCATAAAAAAACGGGCCACAAAAAAAAATGTAAAAAAATAATATATATATATATATATTTTTTTTTTTTAACGGCCCACTGGGAAACTCCCGGTAGTCCCTATGGCCAGTCCGTCCCTGATGGGGAAGGACCTGGGGGTCCTAGTAGATGACAGGCTCAGTGGTGGCATGCAATGCCCAGCTGCTGCAAGCAAAGGAAACAGAATATTGGCATGCATTAAAAATAGGATTTTTTAAAACAGCTTACCTGTAAAATCCTTTTCTTGAGAGTACATCACAGGACACAGAGACTTAGATAATTACTTAGTGGGTTAGATCAGTGTTTCTCAACTCCAGTCCTCAAGGCGCCCCAACAGGTCATGTTTTCAGGATTTCCATTATTTTGCACAGGTGATTTTATCAGTTTCACTGCCTTTGTAATTACCCCAGCTGTTTCACCTGAGGGAAATCCTGAAAACATGACCTGTTGGGGCGCCTTGCGGACTGGAGTTGAGAAACACTGGGTTAGATAGTCACCATCAGGTGATTGGACACTGGCAACCTTAATTACAAGGCAAGTTCCTCCCCTATATAACCCCTCCCATATGGAGAGCACCTCAGTTTTGTAGCAAAGCAATAAGTGTCCCAACGTATAATCCCGAAGAGGGGCGGGAGCTCTGTGTCCTGTGATGTACTCCTCAGAAAAGGATTTTACAGGTAAGCAGTTTTAAAAAATCCTATTTTCTTGTTCATACATCACAGGACACAAAGACTTAGATAATTACTTAGTGGGATGTCCCATAGCAATGCCCAAACTGAGGGAAGGGAGACACAGATCAGAAAACACAGACCGCCATCGGACAAGAGGACCTACACTGCTGCCTGTAGTACACTGCACCCGAAGGTGGCATCCTCATGCCCTCTCACATCCACTTGGTAAAATTTAGGGAATGTATGGACTGAAGACCAAGTAGCAGCCTTGCAGATCTGAGTCATGGAGGCCTGGTGATGCACTGCCCATGAAGCACTAACTGCTCTAGTCGAGTGCGCTTTAACCTGAAAAGGAGGAATCTTCTTTTCCGAAGCATAGGCCTGAATAATGACTTGTCGAATCCACCTTGAAATAGTGGACTTCAACACTGCTTGGCCCTTCCTCTGGCCCTCTGGCAGAATAAATAGACAATCAGTCTTTAGTATCTGAGCCGTAGCTTGCAGATACATTTTTACCGCCCTTACAACATCTAAAGAGTGTAGTTCCTCTTCTTCCGCGGACTGCGGATCTGGAAAAAAGGACAATAGAACTACATCTTGATTCAGATGGAATCCTGAAACCACTTTTGGTAAAAAAGCTGGGTGAGGTCGCAACACCACCCTGTCTTCATGAATTATCAAATATGTCTCTTTACAAGAAAGAGTTGCCAACTCCGATACCCTCCTTGCTGAGGATATGGCTACAAGAAAAAACAGTTTCTTTGTCAAAAGAACTAACGAAGCATGGTGCAATGGTTCAAAAGTCTGTTTCTGTAAAACAGATAAAACTAAATTTAAGTTCCACGGGCACACAGGAGGCTTAACCGGCGGATTTAGGTGCAGCCCTCCCTGGACAAAGGCCCGGATCAGGGAATGAGAGGCAAGCGGTCTCTGAAAGAATACCGACAAGGCCGAGATCTGGCCCTTGATAGTACTCAAGGCCAGCTTCATTTCTACGCCTAATTGAAGAAAGGCAAGAATTCTGCTAATCGCATACCTTCTAGGATGCCACCTCCTGGATTCACACCAGGAAACATATGCCTTCCAGATTCTGTAGTAGATGAGACTGGAGGCCCGGCTTCCTAGCATTAACCAGAGTGGATAGGACTGGGCCCGAGAGCCCACGAATCTTCAGAATGTGGGTCTCAACAGCCAAACCATCAAATTCAGACTATGTAAGGCAGGATGGAATATTGGACCCTGTGAGAGCAGATCTGAGCGGAGCGGAAGCACCCAAGGGTTCCCCTCTGCCATCTTCACGATCTCCCCATACCAGGATCGCCTGGGCCAAGCCAGGGCTACCAGAATCACCGGCTTTCCTTCTCTCTTGACTCTCCAAAGGAATTGTGGGAGAAGCGGAACTGGAGGGAACGCATTTTGGTAGGTCCAAGGCTTGAACCTTTCTGTTACAGGCAGACAGGATGCTGCTCTGCAAAGGTCTTGAGTGAAACTGGGCACAAGGAATGGCCTCGAATGAGGCTATCATTTTTCCTAATAACCTCATGCATAGAAGAATGGAAGGATTTTTCCTTGCTTTGATCATACGGACCAAATCCTTTATGGCTTTGGCCTTTGACCCGGGTAAGAAGGTTTTTCTTGTGAAAAAAAAAAGAATACCCTGCTTTGGATTGTGTCTATGACCATGCCCAAATACTCCAGTCTTCTTTGGGGCCATAAGTAGGATTTTTCTAGATTGAGGACCAAGCCTAGGTACTCTAAATACTCCACTGTGCTGCGCACATTGCGGTCTAGGCGTGCTACGGACTGATCTATGAGCAGCAGATCGTCCAGATAAGCTGTTACTGCTATGCCCCGTGCCCTTAGCTTTGCCAGAGTCGGGCAAGCACCTTTGTGAACACTCGAGGTGCGGTAGCCAGACCGAATGGTAGGGCCACAAATTGAAAGTGGCGCTGATCCACGGCAAACCTTAGAAACTTTTGGTGAGCGGGGAAAATTGGCACATGTAGATATGCATCTCTGATGTCTATTGATGCCATGAATTCTCCTCCCTGAAGGGTGGAGACTACTGAATGGACAGACTCCATGTGGAAGGAGCGAATTTTCAGAAACTGATTCAGGTCTTTCAGATCCAAAATAGGTCTGACATCCCCGTTTGGTTTTGGAACCGTAAAGAGGTTTGAGTAGAACCCAGAGCCTTGCTCCTCTGGAGCTACTTCTATGATGACCCCTTGGGCCAACAGGCGCTCCAAGGCCAAAAGTAAAGGCCTCCTTTTCTGGATTTTTGGAGATTCTTGATCTCAGAAAACGGGATGACAGAAGTTCTCGGAACTCTAGCTTGTAGCCTAGAGATATCGTGGAGATGACCAATTTGTCCTGAACCTCTTCCCGCCAGGCGTTTGCAAACTGCAGCAGCCTTCCCCCCACTCGGCCAAGCGGGGGCGCCCCTTCATAGGGAAGTTTTGGGGTTCTGCTTAGTAGATCTTGAACCCCAAGATCTTTTCTGCCCTTGGTCTTGGCTCTGGGCCTTTCCCCTAGTATTGGACTGGGGAGGCTGTCGCCACTGCCTGGAAGTCGAAGTTCCAGGGGCTGGGAAAAGAGAACATTTAAATGAGGGACGTTTACTCTTCTTCTTAACCGGTAACAACGTGGATTTGCCTCCGGTAATCTTTCAGATATATTTGTCCAAACCATCCCCAAACAGGCGTTCCCCATAAAATGGGAACGCTGCCAAGTATCTTTTGCAAGAAACCTCGGCTTCCCAATGCTTTAGCCAAAGGGACCTGTGCATGTGTACCAGAAGAAGATTTAGGTGGGTTTCTTGCTGAACAGGGTCCATAATCACATCAACCGCAAAACACAGGGCCTTAGGAAGGTCTGCATGAACCTCAACTTCCTCTGCAGGGAGGAGGTTAACCACCTGTTTAATTTGTTCATTGAGGAACTGACATGTGTAAGGCTGACCGCAGGTCAGCCTGTGTTTGTAGGAGGAGTCAGGCTGCATAAAGCCTGCCCTCCATGGCCTCCTCCCCGTGGTCGTAGGCTCACTTTTTGCGTCACTTCCGGCGCGACTTTAACGCCACTTCCGGGTCTGTGAGGAGGACGAACGTAGGCTTCGTTCCCCTGCCTTGTTTCAGGCTCAGCTCTCCAGCATCTGCAGCATGGTCTCCAAGGGGTTTGTGCGCTGCGGGCACAGGTAGGAGGGAAGTCTCGCCTTCCTGCCGTTCTCACAGGACTCCCGGTCGTTCTGGGGGTCAGCATTATTTTCATTGCCCGGTTCTTGTACAGTACGGGCGGAGGGAGGTGTGTGTCTGGTGCGGCAGGGGGTGGCTCAGGTTCAGGTTGCTCTGTGTTAGGGTTGCAGGGTGGGGGTGGAGCGTGTTTTGGGGGGGGGGGCGGTGGTGGAGGTTGGCAGAATGTCAGGTATCAGTGGCCCGGTCCATTTCAGGGTCTGCTGGTGGGAGGTGTGTGTTTTAGGGGCATGATACCTGGTAGAATTTGTATTGTTAGATACGGATCGAATGAGGAGGATGTTCGGCGGCTTCTCTCTGCTCTTGGCAGGTCCAGGTAGCGTTACCTTGCGGCAAGGGTCTCGTGCGCTGCAGGCGCAGGTAAAGGGGTAGTGTTCCTCCCTCCGTTTCACCTCAGTCCGGTCGGCTTGTTGCTGCAGGGTTGTCGGGGTTCAGGTAGCAGCATTTTCCGGGGTTGCAGGGTGGGGGGAGTGTGTTTGGGGGGCCTTTCAGGGGTTGTCGGCAGGGTGTCACGTGACACGATGGTCCCGGCTTAGTCTGTTGCTTTTCATGGTGGTTGCTATGAAGGTAACACATGTCTGCATGCTGGGGCAGGGCGGGTTGCAGGGGTTCTCCTGGGCAGTCTTAGGTTAGGGGGGTTGCTGGGTTACTCGTGGCTACATCTTCCTTTTACTAACAGGGGCCGGGGAGTCATCAGGCGGCCCCTTCCCTTTCAGGGTGCTGGGGAGACCGCTGGCGGTCTCTCTTTATGTTCATTTAGGGGTAGCATGCAGCGCCCCCCCGGGCTCAGCTTCGGCAGCTCCCAACGTCGGTTCAGGGGGGTCGCTGTGCATGCATGGTTACACAACTTCATCAGTTCTCTGGTTACTCAGGGGCAGCTTAGCGCAGACTCTCCCCCGTGCTCAGAGCCAAGGCACCCCACATCCGCAAGGGCAGGGGATTTCAGGTAGGTTTGCTCATGCACCATCCGCACCTAGCTACCATACTCTGGTAGGTTTCAGGGTAGGTGTCTCGGTTAGGCTCTTTTGCGTTATCTTTACTTCACGTTTGTATTCTGAATGGTAATTGTATGTTATGTTCCTTTTTTCTTTGCCGTTTTCTTTTTGTTTTGTTTTCAGTGGTGGTTTCTACGTTGCAGCAGGGTTCTCAGGAGTCTGCTGTTGATACCCAGGCAGTTCAGGTACGTATTTCAGTGATTTGACACGTTCTCACTCAGCAGGGCTGACTACGTTCTTTCACTGCAGGTTATCCATTACATCTATGGGTTTATAACAGATTGAGGTGTTAATTTTTAATTGGCCTGTTCAGTGACAAGTATCCTCATCTGTTCTCACACAGCTTACGTATCTCATGCAACTCATGTCTTCTCGTACTAACTTACGTTTCTCTTGTTTTTACGTTTCTCTTGTTTTTACGTTTCTCATGCAATTTTCGTTTTCTCATGCATTTTCGTTTCTCATGTAATTTTCATTTTCTCATGCAATTTTTTTGTTTTCTCAGGCAATTTTCATTTTCTCACGTTCTCATGTAACTCACGTTTCTCATGCACTCACGTTTCTCATGCACTCACGTTCCCATGTCACTCACGTTTCTCATGTAACTCACGTTTCTCATGCACTCACGTTCTTGTGCACTTACGTTTCTCATGTAACTCACGTTCTCGTGCACTTACGCTTCTCATGTAACTCTCACGTTCTCGTGCACTCACGTTTCTCATGTAACTCACGTTCTCGTGCACTCACGTTTCTCATGTAACTCACGTTCTCGTGCACTCACGTTTTTCATGTAACTCACGTTCTCGTGCACTCACGTTTCTCATGTAACTCACGTTCTCGTGCACTCACGTTTCTCATGTAACTCACGTTCTCGTGCACTCACGTTTTTCATGTAACTCACGTTCTCGTGCACTCACGTTTCATGTAACTCACGTTCTCGTGCACTCACGTTTCTCATGTAACTCACGTTCTCGGGCACTCATGTTACCCAGGCATCTACGTTTCTCATGCGACATGCGGCTGCGTTTCTCATGCATCCTCGGTTCTCATGCAGCTTGCGTTTCACATAGGCGCATGTTGCTCACGCTACTCGCGTTTCTCGTTCAGGTAAGGTTCTTCACCCAGCTTTCATTCCTGTCGTAGGTTACTTTTCTCATAGGGTTTCTACAGATATGGCATCACTTCTTCACGGTAAGTCATGGCGTCTCCACTGCAGCTACCTGTCATGTTTTCAGGTTTGTGCTGTTTGAGTTGTTTGTTTTAATTGGCTTGTGCAGTTGCTAGTCTCCTCATCCGTGTTACACACGTATCTCGGGTTCTGTTTCATAGTTAAGGGTTTCCACTTACGTTCAGTAGCCTGACACGTTTTCAGGTTTCAAGGCCTGAGCTTACGTTTTTAATTTGCCTGTTACGCTTCAGGTAACTCGGCCTGGTTTGCACAAGACTGGCATGTTTCGGTCCTGTGCTTGTGTTTGCCTGCTACACCTCAGGTATTCGGCTTCTGTCCGAATCCCGAGACTGACACGGTTAGCCTGGCACTAATGTTCATTTCTTTTTTCATTTCATACATGGTCAGGTTCATATCTTCACGTTCTAGATCTGATGGCAACGCTGCACTGCTGGTTACCTATCACGTTATGGGTACGTACGGGTTGAGATGATCGTTTTTAATTGGCTTATGCGGTGGCAAGTCCCCTCATCCGTTTCTCATGGCTTACAGTACAATTTCATACGTCATGACATCTCACTACTCATATCAGTTACCTGACACGTCTTCAGGTTCATAGGCTTGAGCTTACGTTTTTAATTTGCCTGATTTGCCTCAGGTAGCTCAGTCTTGCTAGTTTCTTGAGACTGACACGTTTTCAGTCTTGTACACATAGTCTTTGTCGGGTAATCACGGTCACCTTTGGGATAAGGGGAAAAACACCAAAACAAAAGAGGTGAAGAATTTTTCTTTCTTTAACCACTTGCCGCCCGCCCTATAGAGGATTGACGGCGGCAAAGTGGTTTCAAAATCCTGACTGGACGTCATATGACGTCCTCAGGATTTTGAGCCGCTGCGCGCCCCCGGGGGCGCGCATCGCGGCGATCATTGCTGCGGGATGTCAGTCTGACACCCCGCAACACCAATCTAGGTAAAGAGTCTCCGACGGAGACTCTTTACCACGTGATCAGCCGTCCAATCACGGCTGATCACGATGTAAACAGGAAAAGCCGGTCATCGGCTTTTCCTCACTCGCGTCTGTCAGACGCGAGTAGAGGAGAGCCGATCGGCTGCTCCTCTGACAGGGGGGGTTTGTGCTGATCCATTATCAGCACAGCCCCCCGAGGATGCCCACTGGACCACCAGGGATGCCACTAGCCCACCTATAGGTATTAGGTATTGCACACTAGACCACCAGGGATAATGGATGCCAATGCCAAATGGATGCCAATCAGTGCCACAATGGATGCCAATCAGTGCCCACAATGGGCACCACTGATTGGCAGGCATTATTTTTTGGCACTGATTGGCATCCATTAGTACAGTACAGAGCCACCTATCAGTGCCCATCCATGCCACCTATCAGTGCCCATCCATGCCCATCCGTGCCACCTATCAGTGCCCATCCATGCCGCCTATCCGTGCCCATCAGTGCCCACCCATGCCACCTATCTGTGCCCACCCGTGCCACCTATCTGTGCCCACCCGTGCCGCCTATCTGTGCCCACCCGTGCCGCCTATCTGTGCCCACCCGTGGACCCGTGGGTACAGTGTAGCATGACAGCGCAATTGTCATTCAAAGTGCAACAGCGCAGAAAGCTGAAAATTGGTCTGGGCAGGAAGCTGTATAAGTGCCCAGTATGGAAGTGGTTAAGGTAAGTTTTGGGTACATTTGGTCGAATTATTGCTCAAGTTGGTGTTGTTAATTTCTTTACATTTTATCCTGAGTGGCAGTAGTTGCTTTGTGTTTTGTTTTTTTTCCTTCCATAGTAGTGGTTTATTCATTGCAACAGGGTTCTCTGAAGTCTGTTTGTTTCCCAGTCCAGTTTCAGGTGGGTATTTCGGTTTCTCTTACTCAAGGTTTCGTTCCACCAATTCAGTTACCCTTCACGTTTTAGGTGATCGTTTTATTGGCTTAGTCAGTGACAAGTCTCCTCATCTGTTCTCACACAGCCTACGGTTATCACGCAGTGACGTTTCTCATTCAGCTTACGTTGTCACGCAACTGACGTTTCTTATGCAGTTTTACTTTTCTCACGCAGTTTCACGTTTCTCACGCAGTTTCACGTTTCTCGCTCAGTTTTGCGTTTCTCACTCGGTTTTACGTTTCTCACTCGGTTTTACGTTTCTCACTCAGGTTATTTTACGATCTTTCTTACGCAGACACGTTTTACCATGTCACCAGCAGCGGTTATTAAGGACTTTGCGACCAGCTCTCCTTTGCTGGTCAGGGGTTCGGGACGTGGTAGCTCGCCCTCTCTCAGAACCTGGACCATCCCGAGGTTTATGGCATTACTGCAGCGCAGGGGTATTTCGTACCCTGCTTCGGCTCGAAAGCTGAGTTGTTTCAGGTGCTGTTCCTCTGTGGTTCAGGCTCTAGTGCGAAGCTTGTTATTTTTCGGATGGTGGCTTCTTCCCTGTCTCAAATCCACACTACGCTTAGTTCCCTGGCTACCTCCCGGCGAGAGTTGCGTAGCAGATCTGAGGTTTGGAGAGTCAGCCGAGTTCAGCTCCAGGAACTTCTACTGTCCCAGGGGCTTCAGTGGATTCCGGGACCCCCTCGGTACCTAGGCCTGTACCGGTAGGCTCGGCAGGTCCCGGACGCGGAAGCCTGTGCTACGCCTTCTCCTCTTTTCCTGCAACTGATGATGGATTCGATTCTCATTGGGCTGTCACGGTAGCCTTGGTCGATAAGTCTTTGTCTGTGGATACCTGGAAGGCTCATGGCGCAGCCTGGAAGGTTTCTTTTCAGCTCGAACTGGCCAAAGCGCCAGCAGGACATATCTAGTAGGGAATTCAGCATTTTATGTTTTTTGAAGATCTCTATAGGCCTCTTTTTCATCAGGGCCATCCTCAAGGGGATTCAGAGGAGTAGCCCTCCGGCGTGCCCAGTGGACTTTCCATCACGGGTCACATTTTCCGGGACATGTCCGACATGCTCACCAATCTCCTTTTTGGGGGCTACTTAGGTTGGGGCTCAAGGCGGCCTTATATCTGGCCTTTACGGTTTCCGGAGGCCGGGGAAGGTTACGCGTGCTGGGTCAGGGTCTTGCATACTTTGGCCAATCAGGTGGTCAGGCACCCCGGTCACTTCTGTTGCATCTGCACACGTGCATGTTGCTGCAGACCGGAGTCGGCACAGACTTTTGGGTTCCAAGACTGGCTAGGCAGAGTGCTGGTTTTGTATTAGTCCAGTTCAGCAGTACTACGTCTGTTAAACCCGGGGTTAGTCTTCGGTTGATTTTTCCTAGTGCCCCCTTCTCCGCAGCTCAATTCGTGCTACATTACCGCACCCCTTTTGGCCAATTTGGGTCTGGGCCCCAAAGCGTACTCTGGCCATTCATTCAGGATAGGAGCAGCTTCCGCAGCTCCGCACCAAGGGGTCCCTGCTCATATTAAGCAGTTGGGTAGGTGGAGGTCAGCATGTTACTCTTGGTATTCCAGGTCCACTTTTTGAGATGTCTCAAGTGTTGTAAATTTTGGCGGATTGGATGTTTTAGTGTAATTTATCTTTTAGTAAGCTTTCAGCCTTCTGTGTTATTTTTGCCCCTTTTAAGGCATACTGACCACGTGACCCCGGCACACCTCAGGTCATGTTCTCTGTTTCTCTTTGTTCCTTTCCTATTCTATCCACAGATTGACAACGAGTACAAGTGTAAGGCTAGACCGCAAGTCAGCCTGTGTTTGTAGGAGGAGTCAGGCTGCATAAAGCCTGCCCTCCATGGCCTCCTCCCCCGTGGTCGTAGGCTCACGTATCCCACCCACCCATTCCCTTTTCTTTTTCTTTCACTTTTCATTTCATTTCATACTTGGGTATGCCCCCTTTTAGTCATACTGACCACGTGACCCCGGCACACCTCAGGTCATGTTCTCTGTTTCTCTTTGTTCCTTTCCTATACTATCCACAGATTGCAAATGCCAATCGCTGCAACTGCAGGTTGAACTACAGCACCGGCCATAGAGAAGGAGGCTTTAAGCAAAGATTCCAGCTTTTTGTCAGTTGGATCTTTGAAGCACTGAGCATTGTCTACAGGACAGGTCAGGCTTTTATTCGCTCAAGAAATAGCCGCGTCTATAGCTGGCACCCCCCATTTCTTGGTAAATCCTTCCTCCACTGGGTAAAGGAGAGAAAACCTCTTGGGAGGAGAAAACAGTTTATCTGGGTGAGCCCAGTCGTCATACATCAACTTCTCCAACAAAGGATGAGTTGGGAAGGTATATGCAGCCTGTGGGGATTTCCGAGATCCCAAGGAGGAAACAGAGGGCATGGCAGCTTCAGCAGAGGGCAATTTGCATGTGGAACGCACCAACTTCGTAATACTGCACCTGCATCTTAAGCGCCTGAGAGGTAGAAGGGATCTTTTCCTCATCCTCTGAAACCTCAGACTGCTCCTGATTCCCATCTACAGATAGGGATATCTCATCATCAGAATGTTCCTCTGATAAGGAGCCCAGAGCAGAGGAAGGGGATCTACCGCGCTTTCGGCCACTTTTTAAGGAGGTTGTGATTAATGAAGCAATCCTTCCTTCAAAGCCATCCAAGGCAGCTTTCATAGTGTAAGTGAGATATACAGGAGCTGCAACATTAGGAGAGGCTGCAAAGCCTGACAGGGGTACAGATTCATCCTGTGAGGCTGCTACCAGTCTGTCGGGGGGATGGTAATCTGCCAGCATGTGCAGAACTCCTAGCTCTAGACGGGGATCTCTTAGTGCCTCCTTTACCTGCCCCTGAACGCCTCTTACTGGGAGACATAGTCCTAAGCTGCAAAGCAGAGGTACTAGTAATAGTACAACCACCGTTGTACTCTAGTCTTACAATACATATATATCAGCTCACTGCACAACCTGATGCCGAGTAGGTGTCTTAGGTATGCCTGGATCCGATCCACTGAGATGTTTACAGCCCTCAGCTCTGTGTCCCACCGTTAACAGAAGGCTCTGGCGTGCTGGGCTTTAAATCATGCCACTTTGGCGCCTGCGCACTGATGCGCTGTGCCTGCGCCCGCGAGCAACCATGCCTCCCCCTTCTTTCCCTGCTCACCTGTACAGTCAAAAAAGCGCGCGCAACTGTCATGGTGGCGGCCAGGAGTGAGGGGGGAGAGAGAAGACCGCTGGAGGACTTTGTGGGGCCTGTGGACTGCGTGGGGTCTCTCTGTTATGAGTTGTGGCAGAGCCTTCAGCAGAGAAGGTGAGCGGTTTCCAATAACAGACCAACTTCACTGAGCGTGTTCCTGGATGGCATGCAAGTATACACCAGGTATGTCACTTACTCCCTCTGGTTGTGGAAACCAGGTAAGACATGCAACTACTCAGAAGATAATACTTAAAAAATTATCTTCACTTACCTTATCCCTGCTGCAGGAAAACTGCTGAAAACAACAGATCCAGCCTTCACCCATCACGGCGAGTAATGTTGTGCCAACCTTCAGGGTTCTGGGTCCCTACTTAAAGGAACCTCTTCCCTGGACCTGTAGAAGACTCTGCCAGGAGCTTTTCGTGCCACTTAGATTAGTACACCAAAGACTGGATCCCAGAGCCCAGACCTCCGAAGAGAGACATTACAGGCAAACCTTGTTTCTTCTTTCCATGAGGCCCGGGTACCATCTAGCTTAGGCGTTTAGTATTGGCCCGAGGTATGGATCCGGTTGTATAGCTCCTAGGCCTCCGCAGAGACCATAAAACAGAGCTTTCTTCTTAGCACATGTTCAACGTGACCAACCACCTTAGAAACTGGCGAAAAAACTGAGATGCTCTCCATATGGGAGGGGTTATATAGGGTAGGAACTCGCCTTGTAATTAGGGTTGCCAGTGTCCAATCACCTGATGGTGACTATCTAACCCACTAAGTAATTATCTAAGTCTCTGTGTCCTGTGATGTATGAACAAGAAAAAGGGATTAACTCCAGAGATAAATCGATAATTCTCCCATTCTACAAGACTCTGGTCTGGCAGCACCTGGAGTATGCAGTCCAGTTCTGGGCACCAGTCCTCAGGAAGGATATGCTGGAACTGGAGAGAGTCCAGAGAAGGGCAACAAAGCTAATAAAGGGACTGGAGGACCTTAGTTATGAGGAAAGGTTATGAGCACTGAACTTATTCTCTCTGGAGAAAAGATTCTTGAGAGGGGATATGATTTTAATGAACAAATAGCGTACCATTGACCCCACAATAGGGATAAAACTTTTCCGTGGAAGGGAATTTAAAAAGACACTAGGCCATTCACTAAAATTAAAAGAGAAGCAGTTTAAACTTAAACTGCGTAGAGGGTTCTTTACTGTAAGTGTGGTAAGGATATGGAATTCTCTTCCACAGGCAGTGTTTTCAGCAGGGAGCATCGATAATAAAAAAAAAAACGATTAGATAGGCACCTGAACAACCACAACATACAGGGATATACAATGTAATACTGACATAAGCGCACATACACAGGTTGGACTTGATGGACTTGTGCCTTTTTTAACTGTAACTATTAAATGCAAAAGCAAAAATGTAATACATTGCAGATTACCAGCCCTTAGATGTGGTGGCGTTCGTTTTCTTTTTTTAGGCTTTTGCATAGTTCCCAACTGTCCCTGATTTGGAGGGACTGTCCCTGATTCGGAGCAATGTCCCTCTTTCCTCCTCATTTGTCCCTCATTTTGGTCTAATCTATATAGATGTATATAAAATACAATATTTATCTTTCAAAAAGTGTTTCCCAGTGCTAAACCTTTTATCCAATTTCTAAATTGCTGCATTTTTTACATTTGAAAAGCCAATATGAAGGAAAAGTAGTGGTAAAAAAAAGCCCTTGTGGATTTAACTAATCTTTTTTTTTTAGTTAATTCTCCTTTAACCACTTAACGACCGCCCACCGCCGATTTACGTCGGCAGAATGGCACGGACAGGCAGAATCACGTAGATCTACGTGATCGCCTTTGTGCAGTTGGGGGGTCCATCCGGACCCCCCTTCACTGCAGTGAGCGGCCGTTAAGTGTTCGGGAGCGATCAGGCATGAGGGGGCGGCCGCTCGATTCCGCCCCCCCCTCGCGATCGCTCCCGGCCAATGAAATTGCTTCCTCCGCCATGTGATGTAAACACAGGCTGGAGGAAGTGATGTCATCTCCCTCGCCGCGGTCTTTTCGTTCCCGGCGCCGAGGAGTGAAGACAGAGGTTAGTGCTCTAACAGTCCACTGACACGTAGGTACACATAGGCACACAAATCATCCCCCAGTCACCCCCAGATCACCCCCCAGGTCACCCCAAAGCCCCCAATCACAGTGTCACTGATTGCAGTGATCATTTATTTTACTGATCACTGCATTTAGTGTCATCTGTGATTGTAAAAAGTTGCAGGGCAGTTAGGATTAGGCCCCTTTAGGTCCAGAGTAGCCCCCTAACCCCCCCTAATAAAGGTTTAACCCCTTGATCACCCCCAGGTAACCCTTTCACCCCCTAACTTCAGCGTCACTAAGCGATTGTTTTTCCGATCGCTGTATTCGTGTCGCTGGTGTTTTAGATAGGCAGTTATTTTTTTTTTAGGTTCGCCGCAGGTTTTTATTGGTGTCAGGTACCCCCATATATTATTTTAACCCCCTGATTGCCCCTAGAGTTAACCCTTTCACCAGTGATCGCCGTATAAGCGTCACTGGTGTCACTGGTTAGCCAGTAAGTTATTTAGTTATTTAGGTTACCCGTCAGGTTTTTATATAGTGTCAGGTACCCCCATATTTAACCTAATAAAGGTTTTAACCCCCTGATTGCCCCTAGTTAACCCTTTCACCAGTGATCACCATATAAAGGTTACGGGTGACGCTGGTTGATTAGTTTGCTTTTTATAGCATCAGGGCACCCGCCGTATATAACCCAATAAAGGTTTAGCCCCCCTGATCGCCCGGCGGGTGAGATCAATTAGGTTTTAGCGCCAGAGAGGGTCTGCGTCGCCCCAGGCAGTGTTAGGTTAGTGCCAGTAACGCTAACACCCACGCGCAAAGCATACACCCCCCTTAGTGGTATAGTATCTGATCAGATCTATACTAGCATCCCCAGCGGTTTAGGGTTCCCAAAAACGCAGTGTTAGCGGGATCAGCCCAGATACCTGCTAGCGCCTGCGTTTAGCCCCTCCGCCCAGCCCAGCCCAGCCCACCCAAGTGCAGTATCGATCGATCACTGTCACTTACCAAACACAACACACATAACTGCAGCGTTCGCAGAGACAGGCCTGATCCCTGCGATCGCTAACAGTTTTTTTGTAGCGTTTAATACATTTGCTGACGACAGTCAGGTGCTTTTTTTCCTGTGAATCTTACTAGTGTACCCCTAAATTTAGAGCCCAAAATGGCAAGACGAAGGTACACTAGTAAAGAGGCCTACGAGATTCTGAGCATGACAGATAGTGAAGAGGAGGTCACGTATCTGTCAGATTCAGGCTCAGAATATTTTCCCGTAGAAGACAGTGACGTCAGCGGCCCCACGTCAGATAGCTCTGACGACGAAGTTGAGGTCCTTGCTAAGGTCAGGCGTACCCGATCCCGATCTTCTGAGGTTGTTGAGGAGCAAGAACCGCAGGTCTCTCGTATCATGGAGCAGAGTAGTACTAGCGCCGCTATTCCTTCTGGTGAACTGGCAAGCACCAGCGGCCTAGTACAGCCTGGACGTACATCCAGCACTGCAGTAACACTTGGTGACGTGGCGAGTCCCATAAGTGCAGTTCAAGCTGGCGAGGTGGCAAGCACAAGTAGTGTCCCGCTGCCACCAAGAAGACAAAGGCAGGCCCGTCGTGCCCATACTGCCCTTCCTGCAGAATTCGCCTATCCTGATTGGGTCCCCACCACTTCTGCAGAACCCGTACTTCCCCCATTCACTGCCCAACCCGGTATTCAGGTGGAAACAGCTGATTTTATTCCAATTGATTTTTATTCGCTGTTTTTCACGGAAGATCTCTATAGATCTATTGTGGACCAGAGTAATTTATATGCTGGTCAATTTATCGCCGCTAACCCCCAGTTGCCTAAAATTGCCAGAAATTGGAAACCAATTACGGTTTCCGAATTTAAGACCTTTCTGGGCCTTTCCCTCAACATGGGCACACATAAATTTCCGTCATTGCGTGCTTATTGGTCCATGCACCCAATTGACCACATGCCCGTGTTCTCTGCCTCCATGTCCAGGGCACGATACGAGCAGATTTTGCGGTTCATGCACTTCAACGACAATGAACTTTGTCGTCCACGTGGGGACCCTGAATACGACCGGCTCTATAAAATTCGGCCCCTCATAAACCACTTCAACGAACGTTTTGCAGCCTTGTTTACTCCCGATCAAGTTGTCTGCGTTGATGAGTCCCTGATTAAATTTTCTGCCCGCTTGTCTTTCAAGCAGTACCTTCCCAGCAAGCGTGCCAGATACGGGGTTAAGCTCTACAAGTTCTGTGACAGGGCAACAGGCTATGTAGTGAACTTTACGGTTTATGAGGGAAAAGACAGTCAGATTGAGTCGGTCAACTGCCCGGATTACATAGGGAGTGCTGGCAAGATAGTGTGGAACTTGGTGTCACCCTTATTCGGAAAGGGGTACCACTTGTATGTGGACAATTATTACACGAGCGTGCCACTGTTTAGTCACTTGTTTGATCATAAGATTGGAGCATGTGGCACCGTGCGACCTAATCGCCGGGGCTTTCCCCAGCGGCTTGTAGATGCCCGTCTTAGGCTGGGGGAGAGAGCCTGCTTGAAGTGTAATAACTTGCTCGCTATGAAGTGGAGGGACAATAAGAATGTTTTCCTTCTTACCTCCCTTCATGCAGACACGACAGTCCAAATTCGTACGGCGACTGGTGTTGTGGAGAAACCCCTCTGTGTCCACGAATATAACCAAAATATGGGAGGGGTGGACCTCAACGACCAGTTGATGGCGCCGTATCTAATTGACCGTAAGGCGAGACGCTGGTACAAAAAAGTGTCTCTATCATTATTCCAATTGGCTTTGCTGAACGCTCATGTGCTATACAGAGCTTCAGGCGGGACGTTATCTCTTCTAAAATTCCAGAATGAGATAGTCACAGAACTCCTGTATCCAGGCGGTTCTGCACCTCACCATCCCCAACCAAATGCAGTAAGCCGGCTGCATGAGAGGCATTATTCGTATGTCCTCCCGAGTACCCCTACCCAAAGCCACCCCCAAAAAAGATGTCGTGTCTGTAGCAAGCGCGGATTTAGGCGTGACACCCGTAGTTTTTGTCCACTCTGTCCTGACAAGCCTGGTCTTTGCCAAGGTGAATGTTTTGAACGCTACCACTCAAAAGTGAAGTTTTAGCGTAGGGTACAGCATTTCACAGACAAGGACACACTTACACAGGGTCTCCCAAGATGCCATTACATTTTGAGAGACCCGAACCATTACAGTTGTAAAGTTACAAAAAAAAGTGTAAAAAAGAAAAAAAAAACGTAAAAAACAAAACACAAAAAAAATATAAAATAAAAAAACCAAAAATAGTTGTCGTTTTATTGTTCTCTCTCTCTCTATTTTCTCTCTATTGTTCTGCTCTTTTTTACTGTATTCTATTCTGCAATGTTTTATCATGCTTGCTTTTCAGGTATGTAATTTTTTGTTTTCAGGTGCGCCATTCAACTGCAGCGCGGAATTATTTATCTTGACAGCAACAGCATTTGCTCCCACGATACATAAAGCCGTGACTCCAGTGCTGTAGGAGGTGATTTCACCACCACAGTTAAAAAAAAGAGCATATATGCCGAAGCATGGGGGCAGCAGGGGCGGAGGAGCGATTTTGCTCCTAATGCCGCGTACATACGGTCGAAATTCCGACCGTGTGTACGCGGCATAACTTTTTTGCGGGAGGATGCCCCCATGCTTCGGCATATATATATTTTAGGCACAGGTTGCGTTAAAACATTTTTTTATTTTTTACTAGGTTTTGTTTTGGTATTTGCTTTGCAGGTATGGCATGGTAAGGTCTTACTGTTGTACTGTAATGTTACTTTGTTTTAATGTTAACCACCATTTGCTTAGCAGGTACGCCATTCAGTTGCAGCGCGGATCTATTTATCTTGACAGCAACAGCGTTTGCTCCCACGATACATAAAGCCGTGACTCCAACGCTGTAGGAGGTGATTTCACCACCACAGTTAAAAAAAAGAGCATATATGCCGAAGCATGGGGGCAGCAGGGGCGGAGGAGCGATTTTGCTCCTAATGCCGCGTACATATGGTCGAAATTCCGACGGAGGCCTGCCCGTGGAAAATTCCGACCGTGTGTACGCGCCATAACTTTTTTGCGGGAGGATGCCCCCATGCTTCGGCATATATATATTTTAGGCACAGGTTGCGTTAAAACATTTTTTTATTTTTTACTAGGTTTTGTTTTGGTATTTGCTTTGCAGGTATGGCATGGTAAGGTCTTACTGTTGTACTGTAATGTTACTTTGTTTTAATGTTAACCACCATTTGCTTAGCAGGTACGCCATTCAGTTGCAGCGCGGATCTATTTATCTTGACAGCAACAGCGTTTGCTCCCACGATACATAAAGCCGTGACTCCAACGCTGTAGGAGGTGATTTCACCACCACAGTTAAAAAAAAGAGCATATATGCCGAAGCATGGGGGCAGCAGGGGCGGAGGAGCGATTTTGCTCCTATGCCGCGTATATACGGTCGAAATTCCAACGGAGGCTTATCCGTGGAAAAGTCCGACCGTGTGTACGCGGCATAACCTTTTATGCCGCGTACATACGGTCGAAATTCCGACGAAGGCTTGACCGTGTGTACGCGGCATAACTTTTTTGCGGGAGGATGCCCCCATGCTTCGGCATATATGCCCATCATTAGAAGTGGGTGGATGAAGGGAGGTATTCTAATGGTGGGCATACCCCCCAATCAATCTCTTTTTTTCGTTCAGCCAATAGGCTGTATGAAAAAAAAGATTACAATACATGTCCAACAAGGACCAGCAACGTACTGGTATGTTGCTGGACTTTGAATGTTTATACCAGAATGATGCCTGCGGGTTTAGGTATCATCTTGGTATCATTCTTTTCAGCCAGCAGCCGGCTTTCATGTAAAAGCAATTCTAGCAGATAATTAGCCTCTAGACTGCTTTTACAAGCAGTGGGAGGGAATGTCCCCCCGCCCCGGATATAAAAAGCGCCATTGGGAAATTGGGAAAGCATTTTATCACACCGATCTTGGTGTGGTCAGATGCTTTGAGGGCAGAGGAAAGATCTAGGGTCTAACCCCCCAATTTTTTTCAAAAAAAGAGTACCTGTCACTACCTATTGCTATCATAGGGATATTTACATTCCCTGAGATAACGATAAAAATGGTAAAAAAATAAAATATGGAAGGCACAGTTTAAAAATAAAATAAAAAAGCCAAATAAATAATAAAAAATAAAAAAAAAGCACCGCTGTCCCCCCCTGCTATTGCGCAAAGGCGAACGCAAGCGTCGGTCTAGCGTCATATGTAAACAGCAATTGCATCATGCATGTGAGGTATCACCGCGAAGGTCAGATCGAGGGCAGTCATTTTAGCAGTAGACCTCCTCTGTAAATCTAACGTGGTAACCTGTAAAGGCTTTTAAATGCTTTTAAAAATGAATGTAGTTTGTCGCCGCTGCGCGTTTGTGCGCAATTTTAAAGCATGTCGTGTTTGGTATCCATGTACTCGGCCTATGATCATCTTTTTTATTTCATCAAACATTTGGGCAATATAGTGTTTTTTAGTGCATTAAAAATAAAAAAAGTGTGTTTTTCCCCCAAAAAATGCGTTTGAAAAAACGCTGCGCAAATACTGTGTGGAAAAAAAAATGCAACACCCACTATTTTAATCTGTAGGGCCTTTGCTTTAAAAAAATATATAATGTTTGGGGGTTCAACATAATTTTCTTGCAAAAAAAAATATTTTTTCATGTAAACAAAAAGTGTCAGAAAGGGCTTTGTCTTCAAGTGGTTAGAAGAGTGGATGATGTGTGACATAAGCTTCCTAATGTTGTGCATAAAATGCCAGGACAGTTCAAAACCCCCCCAAATGACCCCATTTTGTAAAGTAGACACCTCAAGCTATTTGCTGAGAGGCATGTTGAGCCCATTGAATATTTTTTTTTTTTGTCCCAAGTGATTGAATAATGACCAAAAAAAAAAAAAATGTACAAAAAGTTGTCACTAAATTATATATTGCTCAAACATGCCATGGGCATATGTGGAATTACACCCCAAAATACATTCTGTTGCTTCTCCTGAGTACGGGGATACCACATGTGTGGGACTTTTTGGGAGCCTAGTCGCGTACGGGACCCCAAAAACCAAGCACCGCCTTCAGGATTTCTATGGGTGTAAATTTTTGATTTCACTCCTCACTGCCTATCACAGTTTCGGAGGCCATGGAATGCCCAGATGGCACAAAACCCCCCCAAATGACCCCATTTTGGAAAGTAGACACCCCAAGCTATTTGCTGAGAGGTATGTTGAGTATTTTGCAGATCTCGCTTTTTGTCACAAAGTTTTGAAAATGTAAAAAAAGAAAAAAAAAAAGAAAAAAAAATGTCTTTCTTAATTTTCAAAAACAAATGAGAGCTGTAAAATACTCACCATGCCTCTCAGCAAATAGCTTGGGGTGTCTACTTTCCAAAATGGGGTCATTTGTGGGGGTTTTGGGCTATTTTGACATTTTATGGCCTTCAAAACTGTGATAGGTAGTGAGGAGTGAAATCAAAAATTTATGCCCTTAGAAACCTTGAAGGCGGTGCTTGGTTTTTGGGGTCCCGTACGCGGCTAGGCTCCCAAAAAGTCCCACACATGTGGTATCCCCGTACTCAGGAGAAGCAGCAGAATGTATTTTGGGGTGTAATTTCACATATAACCATGGCATGTGTGAGCAATATATCATTTAGTGACAACTTTTTGTACATTTTTTTTTTCTTTTTGTCATTATTCAATCATTTGGGACAAAAAAAAATATTCAATGGGCTCAACATGCCTCTCAGCAAATAGCTTGGGGTGTCTACCTTCCAAAATGGGGTCATTTGGGGGGGTTTTGTGCCATCTTGGCATTTTATGGCCTTCAAAACTGTGATAGGTAGTGAGGAGCGAAATCAAAAATTTATGCCCTTAGAAACCTTGAAGGCGGTGCTTGGTTTTTGGGGTCCCGTACGCGGCTAGGCTCCCAAAAAGTCCCACACATGTGGTATCCCCGTACTCAGGAGAAGCAGCAGAATGTATTTTGGGGTGTAATTTCACATATGCCCATGGCATGTGTGAGCAATATATCATTTAGTGGCAACTTTGTGCAAAAAAAAAAACAGTTTGTCATATTCCCGCAACCTGTGGCAAAATATAAAATATTCCATGGACTCAACATGCCTCTCAGTAAATAGCTTGGGGTGTCTACTTTCCAAAATGGGGTAATTTGGGGGGGTTTTGTGCTATTTTGGCATTTTATGGCCTTCGAAACTGTGATAGGTAGTGAGGAGTGAAATCAAAAATTTACGCCCTTAGAAATCCTGAAGGCGGTGCTTGGTTTTTGGGGCCCTGTACGCGGCTAGGCTCCCAAAAAGTCCCACACATGTGGTATCCCCGTACTCAGGAAAAGCAGCAGAATGTATTTTGGGGTGCAATTCCACATATAACCATGGCATGTGTGAGCAATATATCATTTAGTGACAACTTTTTGTACATTTTTTTTTTCTTTTTGTCATTATTCAATCATTTGGGACAAAAAAAAATATTCAATGGGGTCAACATGCCTCTCAGCAAATAGCTTGGGGTGTCTACTTTCCAAAAAGGGGTCATTTGGGGGGGTTTTGTGCCATCTTGGCATTTTATGGCCTTCAAAACTGTGATAGGTAGTGAGGAGTGAAATCAAAAATTTATGCCCTTAGAAACCTTGAAGGCGGTGCTTGGTTTTTGGGGTCCCGTACGCGGCTAGGCTCCCAAAAAGTCCCACACATGTGGTATCCCCGTACTCAGGAGAAGCAGCAGAATGTATTTTGGGGTGTAATTTCACATATGCCCATGGCATGTGTGAGCAATATATCATTTAGTGACAACTTTGTGCAAAAAAAAAAAAGTTTGTCATATTCCCGCAACTTGTGGCAAAATATAAAATATTCCATGGACTGAACATGCCTCTCAGTAAATAGCTTGGGGTGTCTACTTTCCAAAATGGGGTCATTTGGGGGGGTTTTGTGCTATTTTGGCATTTTATGGCCTTCGAAACTGTGATAGGTAGTGAGGAGTGAAATCAAAAATTTGCGCCCTTAGAAATCCTGAAGGCGGTGCTTGGTTTCCGGGGTCCCGTACGTGGCTAGGCTCCTAAAAAGTCCCACACATGTGGTATCCCCGTACTCAGGAGAAGCAGCAGAATGTATTTTGGGGTGCAATTCCACATATAACCATGGCATGTGTGAGCAATATATCATTTAGTGACAACTTTTTGTAATTTTTTTTTTTTTTTTTGTCATTATTCAATCACTTGGGACAAAAAAAAAAAATATTCAATGGGCTCAACATGCCCCTCAGCAATTTCCTTGGGGTGTCTACTTTCCAAAATGGGGTCATTTGGGGGGGTTTTGTACTGCCCTGCCATTTTAGCACCTCAAGAAATGAGATAGGCAGTCATAAATTTAAAGCTGTGTAAATTTCAGAAAATGTACCCTAGTTTGTAAACGCTATAACTTTTGCGCAAACCAATAAATATACGCTTATTGACATTTTTTTTACTAAAGACATGTGGCTGAATACATTTTGGCCTAAATGTATGACTAAAATTGAGTTTATTCGATTTTTCTTATAACAAAAAGTAGAAAATATCATTTTTTTTCAAAATTTTCGGTCTTTTTCTGTTTATATCGCAAAAAATAAAAATCGCAGAGGCAATCAAATACCATTAAAAGAAAGCTCTATTTGTGGGAAGAAAAGGACGCAAATTTCATTTGGGTACAACATTGCATGTCCGCACAATTTACAGTTAAAGCAGCGCAGTGCCGAATCCCAAAAACAGGCTTGGTCCTAATGGCCCGAAATGGTCCGGGGCTTAAGTGGTTAAGGAGGCATGGTGGGGGCGTGGCAGGGGCATGGCAGGGGCGTGGCAGGGCGTGGCAGGGGCGTATCCTATGCCAACATACTTTTGATAGTAGGTGTCCCTCATTCCCATCTTAAAATGTTAGGAGGTATGCTTTTGTTCTTTTGTTTTCACCTGGTAATCCAGCCAGTAAATCTGTTATTTTCCAACTTACTTTAACAGTACAAGCTGTCCAGCAAAAGTGGTAGTTAGAGAGTTGAGAAAATCCATTTACCACTGACAGGGGTGCTTTTATTCAATATGGAAAATCTTTATCTCAAAAAAAAAAGTCACGTCCATCCAAATCTGCTACTACATCTAACACTACCATCTCCCTAGATTGACAATGCTGCAACAAGACACACTTACCTGCAATAAGATACACTTACTTGGCTGTTTGCAGTTTTATATTGAATGTACATTGACCCGTGCATGCACAGCTCAGCTTGCATTCCCCAAAAACATGGGAGTGTGGTGGAAGGGTCGGAGTGCCTTCATCCCAAAGTCATATAGAAAAAGAGATACCCTCCTTGTTATTGTTATGGGACTATTAGAACGGCAACACAGACAAGTATGTTCCAAAATAGTAAAAAAGTATAAATCTTTATTACATCAGGGTTTATAAAAAAAAGTGTTAAAAAGCATTGTGGCTAAAACAGTGCACAGGGGCCACGGCATAAATGTGGGAACATAACCTTCATATTGTATGAGCTACAGAGACATTCAAAGTGTTTCGAAAAATGAGATATAGATCTTCTTCCAGGATGCTCTTATGTAGATAAAAGGATGTTCAAGCTGTGTGAGATGATATGCATAGCCGCAAGTAGATACAAAAAAAACAGAGTAAAAACACAGAGCTGTCTCTCGATAAACACCACAGAGGGCACGGTGGGCCCGGCCAGACCAACCAGTAGGCTAGCTGGGGGTGCTTAGGAGGTTGGAGTCTGAAAGCAACTGGGCAAACCACTACAGTAGCAAATCTTACACAGCACACAAGGCAATCCAGACACCTGTGAGCTTACATTCCCAGTACACTCTGGCTGTGCCGGAATTACTTCCCTGCACATAGGTGGGATGACATAATCCCTGTTGGCCTATCAAAAGGCCAAGAACCCAGCATGGAGAGAGGATTACAGCGGCCAGAGAGGAATATAACTGTTGGAAGGTGGAGGTGAGTTCCTTATTAAGGCTTGCAGCTAGTTATAGTTCTCATACTTTAATTCTGTTTTCTTCAAAACATACAAAATAAATCTCTAGATCCCATAGGATTCTTTTGCATAAAGCCAGGAGGAAGGGAAAAAAAGTTCCCATAACAACCAGATAGCTGCTGATATTTTGTTAATATACTGTATACTGTTGGCTGCTATAAGCAACATGTCCTCCTTTCTTTTTCCTCTGGTTATCATTGAGGACTGCCAATCTCCTGTGCTCCTTGCAATGTCAAGCATTATGTATTTCAATCTACTGTACATAGCTATACCATGGAGTTTGCTGTGTGTATTGACTTGTAATTTCTGCCCTTTGCAACATCAATTGAAAGCTGTAGTAAACATTTGTAAACAATTCCAAGGGTACAGTGCAATAATAAAATCAATAAAACAAAGTTTACGTATTTTGTGTGTATGTTTACATAAACAAGTCCCATTGAATAAATATTTTGGTTCTTCTTGTTAACATTATAAACAATGATGTTATTTTATTGCAGCTTTTTGTATAAATGGGGTGAAAAAAAGGAACACTGTGTTCTCTTTTTATGACCCAGAAATGTAATTTACACTCGATGTACTGCTATACTAAATAGGCTATCATTACCTGGCTGGGGATCAGTCACTCACTAAAGCATTCGACTGCAAGAGCCCATTAAGGATAATTAAAGATCAAACTTAACACTACAATATAGGAGAAAGTAACAGTGTGGTGTTTAGAAAAGTGAAGCTTTTACTTTAAAGTAAACCTGTCATGTCACCATTGGAAATCAAATGAAACTATCCGCACCTCTCACATTGATATTGTAGGACAAACACATTCCTTGTGAATTTTGTTGTGGGAAAACCTTAGCAAATATATTTTTAAGGCTTTTTTTTTCTAGTGGTTACACGATGGCTATTCAGCACTCTCAACATCACTGTTGGCTTTCTTACTACAAGTCACAGGATGCCTTGTGGCTATTCCTACTACTGGAGGAATGACTACCATTGACATAAAACAGTGACTACAAGAGCTGGAGACTACGCTGTCCCAGTGGCGTCACTAGGGTTGGTGTCACCTGGTGCGGTAAAATATGGTGTCACCCCCCCCCCCCCCCAATAACTTTTTCCAAATATTTTTTACCCTACTGTTTTCTCGCTATTCTCCTTTCTTCTCCTTTTCTCTCTCTCTATCCATCAGGGCGGAATTCACATCTCAGGAGCCTATAGGCACTGGACTCTGAAGTGCCCCCTCCCCCAAACAGCATTGCCAACCCCCCACAACTTTTTTTATACACTGAGAAAACATAGAAAAACTACTAACAGAATGCATTTCTTTTTTTTTGAGAACCTGAAATGACAGCGTGCTGCCCGACATTTTGGAGAATAAAATGTACATTATATACACTTCAAACAAAGTTTGTACAAAAAAAATAACAGGGGGGAAGTATGATGCACTGAACTGTTAATCATACTGCCCCTAGCAGCCTGCAATGCAGAGTGGCTGGAGTGCCAAATTGCTCTGGCTGATCTTTGATTTCATGCTGATTTAGTGTGAATTTGCCCTAAAAGGGAAAGAGGGGGTGGAAGGTTAGAGACAGAAGGGGGGGGAGAGAGAGAAGGGTGGGGGTGATAGAGAGGGGGGTGAGAGAGATAAAGGGGTGGGGGTGAGAGAAAGGGAGAGGGGTGGGACAGAGATGGTGGGGGTGAGACAGAGATGGAGGGGGTGGGGTGAGACAGAGAGGGGGTGAGACAGAGAGGGAGGGGTGGGGGTAAGACAGAGATGGAGGGGGTGAGACAGAGAGGGAGGGAGGGGGTGACAGAGAGGAGGGGTGACAGAGAGGGAGGGGATGGGGATGAGACAGAGAGGGAGGGGGTGGGGGTGAGACAGAGAGGGAGGGGGTGGAGCTGAGACAGAGAGGGAGGGGGTGGGGGTGAGACAGAGAGGGAGGGGGTGGGGGGGGAGACAGAGAGGAAGGGGGTGGGGGTGACAGAGAGGGTGGGGGTGAGGGTGAGACAGGGAGGGAGGGGTGAGACAGAGGGAGGGGGTGGGGTGAGACAGAGGGAAGGGGTGGGGTGAGACAGAGGGAGGGGGGTGGGGGTGAGACAGAGGGGGTGCGGGTGTGACAGAGGGGGGTGACAGAGAGGGAGGGGGTGGGGGAAAAGAAGGAGGGGGTGGGGGGTGTGACAGAGAGGGGGGTGGGGGGGAAAAAGAGGGAGGGGGGGTGACAGAGAGGGGGGTGGGGGGTAAATAGAGGGAGGGGGTGGGGGGGGGGGGTGACAGAGAGGGTGGGGGTGAGACAGAAGGGGGTGGGGGTGTGACAGAGGGGGGGTGACAGAGAGGGAGGGGTGGGGGGGAAGAGAGGGAGGGGGTGGGGGGTGTGATAGAGAGGGGGGTGGGGGGGAAAGTGAGGGAGGGGGAGGGGGGGGTGACAGAGAGGGGGGTGGGGGGGAAAGAGAGGGAGGGGGGTGGGGGGGACAGAGAGGGTGGGGTGAGACAGAAGGGGGTGGGGGGGTGACAGAGAGGGAGGGGTGGGGGGGTGACAGAGAGGGAGTGGGGGGCGTGAGACAGAAGGGGGGTGGGGGGTGACAGAGAGGTGGGGGGTGACAGAGAGGGAGTGGGGGGTGAGACAGAAGGGGGGTGGGGGGTGACAGAGAGGGAGGGGGTGGGGGTGTGACAGAGGGGGGTGCCAAAGAGGGAGGGGGTGGGGGGTGACAGAGAGGGGGGTGGGGGGTGACAGAGAGGGAGTGGGGGGGTGAGACAGAAGGGGGGTGACAGAGAGGGAGGGGGTGGGGGGTGTGACAGAGGGGGGTGACAGAGAGGGAGGGGGTGGGGGGTGACAGAGAGGGGGGTGGGGGGTGACAGAGCCGGCACTGCCATTCTCACTGGTGGCACAGACAGCACAGCTTGAGGCTTTATCTGAGGGAATGGCATGTGCTGTGTGTGTGTGCACAGACCGAGTGTTTAGTGCTGCTGCCGCTTACTGTAAGATGGGCTCCTCCTCTCCGGTCTCTTCCCTTATCCCAGGCTCCCGGGCGGTCAGCCTCCTCCTGGTTCCTCGAGTCCTTTCTTCCTACCGCGGCGCTGACTGTTGTTCATTCCCACGCCGCGCTTCTCTGCCTATAGATCATGATGTCATGTCAGCCGGAACTGCCTGACAGGGAAGTGACTGAAAAACTTGTGCCGGCTCGATGCAGGAGCGCGGCAGGCACACTAGCAACGCTCTGCTGCAGCTCTGCAAGTAACAACTGTGTGTAGCGGCGGCCCCGGTGTCACCCCTCTGGCGGGTGTCACCCGGGTGCGGCCCGCACCCCCCGCACCCCCATAGCAACGCCTCTGCGCTGTCCATAGCCCCTACCCTGGCAGTGGCACCAATACAATAGGGTGACAGTGCTACCAGGGTAGTTGGAGCCTGTAGATAGTGTCGTCACTCTATTCCAGGAAGCACTGGGAAGAAGCTCAAATTTGTACACACACACACACACACACACACACATACACACAGTTCCTATTAAAAATATTCACCAATTTTTATATTTTATTTTTCATAGTGGATTTCATTTAGTTTTTTAGTTTTTTGATTTTGCACTGATCAATGGATTTTTTTTTTATAATAAAGTGAAAACCGTTCTCCACAAATGTATTTACATGCTTTACAATGGAAAAAAAACACACATACTTGCTTAAGTATACACCCCCTTCATGTCAGCTTTAAGTAGAAGCACCAGTGGAGTCTCTAGTAGCTTTGCACATTTGGGCATCACAATTTTTTTTTTTTTAAATCCACGTGGGTTTTTTTTTTTTTACTATTGCTGTCTATGTCCCTCCTAGAGAAATTCACTTTCTCTGTTTGCCCTGCTGACCATTTTATCTGGGACTGAAAGAGAGGGGAAAAAAAAAAAAACTTGAGTTGTCACTAGAAAAGGAATAGAGAATCCTAAGGAGGCATCTCACTGGGTGGATACCCTGGGACATCCTGAACGCCGGAATCAGAATCAAAGATTTCCTCCGCGCTGACATCGCACCTAACCTGCATTTTTTTGATAGCTACACCTTGTGCCTTATATGGCCTACGTTAACCCTTTCCAGCAAAGGACAGCTGAGGGGGGGTAGGAGTGGGCCTGAATATCCTTACGCCTGTGATCATCTCACTCCCCTCTTTACAGTTATATGAAAGTGGCGAACTACATTCTACTAACTCTGTTTGTTTCCTACTTGTTTGATCTGGATGACTGCTGCATTTTTTCCTTCAGACTCAGGGTCAACTAGCATACTTGTCCTGTGCGGTCACGGACGGTAGCCCGCGTCTAAGGGACTTTAACGCTCTTCAGGGTTGGTTAGTTTGGGGTCTGTGTCATGACCCCCCTGCTTTGCAGTTTTGGTTTTGGGAACAAAGCTCTCATATGTTTGGGTTTGGGAGCCGGGAGGGTTAGGGTGGGTGGGGATGTTTGGGGATTTTTGTTTGAAGTTTTTATTTTTATGTGTTTTGTTCTGCAGTGCTGGTATCCATTTGTGCATGTCCATTTACATGCTGGTATAACTGACCCTTATGATATGCATCTGATCACTTTATTTCCTATGCTCTTGCCTTATCTTTTTGACCCGTTTTATACCTTGCGCGCTTCCCCTGGTTCGCGGGACTTCGGGCCTTGCTTGTCTACGGCGGGCCATGGGAAGTGGGTACGGTTAGTCATGTACTTTACGCCTCCCTATGTCTAAGCTACGTTTGGTATCTTGGAATGTACGGGGGCTGAATTCCAAGGTGAAAAGATCTCTGATGTTTAACTACTTGGCACGCAACAATCCGCATTTAATCCTACTTCAGGAAACCCACCTCCAGGGCTCTAGAATCATGGCCCTCAAACGGGCAAAAATTGCCTACGCCCTCCATTCTACATACTCCACATATGCCAGGGGGACCTCCATCCTAATAGCCAAATCAGCCCCGGTTAGTATTATGCATGTTAAACTGGACTCGCAAGGGTGTTTTGTAGTTGTTGTACTCGAACTTATGGGAAGACCATATACCGTGACTAGCCTGTATGCCCCTCCCCCTTCACTAAATTGTTATTTGAAAGAGTTATGACCTCCATTCTGGCGATAGTAGAGGGTCCTTTACTAATAGCGGGTGACTATAATACAGTACTGGATAATTCCATAGACAGGTTACGTTGCTCTTCATTACCCCCCACTCTCCTGGGTTCCTTCTTAAATCAATTTGACTTGGTGGAGGCCTGGAGGTGGAAGCATGCGGACAGGAGGGAGTATTCGTGTCACTCTGAGTCACACGGTACTCTGTCTCGTATAGATTTGTGTCTGGTCTCATCGGATCTACTTTCCATGGTATCAGAGGTTAAATACCTCCCTAGGGCGATATCCGACCATTCTCCTTTGATGGTGGACCTCGCCCTGGGCCCCCCCTCCTCCTATCGGGTGTGGCGACTGAGCCCACTGTGGTTGGCGGATGAGATCGTGGTGAACCAATGTATGACGGAGATGAAATCATACTGGCTACTTAATAAACAGAGTGCATCCGTTCCAGTGGTATGGGATGCCTTTAAGGCCACTACACGTGGCTCTTTTGCTATGGCGGTTGGTCAGACACACAAGGCCTCTATGTCCAAGTTGATGGATGCAGAGGGGGCTCTCAGGGAGGCAGAAGCCGCTTATACCGCGACTCCCTCTCCTGAGACACATGCTGCCTGGAAGCATGGGTCCAGAGAATTGGACCTAGTGCTTTTGGAACGCACCCAGAAGAAGCTGTTATACCAGAATCAGCGAATCTTTGAATTTTGTGACAAAAACAGCCGTTTGTTGGCATATATTTCTAAACCTGACTATCAGCCATGCAGCATACCCAGAATTAAGAGCGCAGAGGGCATAGTGGTAGAACAGAACAATGAGATCATGGAAGCCTTTATCTCCTTTTACTCCTCCCTATATGCTACTAGAGCTCACTACACGATTGTGGAATTGGATGACTATCTTGCGGACATTTTGTTGTCCAGACTTCAGACCCAGCAGGCGTCAGATCTTGACGCTCCTCTGACAACTGAGGAAATTGGGGAGGCTATCCAGTCCTTTGCCAGAAATAAAACGCCGGGACTGGATGGGTTCCCCATCGAGTGGTATTTGCAATACAAAGATTTGCTTATACCCCATCTAAGCAGGGTATATGATTTTGCTATGAAAACGGGACAGCTACCCCCCTCTATGTCGGAGGCATTGATTGTCCTCATTCCTGAACCACATAAGGATCACCTCCTATGTGAATCTTACAGACCAATATCACTCATCAACTCGGATGTTAAGATTTTGGCCAAGTTGCTCGCCCGGCGATTAAACACAGTTATTACTACCATTATTGGTGCGGACCAAACTGGGTTCATCCCTGGGCGATCGACCTCCATCAACCTGCGGAGATTGTTCACCAATCTTCAGGCCACTCATGCGAAGATGGGTTCCAGGGCTATTCTGGCCTTGGACGCACACAAGGCATTTGATTCAGTCGAATGGCCTTATCTGCTGGAGGTCCTGGCAAAGTTTGGTTTTGGCAGTACCTTCATCAGATGGGTCCAGCTGCTATATTCGAAACCCACTGCTCGACTGAGGGTGAACGCAGCTGTGTCTGATCCCTTTCTGATAAAGAGAGGCACCAGACAGGGGTGCCCTCTGTCGCCGTTGCTCTTTGCACTGGCGATAGAGCCCTTGGCAGCACTGATAAGATCTTGCGGGGAGGTTGCGGGACGGACGACTGGGGGTCTGGAGGAGAAGGTGTCTCTTTATGCTGACGACATGTTAATATATTTGTCGGACCCCCAGTCGTCTCTCCCAGTCCTGCTGGAGATTATTGACAAGTTTGGGCATTTCTTCGGGTTAACTGGGACAAGTCCATCCTATTTCAGATTGACCAGGCAGACCCACCCAGGCTACCTTCCTCTTGCCCACTACAAATAGTCACCTCCTTCCGATATTTAGGAGTTATGGTACAGCTCCCTATTACCTCTTACGCTAAACACAATATAGACCCCCTTATAGGGAGAATGAAGACCACATTCAAAACCTGGGCAAATCTCCCACTTACCTTATTGGGCAGGATTAATATTTTTAAAATGATATTCCTGCCACGATTTCTGTATGTATTGGGTAATTCACCAATATATGTCACTAAGCTTAAATTTAAAGAAATAGACTCCATCCTTACTTCCTTTTTGTGGAGGGGGGGAGTAGTCAGGATTGCCAAGACCACCCTCCAGTTATCGGTACTGGAGGGGGGATTGGCCTTACCCTGCCTCCACACCTATTATATTGCCTCACAATTAGCTCATGCACATTGGTGTTTTTTTCCTGAAGCCAACAACGCAGCCACTGCCTTGGAGGCTGCTATCCTTACCTCCTATGAATCCCTGCAGAACCTGATTTATCGTATGTCCCTTAGAGGGCGGGAGGGTACGAGTGTCCTGGCAATGACTATAAGGCTTATTAAGCTAACAAAACTACAGCCGCTCACTGACAGTAATACTTACTTGCCGAACACTCCACTCTGGGGAACCCGACTCTACCAGAGTTCTTCCGCAGATCCGATGGGGGATTCTGGTCGAAAAGGGGGGTAAAAACTATTTTGCATTTATTCTCAGACAATGTGTTTCGTTCTTCTGATGAATTTCGTAGAGATTACAATCTACCACGCACAGCTTACTTCCTCTACCTACAGATATGCCACACTGCAGAAATGCAGTTTGGTCTTCGCAACATATCTATTCAGCTCTCCCCACTGGAATGTATGTTGACCGACTCCTCTCACACCAAGCTAGTTTCTACATATTATAGGTCCTTTCTGCATTCCATGACCCAAAGGCTGAGCAAGACGGCTGCCAGCTGGAGAGCTGATATTCCTGAGCTGACGGAGGAAATCTGGCAGGAGCTTTTGCCCCTCCAGGTTCCCTCTGTCATCTCTTCTCGTGATAAAGTAATACAAACTAAATTGTTATACAGATCCTACTTTACTCCATGCTTACTATTTAAACTGAATAGATTGCCCTCTGCATTATGCTCTCGTTGCTGCATGGCTGATGGCACGTTCTTTCATTTAATGTGGGAGTGTGCTCTGTTGGGTGAGGGACAACTGTAAAAACAATTAGTATCCCCTACCAAGGCGTTTGGTTCCATTATTCAATAGAGCCAGGTTATCTTCAAAAAGGTTGGTTTATTCTTCCAAAGACAAGTAAAAGACAATGCTTACATAATGACAGCTGGTAACACATGGTAAGGTGGTTGGCTTAAAAAGTAGGAATGAGGAATCAGATCGTAAGATGGTATATCTTCGAGAAGGGCCGCCTGACCTTCCAGTATCTTCCTTCAGGCCCCATCGCCCGACATTCCCAACTCATGTTCAAAAGCCTTGGGTTCATATACTGTTTAATTATGTTATGTCAGCATTATTTGCTTTTAGAATCGTGCCAAAAAAGGTAGCATTAACTGTCCACAGAAGTAACACCCACTTGTGTATTAAGTAACATAACTCCACCCATTATCCTGGCGTAGTTCCTTAGAATAGCTATTACATACACAGCAAATGTCCTTTTGTCTGTCCTCAGCAACCTTCAAATTTAACATGTTTCAATAAAGAGTACAGAAACATTTATCACTTAAAATAGTAATAAATGCAATATCTAACAATTCCCCCTCAATGCACTATTATTAAAAAACAAAATAAGTGCATTCATCTTAAATAGTAAATGTTTCTGATCCTCTTTTTTTCCAATACATACAATACAATAAACATTCATACAATTAAGTGTTTCAGATATTGTACATAAGCTTTTTCCAAAACTCTGAGATATTCCTGTGAAATATTTAACCATTTCATTCCATCAAGAAACTATAAATTATTATATTATTTATTAATTTTAATTTATTCTCCATCTAAACTATGTAATATTAAAAATTTTCTTCCTTTTACCTTCATAGATTTTACTTCTTATAACTTTAACCATATCATATAGCTATTTTAACATAAAGGAGAAATTAATATCTTTGATATATTAAATTATATTGTTTTGTAGTATAATAAATTATTAAATAATTAATAAATAAAATTTCTTCCATTCTTTGAAATTTCAATAACCAAATAATTTCTTCAATATAAGTTTTTATACATTATCCTTGACACTGAACAATTATAAACATAATACGTAATCCACTCGTATGTGGATACATAAAAACATAACTTTCCCATTATTTGATTGTCATATTTTATATATTCTATTTATCTTTCTCTTTATTTTTCTATTTATCTTTCTATTTATCTATCCATGACCAACAAGCAACTTTTTCCATTTTCTTTTTTCCAACGTTTCATATTATTTAATTCAACAGTAACTCTGTTTAGACACATTAAAATTATTTTCTTCCACACAAGCCTGTATGTACTCTAACTATATTAATACTTCAAATGTACACTTTATTGTACATTCTTGTAATAACAAACTATCCATACAACTTTCCCAAGTTATGTGTTCTATAAAAATGAATACAAAATAATAAAATAATTCTATGTGAATTAATATGTGTTCCTATAAAAGATTTAGAAAAACTAAAAAATATCAACTATTATGTAAACTAAGGTAGTATCATTACTATTAGTTATTACTGTGATATCAATCTTTCATGATCTACTAAACTAACAAAGATTGTGTAGGAGAAAGTATCAGATTTCAATGTCAACATAGAGTCAACTATTTTTTCTGTATTTCAAAACATTCCTATACTAAAATTACATCTTAACTCCCCCTCACATAATGATCGACCGATCAATATGTCGCTTTTTGATGCAAGACCATATGAATGAATCATTGAAGTTCATCCAAAAATGATAGTCCTTGATAACATATTAAATACATAATTTTGAAAAAACAAGAAAAAATTAACAAATTTAGCTGTGCTTGTGTCATGGTCATGTAAAAATCCATAGAATAGAATAATTTCATTAATCAATATTAACTATTTTAGACTCATAATCCTTTCTGTGTTTACCCATTTTATTCTTATTTTTACCCATTATTCTTATTTTTACCAATTATTTTGAATTTTACCAATTATTTTGAAACAAAAATAATTTTAATCCCTATTATCTTAAAAATAATAAAATAAACTTCCCAATTGATATCTCAGTTGGCATCTCTATTGGCATCCCTGGTACCTTCAGATCTATAATTCTTAATCATAACTTTAGCTACTGGAATAAATTATGAAACATACTCATAAGAAGTAGAAATCTTATTTCAAAACATCATTTCTATTTAAATTTAGCAAGGGCCTAGCCATGTTTTGTGAACAAACTTCTTAAATTCCTATACCTGTACTTTTTCCTATACACCAGATTGTAAATAACTTAGTATGCTAATTTCAAAAGACAGGCTCCTGTCATTAACTCCTTATGTTCAGAAAATTATAAAGTTTTTAAACTGAAAATATAACAGGTAAATAAGTCACCTAATCTTTACCTTTTCTTGAATCATCTTACCCTATTTAGACTTTGTAATACTATTCATACGTTCTACAATACCTGAGCATTAAAGATGATAAGAAACATAAAAACTTTATTAAATAACTAAAATTGCATACTTGTCCTTCACTACCTGTCCTATAAAAAATAAAAAATCATTATCTGTTTCCATGGTTTGAAATCCAACCCCAATGGAATATGACATCAGTTCACAAGAACTTAGCTTATGTTAAAAATATTTATTTTTTCCTAGAATTTCCTCAATTAATTTATCAAAAGAAATATTAACTAAAGGAAAAAACATCCTTGTATCCTCCTTTAGCAAGTGAAAAAATAATATAATCAATCTTCATAGATTGACAAATCTCTCAATACTTTGTAGTATCAGGTTACTCTTTCCTTTTGAATTGTTCTATAAACAAATAAAACAATATTCAGAAGTTTGATGACAAGGTGCTCTAAATTGAGCAGTTCAGAATTTCTTTCATTAGCTTAAACAAAAATCAATTAATCAATTTGTCAGTCAGTCAAGTACCTGGATATGCAAAAAGAAATATTTTCATTTAAAAATAACTCTATCCATTATTGTTGGAATCAATTATTTTTACAATGAATTTTATCTCCATTATCAGTCTGTACTGATTTTAACTAAGACAAAATTTCATCGTCCCCCTCTTTATCCTGTGACTAAATTAAATTTTGTAAAAGTAATAATCTTACCAGATTATTGTATTTTTCTTTTACTAAAACCTCACTTATAACTGCTTTAATTTTGCAAAAGAACGTTAATTTAGTCTGGGCTTTCCTAAAAATTATATTTCTGAAATAAACTTGATCATGTTGAAGTACATTTTTTAGAACCAATCATGTTTCTCATACAGTATGATTGAATGAACCACACGTGCTCCGTCACTCTGACTGCTAAACAAAAACACATGACAGTCTTAATCATCTTTCAGTGCAGACAAATATACAGAAAGTTCCATTGCGCCAATATATGGCGCCTTTCTATAGAATCACAAGAGATTCCTTCCCAATAAATGTTCACTAAAGCTGATAAAATAACTTTTGCATGATTTGCTCATACTTCAACTGTGGTTTTGTCACACTGCATTATTTTAAGTCTCAATGTATTTATATTTCACTTCAACTGACCTTTCTTTTTAACACCCAGTTGTCCATAAACAACGGTTAATCAGAGCTGTCTGTATTAACACCTCCTGTTTGTCTTGAAATAACACCTTAAACAAATGGTGCAAAACCCATATGTTTTTTCAAAACAATTACTTTGGTAAGTAATAATACATTTTTCTCATCTATGAACCCTCTTCCAGTTTCTGGAAGTTTTAACACAAATATGTGTATTGATCATAGAAGTGAAAAACTGTCATGACGATGGCATGTCTAACTAGGCAGTGTAACTCGATCTGCATTTCTCTGACAGTACATTCCTTTTACATGTCACACTTTTCAGAGAAAGATCTGTTACATGTCGGTCTTAGCTACCATGAATTGCATCTCCCCTTCACAGTACAATCCGGTAACAATTTAATTTTATAGTTTTTATAATTTTTAACCTTTTTTACAATTTTTTTAAACATATTTGGTTTGTACATCTGCTAAAAATCATGTACACTAGGTTATATGATGTTCCTGATTATAGTAATGACAAAAAATTGTTTAGAGGACAATCTCGTGAAACTCACAGATTGGTTCCTGCCCATGAACTGTGATTGGCCATTTCCCCGAGAAAAATTCCTCCCTCAACTAAAGTCTTTACTTTTATCAGAAATACTCAATTACAAAAACTTTTAACAATAGGTTTTTTACAATTTTTGATAGTTTTTAGATTGAACAAAACTTTCATATTTAATATTTTTCCTGGGTAGCCTTAAGTAAATTAGAACAATCTACTTCTTTTAATTTAATAACCAAATCCTAGTTTGGAATATTTTGTAAAAATTGCTCAATCCTTAACTTATTATTTCCTGCAACCAAAACTGTAGTATTTTTGTTAAACATTAAATACTATGTTTTCCATTATCTTAATCAATAGTTTTTCTTAAAACTTATTTCTGCCCCTTGCTTGTGCTTTGAATGACCACATTTTGTAATAACACATTTTCTGTTGTTTAGGGCTTAAATATTCATAAACATGTTCATGCAGCATTAAACTTAGTTGTCTTATTAAAGAACTTCTTTACACTCTGGTATTAATTAATTAATTAATTACTCTACTACTGCTACATGCCTGTATTCCATATATATGGAATGTATTAATTCCCGATAGTACAGGGACATACTTCTGAGCTTTGAGATGTTAACCATCCCATGTTATCCACTCACTTAAATAAACAAACATATTTACCCCTTGTTTAGAATGATTGTCCTGTGTACACTTAAAAAAACAAGAGATGAATAATGTCCTTTAGCTTTGTCTGTTGTTCGTTTCGTTTCTTTTCATTTGTTTTGTCTTTGTTCGTTGCTTTTATTCGTTGCTTTTTCTTGGAATATTGTCCTCATCTTTTTCTTTGAAGAATAGTTTTCTTGTAGCTTTTGCCTTGTTCCTTGACTCGTGTAAATGTAATGTTTCTGTAGGCTGTAAATAGGCCTAAGTAAACACAATGTAAAGATGCGTGTGTATTGAAAAAATGTCTTTCTCCTTCTGTGTTTGCTGAAGGAATGAGATGTGTAAATGTTTAGTGTTTGCCTTCATCCTTGGACCGTCCAAAACATCAAAATTCGACTTTTCATATTAGCTCACCCAAAGAGTACATCTGCCTGTTGCATCTACAATGGTGGCCTTTTTTAACGTGAAGTCTTAGTTCCCATTTCAACACTTCTTCTGTGCCTCATCTTTTGTAGGAACTGAACTCCCTCGGCAGAAATCTTCACGTACGTAAACGTTTACGCTTTTCATCACAACCTGAAAGTCCTCTCTGGATTTCCTTCAATATCTTGTAACACTGTCCATAAGGCCTTGTCAATCAACCTTGTAAGCTGAGTCTTTGTTTTTTTTTTTTCTTCTTCTTTTCTTCTGCTTGCAAGTTTACAAGCGATCTGTGGGTGAGAAAACAGACAGAAAAAAACTCACAGTTGTTTGTGTTTTGGAGTCAAGATCAATAATTGGCTTTATTCCATGGCTGCAATTCTTCTCGCCTTTAGCTGGCTCAGTTTCTCTGACCTTCTGTCCACGTGTGATGGAACACAAACGACTTTTTCTCTCTAAGTTCTTTGGTTGTTTTTTTCCCAAGACTTGACAATGTTTTCGTCTTATCTCTTCATCTGACTCCCTCCTGTTGTCAAGTAGTGAGGAAAAAGAACAGTTCTGCGGCTCGCCATAATGTGGGGTGAGAACAAAGAAATCTGTAACTGTCTGTAATCAATTAATTGTAACCACTGCATCAAGACCAGCCTCCGGGCATTCCTCCTGGCTGGCTTGCCATAATGTTGGGTGAGGGACAACTGTAAAAACAATTAGTATCCCCTACCAAGGCGTTTGGTTCCATTATTCAATAGAGCCAGGTTATCTTCAAAAAGGTTGGTTTATTCTTCCAAAGACAAGTAAAAGACAATGCTTACATAATGACAGCTGGTAACACATGGTAAGGTGGTTGGCTTCAAAAGTAGGAATGAGGAATCAGATCGTAAGATGGTATATCTTCGAGAAGGGCCGCCTGACCTTCCAGTATCTTCCTTCAGGCCCCATCGCCCGACATTCCCAACTCATGTTCAAAAGCCTTGGGTTCATATACTGTTTAATTATGTTATGTCAGCATTATTTGCTTTTAGAATCGTGCCAAAAAAGGTAGCATTAACTGTCCACAGAAGTAACACCCACTTGTGTATTAAGTAACATAACTCCACCCATTATCCTGACATACTTCCTTAGAATAGCTATTACATACACAGCAAATGTCCTTTTGTCTGTCCTCAGCAACCTTCAAATTTAACATGTTTCAATAAAGAGTACAGAAACTTTTATCACTTAAAATAGTAATAAATGCAATATCTAACATGCTCCGATCAGGCAGTTCTGGTCGGAGGTCACGGCCTTCATTAGTTCATTGACACAATTACCTAATGTATGTAATCCTTTAAGGTGTTTACTGGGTTATATTGATGATGATAGTATATCCGAGAATACACAAACATTTCTGAGAATAGTATTGTTTTATGCTAAGAAAGCAATAACCTTCCATTGGAAGTCTCCATCCTTGCCCACTATTGCCTTCTGGCTCACAAATATTAACCATGCTGTATCATTATACAAACTGACATACAGTAGGTGCCGCCGATATTGTATTTCTATCGCGCTCCCATTGCCGAGATTCTCGGCGACAGGAGTGCCGAGATCTCGGCAGCAGGGTGGTGACACGTGTCACGCTCGCTGCAATAGCGAGGAGACGCGACACTGTATTGAGCGGGGATCCGACGCGGATTCCCGCCAATACCAGGCACTGCGTTTGGTATGAATCCTGAGCGGGAACTCCACGCCAATTTTTAAAGAAAAAACCGGCGTGGGTTCCCCCTCCAGGAGCATACCAGGCCCTTGGGTCTGGTCTGGATTTAAAGGGGAACCCTACGCTGAAAAAACGGCGTGTTGGTCCCCCTCAAGATCCAAACCAGACCCTTATCCGAGCACGCAACCTGGCAGGCCGCAGGGGAAGAGGGGGGGACGAGAGCGGCCCCCCCTCCCTCCTGAACCGTACCAGGCCACATGCCCTCAACATGGGGGGTTTGGTGCTCTGGGGCAGGGGGGCAACCTGCGGCCCCCCCACCCCAGAGCACCCTGCCCCGATGTTGATGAGGACAGGGCCTCTTCCCGACAACCCTGGCCGTTGGTTGTCGGGGTCTGTGGGCGGGGGGCTTATCGGAATCCGGGAGCCCCCTTTAATAAGGGGGCCCCCAGATCCCGGCCCCCCCACCCTATGTGAATGAGTATGGGGTACATCGTACCCCTACCCATTCACCTGGTGGAAAATAAATGGAAATAAAAACACAACACAGTTTTTAAAAGTATTTTATTGCACCGCTCCGGAGGTCTTCTTCCGACTTCGGGGGTCTCCGGTGTCGTCGCCGCGTTCTCCGGTTCTTTCTTCTGCCGGGCCTCCGCTAACTTCTTTTTAGCTCTTTTGCTAGCGGAGGCCCGGTCTTCTCCGTCGCCTTATTCTTCTCCCGCTCTCCGGTTCTTCTCCCGCTCTCCGGTTCTTTCTTCCGCCGGGCCTCCGCTAACTTCTTTTTAGCTCTTTTGCTAGCGGAGGCCCGGTCTTCTCCGTCGTCTCGTCCGGCTCTCCGTTGTCCTTCTGCCGGCCCCTCCACTAACTTCTTGGTAGCTCTTTTGCTAGTGGAGGAGCCGGTCTTCTCCGTCGTCGCCGTCGGCGTCTTCTTCCCTCTTCTCCTCCTCGATGTTGACTTGTCGCTTCCTCTCGCAGTAATGATAAATCTTCGGTCCGCAGAGATTAATATAGGCTTCTCATGACGTCACAGTCACATGGTCCCATGACGTCACAGTCACATGCTCCGGGGCACATGTGCACATGTGCCCCGGAGCATGTGACTGTGACGTCATGTGCACATGTGCCCCGGAGCATGTGGCTGTGATGTCATGAGAAGCCTATATTAATCTCTGCGGACCGAAGATTTATCATTACTGCGAGAGGAAGCGACGAGTCAACATCGAGGAGGAGAAGAGGAAAGAAGACGCCGACGGCGACGACGGAGAAGACCGGCTCCTCCACTAGCAAAAGAGCTACCAAGAAGTTAGTGGAGGGGCCGGCAGAAGGACAACGGAGAGCCGGACGAGACGACGGAGAAGACCGGGCCTCCGCTAGCAAAAGAGCTAAAAAGAAGTTAGCGGAGGCCCGGCGGAAGTAAGAACCGGAGAGCGGGAGAAGAACCGGAGAGCGGGAGAAGAACCGGAGAGCGGGAGAAGAAGAAGGCGACGAAGAAGACCGGGCCTCCGCTAGCAAAAGAGCTAAAAAGAAGTTAGCGGAGGCCCGGCAGAAGAAAGAACCGGAGAACGCGGCGACGACACCGGAGACCCCCGAAGTCGGAAGAAGACCTCCGGAGCGGTACAATAAAATACTTTTAAAAACTGTGTTGTGTTTTTATTTCCATTTATTTTCCACCAGGTGAATGGGTAGGGGTACGATGTACCCCATACTCATTCACATAGGGTGGGGGGCCAGGATCTGGGGGCCCCCTTATTAAAGGGGGCTCCCGGATTCCGATAAGCCCCCCGCCCGCAGACCCCGACAACCAACGGCCAGGGTTGTCGGGAAGAGGCCCTGTCCTCATCAACATGGGGGCAGGGTGCTCTGGGGTGGGGGGGCCGCAGGTCGCCCCCCTGCCCCAGAGCACCAAACCCCCCATGTTGAGGGCATGTGGCCTGGTACGGTTCAGGAGGGAGGGGGGGCCGCTCTCTCGTCCCCCCCCTTCCCCTGCGGCCTGCCAGGTTGCGTGCTCGGATAAGGGTCTGGTTTGGTACTTGAGGGGGACCCCCACGCCGTTTTTTCGGCGTAGGGTTCCCCTTCAAATCCAGACCAGACCCAAGGGCCTGGTATGCTCCTGGAGGGGGAACCCACGCCGTTTTTTTCTTTAAAAATTGCCGTGGAGTTCCCGCTCAGGATTCATACCAAACGCAGTGCCTGGTATTGGCGGGAATTCGCGTCGGATCCCCGCCAATCGGCAATGCGTGTCGCTCATCGTGAAAGGAACATTTTTTCCTTTCCCGATGACGAGACAGCTCGGCGCTGGCTCTCGCGACGGAGCTCATAGGGTGTCAATATCGCCGCTAGAAGCGGCGAGATTGACACGATATCGGCGGCACCTACTGTATGAGGCTAGAGGGTGTCCGAAAAAATTCAGGAAGGTTTGGGGCTACTGGGTTGATTCTGAGAGCACTGTCTCTCCTGCTCCTTAAAAATGTGACTGAATATTGTCTTCCTGATATATGCCAATTGTTTACCAGCTTTCTAAAATAATTTTTTTGCACTGTACTGGATTGGGCGATGTTTGCTCCATATGTGTCTGTTTGTTGTCTATTGTATGTCTTGTTTTGAAAAAAAACGTAATAAAAAAATTTACCTTTAAAAAAAAAAAAAAGAAAAGGAATAGAGGGGACATTTTTTTTTAACACAGACACTTTGTCTGGTGAAAATGAAGAGGGGGATTTTTTCCTCTCATTTCTTGTTGTGTCTGCTAGACATGGAGTAACAAAAAAACTCTCCCTAAGTGACATGGACAGCAGTAAAACAACTGACAGGGGTTTTGGACATTCCCTGCTATTTCCAAATAGTAGTCCTTTAAATCTTTCACTTCCTCCTCATATAGGGTTTCTTTCACTTCCTCTTTATACAGAGTTTACATGGATACAGTGCAATATTTTTTCATTATTATGATCTTTTAAAGCACGTCTTCCTTCACAAATCTCTAGGAACCCTGAAATACTTGAGAGACAGAGGAAATTCAGAGGTCACAAACACATCCTGAAAATCCAGGCCCAGTCATTCATAATAATAATATTTAATAAGAGCCATTGTTATCTTCAAATGGAAAATGGAGTGGAAGAGACCACATTTCCCTGTACCAGTAGGATAAAGAAGTGCTTACTAACATCATTCATGAGAGAAAATGAGGTTTTATGTTTTTCTTTATAGAAAAAGTAAAAGGTTCAAAAAGTGAAAAAAGACAGAGATAACATTCAGCAGTATAACAGTTGTTGGGAGAGTAAAACTTTGGCATAACTAATAGAGTTGATCACTTTTTTTTTATAAAATGCCAAAACATTAAAATAATAATATTTGTTTTTGACTTTCCTGTGCCACACTGGAAGAAGAGGGATTGTCTGGGGCCACACATAAAATACACCACCAATAAGGATAGCTGATGAGCAGAAACAGTCAGGCAGATCACAAGTTAATGATCACCAATATATACCGTATTTTTCGGATTATAAGACGCACTTTTTTCCCCCAGAAATATGGGGGAAAATGTCCCTGCGTCTTATAGTCCGAATACATGACAGGCCCCGCCCCCCGCCGTCGCTGGCACCGCCCCTGCCATCTGCTCTCATTGCGCCTGTAGCCGCTGGAATCCCCTGACCACCGCCACTGGCTCCGCCCCCCCCGCCGCCGCTGGCACCGCCCGTCATCCGCTCTCATTGCTCCCGTAGCCGCTGGAATCCCCTGACCACCGCCACTGGCTCCGCCCCCCTCCGCCGGTGGCACCGCCCCTTACACATTGCTTGCATTGCGGCGAATCCAATTAGAGCCGCTCTCTCTTTCTTTTCTCCCTTCGGGTTACAGAAAGGGAAGGGGGGCGGCGGGGGATACAGACAGCCCGCAGCTCTCCTCTCCCTGTCACAGCGCCGCTGCCAAGTTCTCTGGCAAATAGAGCAGCGGCGCTGTGACAGGGAGAGGAGAGCTGCAGGCTGTCTGTATATCTCCCCCGCCGCCCCCCTTCCCTTTCTGTAACCCGAAGAGAAAGAGAGAGCCGCTCTAATTGGAATTGCTGGCCGCCACCCAGCTTACTGCCCACTGTTTCCCTCCCCATGATTGGCCACAGCAGAGGGCCAATCAGAAGACACTGGGGGCATCATGGGAAATAAAGTCCCTGCAGAGTTCTGGCACCAGTTCCTCCAGCATGCAAACACTCTGCTGGAGGGGGGGGGGGAGGGGGTGTTAGAAGAGGAGCAAAAGAGTATACTCTGCTGGGGGACACGCTGTACCCCGCACCACCAGAGAGCCACGCTGTACCCCGCACCGCCAGAGAGCCACGCTGTACCCCGCACCGCCAGGGAGCCACGCTGTACCCCGCACCGCCAGAGAGCCACGCTGTACCCCGCACCGCCAGAGAGCCACGCTGTACCCCGCACCGCCAGAGAGCCACGCTGTACCCCGCACCGCCAGAGAGCTACGCTGTACCCCGCACCGCCAGAGAGCCACGCTGTACCCCGCACCGTCAGAGAGCCATGCTGTACCCGCACCACCAGAGAGGGAGCCACACTGTTCCCGCACCACCAGAGAGGGAGCCACACTGTTCCCGCACCACCAGAGAGGGAGCCACATTGTACCCGCATCACCAAAGAGGGAGAAAGACCGAGCCGCTGCCAGGATACAGACATGCTACACTACTGACTAGAGTCACCCCGGGCAACCCAGAGTGAGCGAAGGTCCAGCCAGAGGGATCACTGTTGCGATTTCGCTGGGTCTGGTAAGAGGGCCTGTTGGCCATTATCCATTACCATTCCCAGGGTCTGAGCCATTAGGAAGTGCCTAACCTGATATCCTCTAGGCCTTATTGACCGCCACAACATCCCTCTCTGTCCTCTTCCCACAACGTCCCTCTCTGTCCTCTTCCCATGGCGTCTCCTCTTCCCATGGCGTCCCCTCTCTCCTCTTCCCACGGTGTCCCCTCTCTCCTCTTCCCACGGCGTCCCCTCTCTCCTCTTCCCACGGCGTCCCCTCTCTCCTCTTCCCATGGCGTCCCCTCTCTCCTCTTCTCACGGCGTCCCCTCTCTCCTCTTCCCACGGCGTCCCCTTTCTCCTCTTCCCACGGCGTCCCCTCTCTCCTCTTCCCACGGCGTCCCCTCTGTCCTCTTCCCACGGCGTCCCCTCTCTCCTCTTCTCACGGCGTCCCCTCTCTCCTCTTCCCACGGCGTCCCCTCTCTCCTCTTCCCACGGCGTCCCCTCTCTCCTCTTCCCACGGCGTCCCCTCTCTCCTCTTCCCACGGCGTCCCCTCTCTCCTCTTCCCACGGCGTCCCCTCTGTCCTCTTCCCACGGCGTCCCCTCTGTCCTCTTCCCACGGCGTCCCCTCTGTCCTCTTCCCAGGGTGTCCCACCACTGATGGCATGGTCACTCTACGTTTACTATGACAATCGTCACTCTGCGTTTACTATGGCAATGGTCAGGCTGCATTTCATGGGCACTGGAAAATATTTTAGTACACCATTTGGTTCAGAATATTTTTTTTCTTGTTTTCCTCCTCTAAAACCTAGGTGCGTCTTATGGTCAGGTGCGTCTTATGGTGCGAAAAATACGGTATACAGTCAGGTCCATAAATATTGGGACATTGACACAATTCTAATCTTTTTGGCTCTATACACCACCACAATGTATTTGAAATGAAACAAACAAGATGTACTTTAACTGCAGACTTTCAGCTTTAATCAGGTGAACGGTGTAGGAATTACAACAGTTTGTATATGTGCCTCCCACTTTTTAAGGGACAAAAAGTAATGGGACAGATTAACAATTATAAATCAAACTTTAACTTTTTAATACTTGGTTGCAAATCCTTTGCAGTCAATTACAGCCTGAAGTCTGTAACGCATAGACATCACCAGACGCTGGGTTTCATCCCTGGTGATGCTCTGCCAGGCCTCTACTGCAACTGTCTTCAGTTCCTGCTTGTTCTTGGGGCATTTTCCCTTCAGTTTTGGCTTCAGCAAGTGAAATGCGTGCTCAATCGGATTCAGGTCAGGTGATTGATTTGGCAATTGCATAACATTCCACTTCTTTCCCTTAAAAAACTCTTTGGTTGCTTTCGCAGTATGCTTCAGGTGATTGTCCATCTGCACTGTGAAGCGCTGTCCAATGAGTTCTGAAGCATTCGGCTGAATATGAGCAGATAATATTGCCCGAAACACTTCAGAATTCATCCTGCTGCTTTTGTCAGCAGTCACATCATCAATAAATACAAGAGAACCAGTTCCATTGGCAGCCATACATGCCTACGCCATGACACTACCACCACCATGCTTCACTGATGAGGTGGTATGCTTTGGATCATGAGCAGTTCCTTTCTTTCTCCATACTCTTCTCTTCCCATCACTCTGGTACAAGTTGATCTTGGTCTCATCTGTCCATTGGATGTTGTTCCAGAACTGTGAAGAATTTTTTAGATGTTGTTTGGCAAACTCTAATCTGGCCTTCCTGTTTTTGAGGCTCACCAATGGTTTACATCTTGTGGTGAACCCTCTGTATTCACTCTGATGAAGTCTTCTCTTGATTGTTGACTTTGACACACATACACCTACCTCCTGGTGAGTGTTCTTGATCTGGCCAACTGTTGTGAAGGGTGTTTTCTTCACCAGGGAAAGAATTCTTCGGTCATCCACCACAGTTGTTTTCCGTGGTCTTCCGGGTCTTTTGGTGTTGCTGAGCTCACCGATGCATTCTTTCTTTTTAAGGATGTTCCAGACAGTTGATTTGGCCACACCTAATGTTTTTGCTATCTCTCTGATGGGTTTGCTTTGTTTTTTCAGCCTAATGATGGCTTGCTTCACTGATAGTAACAGCTCTTTGGATCTCATATTGAGAGTTGACAGCAACAGATTCCAAATGCAAATAGCACACTTGAAATGAACTCTGGACCTTTTATCTGCTCCTTGTAAATGGGATAATGAGGGAATAACACACACCTGGCCATGAAACAGCTGAGCAGCCAATTGTCCCATTATTTTGGTCCCTTAAAAAATGGGAGGCACATATAAAAACTGTTGTAATTCCTACACCGTTCACCTGATTTGGATGTAAATACCCTCAAATTAAAGCTGAAAGTCTGCAGTTAAAGCACATATTGTTTGTTTCATTTCAAATACATTGTGGTGGTGTATAGAGCCAAAAGGATTATAATTGTGTCGATGTCCCAATATTCATGGACCTGACTGTAATTTACCTATCTAAGCAATAAAACTTAATTTTTTTGCAATATTTTTTATTATAAAAGTAAAACATAGTAGCATAGAACTAGTGCAATATTTGACACTGTTTTTGATAAACTAACACATCAATATCTGGTTTGATGGACGTAGTAGCAATTCTCAATGAATTCTCAAGGTGCTCATCAGATATTTTGGTTCTCATTTTGCCCTTCATGTGCTTCACCCTTGAAAATAATTCCTCACAAGTATAGGTGCTGCCGAAAACTGATTACATGAATAAGGCGTGATTGTGACGAGTGGGATATTTCTCTTTACGAAGATAAAAATGTAAAAGTCCAGTAAAGAGACACTGTAAAATTTTTCTTCAACCGTACGTGTTCGATAAGTGTTAAAGCATTAAACCATGGGCCACAGGTTGGACACCCCTGTTTTAGATAGTTGTAGAATAATCAATAAATCTAATTTGTGGAATACAGTTTTTGTACTATACAGGTCCTTCTCAAAAAATTAGCATATTGTGATAAAGTTCATTATTTTCTGTAATGTACTGATAAACATTAGACTTTCATATATTTTAGATTCATTACACACAACTGAAGTAGTTCAAGCCTTTTCTTGTTTTAATATTGATGATTTTGGCATACAGCTCATGAAAACCCAAAAATCCTATCTCAAAAAATTAGCATATTTCATCCGACCAATAAAAGAAAAGTGTTTTTAATACAAAAAAAGTCAACCTTCAAATAATTATGTTCAGTTATGCACTCAATACTTGGTCGGGAATCCTTTTGCAGAAATGACTGCTTCAATGCGGCGTGGCATGGAGGCAACCAGCCTGTGGCACTGCTGAGGTGTTATGGAGGCCCAGGATGCTTCGATAGCGGCCTTAAGCTCATCCAGAGTGTTGGGTCTTGCGTCTCTCAACTTTATCTTCCCAATATCCCACAGATTCTCTATGGGGTTCAGGTCAGGAGAGTTGGCAGGCCAATTGAGCACAGTAATACCATGGTCAGTAAACCATTTACCAGTGGTTTTGGCACTGTGAGCAGGTGCCAGGTCGTGCTGAAAAATGAAATCTTCATCTCCATAAAGCTTTTCAGCAGATGGAAGCATGAAGTGCTCCAAAATCTCCTGATAGCTAGCTGCATTGACCCTGCCCTTGATAAAACCCAGTGGACCAACACCAGCAGCTGACATGGCACCCCAGACCATCACTGACTGTGGGTACTTGACACTGGACTTCAGGCATTTTGGCATTTCCCTCTCCCCAGTCTTCCTCCAGACTCTGGCACCTTGATTTCCGAATGTACTTTGGACCACTGAGCAACAGTCCAGTGCTGCTTCTCTGTAGCCCAGGTCAGGCGCTTCTGCCGCTGTTTCTGGTTCAAAAGTGGCTTGACCTGGGGAATGCGGCACCTGTAGCCCATTTCCTGCACACGCCTGTTCACGGTGGCTCTGGATGTTTCTACTCCAGACTCAGTCCACTGCTTCCGCAGGTCCTCCAAGGTCTGGAATCGGTCCTTCTCCACAATCTTCTTCAGGGTCTGGTCACTTCTTCTCGTTGTGCAGCATTTTCTGCCACACTTTTTCCTTCCCACAGACTTCCCACTGAGGTGCCTTGATACAGCACTCTGGGAACAGCCTATTCGTTCAGAAATTTCTTTCTGTGTCTTACCCTCTTGCTTGAGGGTGTCAATGATGGCCTTCTGGACAGCAGTCAGGTCGGCAGTCTTACCCATGATTGCGGTTTTGAGTAATGAACCAGGCTGGGAGTTTTTAAAAGCCTCAGGAATCTTTTGCAGGTGTTTAGAGTTAATTAGTTGATTCAGATGATTAGGTTAATAGCTCGTTTAGAGAACCTTTTCATGATATGCTAATTTTTTGAGATAGGATTTTTGGGTTTTCATGAGCTGTATGCCAAAATCATCAATATTAAAACAAGAAAAGGCTTGAACTACTTCAGTTGTGTGTAATGAATCTAAAATATATGAAAGTCTAATGTTTATCAGTACATTACAGAAAATAATGAACTTTATCACAATATGCTAATTTTTTGAGAAGGACCTGTATTACAGTGATGTTGCCACAATGGCATAAGTAACAACATGCAGGCTAAGGAGGGAATGTATCAAGAAATCTACACTACAGGCATGTCAAGACCACATCATTGCTCGTAGCCAACCAAATCACAGCCATTTGAAAGTAGATGTCTGTTCTGTGCACCACAGTTTTTCGCTTTCATAAATGGATGGTATTTGTTTGCAGAAAAGATCGATAGAAGACATTGTAAATTTAGGAAACATCTAGGCTAGATTTTTAAGGAATTTTAACTGCACATTTTAATGGGTTCAAGTAAGCTGCTCTAAACAAAGGCTAATGGGTTCAAGTAAGTTGCTTTAAACAAAGGCTAAACAATTAATGGGTTCAAGTAAGTCGCTCTAAACAATTAACAAGTACATCATTCCCTTATTCTCCCTTATTTAAAGTGGTTGTAAAGGCTCAACTTTTAAAACCTCCTGTGTGCAGCAGCCCCCCCCCAATACTTACCCAAATCCCATCTCAACCCAGCGACGTGCACGAGAGCAGCGGCTCTCTCAAGTCTCTTCCTCCTCATTGGCTGAAACAGCAGCGATAGCCATTACCTCCTGCTACTGTCAATCACAGCCAGTTAGCCAATGAAGAGAGAAGTCAGGCCAAGCCGCACTCCATGTGTGAATGAACACAGAGCAGCGGCTCAGGAGCGAGCCTGCTCAGGTGCCCCATAGTAGGCTGGTATGTGGGCGGATCCGAGAAGAGGAGGATAGAGGTTGCTCTATGCAAAACCATTGCACAGAGCAGGTAAGTATGACATGTTTGTTTTTTGTTTTTTTAAATCACCATTTAGTAGCATTTTGACCACTTGCCGACTGCCTCACGCACATTTACGTCGGCAGAATGGCACGGGCAGGCAAAGCAACGTATATATACACGTTGCTTTAAACCTGCCCCCTAGCGGGCGTGCGCCGCCGCGGTCTCCGTGACCATGCCCGCGGGACCGCGGACTTGATGTCCGCCGGTGTCCCGCGATCAGGTCACGGAACGGCAGAACGGGGGGATGCCTTTGTAAACAAGGCATCTCCCTGTTCTGCCTAGTGACACAGCACTGATCGTCTGCTCGTCTGTCACAGTAAGTCACGCCCCCTAACAGTTAGAATCACTCCCTAGGACACACTTAACCCCTTCCCCGCCCCCTACTGGTTAACCCATTTACTGCCAGTCACATTTATACAGTAATCAGTGCATTTTTTATAGCACTGATCGCTGTATAAATGTGAATGATCCCAAAGTAGTGTCAAAAGTGTCTGATGTGTCCTCCATAATGTCGCAGTCACGATAAAAGTTGCAGATCGCCGACATAACAAGTAAAAAAAAATAATAATAATAAAAATGCCATAAAACTACCCCCTATTTTGTAGATGCTATAACTTTTGCGCAAACCAATCAATATACGCTTATTGCGATTTTTTTTACCAAAAATATGTAGAAGAACACGTATCGGCCTAAACTGAGAAAAAATTAGCTTTTTAAAAAATAATTGGGGATATTTATTATAGCAAAAAGTACAAAATATTGCTTGTCGCTCTATTTTTGTTTATAGCGCAAACATTTTAAACCGCAGAGGTGATCAAATACCAGTCATGTTGGAACAGGAAGGGGCCACCCCCAAACTGTTCCCACAAAGTTGGGAGCATGAAATTGTCAAAAATGTCTTGGTTTGCTGACGCCTTGAGAGTTCCCTTCACTGGAACTAAGGGGCCAAGCCCAACTCACCCCACACCATAACCCCCCCTCCACAAAATGATGCACAAAGCAAGGTCCATAAAGGCATGGATGAGCGAGTTTGTGGTTGAGGAACTTGACTGGCCTGCACATAGCGCTGACCTCAACCCGATAGAATAAGTTTGGGATGAATTAAGGGGGGGGGGGGGGGAGACTGAGCCAGGCCTTCTCATCCATGTCAGTGCCTGACCTCACAAATGCACTTTTGGAAGAATGGTCAAACATTCCCATAGACACACTCCTAAACCTTGTGGACAGCCTTCCCGGAAGAGTTGAAACTGTTAGAGCTGCAAAGCGTGAGCCAACTCAATATTGAACTCTACAGACTAACACTGGAATGCCATTAAAGTTCATGTGTGTGTAAAGGCAGGTGTCCCAATACTTTTGGTAATATAGTGTATTTGCTAAAAATGGACAAAGGATGAACTGTAAATGGTGAAAATATTTTGGGCTCACCTAAATAATTTTTTTTTTTTTTTTATACCATGCCATATATACAAAAATATTCTTACTGCTTCCTTTAAAATATGAACCCATTTTACAACTTGACATTGCATCTGGTCACATAACATCTCTGAGATGCAAAGGAAGTCAGTGCTGAAAAACCTCCCTCTTCCAGTTGTTGTGATTACACGTCAGGGAGCAGGTAGCTACTGTATATGATGTCAAGCAGCTGGCATTGGCTGGAGATCCAGCCCTGACTGTATTCTGAATGTGGGATATCTCCACCCACCAAGCCCACCAACCCAACAATTTTTTTTTTTTTACTGGCCCCCACCCAGTCCTCCTCCACCTGGCCATATCTGACCCAGTACAAGCAAGCAGTGTGCCCAGTTTTAACATCATCTTCAGCTTATAGTTGTGTTATGCAATGGTTCCAGTATTCTTTATTATTGCATTTAGGAAAATATATTTGCAGCCAAATATAGAAAAGAAGGAACTAAGCTTCCTCCATGTACAGTAAATGATGCATGCTTCCATTGGTCAAATTTGGAAGAAGATTGCTGAGGGTAATGATGGTTCACAAATCAGGCTAAGGCCAGCAACTGTTGCAGCAACCACAGTTCTTTATTTAGCATGTGTCTTCGAAATTCTGGCAGAAAGTTTTGCAATCATTTTAGACCCGGTTAAATGGAAACTGGGCAATTCTGTTCCTGGATAACGAAAGATTCATAAAGCAAATAAAAAAAAATTCAAATACAAGATGAAGCAGCAGAAAAACATGACAAAACGGAGCAGGCAAAGCAAGTTGATAATAGCAATAACCTTTAAAACGATAGCAAAAACAGCCAATTACAATGTAGGTTTTATTTCAAATAAAATATGGAACATGACAGTTCAAGGCCACCAGTTTCATTTTGTATCCAATTTTTAAAACGTACCCCTATGAAACGTCAAATCCCCCCCTGTAAAACATGTAGTTGGCTGTATTTAGCCAGCCTGTCTTTATTTTTCAACTTCAATGTGGTGCAGCAGATAGGAAGGAAATTGATGTAAAAACAAGCATGACTTCCTAGTTCTCCGTCTTGTTTGCTATAATGCTAAGGGCATAGTGTTAATTATGCTGTCCATCTATTTGGAATTGTTGGCTAAAAGCAACATTTACCTTTGATCAGCCTTGGCTAATTTCTGCCTCCATCAAAAGCTGCCTTTGTCTAATGCTATAAATAAACTCCCCGTTTCCTTGCTTGCTGTGGCTTTTTAAGTGGATCAAGCAAAGAAATGCATTTGCCTAACCATTCTGATCTTGAGAGGTAGTGAAGTCACGATGCCCTTAAATTTAACATATTATAGGCCAAAGAAAATTAGGTGGCTTGGCACATACCAAATTATCTCATTCTTTTCTGAAATAAAGAAAATGATTTGTGTCCCTGCCTGAGCTGTTGTTTTATAGGGTTTGTAACATATATACACTAATATACATATAGCGATACCCCCAACTTAAGAGAGCCGCTGGTAATATTTCGGGCCCTGTACACAGCACTGCCAACCCCCGAGAATCTACTCTAACCTCTCGTGGCACAGTTAGTGAAGGGGATGATAAAATTGCAATCGCTCTATGATTTCTCTATGACACAATCCCACAGTAAGGCACACCGTAATGGTATAGTGCAGTAAATGACACTGACAACCAGTATACTTAACTCTAATATTTTACTGTTGATAAAGGTTAGATAGATAAACAATATGCAATAACAGATGCAGAGTCCTGCAATATGGGTATACTTATTAAAACATCAAACGTTCAGCAGTATGATAGACAGTTTAATAGACCCCGCTGCAGCTATCCTCCCTCGTGGACAAAATGGCGTCCAGCAATGTTCTACACTACCCAGTCAGGCCTGACTATGATTTGGGTATAGTTCTGTGGAAGAAATCTTCGCTAGCAAACACGGTGGTGCACTTTAAGAACAATTGTAATCCAACAAGGTAACAATGATCGGTAACCTTACAATGCCGGAGAGACTAATAACTCAGTTCTGCAGATAGTCTCCCCAAAGTGTAACTGCAACCACTGTGGTGGCCCTGAATACAGTCAGTGGGCCTAAAGATACTGTGGTATAGTTCTGAGCAGGTGCTCTCTCACCCAACCGGACCAGTCCTCGTCCGTTACTTCCGTTACTGTGACTTGATTCACAGTGTCCACGACACGCGGGTCTTCGGTCCTCCTGGCGACAGCACTCAGCAGCAGGATCAGACGCTCCGCAGGTTCCTCGGTGGAGCGGAAGGCTCTTTGGAAAAAACACAAGGCCCAGGCTTCAAGCCTTGTACACACAGCAGGGCAGCACATGGATCCTCTTCCTGGGAGGGCGGTGTCCAAAGAGAGAGAAACTGGGGCCCGCCTCCCTCTTATAAAGTCCACCCCAGCAGTCTTTGCACGGGGCAATGCACCCTGGGTGCCTCAAGGTGTACTGGGTACTGTAGTCTCTTGAGGTTTAAAGGGCAATACCCCGCTACATACATATAATACACCTGAGTTACATGCTACAGAAGATAAAGTGCAAGTCCATCCGAAACCATGGGGGGGGGGTACAACCTTTATTGGATTTTACTGTTATCAGGGACTCTACTAGTGAGACCTCCTCCCTCCCACTTTCTATTCACTATGTCACCAGACAGGATGTGAAGAAAATCTGAAACATGGACACAAACAGCAGTAAAAAAGGGATTTTTATAACAGCTTACCTGTAAAATCCTTTTCTTGGAGTACATCACGGGACACAGAGCGACTTAGTCATTACTAATGGGTTATATAGATACCTTCAGGTGCTGGCACTGGCAACTTCCAAAACCGGAAGTACCCTCCCCTATATAAGCCCCTCCCATCCGGGAGCACCTCAGTTTTGTAGCAAAGCAATAAGTGTCCCAAAAAGAGGGGTGGGAGCTCTGTGTCCCGTGATGTACTCCAAGAAAAGGATTTTACAGGTAAGCTGTTATAAAAATCCCTTTTTCTTTTTCGTACATCACGGGACACAGAGCGACTTAGTCATTACTAATGGGACATCCCAAAGCAATGCCAAATGAGGGGAGGGATACACTATACATAAGCTGGGCGCCATCAGGCATGAGGCTCTTTTGCGGCCTGCAACACACTGCGCCCAAAGGCGACATCCTCCTGACTTCTAACGTCTACCTGGTAGAATCTAGTAAACGTGTGTACTAAGGACCATGTTGTGGCCTTACAGACTTGAGCCAGGGAGGCTTGGTGATGCACTGCCCATGAAGTTCCAACTGCTCTTGTGGAGTGCGCCCTAACTTTGAACAGAGGCGGTCTCCTTTTCAAGCCATAGGCTTGTATTATGACCTGTCGAATCCACTTGGCTAAAGTAGATTTTTGATGCTGCCTGACCCTTTCTGGGGCCTTCCGGCAGAACAAACAAAGTATCCGTTCTGCGAATCTGAGCAGTGGCTTTTAGATAAGCTTTAACTGCTCTTACTACATCCAAAGAATGCAATAACTTTTCCTCTACCGAGCTAGGTTTGGGGAAAAAGAAAGGAAGAACCACATCTTGGTTCAAATGGAACCTCGATACCACCTTAGGAAGAAAGGCTGGATGAGGACGTAATACTACTCTGTCCTTATGGCCAACCAGATATGGCTCATTACAGGACAAGGCGGCTAATTCCGATACTCTTTTAGCCGAACAAATGGCTACTAAGAAAAATCAATTTCCTGGTGAGAAGAACCAAGGAAACGTGCCGCAATGGTTCAAATGGTTGTTTCCGTAGAACCGACAGAACCAGGTTTAAGTCCCATGGACATATGGGAATACTAACCGGAGGGCTAATACGCATCACTCCTTGTATGAAAGCTTTGACTAATGAATGCAAAGCCAAGGGCCTTTGAAAAAATATTGACAAGGCCGTCTGACCCTTGATAGTACTCAAGGCAAGCTTCCTATGTACAGCCCACTGTAGGAAGTCCAGAATCCTACCTATTACGTACTTACGTGGATGCCATTCCTTGGCCTCACACGACGTGATGTACGCCTTCTAGATCCTATAATAGATCTGCCTGGATACCGGCTTCCTGGCATTGATCATGGTAGATACCACAGGATTAGAGAGCCCTCTCATTTTTAGAATGTGGGCTTCAATAGCCAGGCCGTCAACCTAGGGCTGGTAAGGAAGGGTAGTATATCGGTCCTTGCGAAAGCAGGTCCGAACGATGTGGGAGGGTCCCAGGACTTCCCACTGACATTTTTACAATCTCCGCGTACCATACCCTTCGGGGCCACGCTGGAGCCACCAGAATCACTGGTTTCTTTTCTACCCTGATTCTGCGGATTAATCGCGGTGGGAATGCATATATCAGCTTGAACTGATCCCAAGGGAACACTCGGGCATCCGAACCGCAAGCTAGGGGATCCCTTGTGCGAGACACAAATCTGTCCACCTTTGCGTTGAATCTGGATGCTAGCAGATCTACATCCGGTGTTCCCCACCGCTGGCATATTGCCTGGAAAACCTCGGGGTGAAGAGACCATTCCCCCGGGCATAATTGCTGGCGACTTAAAAAGTCCGCTCTCCAATTTTCCACTCCTGGGATGAAAACCGCGGATATGGCTGGGACATATCTTTCTGCCCATTCCAGGATGCAATTCGCTTCCCTCTGGGCTGCACGACTCCTGGTGCCACCCTGGTGATTGATATATGCCACTGCTGTGGCATTGTCTGATTGAATTCTGACAGGGGACCCTTGGAGTTTGGATGTCCATGCTACTAGGGCATACCGGGCTGCTCGTATCTCTAAGAGATTGATGGGCAGGGCCTTCTCTGCTTCTGACCACTTGCCCTGGAGAGACCATTGCTCCAGTACTGCCCCCCAGCCTATGAGGCTGGCATCTGTAGTGACCACCTTCCAAGAAACCGGACTGAAGGGTTTCCCTTTTTCCAGATTCTGGGGCACCAACCACCAATGGAGGCTCTTGCGAACGGAAGGGGACAGGGACATTGGTAAGTCTAAAACCTGAACTTTTTTGTTCCAGGCTGACAGTATGGCCCTCTGCAAGTTCCTTGAATGGAATTGACCGTAGGGTACTGCTTCGAATGAAGCCACCATTTTTCCCAGCAGCCTCATACACAGGCATATGGATGGTTTTCTTTTTTGTACCCACTAAGTGGGTCAAATCTTTCAAAGACGACACCTTCTCTGGAGGTAAGAAAATCTTTCTCTGATTTGAATCCAGTCTTAGCCCCCAAGTATTCCAGACTTTTGACTGGTTTTAGGGCTGACTTGTCTCGGTTGATAATGCAACCATGAGATTCCAGATACTTGATTGTCTTGTGAACGACCACCTCTAGTTTTTTTCACTGAGTGGTCTATCAGCAACAAGTCGTCTAGATATGCCATTATCGTTACACCTTGTGTTCCTAGTTTGGCCAACCGTAGGGCCAGAATTTTTGTGAACACTCGTGGTGCTGTGGCCAGACCGAAAGGTAAGGCTCTGAACTGAAAATGGCGCCCTTCTACTGCAAAGCGTAGAAATTTCTGGTGGGCCGGACAGATGGGAATATGCAAATAAGCATCCCTTATGTCGATCGAGGCTAACCATTCCTGCCCTTGTAGGACGGTGGCCACCGATCGGATCGACTCCATCCGAAAAAGTCCTGATATGTAGGAACTTGTTTAGCCCTTTTATATTTAATATGGGCCTCACGTCCCCATTTGGTTTGGGGACTGTGACAAGGTTCGAGTAAAACCCGAACCCGCTTTCTTCCAAGGGAACCTCATGATTACCCTTGGAGCAATAGTTGTTCTAGTGACAGAAGGAGGGATCCTCTCTTCTGGGGATCGCTTGGCACGTTTGACCTCATAAAATGGGCAGGAGGAATATCTTTTAACTCCAGCCTGTATCCCAGACTTACTGCGGAGATCACCCATCTGTCTCTGATGGTGTCCCGCCATGGTCTCTGTGAACAACTGAAGTCTTCCCCTCCCCCGATTGAGTGGGGGCAACCCTTCATGACTTGGGGGGAGGTTTTGTACCTCTCTTGACCCAGGGTTTCTTGTTACCCTGTGATTGTCCCTGATTTCTGCCCCCTGGATTTGACCGCGGAGGCCGTCGGAACTGTTTCACAGCCGATGTGCCAGGGACTAGAGAAGTAGGCCTCTTAAAAGAAGGACTTCTACCCTTGTTCTTAACCGGCAAGAGTGTACTTTTACCGGCAGAAGTTTTCTGGATATATTTGTCCAGATCTTCTCCAGATAAGCGTTCTCCATGAAATGGGAAGCTAATCAGCAATTTCTTACAGGGAGCTTCAGCAGACCAGTTTTTGAGCCATAGAAGCCTACGCATATGTCTACAGACAGCGTAAAGCGGGAGGCCTGTTGGATTGTATCCTTTATGGCGTCCACCGCAACACAAGGCTCTAGGTAGGTCAGCTAGGGCAAGAGCCTGCTGATCTGGTAAGTCCCTTAAGACTTGTTTCAACTGATCTTTCATTGCTTGGCAGACTCCAATCGCTGCTCTGCAGGTTGTGTCACCATGCTTGCTGTAGAGAAAGCAGATTTTAGTAAAGACTCCAATTTTTTATCTATTGGGTCTTTGAACATTGGAACATTATCTACTGGACATGTCAGTGATTTATTTACACAAGAGATGGCTGTGTCCACTGTACGGACCCTACATTTTTTTATGAACTTATCCTCCATGGGATAGATCACTGGAAATCTCTTGGGGGGAGTAAATATTTTAACAGGATGCTCCCAATCCTGGTAAATAAGCCCTTCCAATAAAGGGTGGATTGGGAAGGAACAGACAGTCTGGGGAGCTTTCAGCGACCCCAGGCGAGGAAACAGTAGTGGTTGATGGTTCCGCCAGAGGCATTTAAAATGCTGCTCGGACCATGTTAGTCAGAGACTGAACCCATAATCTTTCAGCCTGAGATGCTGAGAAAGGTTCTTCCACTGTTGATTCCTCTATAACTGAATCAACCTCACCTGATCCCCTTCAGGTAGGTCGATCTCTGGGACTGTTCCTCCACTAACAGGCACTCTGCAGGAGGAGACGGAGATCGGACGCGCTTTCCCTGTGACAGGGAAGCAGCGATCAATGCTGTTAATCTCTCTTCCAATCCTCCCAGAGTTGAGGATAAAACCTCCTCTGTTATATATACAGGAGCAGGTGGACTGGGGACAGCCGCAGTACCAGGTACTCCTGCGGGGTTTCCTACGGCTACTGACCTCTGAAATTTCAGGGGAGATTGGCGCAGTACAGCATGCCCAAAATCCTCAGAGCCCGATGGAGACCCCTTTCGCTTCTTGGAAGACTTATTTCCAGAGCGTCTGGACGACATATCCTATAAGCACAAAGCTGAGGTATTCCCGTCGTCATACACCAGTTTTGCTGGTAATAGTCTAACACAGTTGCTGCTATATACCAGCTGGTGTCCACTAAAGTGTCTTTCTATGGGGATGCCTGCATCAACCGCCTCTGTGTGCCACCGTTTTGTTGCTAGCTCTGCTTGCATCCAGCTGACACTTGTACTGTGTCTTTTACACATGCTGGGACGCCTGCACATGCGCAGAAGCGCCGCGGCGCGCATCGAGCGTCATCCACCCGCCCCGCCCCTTTTTTTCATAGGAGGCGCGTGCACGCGCCCGCGCGCGCCCGTGCACCATTGGCGCCCTTTTCGAAACCAAGCAGGGACTAGGAGCCAGGGCCCTTTTTGCCGGAGGGCCTGTGCGGTGGATGAGCGCAGCAACAGGGCAGAGGAAGTGGATTCCCACAGAGAACTTACCAACTGCCTGGATCTTTTGACTTGAGAAAACCAAAGATCCACATGACAAGAAAAAATGGACCACAGCGGCCTCTAGTGGTTTAACACAGGTACCGCGGTCCTCTTTTTTTTTTTTTTCTTGACTACTATTAAAATTTTACATTTTCCAGTAGTTACAGGCATACACAGATATTAGCGGGAATACCGTTAGGTAACAGACAGAAAGACAAATTAGGCTTGGGGGTCCCCCAATAGAACCAAGTTCCTGGGGGCCCCCACTTACCTGTTCCCCGCCGCAGGACTCTGTTTGGTCCACAGAAGCCCAAACTTCACCTATCACGGCAGGCATTGTAATTAAACCTTCAGGGACCGGGTTCCCAAGGATTCCACTCCTCTGGACCTGTATAGCACCCTGCACAGAAAACATCTTGGTCGTGGGTATGACCAGAGCTCTGGATCCCAGGGTCCAGCCCTCCTAAGAGAGGCATTACAGGCAAAACCTTGCTCTTCTGCTGCAAGGCCCGGGTACCGACCGTTTAGCTATGAAGCTTTTTTGGTGGGATCCGGAACAGCTTACTAAGGCCCGTAAAAGAACCTGTACGCAAGCCCAGTGAAAACACATGTTACTCTTTGGCCAACACCTTAGACACTGGCAAAAAACTGAGGTGCTCCCGGATGGGAGGGGCTTATATAGGGGAGGGTACTTCCGGTTTTGGAAGTTGCCAGTGCCAGCACCTGAAGGTATCTATATAACCCATTAGTAATGACTAAGTCGCTCTGTGTCCCGTGATGTACGAAAAAGAAAAGTTGACAGTAGCTTTCCCCTACTCTACTGAAAGAAAACCATTTTTTTTGCCTGTTTTTATGTTGGAAATGTACCTTATCCCTGTCTGGATCAACTGTTTTCAGAACAAGAAGTTACCCAGGTATCCCTGCCCTTACCTATATAAGAACTGTCAAATGGCAAGCCAGGCATTCGGCGATTTGCCTTAGTTGACTGTGGAGTGAATTTTTTTGTTTTCTTTTTCGAGCCCGATGGTGCGGGGGGCGTCGTGATTGACAATTAATTTACATCTTGGGACACCGTTTTTTTAAATAAAAGATTTGCCAAAAACTGCCTCTGTGATTTTATGACTTTTTGGAACTTTTTTGGTGACTGGGTACTATGTACCTTATACTCGTTCACATGGGGGGGGGGATCTAGGGGCCTCTTTTGGTAATGGGGGCTTCCAGATTCCGATTAGTCCCCTGCCTGCAGACCCCCAAAACCACAGTCCAGGGTTGTGGGGATGAGGCCCTTGTCCCCATCAACATGGGGACAAGGGCAGGGCTACCTGGCTACCTGGCTAAGTCACCTGGTGGCACCATCCCCTTGTGATATTACTGACCCAGTATCACTGACAAAGCACCCACCCTCCATGTTGAGGGCATGTGGCCTTGTATAATTCAGGAGGGGGTGCTCGCTTGTCCCCCCTCCCTTTTCCTGGCCTGCCAGGCTGCATGCTCGGCTAAGGGTCTGGTATGGATTCTGGGGGGACCCCATGCCATTTGAATTAAAATTTTAGCGTGGGGTTCCCCTTAAAATAGACTGGGGGGTTCCCCTGGACGTTTTTTTTTAAACATTTTGCCAGCAATGGTATTGTATTGCCGGAAATTTAAATGTCAGTTCATTTTTCTTTTCTTTAGAAATGTAATTTTTGATGCAACATGTTCTATAAATACCACAGATGCGGCACTTTACAGGCAAACTAAGGGGACCCTCCAGGCAATATATTTAACCACTTAAGGACCGAAAGGATTTACCCCCTTAATGACCAGGCCATTTTTTGCGATACGGCACTGCGTCGCTTTAACTGAAAATTGTGCGGTCATGCAACGCTGTACCCAAAAAAAATTGATGTTCTTTTTTCCCACATATAGACCTTTCTTTTGGTGGTATTCGATCACCACTGTGATTTTAATTTTTTGCGCTATAAACAAAAAAAGAGCGACAATTTTGAAAAAAATAACAATATTTTTTGCTATAATAAATCTCCCCCCCCCCCCAAAAAATATAAAAAGAATTTCTTCCTCAGTTTAGGCCAATATGTATTCTTCTACATATTTTTGGTAAAAAGATTACAATAAGCGTATATTGATTGGTTTGCGCAAAAGTTATAGTGTCTACAAAATAGGGAATGGATTTATGGCATTTTTATTATTATTATTTTTTTTTTTAAAGTAATGGTGGCGATCTAGGATTTTTAACGGGACTGCGACATTGCGGCAGACAGATTGGACACTTTTGACATTTTTTCGGGACCAGTTACATTTATACAGCGATCAGTGCTATAAAAATGCACTGATAACTGATCCCCGTTCTGCCTCTGTGTGGAGCGATTGCGGGTGGCCGGCAGACATCGCACCCGCCGGTCACTCGCACAGGCTTCGGGGGCGCGCGTGTCTGCTAACTCTATTACAGGAAGGGACGTACAATGACGGCGATTCGCGTAATAGAGCCAACCTGCCGCAGTACAACTGCGGCGGCTGGTCTTTAAGTGGTTAACAGAATTGTTCATTTTTATTGTTGCACTTTAAGCGTCATTAAAATCACTGCTCCTGTAAAAGTGTTTTTTTGCATTGATATATGTCCACCAGGGCAGTACCCGGACCCCCATGGCCTTTTTTTGGCCAATTACTTGCATATAAGCTTCAAAATTGTGTTTTTTCAAGTCTGGGTCCCATAGACTTTAATAGGGTTCGCCGTTCGGGTTAGAACTTTTTCAGGAGGGTGTTCAGCCCATCTATAATGAAAAGTTGATATCTGACTCCAAACTATCGCCCACAGCAAACAACTATTTTTAAATTTGATATTTGTATTCTCTAGTTAATTTTTACATACTAATGCCTGTGTGGATACACATGTACTAAAGCAAATCTCCAGTCAAAAATAACAAGATAAAAACTAAATAGCAAAAACAGTGTTTGCTGCAATGTTCACCTTCAATCCAGAGATTTACCCCGCAGTACTTTTTTTCTGCCACTAGATGTTCTCCTTATTCAACTCACTTCTTTTGGGTACAGGTCATCTTGGACCTGCCCCAGCCTAGAACTGGACAGTGCAAGGAGAAGCAGCACAATGATGAGCTCACTCTGCTTTCTCTTCCTGTCGGCATGCTTCATGTCAGCACATCAACTGATTAGCTACTTGTTCTACTTCTCACACACCAGCCCTGCTGTAAAAGAACTGAAAGAGGCTGATACCAGGTCAAATTCAGGTACTTACATTGCTTGTTCTTAAAAAAAATGCATTCACTATGTAATAATAATTACAACACTACATTCATTTGTGTCTTTTACATCATCCTAGAATTCAGGTTCAATGGTCTGCAAGAAAATACTGTATCTGCATGTGCACTTTGAAACTATTGCATTACTCTGACATAAAGGCAATGCAAAGCATATTTACCATTAATATATACTTACAACTAAAACCGGAAGAGGTAATGAGTAGCATCTCATTCATATGGTCCCATAACCAGGGAAATCCATAATTTCTCCATCCAGAGATTAAAAAGTGATATGATCTTGAAATGTTTTTTCCAGACAAAGCAGGGAGTGCATCTGTAATGTACAGAGGGGCATTGTGTCAAACAGGATGTTTTGACTTTGGTCTGGCAATGTAAGTAAATTACAACTTTTCAGATCAGTGCATTCTTTTGGTAATGCCAGCTCAGACCCTTTTATCATACAGTGTAAGAAAATTAATTTAACCACTTGCTGACTTTGAGTGGTTAAACCATGATGATGCCTGTAGCTTTATGCATTATCCCAGTATCTTTTTTTAGAGCCGGCTAAATGGCCTCTGGATTGCTTTTACAAGCAGCAGTAGGGGGGCCCCCCACCACCTTCCTGGGCTCTCCCATCCCACTGGGGTACCCGGGATTGCAGCTGGCGGTTCTCCTGGCTGATCATCTCTATGCTCTGAGAAACTAGAATTTTGTCACTTCCAGTTCAGCCAGTTGTAAACAAACCGTTATTGGTTTGAAAAAGCATCGGATCATACTGATCTTGGTATGATCCAAAGCTTTTAAGGGCAGAGGAGACATCTGGGGTCTAATAGACCCCAGATGTCTCAGTAAAGAACCTGTCAGTGTCTATTGCTATCACAAGGGATGTGTACATTCCTTGTGGTAACAATAAAAGTGATCAAAAAAGGTACAGTGTAAAAAAAAAAAGCAAAGCGCCCCCCGCCCCCCCCCCCTTGCTTGCGCACACAGGCAAACACACGTGTCAGTCCCACGTCATACGTAAACAGCAATTGCACCACACATGCGAGCTATCACCGCAAACATCAGATCGAGAGCAATAATTCTAGCACCAGATATTTAAACAAAGATAATGGTGAGCTTATTCAATCATTGATTGCATCAAACAAAAATAAGAACAAATGAATAAAGTTGAGTGGCAATAGAATAAAGTGAAAAAATTTGGAAAAAAAACAAAACATAAATGAATAAATTCCAAGTTTAGTATCTGATCATGTGTATTGGCCTCTGTTGCTGGGTATTTTTTTTTTGCCATTATTGAAGCTCTTCCCCTCATTGGCCAATCAAATTATTTAGACATCCATGAACCTATGAGTCATTTTTTACTAAGGCAAACCCATTGGTACAAATGGGTTATAAATACCCAGAGCTTGTCACATGGCTCCTATCGTTGAGAAAGTCACGTGACCAGTGACGCAACGTGTCGGGTTGAGCCTTGTGACATCACTTCCGGTGTCCAGCGTGAACGGAAGTGTGGTGAGGAGGCGAGTGTGTCACTACTCCTGTTTCTTCTGTGGATGTTACCTTACCTTTATGTAAGCAGTTATTGAATTAATTGTTATTTTTAAATTGGCATTATTGCACTATGGATATTTTTGTTCTCTCTGAGTGACAGTTGTGCAAGAGGCACGTTATTGGAGTGAGTCCCTACAGACCTATTGGAATCTTCATTGGAGATCTGATGTTTCTCTGACCCTATAATTATATCTGGAGTGGTGTTTGAGAATGGAGGCATAAGACTGGAGGGTGTCTATATAGCAGGGTTTCCGTCAGCTATCCATTGAGCTTTATTTGACCTTTTGGTCATATCTGGAGGTGAGCGGCCAATTTATACACTTACTGGTGGTGGCTTTTTCTGTTTGATCTCCTCCGTCATTGGAGTTAGTCCATTTGATAAAGGAGTAACCAATTTGTCATCCATATATTCATGTATTTATGCACTTGGACACTTTTTTTAACATTTTCTGCACTGGACTTTATACAAAATATATATATATTTATCTTTCAACTTCGAATTTATTCATTTATTTATTGCTTTTTTCCAAGTTTTTTCACTTTATTCAATTGCCACTCAACTTTATTCATTTGTTCTTATTTTTGTTTGATGCAATCAATGATTGAATAAGCGCACCATTATCTTTGTTTAAATATTTTATGTTAGTGTTTTGAGTGCACACCCTAGTGGTTGCAGCTGTTCACAATACTACAAATTGATACTGATTTGAGGTTTCACATAGCAGCGCGCAAGTTTCTTGCATTTATACAATTCTAGCACCAGGCCTCCTGTGTAAATCTAAAGTGGTAACCTGTAAAGCCTTTTAAAAGATAGCCTATGGATAATATAATTTACATAGTTTGTTGCCGCTCCATGGGCATGTGTAATTTTAAAGCATGACATGTTTCAGATCTATTTACTCTATGTAACTTCTTCTTTTATATTTTACTAAAGAACTGGGTATTATATTGTGGTTTTGTGCATTAAAATTCATTAAAGTATTTTTACAAAAAAATGTGTTCGAAATACTGCTGCGCAAATACCATGTGACATTATTATTACATTCTATAGGGCCTCTGCTTTAGAAAAATATAAAATGTTTGGGGGCTATAAGTAATTTTCAAGCAAAAAAATACTGATTTTTACACGTATGTGGGAAGTGTTAGAAAAAGGCCTGGTCTTAAAATGGTTAAAGAAGCACTGCCACAAAAAATTAAAAATGCATACAGAAATCATCGGTCAGATGATGTGTATTATATGTCATATACTGTTTAAAGTGAATTCCAGGTATGGATATTTTTACATACCGTATTTATCGCACAGGCGTATAACACGCACCCTAATTTTAAGAGGGAAAATTCAGTAAAAAAAAAACTTTCCGGACCCCCTGCACAGCACACGGAAACCCTGAACAGCACACGGAACCCCTGCACAGCACACGGGAAACCCTGCACAGCACACGGAACCCCTGCACAGCACACGGACCCGCTGCACAGCACACAGAACCCCTGCAGATCACACGGACCCCCTGCAGAGCGCACAGACCCCCTGCGCAGCACACGGACCCCCTGCAGAGAACACAGACCCCCTGCAGAGAACACAGACCCCCTACACAGCACATGGACCCCCTGCAGAGAACACAGACCCACTTTACTGCACAGTACACAGCCCCCTTTCATTATAAAGTCCCCCCCTCCTCCTCTGCACTCCCAGGAGACCCCCAGTCTCCTGGGACAGCATTGCCAGCATACTGTAAAGTAAAGAAAACATCACTGTCAGCCCCTTCTACACCGCTCCTGTGTCACTCTCACTGCAACTCAAAGCTTCTACATACCTCAATTAATGCAGTTCTCTCGTAGACACGGTCATGTAACTCTCCTCTGCTGCTTCATTGATGGTCACATGACCGCTCTCCTCCTCCAATCAAAATCTACACTCGAGGAGGAGGCGGAGCGGGAGGAGGAGAACAGCCAGAACGAGCGTCCTTACTTACAGGTATTAGAGAGGCTTTGATTAATATTGAGACAAAGTGACACAGGAGGAGCTTTTTAAGAGAAAGGGCTGGCAGTAATGTTTTCTACAGCGCTGTCCCGTGGCCAGGAGAGGCGGGGTGGCCGGCCTGACACCCTCCCAGTGGGTGGCACCCGGGGCGGACTGCCTGATCCCCGCCCCCCATTGGGAAGAAATCAGATATCGGCGTATAACACGCAGGCATTATTTACCCTCTATTTTCAGGGTAAAAAAGTACGTGTTATATGCCGATAAATATGGTAGTTACATTAGTCTAGCTTGGGCCAGTGCAACTACATAAATACCATACCTGGCTGATCTCCATGGAAGCTGAAATTCACCGTAGAAGGCGTACTTACTACAGTGATCTCCACTAGTTTCTGTGTCCTGCTCAGAGCAGGAACCATGCACCATTTTCTTGATGAATGCAAAGCATTTTCTGATTGGATGAGGTGGGGTGGTGATGTCACAATCTCCACCTTGTCCAATTAGAGAGCAGTTTGCATTCATTGTGAAAATTCAAAGCATTCTCTGAATGCCATCCATGCTGAGCAGGCAAACTGCTTTTTTCAGTAAGCAGCAGGGTAGCCACTTGGTGTGGTGCTTACTTCACTGATTTCCAGGTTCAAGGAGGATCAGCCAGGTATGGTATATGCATAGTAACATTGGTCAAAGCTGGACCAATGTGGCTATGTAAAAGTATCCAAACCTGGAATTTAGCTTTAAGATTCCTTGGTGGAATAATTTCTATTTCACAGATTCTGTGTGCTGTAACCTAAACAGTTTTCACTGTTCTGGACATGATAAATGGGTCCAACGCAAAGGGCAACCACTTACATTCCCATTCTGAATGCCAAAATGCCCTTTTGTTTGTTCTCAATTTTCCTTCATCTTAACTAATTGCGTGCCACAAAGGTTCAGAGACTGCAATTTTTCTTCCAGATACTATTAACATATGTGTTGTTCAAGAAAAAGGTAGATGTTTCTGGGCTACAGGTCTTATGCTCCATAAATTCCCGGAAAACCATCATACATATGCATGACGCTCATTAACATGCAATGGATCTGCCTCAAAAATAAACATATATTGTTTTCTTCATTGTTTTCCAGCATTGGTATTTATTTTCGTGTCTCAAGTGAGCACAGATTTGCCCAGGGGCTCAGTAGCATATTTTAGCCTCTGAGTAACATTAGTGACATCACTGAACACTGACAGTCGTGAATAAAATACCTTACATTTTGTTCCCATTATTCATCTGTACATTCTATTTCATACACGCCTGAAGAATACTTGTTGTATATTAGGTATATGTCAACGCAATAGCAAAGAGCAGACCAATAGATAGGATTGGCTATTGGCCCTTGAGCTTTACTGCAAAAGAAAGATGGAAATTAACAAATTTATCAACAGCATATATCTATCTGCAGAACTACTATAGTCTAATAGATTTCTAGAATTGTACGGTGTACTATCAAAAGACCGAAAATTCTCCTAATGTAACAGTAGCTCAGAAGTGCAAGAACGTTGTGGTCAGGGGCATTGCTAGGCTCAGGCAGCCAGGGCTTGTGTCCAGAGACTTCTACTGGGTGTCACAGTATTTGTTGGCATCATTGCAAGTACAAGAAAAATACATCAATCTTTGCTCATCTTTGTGAATTTTTATACATCCTTTCACACCCCACCAGAAACTCAATTTTTGTCTTACAGTTCTTCAGAATATTGTTGTGAAGATCCTTTAGTAAAGTTACAGTAGAGAATGTGTTTTTTGCACATGCAAGGTTTCTGTGTATACTTTATTTATACTCTATTGTATGCTTTATTTATACTATATTATATACAATGTTTTATGGTACATATTTCTTTTTCAGTTAATAAACTAATGCTTTTTTATTACCATTAAGATTATACATTCCATGCACAATACACTGGAACATCATGTAGTTGTTTAATTTTGAATTAATTTATCATTATTTTAAATGTAATTATTATTATTATTGCCACTGTATGTACTTTGGCATCATACCACTGACTTTGATATCCCAATATTTTTTTTTTTAACAGTAAGATTTTTTTGAATGACTTACAAAATCCCACAATCGAGGCACATGTACATTATACACAAATAAAAAAGATAAAAAAAGAAAAACAGAAAAATAAAATGACAGTAAACAATGGCACAATTCAAAGCAACATTCAATAAAAAAAATGTTAACAGAGGATTTAAAGTTAACAGAGGATTTAAAGTGCACAATCGCATAGTACTAGAGGTACTCCTTCAGATGAATAAAAAGTACTCAGATCTCTGCTCACATGAAACAGGGAAAATAATTCCTTATCAACTAAGCTTATGTCATACAAAGGATAGGAACTGTAGAGGGAGAGGGGGGAAGAAGATGAAGAGGATGGGGCATGGGGAGTGAAGGGGAAGAGGAAAGGAAAGGGGCAAGAGGGGGAGTAGGAGAAGACAGGGGGGGGAGAACAGCTACGGATCTCAGCTATGGGGAAAGACTGCAAGCACTGAACTTATTCTCTCTGGAGATGAGACGCTTGATATGATTTCAATGTACAAATATCATACTGTGACCCCACAATAGGGATAAAACTCTTCCGCGAAAGGGAATTTAAAAAGACACGTGGCCATTCACTAAAATTAGAAGAGAAGCGGTTTAACCTTAAACTGCGTAGAGGGTTCTTTACTGTAAGAGCGGTAAGAATGTGGAATTCTCTTCCACAAGCAGTGGTTTCAGCAGGGAGCATCGATAATTTCAAAAAACTATTAGGCACCTTAATGACCATATCATACAGGGATTTACAAAGTAATACTGACATAAAAGCACACACACAGGTTGGACTTGATGGACTTGTGTCTATTTTCAATCTCACCAACTATGTAACTATATGTAGCGCCCTGCTCCTGTTGACCAGCGCTATGATCTAAATTTAGTGTAATGTCTGAACTGTAGTTTGTTCAGATTCCATGTTTTGGCAAAATTGGCCTATGTTCCAGCCTCGGCTGAGTTGGGTGTATTTCCCGTGGTTACCAGCAGGTGTCGCTGCCACCTCTGGTTCGTGTTGAAAGGTACAACAAGCCGAGGCGTATTGGGTGCTCTTTCCCAGAAGCAACCTAGTGGGAGGTTGAAACCGCTGGGCATGCTGGGAGAGGGTACTTAAGGGGCGGATGCCATTTTGGGAGTCTCCCACCTCATGGCCTGCCTGGCCTAAGGTATGTGACAACTCCTCTTTTGGCCTCGGGGCCCTGTAGGCCCAAGGCTCTGTGACTGCAAGGTAGGCCCAGAAGCTATCTGGGGCCTACTGGTTCAGAGGTGGTCCTGTGCTGTCTGTCCTGCGAGAAGAAGCCGAGCAATTGAAGGATCCGGGGGAGGACTTATCTTGGAGAGCACGCAGCGAAAGGCTGGTATCTTAAGAGGAGCCTGGTGACTCAATTGGAGGATCAATCCGAACCAATCTACCTCGCAGTACTGCCGGATGGCTTAAAGGAACTTTGGTACTGTGTTGCTGTGTTCGCTATTAATATCCTGTGGCAGAGAATCGTTCAACTGATACTGAATCCTGTGGCAGAGGATTGTTCAATAGTTATTGTTCTCATCAAGTCTGTGGCAGAGACTTTAATTTTGTCCGTGCATCATCCCGGCTGCTAGGCCGGTGAGAGGGGCCTATCCGGGTGAGCAAGATCCAGTGACAGCAAGTATACCTGTCTTCAGGATCTTGAGTGTCTCAGTGATCTGCATCAGGTACCTGAACTTCCCCTAACCCTCTATCCCTCATTCTGCTAACGTTGTGGTTAATAAAAAGCATTGGAAAAGACTCAGTGACCGGCGACCGTGTTTTATGCAACTTTTCAACCCTAGACTTTGAGCCAACACGGAGACCAGTGGGGTAACGGCAGACCAAAACTAACAAACAGCTCCTACGGGGGTAGTGCTAGACGTGAGGGCTCGTCCGGGATATTGCCATTGCCCCTAGCAACTTTAAGAAAAGCCATTCACTGAGGGTTCGCACTGGAGAGGGCCCTGGACTGTTTTTTTTTTGTAAGGAAAGAAAGGGGTTAAGTGCAGATCACTCTCTGGCTGCGTAGGCTATGGGCGGAGCCAAGGAAGCCCGGGAGCTACGTGACCAGAGGAACAAGTGGGAGGAGTCCCCGCCAATTGCAGCATGAGACGCGTGTGTGTGTCTGGCGCCAAAGAGAAGAAGTCGCGTGATCATACAGAGAAGGTCGGAGTGCAGCTATGTCTTCCTTTTCTCTAGTACCATCGGCCATGGGGCCCAGGATGTTTTCTCCGGGCACCGTTGCAGGTGCCATGTCATCCAGGAACCCTGTTGACAGATACCGGTATTCGTTTAAAGCCGCGGGGGCGGTTCGTGCTTTACACGATCAGAGATGTCGAAGCGCTGGGTATGCTATGCCACAGGTGCGATGGACTGGCCATTCATCTCCGCCCTTTTGTTCGATGTTCCCAATGCGGAGAATACCTACTCGCTGTGGAGCAACCCATCATGTCGCCCTGGGCATATCGAGTGGATTGGGCTGCGGGGACCGCTACACTGGAGACCGCTGCCCATGCTTTTGGGGTCCGACAAGCACTCACCCCAGCTGCTACGGTGAGTGCCCTTACAGAGGACGTCCCGGCTGTTGCTGCTGCAGAGCCATCCGTGGATATTGTCCTCGCTACTACCTCCGCTACACCTGTCCCCATTGCACCTGTTCTCAAGAAGGTGGGATATGTGAAGGCTTCCTGCAGCCGTGGCCGAGGCCTACCCCAAGGACTACCCGAACTGGAGCCAGAGGAGAGCCTGAACCCTGGAGAATCCATGACAGGAACGGGTGAGAGATCAAGGGGGAACATATCTGGGACTGTTAGGAAATATTTGCCTGCAGAGGAGTTAGGGGACTGCTGTGGGCTCAAGGTGAAGATGTTGCTTCCACCTATGCTTTCGAAGATTGGACAGCCATTGACTCTGGGAGAACATCGCCTAGTGTGGAGCCACACAGCACGACTAACGAGACTATGTCTAAAGTTGCCAGTAGTCTTGCACCTGAAAAGCTGTCTGCCAAGTCCATGGTGCAAAAGTCACCTAACTCGTGTGTACCTCCGGGACTGGGAAGCACCCGAGCTTTGCAGAGGCTTGCCCGTTTGCAAAGGGTTCTCATTAAGAGAGTTGCCACGGAGTACGGACTGGAATTTCCCTATGTTCCTAAGGAAGTAATGCAGAAAACTGAGTCCAACCAAGAGCGGTGGTACGGTGAAGTTATTTGAGACTACTTGTCAGTACCAAAGCCCTTCAGGAGAGCTGGCTATTCTTCCAAGATGGATGAGCATTTCAGTGGGTGCCTGTTGCACTGAAGTTACGGCCGGCACATTTATGCTGACAAGGTGGTAATTTGCAGGCCCGGAAAGGACAACATTGTATACTTTATTACCACACTGGATAAAGAGGGGAAACCAGTGACTCTGCCAGACCCCCGATTTTATTGGTACATATCCAGAGGGGCTGTTCTGACTTTATTTTTGCTTTGCTAAAGAGGCTAAAAAGGAAAAGAGTCTCTATGCCAAAAATGGACTGTGGGGTTACATAGTCAGATAGTGTTGGGGGTGGTGAGAACTTTGAGGTCAAGATTCTTTACTTACTTCATCACTTTGCGCTAAGAAGGACTTTTATTTGTTATGCTATAGTATCCTGCCACTAAGTGGTGGAAGTTTCCTCTAGAAAGGGATTGGACTTCTTACCTTTGCAATTTAGCTTACCTATATATAAAGCGAGAAGGGAAGTAACACTTCTTAGGAATTAGCAATGTACAGTAACGTTATTTTATATATTTTTGTTTTTTAGGTGGACCTGATCTTCTGTCAAGACTGCTGGAGAGTGGGTGGTTTAGGCAGAGGTTAGGGGGTTGACACGTGTAAATGTGGTATGACTGTGTGTTTATGCTCTGTGTTTTAAGATTTGTAAAACTGTTTATTTCCTTACCTCTTCCCCTCCCATCCAAGTTTTGTGGTTCAGGTACTGGCTCTCAGGATTGAGAGCAAGTTTTTTTTTCAGACACTGAGGACAGTGTCTTTTTGTAGCAGGGGGAGTATGTAGCGCCATGCTCCTGTTGACTAGGCGCTATGATCTAAATTTAGTGGGATGTCCGAACTGTAGTTAGTTCAGATTCCATGTTTTGGCTAAATTGGCCTATGTTCCAGCCTTGGCTGAGTTGGGTGTATTTCCCGCGGTTACCAGCAGGTGTCGCTGCCACCTCTGGTTCGTGTTGGAAGGTACAACAAGCCAAGGCGTATTGGGTGCTCTTTCCCAGAAGCAACCTAGTGGGAGGTTGATACTGCTGGGCATGCTGGGAGAGGGTACTTAAGGGGCGGATGCCATTTTGGGAGTCTCTCACCTCATGGCTTTCCTGGCCTAAGGTATGTGACAACACCTCTTCTGGCCTCGGGGCCCTGTAGGCCCGAGGCTCTGTGACTGCAAGGTAGGCCCAGAAGCTATCTGGGGCCTACTGGTTCAGAGGTGGTCCTGTGCTGTCTGTCCTGCGGGAAGAAGCCGAGCAATTGAAGGATCCGGGGGAGGTCTCATCTTGGAGAGCACGCAGCGAAAGGCTGGTATCTCAAGAGGAGCCTGGTGACTCAATTTAAGGATGCATCCTAACTAGGGATGAGCTTCGTGTTCGAGTGTAACATACGTTCGACTCGAACATCGGCTGTTCGATCGTTCGACGAAGATCGAACGATTTGGGCCGTTCGCGCCAAATTCGAGTGACGCGAATGGCCCACAATGCACTACGCCATCGCAGTGTCATCCAGGCGCTGTGATTGGCCAAGCATGCACTGTGACCCCGCATGCTTGGCCAATCACAGCGCCGGCAGCGAGGAGAGCAATGATTGGCCACAGGCAGGATGCCTGTGGCCAATTATTGCTGAGGGGGTTTAGTACACGCCCCACACTATAAAAGGCCGCCAGCGCGGCGGCCTTGTGTAGTGTGTTCCGGAGCAGGGAAAGAGAAGCATAGGCAGGGACAGTGTCATTATTTTTCCTTTACTAATCCTGGATTCCTTGTGTTTAGGGACAAATAAGGATAGGTAGGGAGAGTGTCAGTGACAGTGTGCTATTCTGTGCTAATCCTTGTTTGTAGGGACAGAGAGGTACAGTGAGGGAAAGTGTCAGTGTGCTATTCTGTTCTAAAACTATTTTGCTGAACCATATTTTCAATCCTTGAGTTTAGGGACAGAGAGGTACAGTGAGTGAAACTGACAGTGTGCTATTCTGTTCTAAACCAATTTTGCTGTTCCATATTTTCAATCCTTGAGTTTAGGGACAGAGAAGGACACTCGTAGAAATTATCAGTGTGCTATTCTGTGCTAAATCTTGTTTGTAGGGAGGGACAGAGTAGGACAGTGAGGGAAAGTGTCAGTGTGCTATTCTGTTCTAAAACTATTTTGCTGAACCATATTTTCAATCCTTGATTTGAGGGACAGAGAGGTACAGTGAGTGAAACTGACAGTGTGCTATTCTGTTCTAAACCAATTTTGCTGTTCCATATTTTCAATCCTTGAGTTTAGGGACAGAGAAGGACACTCGTAGAAATTATCAGTGTGCTATTCTGTGCTAAATCTTGTTTGTAGGGAGGGACAGAGTAGGACAGTGAGGGAAAGTGTCAGTGTGCTATTCTGTTCTAAAACTATTTTGCTGAACCATATTTTCAATCCTTGAGTTGAGGGACAGAGAGGTACAGTGAGTGAAACTGACAGTGTGCTATTCTGTTCTAAACCAATTTTGCTGTTCCATACTTTCAATCCTTGAGTTTAGGGACAGAGAAGGACACTCGTAGAAATTATCAGTGTGCTATTCTGTGCTAAATCTTGTTTGTAGGGAGGGACAGAGTAGGACAGTGAGGGAAAGTGTCAGTGTGCTATTCTGTTCTAAAACTATTTTGCTGAACCATATTTTCAATCCTTGAGTTGAGGGACAGAGAGGTACAGTGAGTGAAACTGACAGTGTGCTATTCTGTTCTAAACCAATTTTGCTGTTCCATATTTTCAATCCTTGAGTTTAGGGACAGAGAAGGACACTCGTAGAAATTATCAGTGTGCTATTCTGTGCTAAATCTTGTTTGTAGGGAGGGACAGAGTAGGACAGTGAGGGAAAGTGTCAGTGTGCTATTCTGTTCTAAAACTATTTTGCTGAACCATATTTTCAATCCTTAATTTGAGGGACAGAGAGGTACAGTGAGTGAAACTGACAGTGTGCTATTCTGTTCTAAACCAATTTTGCTGTTCCATATTTTCAATCCTTGAGTTTAGGGACAGAGAAGGACACTCGTAGAAATTATCAGTGTGCTATTCTGTGCTAAATCTTGTTTGTAGGGAGGGACAGAGTAGGACAGTGAGGGAAAGTGTCAGTGTGCTATTCTGTTCTAAAACTATTTTGCTGAACCATATTTTCAATCCTTGAGTTGAGGGACAGAGAGGTACAGTGAGTGAAACTGACAGTGTGCTATTCTGTTCTAAACCTATTTTGCTGTTCCATATTTTCAATCCTTGAGTTGAGAGACAGAGAGGTACAGTGAGTGAAACTGACAGTGTGCTATTCTGTTCTAAACCAATTTTGCTGTTCCATATTTTCAATCCTTGAGTTTAGGGACAGAGAAGGACACTCGTAGAAATTATCAGTGTGCTATTCTGTGCTAAATCTTGTTTGTAGGGAGGGACAGAGTAGGACAGTGAGGGAAAGTGTCAGTGTGCTATTCTGTTCTAAAACTATTTTGCTGAACCATATTTTCAATCCTTGAGTTGAGGGACAGAGAGGTACAGTGAGTGAAACTGACAGTGTGCTATTCTGTTCTAAACCTATTTTGCTGTTCCATATTTTCAATCCTTGAGTTGAGGGACAGAGAGGTACAGTGAGTGAAACTGACAGTGTGCTATTCTGTTCTAAACCAATTTTGCTGTTCCATATTTTCAATCCTTGAGTTTAGGGACAGAGAAGGACACTCGTAGAAATTATCAGTGTGCTATTCTGTGCTAAATCTTGTTTGTAGGGAGGGACAGAGTAGGACAGTGAGGGAAAGTGTCAGTGTGCTATTCTGTTCTAAAACTATTTTGCTGAACCATATTTTCAATCCTTGAGTTGAGGGACAGAGAGGTACAGTGAGTGAAACTGACAGTGTGCTATTCTGTTCTAAACCAATTTTGCTGTTCCATATTTTCAATCCTTGAGTTTAGGGACAGAGAAGGACACTCGTAGAAATTATCAGTGTGCTATTCTGTGCTAAATCTTGTTTGTAGGGAGGGACAGAGTAGGACAGTGAGGGAAAGTGTCAGTGTGCTATTCTGTTCTAAAACTATTTTGCTGAACCATATTTTCAATCCTTGATTTGAGGGACACAGAGGTACAGTGAGTGAAACTGACAGTGTGCTATTCTGTTCTAAACCAATTTTGCTGTTCCATATTTTCAATCCTTGAGTTTAGGGACAGAGAAGGACACTCGTAGAAATTATCAGTGTGCTATTCTGTGCTAAATCTTGTTTGTAGGGAGGGACAGAGTAGGACAGTGAGGGAAAGTGTCAGTGTGCTATTCTGTTCTAAAACTATTTTGCTGAACCATATTTTCAATCCTTGAGTTGAGGGACAGAGAGGTACAGTGAGTGAAACTGACAGTGTGCTATTCTGTTCTAAACCTATTTTGCTGTTCCATATTTTCAATCCTTGAGTTGAGGGACAGAGAGGTACAGTGAGTGAAACTGACAGTGTGCTATTCTGTTCTAAACCAATTTTGCTGTTCCATACTTTCAATCCTTGAGTTTAGGGACAGAGAAGGACACTCGTAGAAATTATCAGTGTGCTATTCTGTGCTAAATTTTGTTTGTAGGGAGGGACAGAGTAGGACAGTGAGGGAAAGTGTCAGTGTGCTATTCTGTTCTAAAACTATTTTGCTGAACCATATTTTCAATCCTTGAGTTGAGGGACAGAGAGGTACAGTGAGTGAAACTGACAGTGTGCTATTCTGTTCTAAACCAATTTTGCTGTTCCATATTTTCAATCCTTGAGTTTAGGGACAGAGAAGGACACTCGTAGAAATTATCAGTGTGCTATTCTGTGCTAAATCTTGTTTGTAGGGAGGGACAGAGTAGGACAGTGAGGGAAAGTGTCAGTGTGCTATTCTGTTCTAAAACTATTTTGCTGAACCATATTTTCAATCCTTGATTTGAGGGACAGAGAGGTACAGTGAGTGAAACTGACAGTGTGCTATTCTGTTCTAAACCAATTTTGCTGTTCCATATTTTCAATCCTTGAGTTTAGGGACAGAGAAGGACACTCATAGAAATTATCAGTGTGCTATTCTGTGCTAAATCTTGTTTGTAGGGAGGGACAGAGTAGGACAGTGAGGGAAAGTGTCAGTGTGCTATTCTGTTCTAAAACTATTTTGCTGAACCATATTTTCAATCCTTGAGTTGAGGGACAGAGAGGTACAGTGAGTGAAACTGACAGTGTGCTATTCTGTTCTAAACCTATTTTGCTGTTCCATATTTTCAATCCTTGAGTTGAGGGACAGAGAGGTACAGTGAGTGAAACTGACAGTGTGCTATTCTGTTCTAAACCAATTTTGCTGTTCCATATTTTCAATCCTTGAGTTTAGGGACAGAGAAGGACACTCGTAGAAATTATCAGTGTGCTATTCTGTGCTAAATCTTGTTTGTAGGGAGGGACAGAGTAGGACAGTGAGGGAAAGTGTCAGTGTGCTATTCTGTTCTAAAACTATTTTGCTGAACCATATTTTCAATCCTTGAGTTGAGGGACAGAGAGGTACAGTGAGTGAAACTGACAGTGTGCTATTCTGTTCTAAACCTATTTTGCTGTTCCATATTTTCAATCCTTGAGTTGAGGGACAGAGAGGTACAGTGAGTGAAACTGACAGTGTGCTATTCTGTTCTAAACCAATTTTGCTGTTCCATATTTTCAATCCTTGAGTTTAGGGACAGAGAAGGACACTCGTAGAAATTATCAGTGTGCTATTCTGTGCTAAATCTTGTTTGTAGGGAGGGACAGAGTAGGACAGTGAGGGAAAGTGTCAGTGTGCTATTCTGTTCTAAAACTATTTTGCTGAACCATATTTTCAATCCTTGAGTTGAGGGACAGAGAGGTACAGTGAGTGAAACTGACAGTGTGCTATTCTGTTCTAAACCAATTTTGCTGTTCCATATTTTCAATCCTTGAGTTTAGGGACAGAGAAGGACACTCATAGAAATTATCAGTGTGCTATTCTGTGCTAAATCTTGTTTGTAGGGAGGGACAGAGTAGGACAGTGAGGGAAAGTGTCAGTGTGCTATTCTGTTCTAAAACTATTTTGCTGAACCATATTTTCAATCCTTGAGTTGAGGGACAGAGAGGTACAGTGAGTGAAACTGACAGTGTGCTATTCTGTTCTAAACCTATTTTGCTGTTCCATATTTTCAATCCTTGAGTTGAGGGACAGAGAGGTACAGTGAGTGAAACTGACAGTGTGCTATTCTGTTCTAAACCAGTTTTGCTGTTCCATATTTTCAATCCTTGAGTTTAGGGACAGAGAAGGACACTCGTAGAAATTATCAGTGTGCTATTCTGTGCTAAATCTTGTTTGTAGGGAGGGACAGAGTAGGACAGTGAGGGAAAGTGTCAGTGTGCTATTCTGTTCTAAAACTATTTTGCTGAACCATATTTTCAATCCTTGAGTTGAGGGACAGAGAGGTACAGTGAGTGAAACTGACAGTGTGCTATTCTGTTCTAAACCTATTTTGCTGTTCCATATTTTCAATCCTTGAGTTGAGGGACAGAGAGGTACAGTGTCAAGATCACCTGTGGCCAGGTGACAGATGCACACCGTGCGGATAGGAAACTGGGTGGTTGTGGAAAGCGGGACCAGAGGAGCACAACCGGGATCCTAACGGAAGCTAGAGCCAAGATTCCCCAGGGCGCGGAGTCTAAGACCCAGCAGGTCTTCTCCAGGGCCTCTAGTGGTGAGGATGTTATGCTGCAGGCTGGGAACAGGTCGCGGCCCCTGGAGTTTCCTAGCTCACGCCCCGTAGGATAAGGGGAAAAGAGGGGAAGCAGCAGCACAAGATGAGAGAACCGAATAACAAGCTGAAGGTCAGGGGCCACAAGCAGACAAGGATAACGAAAGAACAAGCCGAAGGTCAAGGGTCACGAGCAGACAGGGATAGTCGGGGCAAGCCAAATATGTAACAGAGAGACAGACGTAGCACACGGCAGGTAGGAACCCAAACACACAATGCCTAACAAACACGTTGATCAGCAAAGCAGGCTTGCAGTGCACAGGTTAATATAGTGTTCTGTGATAGGGCCTGGGGTGGAGTCTGGCTGGGAGGAGATTATAAAGGAAGCCAGGTGAAAGGGCTCAGGCCTCTAAGATGAACACATGGGAAGGAAGGTAAGCTGACAGACAAACACTACTGCATATCCATGACAGTACCCTCCCTCTTATGGGCCCTCCCCCGCCTGGGCCCAGGCTTAAAGGGAAATCTCTGATGAAACCTTCTCAACAGATGAGGTGCAGCGACATCAGATGCAGCGATCCAAGACGCCTCCTCAGGACCAAAACCTCTCCAATGCACAAGGTACTGAAGAATGCCTCTGCAGAGCCGAGAATCCAGAACTTGTCTAACCTCGTACTTAAGATTATCCTCAGAGACCGAAAACGAGGTAGGGAGATGACAAGAAGATCTATTGAGGACCAAAGGCTCTCTAGGAATAAGCAAGGGCATGAGAGGATCAACAGGAATCTGAGGAGGGTCCCCTAGACCCTTAAAGGGGAACTGGTCATCTTGCACAGGACCATCAGACTGGGCAGATGTCAGTGGAACCCTGAAGTCAGGTTGGTTAGAAGGTGACATGTCGCCGGAGTCAAACTGAATAGCTGAAGGACAAGCAGAATGTCCCGAACAAGAAAAAGTAGGAGGCTCACTGGGCATGGGCTGGACTGGCATAACTAGTACAGAGGCAGAGTGAATAGCTGAGTCAGGTGTAGCGACTACCTGAATCGCATTGCAAGACGTAGCGACTGCAGGACTTGTAGACAAGCTAGCCTGGCTGTGCGTCCAAGGGTGGTTAGGGACAGAGAAATGTAAATGGTTATGCAACCTGGAATGAATGACTGGCTCAGTTTCACAGGGGGCAACCTTGGGTAGGCAGGACGAGGAACAGGAGGGACCCCAAGCCAGGATCTGTCCAGTAGTCCAGTCCACATGAGGAGAATGGAGCTGTAACCATGGGAGACCCAAAATTATAGGCGTTGAGGCCTTGGGTAAGATAAGGAAGGATATCCACTCCTGGTGGAGTGTCCCTACCGACATCTTAACAGGGAGGGTCTGGAAGCGGATAGGTCCCCCTGGGAGAACAGTACCATCAATCGCCAAGACCACCAATGGTGTGGTGAGGGGCAAAAGAGTAAGTCTCATGGACGATGCGATTTCCCAGTCCATAAAATTACCAGCGGCTCCGGAATCCAGATATGCTGAGACCGAATGAGAAGAAGCACCAACATGAAGGAACACAGAAAGCAGAAGACGAGAAGGGGAAGGTGATATTTCTGGGTCCAATACTCCACTTTCCAGATGAAGTGGACCCGAACGTTTTTCTGGACAAAGAGATCAAGTGTCACGAAAATGACCTTTGCCCCCACAGTAAAGACACAGACCAAGAGTTCTGCGCCTAGCACGTTCCTCGGGGGATAGCCTGGTCCGACCCAGCTGCATGGGTTCCTCAGCTGGTAGGAGATGCTCTACGGGTCGAAGAGAGGGGAGCTCAGGCTGACTAAGAACCAAGGAGTGCTGGCGTTGCTTTTCTAAGGTCCTCTCCTGAAAGCGAATATCGATCTGGTTACACAAGGAGATAACGCCGGCCAGATCAGTGGGGAGGGTTCTTCCTGCTAATTCATCCTTCACTCTATCAGACAGGCCATGCAAAAAGGTTGCGACTAAGGCCTCATTGTTCCAGCTCAACTCAGCCGACAGTATGCGGAAATGAAGGGCATACTGTCCCACAGAAGCAGACTCTTGGCGGAGACGTAAAAGGGCGCGGGCCGCTGAAGAGACACGAGCCGGTTCTTCGAAGATATTCCGAAAAAGTTTCAAGAAGCCAGACAGGCTAGAAACCACTGGATCATTCAGTTCCCACAGAGGGGCTGCCCAGGCTAAAGCTTCACCAGAGAGGAGGGAAATGATATAGGCTACCTTAGCCCGATCAGACAGGAAGTTTTGGGGCTGGAGCTCAAAATGAATTGTGCATTGGCTAAGGAACCCCCTGCAAGCCTTGGAGTCCCCAGAGAAACGGGACGGAGCTGGCAGTTGTAGTGAGTGTGTGGCTGCGACTGGTGCAATAGGTGCAGCCGCTGGTTGTATTTGAGGTTGTGGATTCGGGGTTCCCAAGGAGGCCTGAAGCTGCTCAAATCGAGAAGCCAGATCCTGGAGGAATCGCATCACCTGAGTCTGATTCGATTCCTGGGTTTCAAGTCTGCAAACTATGCCCTGCAACGGATCATCCACGGGTAACGGGATGTCAGCCGGGTTCATGGCTGGTCAAACTGTCAAGATCACCTGTGGCCAGGCGACAGATGCACACCGTAGGGGGACCGGAGTGCACCGCAAAGTAGTGAACCCTATGGCTGACTGCTGCGGATAGGAAACTGGGTGGTTGTGGAAAGCGGGACCAGAGGAGCACAACCGGGATCCTAACGGAAGCTAGAGCCAAGATTCCCCAGGGCGCGGAGTCTAAGACCCAGCAGGTCTTCTCCAGGGCCTCTAGTGGTGAGGATGTTATGCTGCAGGCTGGGACCAGGTCGCGGCCCCTGGAGTTTCCTAGCTCACGCCCCGTAGGATAAGGGGAAAAGAGGGGAAGCAGCAGCACAAGATTATAGGAGATTATAAAGGAAGCCAGGTGAAAGGGCTCAGGCCTCTAAGATGAACACATGGGAAGGAAGGTAAGCTGACAGACAAACACTACTGCATATCCATGACATACAGTGAGTGAAACTGACAGTGTGCTATTCTGTTCTAAACCAATTTTGCTGTTCCATATTTTCAATCCTTGAGTTTAGGGACAGAGAAGGACACTCGTAGAAATTATCAGTGTGCTATTCTGTGCTAAATCTTGTTTGTAGGGAGGGACAGAGTAGGACAGTGAGGGAAAGTGTCAGTGTGCTATTCTGTTCTAAAACTATTTTGCTGAACCATATTTTCAATCCTTGAGTTGAGGGACAGAGAGGTACAGTGAGTGAAACTGACAGTGTGCTATTCTGTTCTAAACCAATTTTGCTGTTCCATATTTTCAATCCTTGAGTTTAGGGACAGAGAAGGACACTCGTAGAAATTATCAGTGTGCTATTCTGTGCTAAATCTTGTTTGTAGGGAGGGACAGAGTAGGACAGTGAGGGAAAGTGTCAGTGTGCTATTCTGTTATAAATTTTTTTTGCTGAACCATATTTTCAATCCTTGTGTTTAGGGACAGAGAAGGATAGGCAGGGGACAGTGTCAGTGTCATTGTTGCTAAGCCTCCTGCACAGTATACACCTGAAGGTAGCCCTTATTGCTGTTTTTCCCATCTCCCTGCAGGCCATCCATTAAAATGTCTGGAAGGCAACCAAGGAGAGGCAGACAGTCAGGAGGCAAAAAAAGAGGGCAAGCAGGCTCTGTGTCTGGGGGCAACAGTGCTGGTCGTGTACGCGGTGCATTGTCATCAGCACATGGCCATGGGACACGCTTGTCCTTGTTTTCGGCAGCTGGACATGTTGAGCCACATCATGCCGAAGACTTGGTAGAGTGGATGACCAAGCCCACCTCATCCTCCTCATCCTCTCTCACCCAGGCTCAGGGTACTGGCAAAGCAGCTGCCAAAGCGTCCTCTTCTCTGGTATCATTATCTTCATTAGTCAATCCTTCCCTAGACCCACCATGCCCTCCTCCTGAGGAGTCCCCCGAACTGTTTGAGCACAGTGTTGGGTACATGCTCCAGGAGGATGCCCAGCGTTTGGAAGGATCTGATGATGATACCCAGCTAGAGGAAGGCAGCAGCGTGAGAGCAGAGAGAGGGGATGCTCAAGAAGGACACCAATCTGGCAGTCATGCTCCAGCAGCTGCAGCATATTGCCAGATTGGCTCCAGTGATGAGGAGGGAGGGGATGATGAGGTCACTGACTCCACGTGGGTGCCTAATAGGAGAGAGGAGGAGGAGGAGGATGAGGAGGAGGCACATCTCCAACGAGGCAGGATGCCCTTAAGTGGCCAGCGTATGGGCAGCACACCGACGGAATCACACCGCAGAGCTCCGCCTGTGCAGGGCGCTGCCTCTGCCCATCATGCAAAAAGTTCTTTGGTGTGGGCCTTTTTTGAGGCGAGTGCATCAGATCGCACAGCTGCTGTTTGCAACATATGTCTCAAGCGTATATCGCGTGGCCAAAACATCAGCCGCTTGGGCACCACATGCTTGATCAGACATATGTTGACCTGCCATGCAGCTCGTTGGCAAGCCTACCTTAAAGACCCACACCAAAGAACAAAGCTGACCTCTTCTTGCACCGCATCAGCTGGGATCTCCAACCCCACTATACCTTCACTCCTCTCTGAAACCTGCTCTGAGAGCAATGAAGGTGTAGAATTAGGTGTGTCACAGGCAAGTACTTGCGGGCACTCTGCTAGCAGTACACCAACGTCCGATTCTAGCAGGCAAATTTCCCTGCCCCAGCTGCTGGACCATCGAAAGAAGTTCACTCCCAGCCATCCACATGCCCAGCGGTTGAATGCTAGCTTGGCTAAATTGCTAGCGCTTCAACTGCTGCCTTTTCAGTTGGTAGACTCGGCCCCCTTCCGTGAGTTTGTGCAATGTGCGGTTCCTCAGTGGCAGGTTCCCAAACGACACTTTTTCGCACGGAAGGCTATTCCGGCTCTCTGCAGGCATGTGGAAGGCAATGTCTTGGCCTCGCTGGACAGGGCGGTCAGCGGTAAGGTGCATATTACCGCTGACTCATGGTCCAGCAGGCATGGACAGGGACGTTACCTTTCTTTCACGACCCATTGGGTCACTCTTTTGGCAGCTGGGAAGGATGCAGGACAAGGTGCAGTAGTGTTGGAGGTTGTTCCACCGCCACGCCTCCAAAATGCTACTACTGGTTGTGACACACCTCTCTCCTCCACCCCCTCCTCTTCTTCCTCCATGGCCTCTTCCTGTGGTTTGTCCTCGGAACCAGCGGTGCTCCGTAGGCGTTCAAGGGGCTACGCAAGTACGCAGGCAAAAATATGCCATGCCGTGCTTGCGCTGGTGTGTTTGGGGGACAGGAGCCACACTGGGGCAGAGGTCCTGTCTGCTCTGCAGGGGCAGGCCGAGAGGTGGTTGACGCCACGCCAGCTAAAGCCAGGAATGGTGGTTTGCGACAATGGCACCAACCTCCTCTCCGCCCTCCGACAGGGACAACTGACCCATGTGCCCTGTATGGCTCACGTCCTTAACCTGGTGGTGCAGCGGTTCTTGGGCAGGTACCCGGGCTTACAGGATGTCCTGAGGCAGGCCAGGAAAGTCTGTGTGCATTTCCGCAGATCTTATAATGCCAGTGCTCGCCTGGCTGAGCTTCAAAAGGAGTTGAACCTGCCCAAGAACCGCCTTATATGTGACATGCCCACCAGGTGGATCTCAACGTTGGCCATGCTGCAGCGGCTGCACACGCAGCAGAGGGCCATCAATGAGTACCTGTGCGACTACGGCACCAGGACAGGGTCAGGGGAGCTCGGGTTTTTTTCACCACGCCAGTGGGGCATGATCAGGGATGCATGCACTGTCCTGGCACCATTTGAGGAGGCCATGAGGATGGTGAGCAGTGACAGTGCATGCATCAGTGACACTGTACCTCTTGTCCACCTGTTGGAGCACACGCTGCGTGGAATAATGGACAGGGCACTTGAGGCAGAACAGAGGCAGGAAGAGGAGGACTTCCTTGCCTCTCAAGGCCCCCTTTACCCAGACAGTGTTCCTTCTGTCCCACCCATCGCACAGGAAGAGGAGGAGGAGGAGGAGGAGGAGGATTGTGTCAGCATGGAGGTGGAGGCTGGCACTCAGCATCATCAGCAGCAGTCTTTTAGGGATGATTTACAGTCCCAAGAAACCAGTGGACTTGTACGTGGCTGGGAGGAGGTGGCTGCGGATCATGTCGTCCTTAGTGACCCAGAGGACTCCGGACTGAATGCCTCAGCTAACCTACGCTGCATGGCCTCCCTGATCCTGCAAAGTCTGCGGAAGTATCCTCGTATTCTTCGGATCAAGGAGAGGGACCATTACTGGCTGGTCACTCTCCTTGATCCACGGTACAAGGGTAAGGTTGCGGACCTTATCGTACCGTCGCAGAGGGAGCAGAGGATGAGACAACTCCGGGAGGCCTTGCAGAAAGGTCTGTGCAACGCGTTCCCAGAGACTGGGAGGTTACAAACTCCTGGTCCTGGACAACGAGTTGCTGAGGCTTCGGGCAGTCAAAGAAGGAGCGGTGGGGAAGGTGGCCGTCTGACCGATGCGTTCAGACAATTCTTTAGTCCGCAGCCCCAAAGTATGATCGGTTCCAGCAACCATCACCAGCGTCTGATATACATGGTGCAGGAATACCTAGGGGCAAGGTCAGACTTGGACACCTTCCCCACCGAAAATCCTCTGGCTTACTGGGTCTTGAGGATGGATCACTGGCCAGAGCTTGCACAGTATGCAATTGAGCTACTGGCCTGTCCTGCATCCAGCGTTCTTTCAGAACGCACATTCAGTGCTGCTGGAGGATTTGTCACGGATCACAGGGTGCGCCTGTCCACCGACTCGGTTGATCGACTGACTTTCATCAAGATGAACCAGTCTTGGATCACCACCAGCTACCACACACCAGATGCTGATATAACAGACTAATTGATTTTAAAATGTCACATCCCTTCAAGACTGATGCTGATGCTGAGTGCCTGTGCTGTTATGTTGACTGGCTATCCTCCTCCTCCTCCTCAATGATACGATTAACGATGATAGCTTGGAAGATCATTTTGGTTTATGGGTGACGCCACCAGTGGCTAAGGCCCAATTTTTCAGCCCCTGTTTAACAGGGGCGTGTAATTAAAATTTTTGATGCAATACTTTGCAACAGGCCTCATTGCTGTGCTCCAAGTACAGTATCTGTGAGGGGTTGCAGTGTTGTGCCACCAGTGCCTAAGGCCCAATTTTTCAGCCCCTATTCAACAGGGGCATGCAATTATAATTATTGATCTAATAATTCACAGCAGGGCCCATTGCTGCGCCCACCAAGAGTAACTGTCAGGCCTTACAGTGTTGTGGCACCAGCACCACCATCACCACCACCACCACCACCAAAGGCCCAATTTTTAAGCCCCTGTTCAACAGGGGCATGCAATTATAATTATTGATCTAATAATTCACAGCAGGGCCCATTGCTGCGCCCACCAAGAGTAACTGTCAGGCCTTACAGTGTTGTGGCACCAGCACCACCATCACCACCACCACCACCACCAAAGGCCCAATTTTTCAGCCCCTGTTCAACAGGGGCATGCAATTATAATTATTGATCTAATAATTCACAGCAGGGAGCATTGCTGCGCCCACCAAGAGTAACTGTCAGGCCTTACAGTGTTGTGGCACCAGCACCACCATCACCACCACCACCACCACCAAAGGCCAAATTTTTCAGCCCCTGTTCAACAGGGGCATGCAATTATAATTATTGATCTAATAATTCACAGCAGGGACCATTGCTGCGCCCACCAAGAGTAACTGTCAGGCCTTACAGTGTTGTGGCACCAGCACCACCATCAAAGGCCCAATTTTTACTACCACTGATCAACAATTATATGTTATTACAATTCCTGATATTATACTTGACAGCAGGGCGTTCCAGCACCCACCAAGAATAACTGTGAGTGCTTTCAGTGTTGTGCCAACACCAACACCTAAGGGGCCAATTTCTGCAGAGTATATACGGAAGGTCCCTACTTTCAAACATCCAACTTACAAACTACTACTACTTGCAAACGGAAGAAGACAACAGGAAGTGAGAGGAAATCTACCCCTTGGAAGGAAAATTCTCTCCTGTAAGAATTAATATGGGAGAAAGGTGTCTCCTCTCTACTGATGCTTTATCACCAATCCTTGTTTCAATAAAAACACCACATTTCAAAAACAGTTGTCATTGGGACGCAAAGTGAGGTGAAATGTTCTGAACAGGGGCACAGACAGCAAAAAAAATGTGACAGGGGTGATAACCGTTCCCTATGTTTTACAAAAAGCTAAAAAAAAGGAATTTGCCATGGAGCTCCACTTAAACAATGCAGCTGTTCAAAATTATAAACAGATTCTACATAAGAACAAACCTACAGTCCCTGTCTTGTATGCACCGCCTGTATACGGCTGTTCAGAGTATATAGGTCCTTTTTTATTTTGTGTGCAGGGTTCCCCTTAATATCCATACAAGACCCAAAGGGGCTGGTAATGGGCTGGGGTGGGGGGGGGGGTTGATGGGGTAGCTATGCCATTTTTCCTAAAGATTTTCATCCATATTACCGGGACCAGACATTGCATTAAAGCCGCAAGCAGTTTTAAATGACTTTTTTCCCTTTAGAAATGTTATTTTGTGCAGGGACAGTTCTAAACACGGGAAACACGTGGCACTTCACAGGCATACTTTAGACACCCCCCAGGTACAATATTTAAAGGAATATTTGACTTTTTTTTTTCACTTTATGCATCATTAAAATGACTGCTCCCGGAAAACGTCCGTTTTTAAAACTTCTTTTTGCATTGATACATGTCCCCTGGTGCAGAAGCCGGGTTCCCAAACTCTGTTTCGGACAATAACATGGATAATAGTCGTTATAATTAGCACTTTAGAATCCGAACGTTCGCATCCATTGTATTTAATAGGGTTCTAATGTTCGTGCGAACTTTCGGTCCGTTCGCGGGTTCTGGTGCGAACCGAACCCGGGGGTGTTCGGCTCATCACTAATCCTAACCAATCTATCTCACAGTATTGCCGGATGGCTTAAAGGAACTTTGGTACTGTGTTGCTGTGTTCGCTATTAATATCCTGTGGCAGAGGATCGTTCAACTGATACTGAATCCTGTGGCAGAGGATTGTTCAATAGTTATTGTTCTCATCAAGTCTGTGGCAGAGACTTTAATTTTGTCTGTGCCTCATCCCCGCTGCTAGGCCGGTGAGAGGGGCCTATCCGGGTGAGCAAGATCATGTGACAGCAAGTATACCTGTCATCAAGATCTCAAGTGTCTCAGTGATCTGCATCAGGTACCTGAACTTCCCCTAACCCTCCATCCCTCATTCTGCTAACGTTGTGGTTAATAAAAAGCATTGGAAAAGACTCAGTGACTGGCGATCGTGTTTTATGCAACTTTTCAACCCTAGACTTTGAGCCAACACGGAGAACAGTGGGGTAACGGCAGACCAAAACTAACCAGCAGGGGTAATGCTACATATATAAGAGAAAAGAGGGGGGGGGATAAAAATGGGAGAAGGAAAGGCAAACAGGAGACGGCAAACAGGTCAAACAGAGTTCTGGTCCAACAGGTGTACCATGATTCATAGAGTTAGGTCTCTAGTCGTAATGCCCCCCCAAACGTTATGTTATTTTTTTGGGCAATTGCAGCCAGTATAGGTAGGCTTGTATATATGCCGTATATAAACTCTGGTTCATAAGGGAGCACCACTGTGATGTTGTTGGGGGAGTCAGCAGTTTCCAGGTAAAAGGAATGGACTTTCTAGCATAATACAATGCATAAAACAGAAATAAACTCTTATGGTGGGTGGTGTTCAATGTGTCACAGATACCCAATAGCAGAACTAAAAAATCCATAGGTACCACCACCCGACTAATGGTGCTGATATTCCAGTATTTACTATAAATTAATCCTTACAATGATATCATAAATGGGACTTAACAAAGCAACATTATTCTTGACATTGCAATACTTAGGTGGCATAACTGGGTCTTGGGAGAGCTGAGGATACCAAATCCCCCAAGAATTTCTTACTACACAGTGCTGGAGCTTTTTTTGTATGATTTGGGATCCTGAAAGTTTTCAATAAGATCCTGCTGTGAGACTCAGTAACATCTGTGACAGAAAGCAGAAAGTGGCTGGAACATGAGGAGTAAACCTATTGTTTCATATAGGAAATGATGGTGTATAAGGGCCTCAAATCAAAATTCTCACCTACCCTTGTGTTTCCAAGACCCATCTTCTGCTGATCCCTATATCTGTCTTCCCCTTTTCATCCCTCTCACCAACTTCATTTGTTCTTATATACACCTTGCCTTTCCATCCTCACTGGGGATACGCCTCACCTTTCCATCCCCACTTTGACTAGATGTAAAAAAACTACAAAAGAAACTTTGTTCTATGTTTGTACTGAAAAAAACACAAAATCACACTACTTAAAAGAATAGTATTTTATGTTTTTTTAATTGCAACACAGATGCTTCTGGGACTGATCAATTGGTTAACCATAAAGGCAGTTGTATTAAATACTATTAAACTAAATGTAGCGGGGTGTTGCTTATTGGTATGTTATAAGGACTATTTTATACACAAATGCACCCAGATCCCTCCGAAACTCTATTGACTACTGTTTGACTTGAAAGGGAAGGTGCACGGTGGGACTTGTAGTACAGAGAGAGATGGACTCTAATGCAGAGGATACTATATAGACTACTGTACCCACAGTGCAGCTGTACACCCACAGTGCATTGCCTGGCGCAAGGTCTGCTGGGGAAGGGTTATTTAAGTGGAGGAGGAGCAACTCGCGGTCTTTTTGGACATCGCCCGCCCAGCAAGTCGGAGCCTGTGTGGGGGCCTGTTGTGTTTGTCTAGGCCGGAGAGCCTGGGCCTACAGAATCTGGGAAGCCTGCTCATCGCAGAGAGTGGGATCTCATCAGAAGAGCCTGCTGATATCCCGGAGCATCCAAGAGTCGACCCATCTATCGATTTCCATACGATTGTCTGAGGGTCCGGAGACTACGGGTGGTGGAGAGATCCCCACACACGGCTCATGTGCAAGGTAAAGTCTACAGGGTTGGAAATATCAGTTTGTAAATGGATAGAAAACTGGCTAAAAGACAGAATTCAGAGAGTAGTGGTTAATAATTCTTACTCTGAATGGTCCAAGGTCATCAGTGGTGTACCCCAAGGTTCAATGCTGGGACCCTTACTTTTTAATATCTTTATAAATGATATTGGGTCTGAGATCAAAAGTAAAATTTCTGCCTTTGCAGATGACACTAAGCTATGCAGTGGAATAACGTCCTTACAGGATGTTGCCAATTTACAAGCCGACCTCAATGCTCTGTCTAATTGGGAGACTATGTGGCAGATGAGGTTTAATGTTGATAAATGTAAAGTTATGCACTTGGGGACTAAGAATATGAATGCATCATACATGCTAGGGGGAGTACAACTGGGGGGATCCGTAGTGGAGAAGGATCTGGGGGTTTTGGTAGATCATAAGCTCAATAATGGCATGCAATGCCAAGCTGCCGTGTCCAAAGCGAGCAAAGTCCTTTCTTGTATGAAGAGGGGTATGGACTCCAGAGAGAGAGATATCATTTTGCCCCTGTTCAAATCATTAGTAAGACCTCATCTGGAATATGCAGTTCAGTTTTGGGTCCCAGTTCTCAAAAAGGATATTGGGGAACTGGAGAAAGTGCAGAGAAGGGCAACCAAACTGATAAGAGGCATGGAGGAGCTCAGCTATGAGGAAAGATTAGAGAAACTGAATTTATTCACTCTTGAGAAGAGGAGATTAAGGGGGGATATGATCAACATGTACAAATATATAAGGGGTCCATATAGTGAACTTGGTGTTGAGTTATTCACTTTACGGTCAACACAAAGGACAAGGGGACACTCTTTGCGTCTAGAGGAAAAGAGATTTCACCTCCAAATACGGAAAGGTTTCTTTACAGTAAGAGCTGCGAAAATGTGGAATAGACTCCCTGCAGAGGTGGTTCTGGCCAGCTCAGTAGATTGCTTTAAGAAGGGCCTGGATTCTTTCTTAAATGTACATAATATAACTGGGTACTGACATTTATAGGTAAAGTTGATCCGGGGAATATCCGATTGCCTCTCGGGGGATCAGGAAGGAATTTTTTCCCCTGATGTAGCAAATTGGATCATGCTCTGCTGGGGTTTTTTGCCTTCCTCTGGATCAACTGTGGGTATAGAATTGGGTATATGGGATTGTACGATATTTCTTTTTTTTATGGTTGAACTGGATGGACTGGTGTATTTTTTCAACCTGACTAACTATGTGTGCTGGAGCACCAGCACAGAACCAGCAGGATGTACTGGGCCTGGTCGGGTGAGAGGGCACTTGCCCAGGACTTTTAACTGTAATTAGGCCCGACATCTTTTGACTAAGGCTGAGCAATTTATCGCCCGTGACTTCACGTCTTAATTATAGCTGAAATTCAGCTACCGTTATTTGATATCCCTTGGATTACAAACATTAAGTGCACCAATGTTTTGCTAGCGAAGATCCTTTTCATTGGAGTGACAGTGTTTGGATATAGTCAGGCCTGACTGGAACTCACTTTGACTCTGTGTGGGCGCCATATTGCCCACGAGGGGAAAGCTTGCGAGCATAGTTAGTTCAAAGACATTTAGTATTATAGTATTGCATTGTATTTGGTATCCTTATATGTTTATCATTCTGGCTTTGCAGGGCTCTGCATAAACAAATGCATATTGGTTTAACCTGTCATCTCTTATTCAGTAAAAATACTTTTGTGGTTAAGCAAACACATTGTGTGGAGTGTTAATTGTTCCAGGGAGACGGCCAACACAGGTAAACCAATCTTAAATTGTATTGTATGCTCTATTGCGGCATTGTGGTTCCTATAGCCAGTAGGTTCCACAATCGCATTCATTTGCAGCTGTGCCAGCGGAGGGTTAGAGCCAGTTTGGGGGTTAACAGCAGTACGGTACATGCCCAAACAATACCAGCAGCTCTCTTAACTGGGGGTAGTGCTACATAAATATATAAAAAATAACAATGAATTTGCCTCCCAACTGACTACCAAGACAATATCAGGTTTGTTGATTTAAAGAAAAAAATATATTTTACCTTTGAAAATGTGTCATTCCTGATATTCTCCTGTAACTACATTTACTACCTGCCATTAAAAACTCTGTTTTATCATTTCACTTACAGATTTTCTTTTGCTTATCTTAGAGCAGTGATTCTCAACTAGTGATGAGCCGAACACCCCCGGGTTCGGTTCGCACCAGAACCCGCGAACGGACCGAAAGTTCGCACGAACATTAGAACCCTATTAAATACAATGGATGCGAACGTTCGGATTCTAAATTGCTAATTATAACGACTATTATCCATGTTATTGTCCGAAACAGAGTTTGGGAACCCGGCTTCTGCACCAGGGGACATGTATCAATGCAAAAAGAAGTTTTAAAAACGGACGTTTTCCGGGAGCAGTCATTTTAATGATGCATAAAGTGAAAAAAAAAAAGTCAAATATTCCTTTAAATATTGTACCTGGGGGGTGTCTAAAGTATGCCTGTGAAGTGCCACGTGTTTCCCGTGTTTAGAACTGTCCCTGCACAAAATAACATTTCTAAAGGGAAAAAAGTCATTTAAAACTGCTTGCGGCTTTAATGCAATGTCTGGTCCCGGTAATATGGATGAAAATCTTTAGGAAAAATGGCATAGCTACCCCATCAACCCCCCCCCCCCCCCCCCCACCCCAGCCCATTACCAGCCCCTTTGGGTCTTGTATGGATATTAAGGGGAACCCCGCACACAAAATAAAAAAGGACCTATATACTCTGAACAGCCGTATACAGGCGGTGCATACAAGACAGGGACTGTAGGTTTGTTCTTATGTAGAATCTGTTTATAATTTTGAACAGCTGCATTGTTTAAGTGGAGCTCCATGGCAAATTCCTTTTTTTTAGCTTTTTGTAAAACATAGGGAACGGTTATCACCCCTGTCACATTTTTTTTGCTGTCTGTGCCCCTGTTCAGAACATTTCACCTCACTTTGCGTCCCAATGACAACTGTTTTTGAAATGTGGTGTTTTTATTGAAACAAGGATTGGTGATAAAGCATCAGTAGAGAGGAGACACCTTTCTCCCATATTAATTCTTACAGGAGAGAATTTTCCTTCCAAGGGGTAGATTTCCTCTCACTTCCTGTTGTCTTCTTCCGTTTGCAAGTAGTAGTAGTTTGTAAGTTGGATGTTTGAAAGTAGGGACCTTCCGTATATACTCTGCAGAAATTGGCCCCTTAGGTGTTGGTGTTGGCACAACACTGAAAGCACTCACAGTTATTCTTGGTGGGTGCTGGAACGCCCTGCTGTCAAGTATAATATCAGGAATTGTAATAACATATAATTGTTGATCAGTGGTAGTAAAAATTGGGCCTTTGATGGTGGTGCTGGTGCCACAACACTGTAAGGCCTGACAGTTACTCTTGGTGGGCGCAGCAATGGTCCCTGCTGTGAATTATTAGATCAATAATTATAATTGCATGCCCCTGTTGAACAGGGGCTGAAAAATTGGGCCTTTGGTGGTGGTGGTGGTGGTGATGGTGGTGCTGGTGCCACAACACTGTAAGGCCTGACAGTTACTCTTGGTGGGCACAGCAATGGGCCCTGCTGTGAATTATTAGATCAATAATTATAATTGCATGCCCCTGTTGAACAGGGGCTGAAAAATTGGGCATTTGGTGGTGGTGGTGGTGGTGATGGTGGTGCTGGTGCCACAACACTGTAAGGCCTGACAGTTACTCTTGGTGGGCACAGCAATGCTCCCTGCTGTGAATTATTAGATCAATAATTATAATTGCATGCCCCTGTTGAACAGGGGCTGAAAAATTGGGCCTTTGGTGGTGGTGGTGGTGGTGATGGTGGTGCTGGTGCCACAACACTGTAAGGCCTGACAGTTACTCTTGGTGGGCGCAGCAATGGGCCCTGCTGTGAATTATTAGATCAATATTTATAATTGCATGCCCCTGTTGAACAGGGGCTTAAAAATTGGGCGTTTGGTGGTGGTGGTGGTGGTGATGGTGGTGCTGGTGCCACAACACTGTAAGGCCTGACAGTTACTCTTGGTGGGCGCAGCAATGGGCCCTGCTGTGAATTATTAGATCAATAATTATAATTGCATGCCCCTGTTGAACAGGGGCTGAAAAATTGGGCCTTAGGCACTGGTGGCACAACACTGCAACCCCTCACAGATACTGTACTTGGAGCACAGCAATGAGGCCTGTTGCAAAGTATTGCATCAAAAATTTTAATTACACGACCCTGTTAAACAGGGGCTGAAAAATTGGACCTTAGCCACTGGTGGCGTCACCCATAAACCAAAATGATCTTCCAAGCTATCATCGTTAATCGTATCATTGAGGAGGAGGAGGAGGATAGCCAGTCAACATAACAGCACAGGCACTCAGCATCAGCATCAGTCTTGAAGGGATGTGACATTTTAAAATCAATTAGTCTGTTATATCAGCATCTGGTGTGTGGTAGCTGGTGGTGATCCAAGACTGGTTCATCTTGATGAAAGTCAGTCGATCAACCGAGTCGGTGGACAGGCGCACCCTGTGATCCGTGACAAATCCTCCAGCAGCACTGAATGTGCGTTCTGAAAGAACGCTGGATGCAGGGCAGGCCAGTAGCTCAATTGCATACTGTGCAAGCTCTGGCCAGTGATCCATCCTCAAGACCCAGTAAGCCAGAGGATTTTCGGTGGGGAAGGTGTCCAAGTCTGACCTTGCCCCTAGGTATTCCTGGACCATGTATATCAGACGCTGGCGATGGTTGCTGGAACCGATCATACTTTGGGGCTGCGGACTAAAGAATTGTCTGAACGCATCGGTCAGACGGCCACCTTCCCCACCGCTCCTTCTTTGACTGCCCGAAGCCTCAGCAACTCGTTGTCCAGGACCAGGAGTTTGTAACCTCCCAGTCTCTGGGAACGCGTTGCACAGACCTTTCTGCAAGGCCTCCCGGAGTTGTCTCATCCTCTGCTCCCTCTGCGACGGTACGATAAGGTCCGCAACCTTACCCTTGTACCATGGATCAAGGAGAGTGGCCAGCCAGTAATGGTCCCTCTCCTTGATCCGAAGAATACGAGGATCCTTCCGCAGACTTTGCAGGATCAGGGAGGCCATGCAGCGTAGGTTAGCTGAGGCATTCAGTCCGGAGTCCTCTGGGTCACTAAGGACGACATGATCCGCAGCCACCTCCTCCCAGCCACGTACAAGTCCACTGGTTTCTTGGGACTGTAAATCATCCCTAAAAGACTGCTGCTGATGATGCTGAGTGCCAGCCTCCACCTCCATGCTGACACAATCCTCCTCCTCCTCCTCCTCTTCCTGTGCGATGGGTGGGACAGAAGGAGGAACACTGTCTGGGTAAAGGGGGCCTTGAGAGGCAAGGAAGTCCTCCTCTTCCTGCCTCTGTTCTGCCTCAAGTGCCCTGTCCATTATTCCACGCAGCGTGTGCTCCAACAGGTGGACAAGAGGTACAGTGTCACTGATGCATGCACTGTCACTGCTCACCATCCTCGTGGCCTCCTCAAATGGTGCCAGGACAGTGCATGCATCCCTGATCATGCCCCACTGGCGTGGTGAAAAAAAACGAGCTCCCCTGACCCTGTCCTGGTGCCGTAGTCGCACAGGTACTCATTGATGGCCCTCTGCTGCGTGTGCAGCCGCTGCAGCATGGCCAACGTTGAGTTCCACCTGGTGGGCATGTCACATATAAGGCGGTTCTTGGGCAGGTTCAACTCCTTTTGAAGCTCAGCCAGGCGAGCACTGGCATTATAAGATCTGCGGAAATGCACACAGACTTTCCTGGCCTGCCTCAGGACATCCTGTAAGCCCGGGTACCTGCCCAAGAACCGCTGCACCACCAGGTTAAGGACGTGAGCCATACAGGGCACATGGGTCAGTTGTCCCTGTCGGAGGGCGGAGAGGAGGTTGGTGCCATTGTCGCAAACCACCATTCCTGGCTTAAGCTGGCGTGGCGTCAACCACCTCTCGGCCTGCCCCTGCAGAGCAGACAGGACCTCTGCCCCAGTGTGGCTCCTGTCCCCCAAACACACCAGCGCAAGCACGGCATGGCATCTTTTTGCCTGCGTACTTGCGCAGCCCCTTGAACGCCTACGGAGCACCGCTGGTTCCGAGGACAAACCACAGGAAGAGGCCATGGAGGAAGAAGAAGAGGAGGGGGTGGAGGAGAGAGGTGTGTCACAACCAGTAGTAGCATTTTGGAGGCGTGGTGGTGGAACAACCTCCAACACTACTGCACCTTGTCCTGCATCCTTCCCAGCTGCCAAAAGAGTGACCCAATGGGCCGTGAAAGAAAGGTAACGTCCCTGTCCATGCCTGCTGGACCATGAGTCAGCGGTAATATGCACCTTACCGCTGACCGCCCTGTCCAGCGAGGCCAAGACATTGCCTTCCACATGCCTGTAGAGAGCCGGAATCGCCTTCCGTGCGAAAAAGTAGCGTTTGGGAACCTGCCACTGAGGAACCGCACATTGCACAAACTCACGGAAGGGGGCCGAGTCTATCAACTGAAAAGGCAGCAGTTGAAGCGCTAGCAATTTAGCCAAGCTAGCATTCAACCGCTGGGCATGTGGATGGCTGGGAGTGAACTTCTTTCGACGGTCCAGCAGCTGGGGCAGGGAAATTTGCCTGCTAGAATCGGACGTTGGTGTACTGCTAGCAGAGTGCCCGCAAGTACTTGCCTGTGACACACCTAATTCTACACCTTCATTCCTCTCAGAGCAGGTTTCAGAGAGGACTGAATGTATACTGGGGTTGGAGATCCCAGCTGATGCGGTGCAAGAAGAGGTCAGCTTTGTTCTTTGGTGTGGGTCTTTAAGGTAGGCTTGCCAACGAGCTGCATGGCAGGTCAACATATGTCTGATCAAGCATGTGGTGCCCAAGCGGCTGATGTTTTGGCCACGCGATATACGCTTGAGACATATGTTGCAAACAGCAGCTGTGCGATCTGATGCACTCGCCTCAAAAAAGGCCCACACCAAAGAACTTTTTGAATGACGGGCAGAGGCAGCGCCCTGCACAGGCGGAGCTCTGCGGTGTGATTCTGTCGGTGTGCTGCCCATACGCTGGCCACTCAAGGGCATCCTGCCTCGTTGGAGATGTGCCTCCTCCTCATCCTCCTCCTCCTCTCTCCTATTAGGCACCCACGTGGAGTCAGTGACCTCATCATCCCCTCCCTCCTCATCACTGGAGCCAATCTGGCAGTATGCTGCAGCTGCTGGAGCATGACTGCCAGATTGGTGTCCTTCTTGAGCATCCCCTCTCTCTGCTCTCACGCTGCTGCCTTCCTCTAGCTGGGTATCATCATCAGATCCTTCCAAACGCTGGCCATCCTCCTGGAGCATGTACCCAACACTGTGCTCAAACAGTTCGGGGGACTCCTCAGGAGGAGGACATGGTGGGTCTAGGGAAGGATTGACTAATGAAGATAATGATACCAGAGAAGAGGACGCTTTGGCAGCTGCTTTGCCAGTACCCTGAGCCTGGGTGAGAGAGGATGAGGAGGATGAGGTGGGCTTGGTCATCCACTCTACCAAGTCTTCGGCATGATGTGGCTCAACATGTCCAGCTGCCGAAAACAAGGACAAGCGTGTCCCATGGCCATGTGCTGATGACAATGCACCGCGTCCACGACCAGCACTGTTGCCCCCAGACACAGAGCCTGCTTGCCCTCTTTTTTTGCCTCCTGACTGTCTGCCTCTCCTTGGTTGCCTTCCAGACATTTTAATGGATGGCCTGCAGGGAGATGGGAAAAAGAGCAATAAGGGCTACCTTCAGGTGTATACTGTGCAGGAGGCTTAGCAACAATGACACTGACACTGTTCCCTGCCTATCCTTCTCTGTCCCTAAACACAAGGATTGAAAATATGGTTCAGCAAAATAGTTTTAGAACAGAATAGCACACTGACACTTTCCCTCACTGTCCTACTCTGTCCCTCCCTACAAACAAGATTTAGCACAGAATAGCACACTGATAATTTCTACGAGTGTCCTTCTCTGTCCCTAAACTCAAGGATTGAAAATATGGAACAGCAAAATTGGTTTAGAACAGAATAGCACACTGTCAGTTTCACTCACTGTACCTCTCTGTCCCTAAACTCAAGGATTGAAAATATGGTTCAGCAAAATAGTTTTAGAACAGAATAGCACACTGACACTTTCCCTCACTGTCCTACTCTGTCCCTCCCTACAAACAAGATTTAGCACAGAATAGCACACTGATAATTTCTACGAGTGTCCTTCTCTGTCCCTAAACTCAAGGATTGAAAATATGGAACAGCAAAATTGGTTTAGAACAGAATAGCACACTGTCAGTTTCACTCACTGTACCTCTCTGTCCCTCAACTCAAGGATTGAAAATATGGTTCAGCAAAATAGTTTTAGAACAGAATAGCACACTGACACTTTCCCTCACTGTCCTACTCTGTCCCTCCCTACAAACAAGATTTAGCACAGAATAGCACACTGATAATTTCTACGAGTGTCCTTCTCTGTCCCTAAACGCAAGGATTGAAAATATGGAACAGCAAAATTGGTTTAGAACAGAATAGCACACTGTCAGTTTCACTCACTGTACCTCTCTGTCCCTCAACTCAAGGATTGAAAATATGGTTCAGCAAAATAGTTTTAGAACAGAATAGCACACTGACACTTTCCCTCACTGTCCTACTCTGTCCCTCCCTACAAACAAGATTTAGCACAGAATAGCACACTGATAATTTCTACGAGTGTCCTTCTCTGTCCCTAAACTCAAGGATTGAAAATATGGAACAGCAAAATTGGTTTAGAACAGAATAGCACACTGTCAGTTTCACTCACTGTACCTCTCTGTCCCTAAACTCAAGGATTGAAAATATGGTTCAGCAAAATAGTTTTAGAACAGAATAGCACACTGACACTTTCCCTCACTGTCCTACTCTGTCCCTTCCTACAAACAAGATTTAGCACAGAATAGCACACTGATAATTTCTACGAGTGTCCTTCTCTGTCCCTAAACTCAAGGATTGAAAATATGGAACAGCAAAATTGGTTTAGAACAGAATAGCACACTGTCAGTTTCACTCACTGTACCTCTCTGTCCCTCAACTCAAGGATTGAAAATATGGTTCAGCAAAATAGTTTTAGAACAGAATAGCACACTGACACTTTCCCTCACTGTCCTACTCTGTCCCTCCCTACAAACAAGATTTAGCACAGAATAGCACACTGATAATTTCTACGAGTGTCCTTCTCTGTCCCTAAACTCAAGGATTGAAAATATGGAACAGCAAAATTGGTTTAGAACAGAATAGCACACTGTCAGTTTCACTCACTGTACCTCTCTGTCCCTCAACTCAAGGATTGAAAATATGGTTCAGCAAAATAGTTTTAGAACAGAATAGCACACTGACACTTTCCCTCACTGTCCTACTCTGTCCCTCCCTACAAACAAGATTTAGCACAGAATAGCACACTGATAATTTCTACGAGTGTCCTTCTCTGTCCCTAAACTCAAGGATTGAAAATATGGAACAGCAAAATTGGTTTAGAACAGAATAGCACACTGTCAGTTTCACTCACTGTACCTCTCTGTCCCTCAACTCAAGGATTGAAAATATGGTTCAGCAAAATAGTTTTAGAACAGAATAGCACACTGACACTTTCCCTCACTGTCCTACTCTGTCCCTCCCTACAAACAAGATTTAGCACAGAATAGCACACTGATAATTTCTACGAGTGTCCTTCTCTGTCCCTAAACTCAAGGATTGAAAATATGGAACAGCAAAATTGGTTTAGAACAGAATAGCACACTGTCAGTTTCACTCACTGTACCTCTCTGTCCCTAAACTCAAGGATTGAAAATATGGTTCAGCAAAATAGTTTTAGAACAGAATAGCACACTGACACTTTCCCTCACTGTCCTACTCTGTCCCTCCCTACAAACAAGATTTAGCACAGAATAGCACACTGATAATTTCTACGAGTGTCCTTCTCTGTCCCTAAACTCAAGGATTGAAAATATGGAACAGCAAAATTGGTTTAGAACAGAATAGCACACTGTCAGTTTCACTCACTGTACCTCTCTGTCCCTCAACTCAAGGATTGAAAATATGGTTCAGCAAAATAGTTTTAGAACAGAATAGCACACTGACACTTTCCCTCACTGTCCTACTCTGTCCCTCCCTACAAACAAGATTTAGCACAGAATAGCACACTGATAATTTCTACGAGTGTCCTTCTCTGTCCCTAAACTCAAGGATTGAAAATATGGAACAGCAAAATTGGTTTAGAACAGAATAGCACACTGTCAGTTTCACTCACTGTACCTCTCTGTCCCTAAACTCAAGGATTGAAAATATGGTTCAGCAAAATAGTTTTAGAACAGAATAGCACACTGACACTTTCCCTCACTGTCCTACTCTGTCCCTTCCTACAAACAAGATTTAGCACAGAATAGCACACTGATAATTTCTACGAGTGTCCTTCTCTGTCCCTAAACTCAAGGATTGAAAATATGGAACAGCAAAATTGGTTTAGAACAGAATAGCACACTGTCAGTTTCACTCACTGTACCTCTCTGTCCCTCAACTCAAGGATTGAAAATATGGTTCAGCAAAATAGTTTTAGAACAGAATAGCACACTGACACTTTCCCTCACTGTCCTACTCTGTCCCTCCCTACAAACAAGATTTAGCACAGAATAGCACACTGATAATTTCTACGAGTGTCCTTCTCTGTCCCTAAACTCAAGGATTGAAAATATGGAACAGCAAAATTGGTTTAGAACAGAATAGCACACTGTCAGTTTCACTCACTGTACCTCTCTGTCCCTCAACTCAAGGATTGAAAATATGGTTCAGCAAAATAGTTTTAGAACAGAATAGCACACTGACACTTTCCCTCACTGTCCTACTCTGTCCCTCCCTACAAACAAGATTTAGCACAGAATAGCACACTGATAATTTCTACGAGTGTCCTTCTCTGTCCCTAAACTCAAGGATTGAAAATATGGAACAGCAAAATTGGTTTAGAACAGAATAGCACACTGTCAGTTTCACTCACTGTACCTCTCTGTCCCTCAACTCAAGGATTGAAAATATGGTTCAGCAAAATAGTTTTAGAACAGAATAGCACACTGACACTTTCCCTCACTGTCCTACTCTGTCCCTCCCTACAAACAAGATTTAGCACAGAATAGCACACTGATAATTTCTACGAGTGTCCTTCTCTGTCCCTAAACTCAAGGATTGAAAATATGGAACAGCAAAATTGGTTTAGAACAGAATAGCACACTGTCAGTTTCACTCACTGTACCTCTCTGTCCCTAAACTCAAGGATTGAAAATATGGTTCAGCAAAATAGTTTTAGAACAGAATAGCACACTGACACTTTCCCTCACTGTCCTACTCTGTCCCTCCCTACAAACAAGATTTAGCACAGAATAGCACACTGATAATTTCTACGAGTGTCCTTCTCTGTCCCTAAACTCAAGGATTGAAAATATGGAACAGCAAAATTGGTTTAGAACAGAATAGCACACTGTCAGTTTCACTCACTGTACCTCTCTGTCCCTCAACTCAAGGATTGAAAATATGGTTCAGCAAAATAGTTTTAGAACAGAATAGCACACTGACACTTTCCCTCACTGTCCTACTCTGTCCCTCCCTACAAACAAGATTTAGCACAGAATAGCACACTGATAATTTCTACGAGTGTCCTTCTCTGTCCCTAAACTCAAGGATTGAAAATATGGAACAGCAAAATTGGTTTAAAACAGAATAGCACACTGTCAGTTTCACTCACTGTACCTCTCTGTCCCTCAACTCAAGGATTGAAAATATGGTTCAGCAAAATAGTTTTAGAACAGAATAGCACACTGACACTTTCCCTCACTGTCCTACTCTGTCCCTCCCTACAAACAAGATTTAGCACAGAATAGCACACTGATAATTTCTACGAGTGTCCTTCTCTGTCCCTAAACTCAAGGATTGAAAATATGGAACAGCAAAATTGGTTTAGAACAGAATAGCACACTGTCAGTTTCACTCACTGTACCTCTCTGTCCCTCAACTCAAGGATTGATAATATGGTTCAGCAAAATAGTTTTAGAACAGAATAGCACACTGACACTTTCCCTCACTGTACCTCTCTGTCCCTAAACTCAAGGATTGAAAATATGGTTCAGCAAGATTGGTTTAGAACAGAATAGCACACTGACACTTTCCCTCACTGTACCTCTCTGTCCCTACAAACAAGGATTAGCACAGAATAGCACACTGTCACTGACACTCTCCCTACCTATCCTTATTTGTCCCTAAACACAAGGAATCCAGGATTAGTAAAGGAAAAATAATGACACTGTCCCTGCCTATGCTTCTCTTTCCCTGCTCCGGAACACACTACACAAGGCCGCCGCGCTGGCGGCCTTTTATAGTGTGGGGCGTGTACTAAACCCCCTCAGCAATAATTGGCCACAGGCATCCTGCCTGTGGCCAATCATTGCTCTCCTCGCTGCCGGCGCTGTGATTGGCCAAGCATTAGGGGTCACAGTGCATGCTTGGCCAATCACAGCGCCTGGATGACACTGCGATGGCGTAGTGCATTGTGGGCCGTTCGCCTCACTCGAATTTGGCGCGAACGGCCCAAATCGTTCGATCTTCGTCGAACGATCGAACAGCCGATGTTCGAGTCGAACGTATGTTCGACTCGAACACAAAGCTCATCCCTATTCTCAACCAGGGTTCCATGGAACCCTAGGGTTCCTCCAGAGGTTGCTAGGGGTTCCTTCAGCATTGGGCAATTTCTGCCTCCCAGTCCCAGATAATTTCCTACTGACACCATTGATTTTTTTAGCTATCTGTAAGGAGGTAATTCTTTCCAATGACCACAAGTGTAAGGACCATCCTTCCCACTGACCATCACACAAAGGTATCATGAATTGTAGATTTCTAATTTTAGCAGGGGTTCCCCAAGACCGGAGAACTATTTCAAGGGGTCCTCTGTGTTGAAAAGGTTGAGAAAGGCTGGAATAGAGAGATGTGCCTTGTGTTTCTTAATGCAGGTGATGTACTGCACATATGCCTTGTCATCTTAATATTTGTCATCAGCCAACCAGTCACGCTACTTCCATCAAGATGACATCCCACAATACTATGATGACATTCCACAAAAACTATTTAACAAGCACAATAAACATTCATAGAAATTTATTGTCAGTGAGTAAGTAGATAGTGGCACATAGCACCAGAGGACCTGCATATTGCTGCAGTATGTGGAAAACAAGTGGCCAGCTGGGAAGGACTAAGGAAGTTACTAAGTTTTGTGAGTGTTTCTTCCAGTACTGGCATTTTAAAATACAAGGTCTGCCTAATATATCAGGATCCTCAACCTTCGTGAGTAAAAAAAAGTTTTAAAAAAAAACTTGTAGAGGGAAAAAAGTAATAAACATTTGCCTCAGTTTATATACTGCAAGGGGCGACATCACTGCATCTGACCAAATCCAGGGGAATGCTAGCCACAAGATGATTCTACAGCACAGTGCAAGATAATCTACTCATACAATTTATGCACAGAATTCCCTGGGATCTCACCATAGGATGATGACATCACCCTCACCTAGACACCATAGGTGGAAGTGGGGGGAAAAGTAAGTATATTTAAAAAAAAAGAAATCCTTACAGGTTTTTTTTAAACTTTAAAATGACTATTAATGATGGGAGAGAGGCCCACATATATTAGGCCAACCTTGCGTTTTACTGCTAGGTCAGCTTTAACTGACATACACCTTGAGTTCCCTCAAGTTTCTTTCTTATTGTCAGTGATGCTTTTAAATTAAAGATCCTTGCCATTTTTTCTTGGAATGTTCTGTTCCGAGAAAAGTAATATAATATGCAAGAACAAATGTAATGAAATAGAATAATTGTTTTATATGAATTGGTCCAGAAACAGCTAGAACAGTAGGTCACAAAAAGTAGATTTCATTACCATACAAAAGTCATTATGAAATATTCAATATTTAGCTAAGCTCTTTTACCTCAGTGGTTCTAGAATTTTGAAAAGTCATGTTAATTACTCAATTATTTTACATAAAATGTTCAACAACAGAGCCGTATTACCCTATAAAACAGTTACCTAAAGCATTTCTGTAAGAGAAATTTCTTAGATTTTGGTGCCTATTTATGAAGATTGTTTAGTCACTAAATTCCAAACATTTTTCCACCAGTACATAAATGTTTGACCCAAGTTTTCTTGGCAAGATGTCTCTCCAATGACATAGTGGTTTCTAGCAGGTACAACAATTTAGCCCCTATCTAGAAAATACCAACATCACCAGCCTCAACACACAAGCAGCTTCCCCTTTTTCTCTTTCCACATCAGATTTTGTATAGCCTGGACATCTGCTCTCCTCTCCTGCAGAAGCCCTTCCTCCTGGGACTTTTAGTCCTGCATAGTATTTATTTCCTACAGGGCTGATTTCTTGGAACTACATCTTCCACAATCCTCCACATTCCTCCTTAGAGTCTCTCTCTAGCAGTTCACATCCTTAGTGCACCCTCTAGTGGATGGAGGAAGACTAAACACTGCTTGCTCTATGTTATGCAGTAGGAGTCTCTCCTGCATCCATGTTCTAGTAATCTATTTATACAGCGTTACCTTTAAGGTCACTAAATAGCAAACAAATCTATGTATTTCTCAATATAGTGAAAAACAATAAAGTGCTTAATAAAGGAAATAAAGTGCTTAATTATTAAAAAGTCCATAACAAAGAAGTGTTCAACCAATCCTCAAAAGTCAATCAATAAAGTGTCACAGTGCTAAGCATATAGTGAAAAATGCTGTAGTAGTTCATCATCAGTCTTCAGTATGAATGTGCAAAAATGTGAACGCACGTTTGAATGATTTGTTTGCACAGCATGGTGGCACTTTTACAAAGGAGTTTTTTGCACATTCATGCTGAAGATTGATGAGGAACTACTACAGCATTTTTCAATATATTCATAGCACTGTGACACTTTATTGATTGACTTTTGAGGATTGGTTAGACACTTTTTTTAAGCACTTTATTTCCTTTATCAAGCACTTTATTGTTTTGAACTATATTGAGAAATACATAGATTTGTTTGCTATTTAGTGACATTAAAGCTAGCGCTGTATATATAGATTACTAGAACCCGGGGGTGGCCTGTCCATTAACCACTTAAGCCCCGGACCATATGGCTGCTAAATGACCAGAGCACCTTTTGCGATTCGGCACTGCGTCGCTTTATCTGACAATTGCGCGGTCGTGCGACATGGCTTCCAAACAAAGTTGACGTCCTTTTTTCCCACAAATAGAGCTTTCTTTTGGTGGTATTTATTTGATCACCTCTGCGTTTTTTGTTTTTTTTGCGCTATAAACAAAAATAGAGCGTCAATTTTGAAAAAAAATGCAATATTTTTTACTTTTTTGCTATAATAAATATCCCCAAAAATATATTAAAAAAATGTTTTTTCCTCAGTTTAGGCCGATACTTATTCTACATATTTTTGGTAAAAAAATCGCAATAAGCGTTTATTGATCGGTTTGCGCAAAAGTTATAGCGTCTACAAAAAGGGGATAGTTTTATGGCATTTTTATTAATAATTTTTTTTTACTAGTAATGGCGGCGATCAGCAATTTTTATCATGACTGCGACATTATGGCGGACACTTTTGACACATTTTGGGACCATTGTAATTTTTACAGCGAGCAGTGCTATAAAAATGCACTGATTACTGTGATAATGACATTAGCAGTGAAGGGGTTAACCACTAGGTGGCGCTGAATGGGTTAAGTCAGTACTAGGGAGTGATTCTTACTGTTAGGGGGTGTGGCTACACGTGACACGTCACTGATGACCGTTCCCGATCACGGGGAACAGTCATCAGTGACAGTGTCACTAGGCAGAATAGGGGAATGCCTTGTTTACAAAGGCATTCCCCTGCTCTGTCGTTGCTGACCGCAATCGCGGGCCGCCTGGGAACACTCACGAGGCACACGGCGGGTGCGCGCACGCGCCCGATGGGCGGCAAATTTAGAGGGACGTACCTGTACGCCAATGTGCCTGCCCGTGCCATTCTGTCGTCGTACATCGTCGTGCGGTGGTCGGCAACTGGTTAAAGGCGCACAGGCACTGCCCCCCCATCCATGCGTCCGGCCCCTTTCAGGACACCGGGCACATGGATTCCAATGCAGGGTTTGTTTTTTTGAAGCACCGATTAGAGCCAGAGGCTCTAAAAGGCTTCAAAATAGTGTGGTCTCGGGGGCAGAGAATGAGCTCGGAGCCCACCCAGGTGTGTGAGAACAGAAAATTAATATTAGATATTCTCACAATGAATCTCCTCTCTGCCAATCAGGAAGCAGGTCTGAGATTCGTTTCCCGACTGGCCGAAAGTAGAAGCGTCCTAATTGGCCGCTGAGGAGGTGGAGGAAGGAGACGGAAGCCGCCAAGCAGGGGAAGGAGAAGCTGCTCGTGATGCCCGTGGAGGAGAGAAGGGGAAGCCGCCCATGATTACCCGTGATGGATGGGGTAAGTGCGCCGACTGACCGGCCACCTCGGCACTGTGGGTGCACTGTTTGCTGCCCCTCAAACAAATTACTACCAGCCGCCACTGACTAAACCATTCATTCATCCCTATTTTAGGGATTGATACACAACTGCTTTACATAAGTAAATTATTGGTTTTATTTTTTCCCCAGCATCCATGCTTATGTAAGAGTTTTTTTTTTTTTTTTTAAGATATTTTTATTGAAGTTTTTCAACAAACTAACAAACAGAAAAAAAACAATACACACACAGAAAAAAAACACAATTACCGTACCAGATAGACTGGTCCAAAACGGTAGGCAATATGTTCAGACATAGACAAATAAATAGATATCAATACAAAGGATATACAGTAGGCACACTGGGAAAAGGTGCATGTAGACCAATACGGGCACAGCAAAGGTGGGAGTCTAGACGTTAGAGATCCTTAGGGCACGGTCTACCACTGGTCAAACAAGTGTACTTCAGTTAGTGCTGAGAGAGAGTAAGTGGGCTAGCCAGCCACCTACCCCAAATTTTATGAAAGGTTTTGGTCCGTTTCCGGATTTCAAAAGTAAGCTTATATAAAGCGATAGAGTCATTAATAAGTTTCAACCAAAGGGCTTTCAAAGAGGTCTGTGCACCCTTCCAGGACAGTAGAATGTTTTTTTTAACATAAAAATATAGTATACGGAGCAGTCTCTTGGCATGCGTTGATAGGTGTAAGTCACCAAAAATGCCTAGCAGGCAGTTCTTGGGGTGAATTATATTTGGGAGGCCCAACGCCGAGGAGACAAAAGCACACACCTCCCCCCAGAAGTCCCGAACTATCAAGCATGACCAAAAACAGTGTAAGAAATCGGCCTCCTGGCCACAGCCGCGGAAGCAAGCGGCCGAGGACAGGAGACCCATCCTATGCAACCTCGCAGGAGTAAGATGGGTCTGGTGGAAAATCTTAACTTGTATGACTCAGTCTCGGGACGCAATGACAGACATTTTGTAGGTATCACTGAATTCCGACCAGTCCTCGGCCTCTAAGGAGATGTCCATACAGGTCCATTTGTCCTGAGCGCTATGGAATCTGGGGTTAGAATCAGTCAGCAGGGTTGCGTAATAAGTGGAAATAAGTTTAGTGGGATCTGGTTGTCGGAGCAATTTTTCCAATGGTGGCAGGTCAGTGGGGTCTTTCAGGGAACCAAACTGGGCCTGCATAGCATGCCGAAGCTGGTAGTAGTAAAATAAGTATGAGTTTGGTAGGTCAAAGTCTAAGCGTAGTTGAGAGAACTTTTTAAAGCCCTGAGCGTTGTATAAGTGACATAGGTATTTGACCCCCTTATGCCGCGTACACACGATCGTTTTTCACGTCGTTAAAAATGGCATTTTTGAAATTGGGCATTAAAAACGATTGTGTGTAGGCTCCAGAGCATTTTTAACGACGTGAAAAATGGCCTAAAAAAAATGATAACCTGCTCTATTTTTTCACGTCGTTTTTTTAACGACGTGAAAAATGGTAGTGTGTATGCTTTTACGAGGGGAAAAAAACGTGCATGCTCAGAATCAAGTATGAGACGGGAGCGCTCGTTCTGGTAAAACTAGTGTTCGTAATGGAGATAGCACATTTGTCATGCTGTAACGGACTGAAAAGCACAAGGCTGAAAAGTGCGAATCGTCGCTCAACAAACTTTACTAACATGAAGGGTGGCGCCATTCTAACAGAAATTCCCCTTTATAGTGCCGTCGTATGTGTTGTACGTCACTGCGCTTTGCTCGAGCGTTTTTTTTTATGAACGTGTGTATGCAAAAACGTTGTTTTTGAAAATGACATTAAAAACGATTGTGTGTACGCGGCATTAGAGTACCAGCGATTGGGATCAGGAAGAGAGTACAGTTCCTGCAGGTTAGGGTTGAACCACAGAGAGTTGTTAGGGGACTGCGACCAGGTATGCCTGGATACCTTCTTGACAATGTAACGGAAAGATGAAAGGGAGGTGGCCAAAAGAGAGGTTCTGGGGCGGTCAGGGACCTGTCCTCTGTAGATGATATTATGCAGAGTCTCCACAGAGGATGCTATAGCCCCCTCCGTGGAGGTACAAGCATTTGCTGGGACTGGACACAGCCAATCATGGATGTTCACCAACTGGGATGCTGAGTAATAGAGGAAGAAATTTGGAAATGCCAGGCCCGCCAAGTGTGCCGGTAATCTCAATGTTTCAAGTGCCACCCTGGGGGAGCCGCCCTTCCACAGGAAAGTCGTGCATATTGTGTCTATGCGTTTAAAGATAGCTTTAGGCACCTTGCAAGGGGAGTTAGCAAGGATATAAACTAATCTTGGTAAGTAAATCATTTTTAAAACATTGGCCCTTCCCATGAGGTCCAATGGCAAGTCCATCCACTGCTTCGTCTGCTCCTGAAGGGGGACCAATAGGGGATCTAGGTTATTGGTGATATATAAAGATAAAGGGGTTTGCACCACAACCCCAAGGTACCTAAAGGAGGACACCACCTGAAGTTTGGAATCCGGGTGAATTAGGGGGGGCACAGCCACGTCCAGAGGAAAAAGACTGGACTTATCCCAATTCCCCCGGAAGCCTGAATAATCACCAAAGGTGGTAATCTCCATCAATAAAGCCTGCAGTGACCCATCTGTATCAGCCAGATACACCAATGTGTCATCCGCATATAGTGAAATGCATTCTTCTATAGTGGCAATTGGGAGACCCCTGATGGAAGGGGAGGACCGGATACGTACTGCCAGTGGCTCCATGGCCAGGGCAAACAAGAGGGGTGACAACGGGCACCCCTGTCGCGTGCCCCTAGTTATCGGAAAGGGTTCAGTGATAGAGGAGTTGACCCGCACCCGAGCTACCGGGGAAGTGTAAAGAAGTTTTACCCATGCTATCACCCGTGGGCCAAAGCCATACATTTGTAGTACCCGAAAAAGATATGGCCATTCCACACTATCGAACGCCTTGCATGTGTCCAAGGACACAATGGCACGGGTGGGAGGACAGTCGTGTGGATACTGTAGGTTGTGGAACAGCCTGCGAATATTCCTTCTGGTGGACCTGCCGGGATTAAAGCCCCCTTGATCACTGTGAACTAGGGACGTTACTACATCATTTAGGCGGTTAGCTAAAATCTTGTCCAGAATCTTAACGTCTACATTGATGAGAGAAATGGGACTGTAAGATTCGCATTTAAGTGGGTCCTTACGCGGTTTTAAAAGAAGCACAATCAGAGCCTCCGGCATCGTTGGGGGAAGGACCCCGGCCTCTAGAGCTTTGTTATATGTCCGCAAAAGGAGGGAGCACAAAAGGTCTTTAAATTGTTTATACCGTTCGGTCGGGAAACCATCTAGCCCAGGGGTCTTATGAGCAGGCATTTGTGAGATGGCTGCAGCAATCTCCTCCACTGAGATAGGTGCCTCCAACATATCCCGCCCCTCAGTAGATAAGGAGGGGAGAGATATGTCAGCCAGGTAATCAGTCAGTTGGGTGTCGTCATAATCAACCCTAGAGGTATACAGGTCTTTATAGAAACATAAAAAGGAATCCAGGATATCTCCCGGGTCGTCACTGATACGGCCTTGGGTAGTAACGATGCGTGCGATAGAGATGGGGGAGTATTCAGGTTTGGTCAAGTATGCCAAGAGACGTCCAGCTTTATTACCATGTTCGAACGATTTCTGAGCAACATGTAAAATGCGTTTTTGAGTGAGGTCCAGCAGGCGGAGTTCATACTCCCTACGGCACTGTAACCATGCCTCTCTCGTATCAGAGGCAGGGTTAGAGGCGTATTCAGACTCTGTACTCACCATAGCAGTCTCAAGTTCCTCAGTAAGCATTCGGTTATTTTTACGTAAGACCCTCATGATGAACATGAAGGTGCCCCTCAGGATTGTCTTTAATGCATCCCATTCAGTAGGGGGGTCCACCTTCCCCAAGTTGTCTCTCCAGTAGTTTGCAATTCCCGTCTTAAATTCACCCTGCACGATCTCGTCCTCCAGCCAGTAGGAGTTCAGGCGCCAAATAGCAGGCTCCGAACCTGGAAGGAGAAGGAGATCCACAGAGAGAGGGGCATGATCTGAAACTCCCCTGGGCAGATATGAAACAGCAGAGACAACAGGAAGGGTCTCGGTCGGGACAAATGCCATATCTAATCGGGACATGGTGTGGAAAGAGTCCGAATGGCAGGAGAAATGGCGCACATCCAGATGTTTCCAGCACCATACTTCTGTAAGGCCATGAACCTGGATCCAATCGAGGAAGGAGGGAAAGGGTCTGCCCCCACCCCCCAGTCGGTCCAGTGTTGGATCTAAAATAGCATTAAAGTCCCCCACATAAAGTAGGGGGTCAGGAGGCATGGTAGGAGTTGGACAACCATGGGCATTTTAAGGCCCTTGTTTTAGAGCCTGTAAGGTGAGTCTCCTGGAGGCAGATAATATGAGGGGGACATTTTTTTGGAGTGCGGCTGTCCATACAATTGTTCTATTTTTGCTTCGTGCATTGCCAGCACCCGTGGTTTCTGAGAAGACATTGATTGCCCATTGCATTCATCTGGAGCGGTAACCTCCCTTTCCTTGACATTTTTTTAAAACGGAAAAGACCAGAGATCTCTTCTGGGGTGCATTCAGACCTCTAGTGTTCCATGAGACTATCCTTAAGGGCTTCGCCATTGCAAAACATACAGTAATAGATGCAGTAATAGGTAAGCATAGAATAACATGGAAACATACACATAAATGACCGGATAGGCCACACCACCTGAAGCACATACAAGCACATAAATAAAAAAGTGCTTGGATCTGCCAGCAGGAGAATAGGAGCCCGCATTGGAAAAAATAAAAACAGTAACAATCTGCCTTAGGCAGCAACCTGATAAGACAATATCACAGTGAAAATACAAAACTGAGCTGCAAAAAAAAGGAGATTGGAAAAAAGGAAAAAAGGAAAAAACAAAAGTCCCAAAAAAAAAGAACCCCCCTTGTCCCCACCCCCCACCCCGCTCGGCCATCCCAAACATAGCGAGCCTTGGATTCCAAACCGAAAGACCTTCCTGACAAAAAGGGTCAGCAAAGGTCACAAAAAAACATGTTCCGTGGCCTCGCCACAAGCTGGTGTGAGGGTAGTGTGGAGTTAGGTGTGGCTCTCAACCGGTGGCAGAAAAAAATATATAAACATGTCCGTGTGTAGAGTGCAAAGTCCTGACGGCCGTGGGAAAGTGCAGGATTCGTTGTCCTCCAATCCAGGCAGGGCAGGATAGTAAATAGTGCAAATGGGGGAGAGATTCCAGAAACTAAGGACTGGTGGGATAAGTATAAAAAATCACAGCATCCCGCAAACCTGGGAAGGGGTATCACCCAGCAAAGGAGATAAGGTGGCTTAAATAGCAGTCAGTGTAAATTGCAATAAAGGCACAGGATACACATAGTGATGCACAGAGGTCTGGTAGTAAGGCAGTTGGTATGTGCTGTCCTGAGACTATGGACACCGTTAGTAATTTCTGCGTCTGTAAGCAGCTCCAAAACAATCATTCAGCCACGTCATGGCCTCCTTGGACTGGTGTAGAAATGAGCCTTACCCTCATAAATGATGCGCAGTTTGGCAGGGAAAAGCATGGCATAGGACAGACCTTCCGTGCGCAGGCAAGATTTCATTGCAGAAAAGGAGATTCGCTGGCGTTGAACTTCAGCAGAAAAGTCAGGATAGACAGAGATGGTGTTCCCATTAAATTTGAGAGGGCCTTTCTCCCTAGCTAGGCACAGGATGGCGACTTTATCCTGGAAGTTGAGGATGCGAGCAATAATGGAGCGTGGTGGGGCACCCTCAGGGGGAGGGCGAGGAGGGGTGCGATGCGCGCGTTCAATGACATGGGAGAATGAGGGCGCATCTGTATCAAAAATGTCCCGCAACCAGGAATAAAGAACATTTTCAGGATGAGGGCCCTCAGCCCTTTCTGGGAACCCTACAAATCTGAGGTTGTTCCTGCGAGAACGATTTTCCAAATCGACAATTTTGGCGCGGAGTGCCGCCATCTCGCTAGTGACATCCCGCACGTTAACTGATAGGGAATTGACAGTGTCCTCCAGGGAGCTAATACGGTCCTCTGCCTCTCCGGTTCTATCACGGAGGTTCTGGACATCCTGTTTAAGTAGTGAAAAGTCCATGTGAATAGATGCTATCTGAGTAGAAAGGGAGGCCTTACAGTCCTGGTTAGCTAGCATAATGGTGGACAGTGTAGGTTCAGCAGGGGTAAGAGAATCCACAGACAGGCCAGTCTCAGTGAATTGCTGTGAGTCTTGGGACATCAGGGGTCTGCTTGAGAGCGAAAGAGGGCAGGAATAGAAGCACTCACCCCTGTAGCATGGTTCTTGTCAGCAGAGGAGGAGGCCTGCAGCGTGTCTGTCTGCCCTGCATGTGTCTCAGCACCATCTTGCCTCCTGAACCGAGCCAGTTGCTACACCGTGGATGGGGGCCGGGCGGCCCATATTTTACCATTTCAGCCAGCCTGCCAGGTGCCCACCTCCGTGAAGAACAGATAAGTATGTCGGTTGAGAGCTGGAGCAGTGTGTCTATGTGACTGCTCTCTTCACCATCCATCCACGCCCCCTGCTTATGTAAGAGTTCTTACTTCTTACACAGAATCCCCTTTTCTGCCAGAATTGCAGACTGGGCTACATAGCAATAAAATAATGATGCAGTTTTTGCCTTGTGGGTGGGTAATAAATGATAAGACATAGCAAGAGTCAAAAGTTGCGTACCTAGAGAGAGCTGGTAAAATGGGCTTTGGCCAGAAAACACCCTAGCCATTGAAAAGGAACTCAATTGGGGTCCAAAAGAGTTCTTATGCACCAGAGAATGTTGCAGTTGATTTCCATGAATGAAAATGGGTAATCATTTAGACCTATGTCATTAAAAATGTCTTATTTGTTTGCAGAAGTATTGAGTAAAACATTCTGTAAAATATTACTGCGTGAGGACAGCTCTACTCTGTTAGCCTTTAGTCGCCACTCGCCAGGTGTTCCTTGTCCTTCTCATTGTTAGTGTTGTACAGAACGTACAGTATTGCTTCTTGACCACTCAGGTGGTGTTTGTTTTCTTTTTTTCTGTCCTTAAAAGCATCTGCAATTTTTGAGTGGAAAAGAACATTCTTTGCTACATTCATTTCCTGAGATGTTGTTTATTTTGTCATTTTCTTTAATCTGGGTTCGTAGGAACAACTTCTTTCTCGCCTTCTTCTGAAAACATTCTTTCTTCATCTTGTTGTGCTCTATTGTGCTAAGTGTAACATTGTGTAGCTATAGTCAGCAATGCACTAGTACCCCGTGTACCCACCCCGCTGATTCCCCTGACACTTCAGTGCTATGCAAAGTGTTTGTATTTTAGTTATCTTTCATCTTTTTGGAAGCTTGTCTTGAATTAATAACCACCTTTTCATGTTGCAGTTGCATTCCAAGGTGATGGAATCTCTATGGAATATTTATCAGCTTCTGTTTCTGTAGTCACAAGGTAACCTGTGTCAGATATCACTTTTTCTAGGTAAAGTTACACAAGGTGGTAAATAATAACTTCTGCCTTATAACGAGTGGTGTGTCTGTTTATTTTCTGTGTCAGCAATTTATGGAATATCCCAAGGGAGATACTTTTATCTAAATCATTTATAAAAGCAATTTGCTTCTTTTTTTTTTGTGAAGACAATAAGCATGGGGATCATAGGTCTTCTGAAAACAGAGCTCATATACAGTATGAACACAGCACATTTGATTTATCTAATAAAATGTCACAACTTTCCAGAATCATTATAGCTATACACATACCCTATTTTCTGAGAAATAAAAAAACAATGGGTAAATAACTTAGTGGTGTACAGATACGACAGATAAATAAAGCTGGCCATACATTATACAATTGTCTTATTCAATTTCCTTTGGATTTACCTTCAATTATGTAGTACAAGCCTAATTGTCCGCAAATTGAAAGTATTTAGATTTCACCTCATTTTATATGGTTTTGGTAAATCTAAAGGAAACTTGTACAAGAAAATCGTATGGCCATCCTAAGGAATGACTACAGCCTGTAAGGCCAAGGTACTGACTATATTTAATTTCCTCAGTGAAAAAAATAATCATTTCACTACAGAAAAGTCCACCAAAGCTTTAGGTGCTTGTGATTAATATTGGAATGGACGGGTCTGAAATCACTTAGCTATGGTATTGTCCATATATGCCCAACACAGATATAGCGGCTGCATGGTATGTCCATACCAGGCATGTAAAAGTAGAAGTGGCAATTCAAGAAGTGACCACATCCTTCATTGCGGTTTTGCATTAAAGTGGAATTAAATCCATTGATGTAACCATTTCCCAAAATAGTTACGTTCAATGCATGCCATCATAACTGATCACATGGAGAGTACCATTGCAAATGCGGATCAAACAGAGGCTAAGATGACAATTTTCTTGGCTGTAATGGATTGTAGGGTTTAGTTTAACTTTAAAGCTGAAGTAAACCCATCGAAATAACAGTTTAAAAAATTGTTACATTCCCAGCATGTGTCAGAAATTTAACTGTCACATTGGTTGTGCTCTGAAACAAACGGTCAAACCATCCAATTGCTGGTGTCATAACTGCCGGGGACTCCAGAAGGGTAGGTTCTTGGCCACTCTGTGCAATACTATTGCACAGACCAGGTCAATTTAACATGTTTGTTAAATTAATACAAAAAAAACAAGCTTTACAGACGCTTTAAGTATCAATACAAATGAAAAGTCATGTTTACCCCCCCCCCCCCGACCTTCCTCCATCCCCTCCAGGGGTTCTACTGCATGGAGCACTTGGTCACATTACAATTTGTGCTGTGGTTGCTGAGCTGTATGGTCGGACAACTTTCCCCCTCCACCCACAGCTGTCTAACCATGCTGCCAGCGAGGAGATGGACTGTGTGTGTGACAGGGCTTGTATATTAGCAGCACTGGGACTGCTACTTCCTCACAGTCCTGTTCATTCACCTGCAGCAGAGGTAGCAGAGCGGAGCAACGTCAGACCAGGAGGCAGGGATGTCAGTGTTAAGCTGGCTGGGGAGGTGGGGGGGGGTCCAGAGGGAGAGAATGAAATAAGATGGGGCAATAGGGCAGATAGGAGATGGGACAAGTGAGGCTGCACACAGGCAGAGGGAGCAGACACTAATCTTGTTCTTGTGTACAAAATCTATGTCTGTATAGTGCCAATCTGCACTGCACTTCTTGTGTACTGTACTTTTTGTGAATCTTATAGTTCTAAATTGTCTATTTATATGCACCCTACTCAGAATTTGAACACAGCACACAGCGGTCAGGGGGTGGGGGCTCTATACTGGCTGTTTCCCACATGAACAACTTCCCTCCAGGTGATGCTACTAATTCATTTCTTTCTTGTAATCTGGGTCAAACAATAAATATTTTCCTTACACCATCTCCTGCCACTACTACTGGCCTGCCAGCCACCATTACCAGCTTCTGACACCTCTCTTGGACTAATACCATTACCAGTTCCTGACACTTCTGCTGGCCTGTCACCATTGACATTTTCTGTGGCTTAATCCAGTGCTTCAGGAACTCACAAATATTTATGGCTATTGTTTCTTTAAAATAATAGACAATATTTTTTCAAGATAAAAACTGCCTCATCTCTTTCTTCTACATTGCAGGATAATCAATCCACTTCCATACTCTCCTGAGACTCATGGCTATAATCTCTGAAATAATACTCTCTAATTTTTATTTAACAAGAAAATCTGCTTGGTCTTTCACTTTTAACAGAAACCTACTAAAGTTGCTTACATAGTATTATAAACTGGCTGCTCACAAAAATTGTATAATTGAAGATACAGGTACCTACATCCCAAAAACATATTAGAATACAAAAAGATAGGGGTGGGGCAAGTAGGATTTTTCTGGTACCATCATGAGACATTACAACAACTTTCAAAAAGCAATACATTTTTATTTCACATGAAGTCAACATTGCAGTATAAAATTTGTTCAAGATACATGGTGAGTTCCTCTAGACAGTCATTACACCTCTATTCTGAGGTCACTTGGACCTAAAGATACCTCCAGGGGTAATATGATCGTGTGGATAGTCAAACTCTCAACACGTTTTGCGGTTACCTGCTTCTTCAGGAGGGAAAACAAAAAGGGAAGGAGGACCATACACTAGAAGTAATGATAAAAGACATAAGTACAAAACATGACAAGATCAATAGTAATATAGCTTACATGGTTTGCATCAAGCCTGTCCAACATCTGACTGGTCTCTGAAATACTACACTGTAATTTTTATTTCATGATAAAACCTACCTTGTCTCTCCCTCTGAATTAGCATCTCAGTGAAACTGCTTACATACTATGTGTAAAATAAGGGAAGGGAAGGGTTTGGGACTTTGAATGAGGCATGAATATGTGTATAATAAAAGGACAAGTATCTAGTTGTGCAAAGGCTACATGTCCTGGATCCCATTTGGGAGCATGCACGTAGCCATATGGTAATGGGTAAAAATTGATATATCCAATCATTTGATTGCGACCAATAGAAGCATTATACAATATGCTATGTGTTGTGTCGTATAAACAATGTACGACACATGATTTCCACAAGAATGAGTATAATCAAATAAAGAACATAACAAATTTAATGTCATTGATACACATGATTGGTACAAGCAAAAAAATACTCAATAAATTCATTTGATACATATACAGGTCCAAAACATTATAAATATATTAAAATAATCAATAAAAATTTGATAAATTTGTAAGAATTCATGATATAGGAACAAACTTGGCCTGGCATCCGAGAGTCAAAACTCGACGCAATTCATGGCAATACCAGCCATTCATCAGGAGTAAGGATGCATGTATTTTGGCTAGAAATATAAGATAGAAAAATAAATAAATGAATGGGTCAGATTTTATGGAGTGTACCATAAACTCTAAAGGAGGGAACTGGGATCTAATATGTTACCTACGGTGGGACCCATAGATGCATAGTTGGCCCAGCAATTGCCCAAGATGTAAGGGGACAGTGGTTCCGAAGGAGCTGTCTCACCCAGGGTTGAGGCGGGGACGAAGCCCCCTCCCCCCCATAGATAAAATCAAGAGGGATCCCAAAAGGAGCCATGGACCCAAATAGCCGGAAAACGGACCGGTCGGCCCTCAGCACACCGCCAGGGATGGCAGGTCCACCAAATACATATCAGGCCCTAAGGGGGAACAGTAAGAAGGAGAAGTGTTAATATAATCCATGTGGGTGCAAAGGGGATGATGTGAGGTGTATGGAAAAGGAATGAAAAAGTGTGTGGTAATAAAGAAACTAGTGTGTCATAGGTGGCGTGTGTGTAAATAAAGGGGTGCAAGTGCTGCTATGGTTGCAAGTGCAAGTGCTGCTATGGTTGGTAATTGCACTTATATTAATGATACCACACACTTTTTCATCCCTTTTCCATACACCTCACATCATCCCCTTTGCACCCACATAGATTATATTAACACTTCTCCTTCTTACTGTTCCCCCTTAGGGCCTGATATGTATTTGGTGGACCTGCCATCCCTGGCGGTGTGCTGAGGGCCGACCGGTCCGTTTTCCGGCTGTTTGGGTCCATGGCTCCTTTTGGGATCCCTCTTGATTTTATCTATGGGGGGGAGGGGGCTTCATCCCCGCCTCAACCCCGGGTGAGACAGCTCCTTCGGAACCACTGTCCCCTTACATCTTGGGCAATTGCTGGGCCAACAATGCATCTATGGGTCCCACCGTAGGTAACGTATTAGATCCCAGTTCCCTCCTTTAGAGTTTATGGTACACTCCATAAAATCTGACCCATTCATTTATTTATTTTTCTATCTTATATTTCTAGCCAAAATACATGCATCCTTACTCCTGATGAATGGCTGGTATTGCCATGAAATGCGTCGAGTTTTGACTCTCGGATGCCAGGCCAAGCTTGTTCCTATATCATGAATTCTTACAAATTTATCACATTTTTATTGATTATTTTATTATAATTATAATGTATTGGACCTGTATATGTATCAAATGAATTTATTGAGTATTTCTGCTTGTACCAATCATGTGTATCAATGACATTAAATTTGTTATGTTCTTTATTTGATTATACTCATTCTTGTGGAAATCATGTGTCGTACATTGTTTATACGACACAACACATAGCATATTGTATAATGTTTCTATTGGTCGCAATCAAATGATTGGATATATAAATTTTTACCCATTACCATATGGCTACGTGCATGCTCCCAAATGGGGTCCAGGACATGTAGCCTTTGCACAACTAGATACTTGTCCTTTTATTATACACATATTCATGCCTCATTCAAAGTCCCAAACCCTTCCCTTATTTTACACATATACTATGGGGATGGAGGCATGTCTATGTTACAATCCAGATGCACTCAATGGGGTCACTCCCTGTTCTTGTTCTTGCTTACATACTATATAGTGAGTCCATATAATATTTATGGTTGTTGTCTCTCTGAAATAATACATTCAAATTTTTATTTCACAATAAAACCTGCCTGGCCTCTCCTCCTAGACTGTGCTCTACTAAAGGTGCTTACATACTGTGCATCAAGTTTGTACAATATTTCTGTGTGTCTTCTCTAAAACACTAAACTATTATGTTTATTTCTTTATAAAACCTGCCTGTTCTTTCCTTTTTAAATTGCAGCTTACTAAAGCTGTTTACGTACTGTGCGTTATGTCTGCACAAAAATTTTGGGTATTGTGTAAAAAATAATGTACTCAAATTTTTAATTAACCACTTGCTGACCACCCGCAAATCACCGTAGCTATACGTCGGCTCGTGCACTCACTTTTGTGGGTGTGCGCACGCCCTGCCAGAGACGTGGCCGTGCTCCCATTGGCCAGCGGGGGGAGCCAATCAGTGTGTTCGGTGGACTCGATGTCGGCCGGCCATCTGCGATCATTCCCCGCAGTGACCGTACGGGATCTGCCTGTGTAAACAAGGAGGATCTTTGTTCTAACAGGAAGACGGATCTGTGTGTTGTCCCAGTGAGCCCTTCCCCATACAGTTAGAACACACAGTGAGGGAACACAGTTAACCCCTTGATCGCCCCTTTATGTTAACCCCTTCCCTGCCAGTGCCATTAGTATAATAACAGTGCATATTTTTAGCACTGATTACTGTAGTAATGTCACTGCTTCCCAAAAAAGTGTCAAAAATGTCCGTTAGGTGTCCAATCTGTCTGCCGCAATGTTGCAGTCACGCTAAATATCACTAATCGTTGCCATTACTAGTAAAAAAAAAAAAGAAAATAAATAAAAATGCATATCTATCCCCTTTTGCGCAAACCAATCAATATACGCTTACTGGGATTTTTTTTTACTGAAAATATGTAGCAGAATAGATATTGGCCTAAATTGATGAATACATTTGTTTTTTTTTACATTTTTTGGGGGAAATGTTTTATAGCAGATAGTAATTTTTTTTTTATTTTTTTTAAATTGTCGCTCTTTGTTTATAGCGCAAAGAATAAAAACGGCAGAGGTGATCAAATACCACCAAAAGAAATCTCTATTTGTGTGAAAAATAAGGACATAAATTTTGTTTGGGTACAGCGTCGCACGACCATGCAATTTCCAGGTAAAGAGACGCAGTGCCGTTTCGAAAAAAATGGCCTGGTCATTAAGGGGGTAAATCCTTCTGGGGCTGAAGTGGTTAATTATAACAGACCCGGAGCAAAACAAGCAGTGGAAGCCTCGAGGAGATGCCACGCTCCTATATGATCACTAACCGCGCATTTTAAACAACTATTCTGTAAGTGCAATACTTTTATGGCAAATTAAAATTTTGTATACAGTATTACGCTATGGAGTTTCTTTCGTTTGTATCCTTCTGAGACACCAGATACCGTTTACATCTCTGTTACCCAGCCATCAACAGTGGGTCTACAGGTAGACCTTAAACCCCTGTGCCTGGAGTGACCGCCGTGATAGCGGTCATCTTGTTAGGTTAAACATTACTGTTTCTTGGGTGCCTCACTGGTGGATGAAGATTTTTTTGTCACAAGTTTTCTTTCTTTGCACCATTATGGATTAATCCTTTAAGGACTGACCGGTTATAAGATTAGTCATTCATATCCAGGATTTATCTGTCAGCTCATCAATATTTGTTATATTGGGACTATTTCTACTCACTCATATTTTCTTTTTCACAGTTGGGAATCACTATATATGATTATTATTGTGTTTGTATATGCCAGCCGCAGTCATATGTGATACTGTTTTTTTTTATTCACAATTTGGAGTCACTGTTTTTTGGTATATTTCAACAGTGTTTTTCTTAGATTCTTTTGAACTAGACTCATACTGTATTATTATACACTATATGAGGTTTATCAATATATGATTTCTTTCATTAGGATTTTGTTCAACACTTAGTGCTGTACCTATTACCACATATTTTTTTGTTTCCAAATTTTGGTACTGGCAGCTATTTTATTCACATTCACTGTGTAGTTTTTTCATTATTATTTATTTATTTATTATCTAGTGCAGTGTTTCCTTTTTTTTTTTTTTTTTATTATAAAACCTGCCTGGTCTAGTCCTACTAAATCTGTTTATAATATGTGCATTGACTCTAGACAATAATTCTGGCTATGTTATTTTTTAATGATAAAACCTGCCTGATCTCTCCCTCCTAATTTACAGCCTACCAAAGCTGTTTATGTCTTTAAAATATGTGTGGCTATTGGCTGTGAAATATTACACTCTAAATTTTATTTCACAATATAGCTTAAATTGTGGCCTACTAAAGCTGCTTATATAGTGTGCATTGGGTCTGGACAATATTTCTGGCTATTGTTTCTGAAATGCTACACTAAAATGTATTTTTCATGATAAAAAGCTGGCTATTTTTGGCTATTGTATCTAAAATACTTCATTATAATTTTTATTTCCTGATAAAACCTGCCTGGTTTTCCTTTGTTAAATTGCAGCCTACTATAGCTGTTTACATATTGTGTATTGTGTGTATTGCTGGCTGTTTTCTAAAATCCTACACTAAATTTTTTGCATCAACACTCCCTTACCTATTAACCTTGAAAATGACAATAATACATTTTTAACCGCCCCACCCCCATAAACTTCAATTGGGTTTGTATTTAAGTTTTTAAGTTTTTCACTTTACAAGGGGTCAATGAATGCCTCGGGAATCAAATGCAGACATATTCCTACTTGAGATGCATACAGGCCTACCTGCCAAATCATTCAGTTTTTTTATCCAGACATCACTGTAATGCAGCAGTCTGGAACACACTATATATTTTTTTATATCTATGGCTTACAGCACATTAGTGCAAATCAGTAAGTTGTAGATATAATAATAAATTAATTTAGTCTTATAAAGAAGGGGGTGTTCAAATGTTTAGCTCTAGGTATTAAATATACTAAATATAACACATTTTTTTGTTATTAATTTCAGTAATATTCATGAAAGGCAACCGCATGCAAATGTATTATCCATTTAAATTATATTATTTATGCATGTTTTATTACCTTTATTGGTCCTTTTCACTGACCAAACCCTCTGTTTTAATGTAAACTGTTAGACAGGGTCAATTTGGTTGTTTTGCAGGCTGGCTGGTAAGTGTGCTGGGAAATCCTTTGTTTGTTTGTTTATTATGTGCATTGCCCTTCCATGTGCACCTTGCTGCAAAGGTGTCAGGGAAGAATTCCGAGAAGACATGGCAAATATGCCAATATCCAATATGGCCACACTAATTTGCGCATTAGCAAACGGCATGCAATGGCGAATCTTCGTGCGCGACGGCACACTGGCGCATGCAAAGCGTGCTAATTGCCAGTGTTTACTGGCCTATACAAGGACACCAGTTGCAGCCTTGTATCCTGTGTTCCTGTGCCTTGTGCTTCGGCTTGATTACTCGTTACCAACCCGGCTTACCCCTGACCTGCTCTGGCTTCTCTCCTGGCTCTGAACCCGGCTTGCTCAACGGACCTGCTCCTGCCCTATTCCTGATTGACATCCTGTGTTTGTCCCCGGCTTGATCTTGACCACACTTCTGCCTCTGCTCCTGACTGACTTCCTGATTTTGACCCCCGGCCTGGCTTCTGGCCTTGCTTCCTGCCTTACCCCTCTGTCAAGATCCGCCAGCACCTCCAGAGAATTATCTGCTGTGACCACTTCTCTGCCTCTGAGTGTCCTCACATCTGGAATCATCAGGCAGCTTCACCTTCAGGCAACCCATGCATCTTTGGGCAAAGCACCCTCTGTCACCACCTTCAGGGGTACTCTGCACTCTTGTCCCCTCAGCCTCCAGTCTGGTACGTAACAAAAGGCCAGTTATAGGTTGGGGTGGTTGCCTCTTTTTTTGTACAGTTGGATGAATTGGATGTAGGGACGTCCTGGATGCCTTCGCTGCCATTGTGCTCTTGCTGGGCATCACGTGTGTCCCTGTGCCTTAAAGGTGCATATGTACAAATGTTTTAGAAATATTTATAAAGTATTTTTAATAATTGTTGGTTATGCAAAAGAACCCCAATCCATAAATAACGACTACATTTTTAATTTTCTTCAGTTTTTCTACAGTTTTATTTTCAGGTTTGAGCCAATCACTGCAGAAATTACACTGTGTAGTGCTAACTGGCTTTCTTCTATTTGCCATGGTGTAACTTCAAGAATATAACACTAAAGATAAAGCTGCTTTGAAACTGAAGAAACTTTGGTTTCAATTCTTATTGCAGTATTCTCCCAAACTGTGCATAAGCTGTCAATTAAGATGGTGCCAGCAGCCTTAATTAACTCTTGGGCACAGTATGATCCATAGGTGCCCAACATTTGTATGCCCCCAAAGACACTTACTTATACATTTTCACTAGCAGTGTTTTAAAACAAAAAAAAAATATGCCTGATTCGAGTCCCTTGGCTATGTTGTTGCTTATTTAAAAATTGATAGCACATTGGCTAGACTACGGTTTAACTAATGAGGCAGGAAATTGCTTGAACTAAGCAAGCCCCATGAGAATCTTACTGTATTAAGGAGCAAGCCAAATCGAGAGGTTTTTTTTTAATCTGAAGATTCCATCCTAAAATTATCAGAAAACACTGCCTTACATGGTGAATAAAAAACTGTAGTTAGTAAAAGTTGACACATACAATAATTTCTCTGTCAGTACCACAAATACAACCAACCCACAATTTAGGCCAATGCCCAGTGGCGTAGCGTGGGTTGTCAGCACCCAGGGCAAGGCAAGTAATTTGCGCCCCCCTAACCTGCGGACTTTTCGCACTCTCCAAGTCCATTCCCTTCCTACAATAGTACTGACCTACCTGATTCCTATACTAACCTCTACACTGACCTACCTGATTCCTACATCGACCACTACACACTGACCTACCTGATTCCTATACTGACCACTACACTACACACCACACCAACCTACCTGATTCCTACATCAGCCACTACACTACACACTGACCTACCTGATTCCTATACTGACCACTACATAATACACTATACACTACCCACAGGCCGCTACACAATACTCTACCCACAGACCAATACACTATACACTACATACTGACCGCTACACTATACACAATACACTATTCAATACACTACATACTGACTGCTACACAATACACTATACATAATACACTATTCAATACACTACATACTGACCACTACACAATACACAATACTCTAAACACTACATACTGACCGCTACACTATACACAATACACTATTCAATACACTACATACTGACCGCTACACAATACACTACATACTGACCGCTACACTAAACACTATACACAATACACTATTCAATACACTACATACTGACCGCTACACAATACTCTACCCACAGACCAATACACAATACACTATACACTACATATAGGGATGAGCTCGGTGTTCGAGTCGAACATAGGTTCGACTCGAACATCGGCTGTTCGCGCGTTCGGCGAACAACGAACGATTTGGGCCGTTCGCGCCAAATTCGAGTGACGCGAACGGCCCACAATACACTGCGCCATCGCAGTGTAATCCCGGCGCTGTGATTGGCCAAGCATGCACTGTGACCCTGCATGCTTGGCCAATCACAGCGCCGGCAGCGAGGAGAGCAATGATTGGCCACAGGCAGGATGCCTGTGGCCAATTATAGCTGAGGGGGTTTAGTACACGCCCCACACTATAAAAGGCCGCCAGCGCGGCGGCCTTGTGTAGTGTGTTCCGGAGCAGGGAAAGTGAAGGATAGGCAGGGACAGTGTCAAATCTTGTCAAATCTATTCTTTGCTAAACCTTGTGTGTAGGGACAGAGAAGGATAGACAGGGAGAGTGTCAGTGTCATATTCTTTGCTAAACCTTGTGTGTAGGGAGAGAGAATGATAGGCAGGGAGAGTGTCAGTGTCATATACTTTGATAAACCTTGCGTGCAGGGAGAGAGAAGGATAGGCAGGGGACAGTGTCAGTGTCATATTCTTTGCTAAACCTTGTGTGCAGGGAGAGAGAAGGATAGGCAGGGAGAGTGTCAGTGTCATATACTTTGAAAAACCTTGTGTGCAGGGAGAGAGAAGGATAGGCAGGGGACAGTGTCAGTGTCATTGTTGCTAAGCCTCCTGCACATTATACACCTTAACTTAGCCTGTATTGCTGCTTTTTCCTGGTGTGTTACACCAACAGGATTTTGCGGCACTTACAGCGGGCGGAGTGTACCTCCTGACCATATTACACCTTAACTTAGCCTGTATTGCTGCTTTTTCCTGGTGTGTTACACCAACAGGATTTTGCGGCACTTACAGCGGGCGGAGTGTGCCTCCTGACCATATTACACCTTAACTTAGCCTGTATTGCTGCTTTTTCCTGGTGTGTTACACCAACAGGATTTTGCGGCACTTACAGCGGGCGGAGTGTGCCTCCTGACCATATTACACCTTAACTTAGCCTGTATTGCTGCTTTTTCCTGGTGTGTTACACCAACAGGATTTTGCGGCACTTACAGTGGGCGGAGTGTGCCTCCTGACCATATTACACCTTAACTTAGCCTGTATTGCTGCTTTTTCCTGGTGTGTTACACCAACAGGATTTTGCGGCACTTACAGCGGGCGGAGTGTACCTCCTGACCATATTACACCTTAACTTAGCCTGTATTGCTGCTTTTCCCTGGTGTGTTACACCAACAGGATTTTGCGGCACTTACAGCGGGCGGAGTGTACCTCCTGACCATATTACACCTTAACTTAGCCTGTATTGCTGCTTTTTCCTGGTGTGTTACACCAACAGGATTTTGCGGCACTTACAGCGGGCGGAGTGTGCCTCCTGACCATATTACACCTTAACTTAGCCTGTATTGCTGCTTTTTCTTGGTGTGTTACACCAACAGGATTTTGCGGCACTTACAGCGGGCGGAGTGTGCCTCCTGACCATATTACACCTTAACTTACCGTATATACTCGAGTATAAGCCGACCCGAATATAAGCCGAGGCACCTAATTTTACCACAAAAACTGGGAAAACTTATTGACTCGAGTATAAGCCTAGGGTGTGCCTCACTTTGCCTCACTGTGTCCATGCCTCACTGTGTCCATGACTAGACTGACATTTAACATTGGAGTCTATGGAAGGGGTGCCCGGCTTTGAAAAATCAGTGCTCCCCGGCCGTAGGTTTTCCGGACAAGAAACTTTGCAAACCTGTAGAGAAAGAGTGGGGCTATATGTGTGCCAAGTTTGGGGTCCAGAGAACCTACGACTGGCCGGTACCGGGTCCCCAAAGTCACCAGAGAAATTACTGTTTAACATGGGAGTCTATGGAAGGGGTGCCCGGTTTGAAAAATCGGTGCTCCTCGACCGTAGGTCTCCCGGACAAGAAACTTTGCACACTTATAGAGGAAGAGTGGGGCTATATGTGTGCCAAGCTAGGTACCGGCTGCCCAAAGTCCGGGAGATCAGGCGCAAAAAGGTGACTCGAGTATAAGCCGAGGGGGGCACTTTCAGCACAAAAAATTGTGCTTAAAAACTCGGCTTATACTCGAGTATATACGGTAGCCTGTATTGCTGCTTTTTCCTGGTGTGTTACACCAACAGGATTTTGCGGCACTTACAGCGGGCGGAGTGTGCCTCCTGACCATATTACACCTTAACTTAGCCTGTATTGCTGCTTTTTCCTGGTGTGTTACACCAACAGGATTTTGTGGCACTTACAGCGGGCGGAGTGTGCCTCCTGACCATATTACACCTTAACTTAGCCTGTATTGCTGCTTTTCCCATTTCCCTGCAGGCCATTAGAATGTCTGGAAGGCAAACAAGGAGAGGCAGACAGTCAGGAGCCAATAAAAGAGGGCAAGCAGGCTCTGTGTCTAGAGACAACAGTGCTGGTCGTGGACGCGGTGCATCGCCATCAGCACGTGGCCATGGGACACGCTTGTCCTTCTTTTCGGCAGCTGGACGTGTTGAGCCGCATCATGCCGAAGACTTGGTAGAGTGGATGACCAAGCCCTCCTCATCCTCCTCATCCTCTCTCACCCAGGCTCAGGGTACTGGCAAAGCAGCTGCCAAAGCGTCCTCTTCCCTGGTATCAATGTCATCATCAGTCACTCCTTCCCTAGACCAACCATGTCCTCCTGAGGAGTCCCCCGAACTGTTTGAGCACAGTGTTGGGTACATGCTACAGGAGGATGCCCAGCGTTTCAAAGGGTCTGATGATGATACCCAGCTAAAGGAAGGCAGTAGCGTGAGAGCAGAGAGAGGGGATGCTCAAGAAGGACACCAATCTGGCAGTCATGTTCCAGCAGCTGCAGCATACTGCCAGATTGGCTCCAGTGATGAGGAGGGAGGGGATGATGAGGTCACTGACTCCACGTGGGTGCCTAATAGGAGAGAGGAGGAGGAGGAGGAGGAGGAGGATGAGGAGGAGGCACATCTCCAACGAGGCAGGATGCCCTCGGGGGGCCAGCGTAAGGGCAGCACACCGACGGAATCACACCGCAGAGCTCCGCCTGTGCAGGGCGCTGCCTCTGCCCGTTATTCAAAAAGTTCTTTGGTGTGGGCCTTTTTTGAGTCGAGTGCATCAGATCGCACAGCTGCTGTTTGCAACATATGTCTCAAGCGTATATCGCGTGGCCAAAACATCACCCGCTTGGGCACCACATGCTTGACCAGACATATGTTGACCTGCCATGCAGCTCGTTGGCAAGCCTACCTTAAAGACCCACACCAAAGAACAAAGCTGACCTCTTCTTGCACCACATCAGCTGGGATCTCCAACCCCACTATACCTTCAGTCCTCTCTGAAACCTGCTCTGAGAGGAATGAAGGTGTAGAATTAGGTGTGTCACAGCCAAGTACTTGCGGGCACTCTGCTAGCAGTACACCGACATCCGATTCTAGCAGGCAAATTTCCCTGCCCCAGCTGCTGGACCGTCGAAAGAAGTTCACTCCCAGCCATCCACATGCCCAGCGGTTGAATGATAGCTTGGCTAAATTGCTAGCGCTTCAACTGCTGCCTTTTCAGTTGGTAGACTCGGCCCCCTTCCGTGAGTTTGTGCAATGTGCGGTTCCTCAGTGGCAGGTTCCCAAACGCCACTTTTTCTCTTGGAAGGCGATTCTGGCTCTCTACCGGCATGTGGAAGGCAATGTCTTGGCCTCGCTGGACAGGGCGGTCAGCGGTAAGGTGCATATTATCGCTGACTCATGGTCCAGCAGGCATAGACAGGGACGTTACCTTTCTTTCACGGCCCATTAGGTCACTCTTTTGGCAGCTGGGAAGGATGCAGGACAAGGTGCAGTAGTGTTGGAGGTTGTTCCACCGCCACGCCTCCAAAATGCTACTACTGGTTGTGACACACCTCTGTCCTCCACCCCCTCCTCTTCTTCTTCCTCCGTGGCCTCTTCCTGTGCTTTGTCCTCGGAACCAGCGTTGCTCCGTAGGCGTTCAAGGGGCTACGCAAGTACGCAGGCAAAAAGATGCCATGCCGTGCTTGCGCTGGTGTGTTTGGGGGACAGGAGCCACACTGGGGCAGAGGTTCTGTCTGCTCTGCAGGGGCAGGCCGAGAGGTGGTTGACGCCACGCCAGCTTATGCCAGGAATGGTAGTTTGCGACAATGGCACCAACCTCCTCTCCGCTCTCCGACAGGGACAACTGACCCATGTGCCCTGTATGGCTCACATCCTTAACCTGGTGGTGCAGCGGTTCTTGGGCAGGTACCCGGGCTTACAGGATGTCCTGAGGCAGGCCAGGAAAGTCTGTGTGCATTTCCGCAGATCTTATAATGCCAGTGCTCGCCTGGCTGAGCTGCAAAAGGAGTTGAACCTGCCCAAGAACCGCCTTATATGTGACATGCCCACCAGGTGGTACTCAACGTTGGCCATGCTGCAGCGGCTGCACACACAGCAGAGGGCCATCAATGAGTACCTGTGCGACTACGGCACCAGGACAGGGTCAGGGGAGCTCAGGTTTTTTTCACCACACCAGTGGGGCATGATCAGGGATGCATGCACTGTCCTGGCACCATTTGAGGAGGCCACGAGGATGTGAGCAGTGACAGTGCATGCATCAGTGACACTGTACCTCTTGTCCACCTGTTGGAACATACGCTGCGTGGAATTATGGACAGGGCACTTGAGGCAGAACAGAGGCAGGAAGAGGAGGACTTCCTTGCCTCTCAAGGCCCCCTTTACCCAGACAGTGTTCCTTCTGTCCCACCCATCGCACAGGAAAAAGAGGAGGAGGAGGAGGAGGAGGATTGTGTCAGCATGGAGGTGGAGGCTGGCACTCAGCATCATCAGCAGCAGTCTTTTAGGGATGATTTACAGTCCCAAGAAACCAGTGGACTTGTACGTGGCTGGGAGGAGGTGGCTGCGGATCATGTCGTCCTTAGTGACCCAGAGGACTCCGGACCGAATGCCTCAGCTAACCTACGCTGCATGGCCTCCCTGATCCTGCAAAGTCTGCGGAAGGATCCTCGTATTCTTCGGATCAAGGAGAGGGACCATTACTGGCTGGCCACTCTCCTTGATCCACGGTACAAGGGTAAGGTTGCGGACCTTATCTTACCGTCGCAGAGGGAGCAGAGGATGAGACAACTCCGGGAGGCCTTGCAGAAAGGTCTGTGCAACGTGTTCCCAGAGACTGGGAGGTTACAAACTCCTGGTCCTGGATAACGAGTTGCTGAGGCTTCGGTCAGTCAAAGAAGGAGCGGTGGGGAAGGTGGCCGTCTGACTGAAGCGTTCAGACAATTCTTTAGTCCGCAGCCCCAAGGTATGATCGGTTCTAGCAACCATCGCCAGCGTCTGATATACATGGTGCAGGAATACCTAGGGGCAAGGTCAGACTTGGACACCTTCCCCACCAAAAATCCTCTGGCTTACTGGGTCTTGAGGATGGATCACTGGCCAGAGCTTGCACAGTATGCAATTGAGCTACTGGCCTGTCCTGCATCCAGCGTTCTTTCAGAACGCACATTCAGTGCTGCTGGAGGATTTGTCATGGATCACAGGGTGCGCCTGTCCACCGACTCTGTTGATTGACTGACCTTCATAAAGATGAACCAGTCTTGGATCACCAGTGGCGTCTCCAGCTTTCATATTTAGACAAAAGTAGGGGGGCCAACTATAAAATGCAAATATATATATATATATATATATATATATATCCTGGGGCCCTTTACTACGATCCCACAATGGGCCCTTTCACATGTTCTGCAGTGAGCTCCCTTCCTACTATACTGGGGCCCCACCAGGGTGGCAGAAAACAAGAGATATATGCCACCAGCACACCAAGAAAATATAAGGGTCCAAAGCAGTGGGAGAACTATCACGGTTGCAAAGGTTGTCTTGCCACCGGGCCCTGGTGTTCTGCCACTGTGGTGTTCCCTAGCTGTCCTGTCCCTGTTATTGACAGCGCTGGTCTGGCATCTGTCTCCTTGGCACTGGCGGCAGTCTATTAGGACTTTGTGCTGGTGACATTATGCGTGCATGTAGGGGAAGGCTGGCACTATTGGTTATAGAGAGCCGAGCCCCCAGCTGGTCACCTAGCAGGAGTAATGCTGTATAACCTTCTCGGTTGACATGCTGATCGGGATGTGATCCAGGTGATGCTCCCAGTCAGATCTAATAAACACAGTATTTATTAGTATCAAGAGTACAACCACATATATACAATCAACCGTATGTTCAGCAGCCATGTGGGCTCTATACCTGTAAAGTGTGGGCTTTGATCAATAAAATCACTGATATTTAACACTAGGATTTGACTAGGAGCCTCACCTGGATTGCATCACGATCAGCATGTCAGAGAAGGCTCCACTGCTGCTAAGCAACCTGCAGGGAGCTCAACTGTCTACAACCAATAGAGATGGGCTCGGGTGTGTTTGAAATCCCACATGCCCGATCTCCCGCCAGGAAGCCGACACTCCACAGTGCTAATCACAGCCAGTGAGACATTTCCTGATCTGTGGAGCTGCGGACCGGGAAATGTCTCATTGCCTGTGATTAGCGCTGTGCAGTGTGGGCTTCCTGGCAGGCTCTGGCATGTGGAATTTTGAACATGCCCAGCCCATCTTTAACAACAAATTGTGCTGGCCCTCCTGTACATCAGCCCCATAAAGTAACCAGCACTGGGTTCCAATGTGCTGCCGCCGCTACCATGGAGACAGAGACCAGCGCTGTGAATAGCCGGGACAGGACAGCAACTCTGGTTGTTCCAGCACTGGTCCACACTGGGAACATTCCCCCATCCACCTATAATGTGTAGATGGGGGAATTAGATCATTTCCTTTTTTTTTCATTCAACCTAATAGTTGAATGAAAAAAAATGATCAATGTATGGGCTGCCTAAGGCCCCTTTCACACTGGGGTGGGAGGTGCGCTGTGGGTATAGCGGCGCTATTTTTAGCGCTGCTATACCTTCGTTTTTACCGCGGTATGCGACCGCTAGCGGGGTGAATTTAACCCTGCTAGTGGCCGAAAAAGGGGTTAATACCGGCGCATTGCGGGCGGTATTACCGCGGTCTCCCATTGCTTTCAATGGGCAGCAGCGGTAAAGGAGCGGTGAACACACCGCTCCTTCACCGCTGTAAAGATGCTGCTAGCAGGACTTTTGGAGCGGTCCTGCTGGCGCACTGCTTCAGTGTGAAAGCCTTTGGGCTTTCACACTGAAGACTGCAGGGCACGATTTTTTCAGGCGGTAAAGCAGCGCTAATATTAGCGCTAAACCGCCTGAAAAACGTGTCAGTGTGAAAGGGGCCTAAGAGCTAGGACCAGCCATAGACAGTTTAAATCTCAGCTGGTTCAGCAGGAACTGGCTGAGATTCGAACCATTAATGAGCAGATTCTCTTATGATTATCACTAGTGATTGCTATAGCCACTAGTGATAATCACTGTTTTTTCGGGAGAATACAATTGCTGGGCAGGAGGGATTTTCCCCTGTCAGCACTGTCTGTGTTGATGGGGGAATTATGCAAGTTTCTTGCCTGCAATCTGTGGATGCAGGAAAGAAATGTGCACCGTCTATTACCTGCCTAACTGAAAGTGAAAGTATATTGTGAATGTCTTGAAAGAACAGGAGAGGGGGAGGGAGACAGATGGGGGAGAGAAGGGATGGAGATAATGCAGTTCAGTGATTACAGTGTACTGCAGTCTACACACCCACAGGTCCAGGCTAGAATCTCAGGCATCATTCACACACAGCCAGGAATGCTGCTGATTTTCATATTTCCCGCCCACACATCCCCTCTCTTCAGATACAGCATGCCGGGATAGTGTGGGCGGGACTGGAAGGAGGAGGAGGAGCTGTATTCCTCCCTGCTCGTGTGTGAGGAGAGTGAGGGGGGGTGGCTGGACTCGCTGGGCTGTGAAAGAGTGTCATAGACTGACACTCGGCTCAGCTTGCAGTCACCATTCTCGGAATTTACAGGCTGGTTCTCCTGTCCTAAGGACGGGAGAAATCAGTCTGTTTTTTCAGTAACTGAGATGAAGGCTTGGGCCCCCCTCCCCCCCTCCCACAGTTCTCGTGGAGTCCTTCCTGCAACTCGCTCTTCTCCGTGCCAATGAGGATGCAGGGAAAGGAGCAGATCGGGCGGCTGTGGTTGTGTGAGCGCTCGCATTATGCAGTGTCAGCAAGCAGAGGGAGGGGGGAGGAATCCCCCGCAGGAGCTGACTGGGGACGCTCTCCCTCTCAGGAGAGACTATGTTACCCCAGCAGCAGCCCGAGCGAAAAAAATAAAAATAAAATTTTTGGGGGGGGGGTGGCACATGGTGGGGCACAGCATAATGTTGGGGGGGGCAGGGCCCCCTCTGGTCCCCCCCTAGGGACGCCATTGTGGATCACCACCAGCTACCAAACACCTGAAGCTGATATAACAGACTAATTTATTTTCAAATGTCACATCCCTTCAAGACTGATGCTGATGCTGAGAGACTGTCCTGTTATGTTGACTGACTATCCTCCTCCTCCTCAATGATCCGATTGACGATGATAGCTTGGAAGAACATTTTTGTTTCTGGGTGCCGCCACCAGTGGCTAAGGCCCAATTTTTCAGCCCCTGTTTAACAGGGGTGTGTTATTACAATTTTTTATGCAATGCTTTGCAGCAGGGCTCATTCCTGCACTCCAACTAGAGTATCTGGGAGTGGTTGCAGTGTCGTGGCACCAGCACCATTGGCTAAGGCCCAATTTTTCAGCCCCTGTTTAACAGGGGCATGTAATTACAATTTTTGATGCAATACTTTGCAACAGGGCTCATTGCTGTGCTCCAAGTACAGTATCTGTGAGGGGTTGCAGTGTTGTGGCACCAGTGGCTAAGGCCCAATTTTTCAGCCCCTGTTTAACAGGGGCATGTAATTACAATTTTTTATGCAATGCTTTGCAGCAGGGCTCATTCCTGCACTCCAACTAGAGTATCTGGGAGAGGTTGCAGTGTCGTGGCACCAGCACCAGTGGCTAAGGCCCAATTTTTCAGCCCCTGTTTAACAGGGGCGTGTAATTACAATTTTTGATGCAATACTTTGCAACAGGGCTCATTGCTGTGCTCCAAGTACAGTATCTGTGAGGGGTTGCAGTGTTGTGGCACCAGTGCCTAAGGCCCAATTTTTATGCCCCTGTTTAACAGGGGCATGTAATTACAATTCTTGATCTAATAATTCACAGCAGGGCCCATTCCTGCACCCACCAAGACTAACTGTGAGGCCTTACAGTGTTGTGTCAACACCACCACCACCACCACCAAAGGCCCAATTTTTCAGCCCCTGTTCAACAGGGGCATGCAATTACAGTTATTGATCTAATAATTCACAGCAGGGCTCATTCATGCGCCCACCAAGAGTAACTGTGAGGGCTCACAGTGTTGTGGCAACACCAACATGTAAGGGGCAAATTTCAGCTGAGTATATACGGCAGGCCCCTACTTTCAAACATCCAACTTACAAACGACTCCTCCTTGCAAACGGAAGGATACAACAGGAAGTGAGAGGAAATCTACCCCTAGGAAGGCAAATTCTCTCCTGTAAGAGTTAATATGGGAAAAAAAGTGTCTCCTCTCCACTGATGCTTTATCACCAATTCTTGTTTCAATAAAAAACCCAAATTTTCAAAAAACATTTGTCATTAGGACGGAAAGTGAGGTGAACTGTTCTGAACAGGTGCACACTGCACAGACAGCAAAACAAATGTTACAGGGGTGATAACACTTCCCTATGTTTTCCAAAAAGCTTAAAAATAGATTTTTTGCCTGGAGCTACACTTAAACAATGTACCTGTTCAAAATTACAAACAGATTCTACATAAGAACAAACCTACAGTCCCTGTCTTGTATGCACCGCCTGTATACGGCTGTTCAGAGTATATAGGGCCTTTTTTATTTTGTGTGCGGTGTTCCCCTTAATATCCATACAAGACCCAAAGGGGCTGGTAATGGGCTGGGGTAGGGGGGGGGGGGGTGTGATGGGGTAGCTATGCCATTTTTCTTAAAGATTTTCATCCATATTACCGGGACCAGACATTACATTAAAGCCGCAAGCAGTTTTAAATGGCTTTTTTTCCTTTAGAAATGTAATTTTGTGCAGGGACAGTTCTAAACACGGGAAACACGTGGCACTTCACAGGCATACTTTAGACACCCCCCAGGTACGATATTTAAAGGAATATTTGACTTTTTTTTTTTCACTTTATGCATCATTAAAATGACTGCTCCAGAAAAACGGCCGTTTTTAAAACTTCTTTTTGCATTGATAAATGTCCCCTGGTGCAGAACCCGGGTTCCCAAACCCTTTTTAGGACAATAACATGCACAATAGTCGTTATAATTAGCACTTTAGATTTCGAACGTTCGCATCCATTGTATTTAATAGGGTTCTAAAGTTCGTGCGAACTTTCGGTCCGTTCGCGGGTTCTGGTGCGAACCGAACCCGGGGGTGTTCGGCTCATCACTAACTACATACTGACCGCTACACTATACACAATACACTATTCAATACACTACATACTGACCGCTACACAATACACAATACACTATTCAATACACTACATACTGACCGCTACACAATACACTATACACAATACACTATTCAATACACTACATACTGACCGCTACACAATACTCTACCCACAGACCAATACACAATACACTATACACTACATACTGACCGCTACACTATACACAATACACTATTCAATACACTACATACTGACCGCTACACAATACACTATTCAATACACTACATACTGACCGCTACACAATACACTATACACAATACATTATACGCAATACACAAACTTTCTGGCTGCTCCCTCTCCCCAGACCATATCTACCCCCCCCCCCCAGGCCGAGTGAGTCTCTTACCTTTTTTTTCTTCCATCTGCTCTGCCTCCTGTCACACTGCTCGCTGGACTGCCTGTCCTGACGGGGACATGATCATGAGACCCGGCCAAGGAGGAGGAGGAGGAGGAGATGATGATGATGATGGCGGCCACAGACTGCCTGCCGCCGCACCGCGCCGGGGACATGATCGGAGACCCGGCCGGAGAGGGAGGAGGAGATGATGATGATGGCGGCTGACCATAGACTGCCTGCCTGCCTGCCACCGCGCCGGGGACCTGGTGACCTGGGCCAGAGAGGAGGAGGAGAAGACAGCCCCGCTCCCCCGCGATTAAGGACAGGCCACATGACCCCTTTCGCCCAATCACAGGGCGCCAGGGGCCGGCCTGAGAATTAAGATGGCGGCCGGAGCGGCGCGGGGTCTAAGAAAAAAAAAATTGATTTATGGAGCTAGGGTGACACCGGCGCGGGATTGCGCTCCCCCAAATGTTGCGCCAGGGGCCTAGGCCCCCCTCGCACCCCCCACGCTACGCCACTGGCAATGCCTACACATACACATTACATCAGGGGTATTGAATTAAAATTTATGACTCCGATTCTTTACATCACAGCCCAGGTGAGCACGCATGACAGCCCATTCATTTGAATAGGCTGCTGTGCCAGAGTTTTCTGCTAAGAAAAGGTCCTGGCACCTTTTTAAAAATGTAGCCGCATGGAAACCGAATAGGCCTTTGCGCCATGCAATTTCCATGTGCGGGAAACCGCATCATATATTTCAGTGCATTTAAGAGGTAATGGTATCCCGCACGTTTTCTGTGCAGCACCTCATTTTGTGTGTGGCTGCATGTCCCCCTTCACATCTCCCCCACCACAGCACTGCCCCACTTCCTATATCACCCCCAAAGCACTGCTCCTTTCACATTCCTTTCCCACAGCACTGTTCCCCTTCACATATCACCCCCACAGCACTGCCCCTTTCACAACCCCCCCTACAGCAATGTCCCCCTTTACATCCCCCCCACACACAGCACTGCCCCTTTCACATATCCCCCTACAACACTGCCCCCCTTTACATGACCCCCCTACACAAACAGCACTACCCCCTTTACATGACCCCCAAAACACAGCACTGCCCCACTGTACATGACACCCCCCCCCACACACACACAGCACTGCCTCCCTTTAAATGACCCCCACACACACAGCACTGCCCCACTGTACATGACCCCCCCACACACACACACTAACAGCACTCCCCCCTGTACATGATCCCCACACACACACAGCAGTGCCCCCTGTACATGACCCTCCCCCCCACACACACACAGAGCACTGCCCCCTTTTTATGACCCACCACACAAACAGCACTGCCCCCTGTACATGACTCACCACACAAACAGCACTGCCCCCTGTACATGATCCCCACACACAGCACTGCCCCACTGTACATGACCCCCCCCCCCCACACACACACACAGCACTGCCCCCTGTACATGATCCCCACACACACAGCACTGCCCCCTGTACATGACCCTCCCCCCACACACACACACACACAGAGCACTGCCCCCCTTTTTATGACCCACCACACAAACAGCACTGCCCCCTGTACATGACCCACCACACAAACAGCCCGGCCCCTGTACATGATCCCCACACACACAGCACTGCCCCCTGTACATGACCCCCCCACACACACACACAGAACACTGCCCCCCTTTTTATGACCCACCACACAAACAGCACTGCCCCCTGTACATGACCCACCACACAAACAGCCCGGCCCCTGTACATGATCCCCACACACACACAGCACCCACACACACACACAGCACTGCCCCCTGTACATGACCCCCCCATATACACACACAGCACTACCCCCTGTACATGATCACACACACACAGCACTTCCCCCTGTACATGACCCCCCCCACACACACACAGAGCACTGCCCCCTTTTTTATGACCCACCACACAAACAGCACTGCCCCCTGTACATGACCCACCACACAAACAACACTGCCCCCTGTACATGATCCCCACACACACAGCACTGCCCCCTGTACATGACCCCCCCCCCCACACACACACACACAGAGCACTGCCCCCCTTTTTTTGACCCACCACAAAAACAGCACTGCCCCCTGTACATGACCCCCCCCCCACACACACACACACAGCACTGCCCCCTGTACATGACCCCCCCACACAGAGCACTGCCCCCTTTTTATGACCCACCACACAAACAGCACTGCCCCCTGTACATGACCCACCACACAAACAGTACTGCCCCCTGTACATGATCCCCACACACACAGCGCTGCCCCTGTACATGACCCCCTCCCCTCCCCCACACACACACAGAGCACTGCCCCCTTTTTATGACCCACCACACACAAACAGCACTGCCCCCTGTACATGACCCACCACACAAACAGTACTGCCCCCTGTACATGACCCACCACACAAACAGCACTGCCCCCTGTACATGACCCCCTCCCCCCATGCACACACACAGCTCTACCCCCTGTACATGATCACACACAGCGCTGCCCCCCCTGTACATGACCCCCCCACACAGACACAGCACTGCCCCCTGTACATGACCCCCCCATACACACACACACAGCTCTACCCCCCTGTACATGATCACACACACACAGCGCTGCCCCCCTGTACATGACCCCCCCACACACACACACAGCACTGCCCCCTGTACATGACCCCCCCATACACACACACACAGCACTACCCCCCCTTTTTATGACCCACCACACAAACAGCCCGGCCCCTATACATGATCCCCACACACACACAGCACTGCCCCACTGTTTGTGACCCCCACATACACAGCACTACCCCCTGTACATGATCACACACACACACAACGCTGCCCCCTGTACATGATCCCCACACACACAGCACTGCCCCCTGTACATGACCCTCCCCCCACACACACACACACAGAGCACTGCCCCCCTTTTTATGACCCACCACACACAGCACTGCCCTCTGTACATGACTCACCACACAAACAGCACTGCCCCCTGTACATGATCCCCACACACACAGCACTGCCCCCTGTACATGACCCCCCCACACACACACACAGAACACTGCCCCCCTTTTTATGACCCACCACACAAACAGCACTGCCCCCTGTACATGACCCACCACACAAACAGCCCGGCCCCTGTACATGATCCCCACACACACACAGCACCCACACACACACACAGCACTGCCCCCTGTACATGACCCCCCCCATATACACACACAGCACTACCCCCTGTACATGATCACACACAGCACTTCCCCCTGTACATGACCCCCCCACACACACACACAGAGCACTGCCCCCTTTTTTATGACCCACCACACAAACAGCACTGCCCCCTGTACATGACCCACCACACAAACAACACTGCCCCCTGTACATGATCCCCACACACACAGCACTGCCCCCTGTACATGACCCCCCCCCCCCCCACACACACACACAGAGCACTGCCCCCCTTTTTTTGACCCACCACAAAAACAGCACTGCCCCCTGTACATGACCCACCACACAAACAGCACTGCCCCACTGTACATGACCCCCCCCCCACACACACACACACACACAGCACTGCCCCCTGTACATGACCCCCCCACACAGAGCACTGCCCCCTTTTTATGACCCACCACACAAACAGCACTGCCCCCTGTACATGACCCACCACACAAACAGTACTGCCCCCTGTACATGATCCCCACACACACAGCGCTGCCCCTGTACATGACCCCCTCCCCTCCCCCCACACACACACAGAGCACTGCCCCCTTTTTATGACCCACCACACACAAACAGCACTGCCCCCTGTACATGACCCACCACACAAACAGCACTGCCCCCTGTACATGATCCCCACACACTCAGCACTGCCCCCTGTACATGACCCCCTCCCCCCATGCACACACACAGCTCTACCCCCTGTACATGATCACACACAGCGCTGCCCCCCCTGTACATGACCCCCCCACACAGACACAGCACTGCCCCCTGTACATGACCCCCCCATACACACACACACAGCTCTACCCCCCTGTACATGATCACACACACATAGCGCTGCCCCCCTGTACATGACCCCCCCACACACACACAGCACTGCCCCCTGTACATGACCCCCCCATACACACACACAGCACTACCCCCCTTTTTATGACCCACCACACAAACAGCCCGGCCCCTATACATGATCCCCACACACACACAGCACTGCCCCACTGTTTGTGACCCCCACATACACAGCACTGCCCCCTGTACATGTCCCCCCCATACACACACACAGCGCTACCCCCCTGTACATGATCACACACACACAGCGCTGCCCCCCTGTACATGACCCCCCACACACACAGCACTGCCCCCTGTACATGACCCCCCCATACACACACACACACACACACACAGCACTACCCCCCTGTACATGATCACACACACATAGCGCCGCCCCCTGTACATGACCCCCCCATACACACACACAGCACTATCCCCCTGTACATGACCCCGCTCCCATACACACATGCAGCACTACCCCCCTGTACGTGATTACACACACAGTGCTGCCTCCCTGTACATGACCCCCCCCCCCCCACACACACACACACACACACAGCACTGCCCCCTGTACATGATCACCACACAAACAGCCCGGCCCCTGTACATGATCCACACACACACAGCACTGCCCCCTTTTTTATGACCCACCACACAAACAGCACTGCCCCTGTACATGACCCACCACACAAACAGCACTGTCCCCTGTACATGATCCCCACACACACAGCACTGCCCCCTGTACATGACCCCACACACACACACAGAGCACTGCCCCCCCTTTTTTTGACCCACCACACAAACAGCACTGCCCCCTGTATATGACCCACCACACAAACAGCACTGACCCACTGTACATGACCCCCCCCCCCACACACACACAGCACTGTCCCCTGTACATGACCCCCCCCACACACACAGAGCACTGCCCCCCTTTTTATGACCCACCACACAAACAGCACTGCCCCCTGTACATGACCCATCACACAAATAGTACTGCCCCTGTACATGATCCCCACACACACAGCATTGCCCCCTATACATGACCCCCTCCCCCCATGCACACACACAGCTCTACCCCCCCTCTACATGATCACACACAGCGCTGCCCCCCTGTACATGACCCCCCACACACACAAACAGCACTGCCCCCTGTACATGACCCACCACACAAACAGCACTGACCCACTGTACATGACCCCCCCCCACACACACACACAGCACTGTCCCCTGTACATGACCCCCCCCCACACACACACACACAGAGCACTGCCACTCTTTTTATGACCCACCACACAAACAGCACTGCCCCCTGTACATAGTTGCCAACATTGCAAAAAAAACATCTGGGACACTTTTTTTTGTATTGAGGCGGAGCCTTGCTATAATCAGGGGGCGGGGCATTCGTTTGTAGGCGTGTCATGCTGGAGTGAAAAATGCGTCGCGCGAAGCGCGTCGCGGCGAAAAATGGGCGTGGTTTACGCACGATAGTGGGTGTGGTTTAAATGGGCATGGTTCAAAGGGGTGTGGCTAGAGTCCGAGGTGAGAGAAAGAGAGAGAAAGAAATAGAAAGAAAGAAGCCAGATCCTACACCACAATAGTAATGTGTAACAAAATTGGCAGATAAGGATACTCCAAAACACCTGTTGGTGCTTCAATCATCCCGGCACCATGGTTGTTACGGTGTCAGGATGATTGAAGTGCATTATTTCTATTTTTACATTGTAATATAAAATGAAATCATTCAACTCACCATAATGCCGAATCAGTGGAAGCCCTGAGCGTGTTACCTGCCACGTCGCCTGCCACCAGATGGCCTCCCCAGCAGTCCGTCCTTGCATCAGGTGCCTCCCCAGCAGTCCGTCCTTGCATCAGGTGCCTCCCCAGCAGTCCGTCCTTGCATCAGGTGCCTCCCCAGCAGTCCGTCCTTGCATCAGGTGCCTCCCCAGCAGTCCGTCCTTGCATCAGGTGCCTCCCCAGCAGAGCCCCCTCCACACTTGTGGACAAGGGTCCAAAAATCATGATTGTCCCGGGAAATTCGGGACTGTTGGTAACTATGCAGGCGTCCCCAGTGGAGTCCCCCCTTACATCAGGCGTCCCCAGTGGAGTCCCCCCTTACATCAAGTGTCCCCAGAGGAGTCCCTCCTTACATCAGGCGTCCCCAGCGGAGTCCCTCCTTACATCAGGCGTCCCCAGAGGAGTCCCTCCTTACCTCAGGCGTACCCAGCGGAGTCCTTCCTTACATCAGGTGTACCCAGAGGAGTCCCCCTTACATCAGGCGTCCCCAGCAGAGTCCCCCCTTACATCAGGCGTCCCCAGCGGAGTCCCCCCTTACATCAGGCGTCCCCAGCGGAGTCCCCCCTTACATCAGGCGTCCCCAGCGGAGTCCCCCCTTACATCAGGCGTCCCCAGCGGAGTCCCCCCTTACATCAGGCGTCCCCAGTGGAGTCCCCCTTACATCAAGTGTCCCCAGCGGAGTCCCCCCTTACCTCAGGCGTCCCCAGCGGAGTCCCCCCTTACCTCAGGCGTCCCCAGCGGAGTCCCCCCTTACCTCAGGCGTCCCCAGCGGAGTCCCCTCTTACATCAGGCGTCCCCAGCGGAGTCCCCCCTTACCTCAGGCGTCCCCAGCGGAGTCCCCCCTTACATCAGGCGTCCCCATCGGAGTCCCCCCTTACATCAGGCGTCCCCATCGGAGTCCCCCCTTACATCAGGCGTCCCCAGCGGAGTCCCCCCTTACCTCAGCCGTCCCCAGCGGAGTCCTCCCTTACCACAGGCGTTCCCAGCGGAGTCCCCCCTTACCACAGGCATCCCCAGCGGAGTCCCCCCTTAACCACAGGCGTCTCCTGTCTCGGCCGCCATTATTGTTTCCCCTTCCCCGAAGGGGAACAAAATAGAGCCGGAGCCGACAGTGTGGCTGAAAAAAAATAATAAATTAAACTGTGGCGCTGCCGACCCCCGCCCCTTTCCATTACAGACAGACCTGCAGCGGGGCGGGGTGGGGCGGGGGGGTGGCCTGCCGGCCAGCCAAAACACAGATGTAGTACAATAGAAGATAAAGCTGCTGCGGCGCCGCCCACCCCCGGGGAGGTGCGGGGTGTGGGCGGCGCCGCAGCGGCTTTATTTTCTATTGTACTACATCCGTGTTTTGGTCTTCTTGAACATGGCGGCCGGCGGAGACATTGTCTCCGCCAGCCGTGGACCTCTAGCGGCGGCGGCCTGCGGCGTCCAAATTCGGGGAAAACGGGAAAAATCGGATTGGCCAGGACATTGGCCGGGACAAAATAAATCCGGGAAAAGGGTTTGAATCCCGGGAATGTCCCGGCCAATCCGTGACTGTTGGCAACTATGCCTGTACATGACCCACCACACAAACAGCACTGCCCCTGTACATGATCCCCACACACACAGCACTGCCCCCTGTACATGACCCCCTCCCCCCATGCACACACACAGCTCTACCCCCCTGTACATGATCACACACAGCGCTGCCCCCCTGTACATGACCCCCCCCACACACACACAGCACTGCCCCCTGTACATGACCTCCCATACACACACACAGCGCTTCCCCCCTGTACATTACCCCCCACACACACACACACAGCTCTGCCCCCTGTACATTACCCCCCACAAACACACACAGCTCTGCCCCCTGTACATGACCCCCCATACACACACACAGCTCTACCCCCCTGTACATTATCACACACACACAGCGCTGCCCCCCTGTACATGACCCCCTCCTACACACACACACACACACACACACACACACACACACACACAGCACTGCCCCCTGTACAAGACCCCCCCCCATACACACACACAGCACTACCCCCCTTTTTATGACCCACCACACAAACAGCCCAGCCCCTGTACATGATCCCCACACACACACAGCACTGCCCCACTGTTTGTGACCCCCACACACACAGCACTTCCCCCTGTACATGACCCCCCATACATACACACATCACTACCCTCTGTACATGATCACACACACACAGCGCTGCCCCCCTGTACATGGCCCCCCCACACACACAGCACTGCCCCTGTACATGACCCTCCCATACGCACACACACAGCACTACCCCCCTGTACATGATCACACACACATAGCGCCGCCCCCTATACATGACCCCCCCACACACACAGTACTGCCCCCTGTACATGACCCCTCCCCCCATACACACACGCAGCACTACCCCCCTGTACATGATCACACATACACACAGCACTGCCCCCCTGTACATGACCCCGCCCCCATACACACACACACAGCACTACCCCCCTGTACATGATTACACACACAGTGCTGCCTCCCTGTACATGACCCCCCCCCCCCACACACACACACACACACAGCACTGCCCCCTGTACATGATCCCCACACACACAGCACTGCCCCCTGTACATGACCCCCCCCCCATACACACACACAGCACTGCCCCCTGTACATGATCACACACAGTGCTGCCCCCTGTATATGACCCCCACACACACACACACAGCACTGCCCCCCTGTACATGACCCCCACACACACAGCACTGCCCCCTGTACATGATCACACACAGTGCTGCCCCCTGTATATGACCCCCCCCACACACACACAGCGCTGCCCCCCTGTACATGATCCCCGCACACAGCGCTGTCCACCTGTACATGACCCCCTCACACACACAGCATTGCCCCACCGTACAGCACTGCTCCCCTGTACATGACCCCCCCACATACAGCACTGCTCCCCTGTACATGACCCCCCACATACAGCACTGCTCCCCTGTACATGTCCCCTACACACACAGCATTGCCCCACTGTACAGCACTGCTCCCCTGTACATGACCCCCAACACACAGCACTGCTCTCCTGTAAATGATCCCAAACACACACCCCTTTACTTCACCCCTGCCCCCCCATCCTTCACAAGTTCACAGCCATGTCCTTTGCTTCCTTCACTCTCCTACCTTCCACAGAGCAGAGAGCAGGAGGTGGGACAATCCTGGAATGAAGGCGGAGACACAGCACCACTGGATGGAGGACAAGAGCTGCTGGGTTAACCTTTCATATTAACAAGCTGATGATTGGTTGAAAGGACCGCCCCTGCATTCTAGCAGCCAATCACCTCCTGATTAATGTGAAAATTTAATTCAGGCAGCCGCTCTCCATGCAGTGCTGTTCCCACCCATGACAGCAGCAGAGGCTGGGAACAAAAGCGTCAGCTAAATGTCGTGATTACGGCGGTCCGGATAAAACAGTGATTCGGGACGGATTTTGACCGCGGTTTGCCATTTAGTGATGCCGTCACTACATTGTCATTACAGCATTTGCTAAATTTGTATATGATCTTGGTCGTAGTTCCAATTTATATTTTTGAAAACCTATCACAATTCAAACTGTACTTTGTGTTAAGATTCTATACACTTACATTACATTCTGTTTTGTACCTACCAGGTCACATTATTTTTGCTTACACAGTGCACTTCTGTACACCATAGATAATATAAATAATTCTACATGTGGGGTGGGATGATTCCAAATTTTTAAAGGATAGCTGCACCTTTAGGCCCGATCATTTAGCTGCCACTGTAAATGCAGCCTCTAATGCCGCGTACACACGACCGTTTTTAATGGCGAGAAAAATTACATTTTTTAAAATGGTCATTAAAAATGATCGTGTGTGGGCTTTCCAGCAGTTTTCCCGATGAGAAAAACGAAGAGAATCACGACGAGAAAAATTGGAACATGCTCTAATTTTTCACGTCGTTTTTTACATCGTCGTTTTTCTCGTCATGAAAAACGGCCGTGTGTGGGCTTTAACAACGTGAAAAAAAATACGCATGCTCAGAATCAAGTATGAGACGGGAGCGCTCGTTCTGGTAAAACTAGCGTTCGTAATGGAGATAGCACATTTGTCACTCTGTAACGGACTGAAAAGCACAAGGCTGAAAAGCACAAGGCTGAAAAGTGCGAATCGTCGCTCAACAAACTTTACTAACATGAAGGGTGGCGCCATCCGAATGGAACTTCCCCTTTATAGTGCCGTCGTACGTGTTGTACGTCACCGCGCTTTACTCGAACATTTTTTTCCACGATAGTGTGTAGGCAAGGCAGGCTTGAGAGGAAACACGAAAAATCACGTCGAGAAAAATGCAGTTTTTTTTCAATGACATTAAAAACGGTCGTGTGTACGCGGCATAACAGTGACAGTCAGAGGATCTGCACAGAAGGTACACTTATCCTTTAAAGAAGAACTACACTGCATCTGAGTACCCCAAACGAAAAACACCATTTAATACATTTCTAATATTCAAAGCAAACTCATCCATCCACTCATTCATTCATGTCCCCTTACTTTATTTTGCTGAAAAATCACTTTGAAAAACAAAAAACACTTTTTTATAAATTCTTTATTTTACACAGTTTTCTTAACATAATCCCAAATAGTCTTACATAATCTTACTTTCGTATGTATATTACATTCTATTGAATACATTTGATTACATCCAGATTTAATACTTGTTACAACCTCCACTTTTTCTTTCCCTCCCCCCCACCCCACTCTCAAAAAAAATAAAAAAAGAGGAAAACAAAAAACAAAAAACATCCTCTACATTGTCCCGCTCCTCCTCCCCCTCGCCATCGACTGTCGCATTTCCTATTCAACAGCCCTTGACTCTTCCCTGTATGCCATATATGGAGCCCATGTCTTTCTGTACCTCCCATCTTGATCTTTCATTGTCAAAGTGAGGTTCTCCATTTGTTGAATTTCTGCAATTCTCCACCATTGTGCTTTGGATGGAGAGCTTTCACATTTCCACAGGGCAGGGATGCACGCCCTCGCTGCCACCAGCAGATGTCTCAATAAAGAATTTTTATATTTTCCAACTGAAATAGGGATGTAGCGCCCTCACCTCTCCCCCTACCTGCCTTTTTGTGTGTTTTCGGCTCCTCGCAGGGAGGGAAGAGGCACACCGCACCACAAGCCCGTATCCTCCTGAGTAAGGAGGTTGAGCGGTGTTAGTTTTCGGGCCTGCCTGCGGCTGGAGTTGAATCCTCCCGAGGATGATTCTCACCTCTACCTTAGGTAGATGCAAGTCCCCCATTAATGTAACTGTCCACACCAACTGAAAGTCCAACTTCTATATTTATTTCACACGGATAATAAATATGCCTCTTTGACAGCAGACAGGTTGGAACAAGACACAGGACAGCTTAGGTGGGAGGAGGTCCAGGCACAAACTTGAATCAGGTTATTTGACTGTTTAGGATTCACAAACAGCTTTGGCCATAAAGTTGGGTTGTTCTAAACTTTGGACTATATTTAGGCAAAGCATATGGTCCTTGTAAGAGTTAAAGAACAATGTAGAGTACATTTTAATATTATGTAGCGGGGTGCCACTTTGCAGTGTGGTTATAAGACTATTTTTGTATTGAGAATGAACCCAGCTCCCTCCAGAGTATCTTTTATGACATTGCAGCAACTGTTTTGTTTAACTGTGTGGAACGGTGCATTATGGAACTTATAGTACAGAGAGAAAGAGACTCCATTGCCATGGGTAACAAACAGACTACAAAACCCACAGTGCAGCTGTACTACCAGAGTGCATTGCATCTTTGCACAGCCTTCTGGGGGAAATTACTTAAAGGAAGGGAGGAGTTACACTCGCTCTCTCTGGACATCGCCTTCTATCAAGCAGGAGTGTCTAGGACGGAAAGCCTGGGCCTACAGTTGTCAAGTAGGATCACTCAGCCCAAGGAGAGATCCTTTTCCGTGTGTCCAACTCTCATTCCACAGAGACCGGAGTCGCCCATCTACCGACACCTTGTGCGGCTGTGTGAGGGACCGGAGAGGCCGTGGACCGGAACACCGACAGCTGAACGTACCAGAGGAACGAGGCCTGCTTTGGTGAGGGGGCACCTGCCCAAATATTGACTAACTGTTGCGTGACTCTTAAAAGACCTGCCATTCTTATTAGAGTAGTGCACCACATGCAAGGACATAGTGCATCTCGCAGTGGCTGCGTGTTTTAAGGATTGGCGTTTGCACCGTCAGCGAATTACATATTCATAAACATTGTGGATGTTCAGTCTTGCCCTTTTTCATAACCTAATGGATTACAAATGTTTGATGTGCACCAACAGATGCTAGCTGGAAGGAAATTTGTACTGAACTCAGTCAGGCCTGCCTAGAACAAATAGTACCAGGACACGTGTACAGTATTGCCCATTAGGGGGAGCTCGCGAGCATACAGTTCTAATATATAGAAAGTGTACACCAGAAGTGTGATTCTTTATTTTGACTGTTTCCAACTAAAATTTTCTGCTATACCATTGACTCTTGCAGGGCCCTGTAGCAGTGTTGCCAACCCCCTGAAGTGAAATTTACTGGCAAGGATGCCAAAATTTCTGTACGGCAGCAATTTCTTACTGGCAAAAATCATGAAAATTGCTGGCAGAGCCACATTTTTTACTGACGCTGCAAAAAAGTACCTACAATCACTGTTTTTAGTGCTAAACAGTGCAAATATCAATATTTGAACTATAAACACACAGCTAATGCTATTTATCAGTGTGTTTAAGTTAAACAAAAGTAAAAAAACATTTTTCTCAATTTACATGAAGGTCAGGTTACTATAACCCGGCCAGCACAGAGTTCCCTCTTACATCAGAGTCTGCAGGATGCCCCCTTACAGTGCAAGGGAACTCTTATGTAAAGGGGAACGCTGCAGATCATGATGTAAGGGGGAACCCTGATGTGGAGGGGGGCTCTTACCTTAGTGTATTCACCTTCCGCAGAGTGAATACACTAAGGTAAGGGGGGGTATTAATATAAGGGGGAAACCTTTATATCAGTGCCCCCTTACATTATTGTATTCATTCACCTGCTTACATCAGTGACCCCCCCCCCCCCCCTTAGAATGGCCTGGCGGCACTGTCACTTACCTCCTCTCAGGTGCACAGTGTGGGGCTCAGTCAGATGGCTCCAGCTTGGTGGCTCTGATCTCCTCTCCCCAGTCCACACGTCTGTTTCTTCCCGTTCCGTAACCCCCATCCAGGCGGCACTTCCACTCTTGACTTCTTTCTAGGATCCCCTCAGAGACTGTAGACATGATAAAAGACAAGAGATGGTCAGAGGCTGCGGACATACTACAGGAGGTGGACACTGGACAGAGACTGCGGACATACTACAGGAGGGGGACAGAGGCTATGGACCCACTACAGGAGGTGGACAGAGGCTGCGGACACACTACAGGAGGGGGACAGAGGCTGCAGACACACTACAGGAGGGGGACAGAGGCTGCGGACCCATTACAGGAGGTGGACAGAGGCTGCAGACATACTACAGGAGGGGGACAGAGGCTGCGGACCCATTACAGGAGGTGGACAGAGGCTGCAGACATACTACAGGAGGGGGACAGAGGCTGCGGACATACTACAGGAGGGGGACAGAGGCTGCGGACATACTACAGGAGGTGGACAGAGACAGCGGACATACTACAGGAGGGGGACAGAGGCTGCGGACATACTACAGGAGGTGGACAGAGACAGCGGACATACTACAGGAGGGGGACAGAGGCTGCGGACACACTACAGGGAGGGGGACAGAGGCTGCGGACACACTACAGGGAGGGGGACAGAGGCTGCGGACACACTACAGGGAGGGGGACAGAGGCTGCAGACATACTACAGGAGGGGGACAGAGGCTGCGGACATACTACAGGGAGGGGGACAGAGGCTGCGGACACGCTACAGGGAGGGGGACAGAGGCTGCAGACATACTACAGGAGGGGGACAGAGGCTGCAGACATACTACAGGAGGTGGACAGAGGCTGCGGACATACTACAGGAGGGGGACAGAGGCTGCGGACATACTACAGGAGGTGGACAGAGGCTGCGGACATACTACAGGAGGGGGACAGAGGCTGCGGACATACTACAGGAGGGGGACAGAGGCTGCAGACATACTACAGGAGGTGGACAGAGGCTGCGGACATACTACAGGAGGGGGACAGAGGCTGCGGACATACTACAGGAGGGGGACAGAGGCTGCGGACATACTACAGGAGGGGGACAGAGGCTGCGGACATACTACAGGAGGGGGGACAGAGGCTGCGGACATACTACAGGAGGGGGACAGAGGCTGCGGACATACTACAGGAGGGGGACAGAGGCTGCGGACATACTACAGGAGGGGAACAGAGGCTGCGGACATACTACAGGAGGGGGACAGAGGCTGCGGACATACTACAGGAGGGGGACAGAGGCTGCGGACATACTACAGGAGGGGGACAGAGGCTGCGGACATACTACAGGAGGGGAACAGAGGCTGCGGACATACTACAGGAGGGGGACAGAGGCTGCGGACATACTACAGGAGGGGGACAGAGGCTGCGGACATACTACAGGAGGGGGGACAGAGGCTGTGGACATACTACAGGAGGGGGACAGAGGCTGCGGACATACTACAGGAGGGGGACAGAGGCTGCGGACATACTACAGGAGGGGGACAGAGGCTGCGGACATACTACAGGAGGGGGGACAGAGGCTGTGGACATACTACAGGAGGGGGACAGAGGCTGCGGACATACTACAGGAGGGGGACAGAGGCTGCGGACATACTACAGGAGGGGGACAGAGGCTGCGGACATACTACAGGAGGGGGACAGAGGCTGCGGACATACTACAGGAGGGGGGACAGAGGCTGTGGACATACTACAGGAGGTGCCGGTGGAGACACTCTGCGGACATACTACAGGAGGGGGACAGAGGCTGCGGACATACTACAGGAGGGGGGACAGAGGCTGTGGACATACTACAGGAGGGGGACAGAGGCTGCGGACATACTACAGGAGGGGGACAGAGGCTGCGGACATACTACAGGAGGGGGACAGAGGCTGCGGACATACTACAGGAGGGGGGACAGAGGCTGTGGACATACTACAGGAGGGGGACAGAGGCTGCGGACACACTACAGGAGGGGGACAGAGGCTGCGGACACACTACAGGAGGGGGACAGAGGCTGCGGACACACTACAGGAGGGGAACAGAGGCTGCGGACACCACCATATTACTTCTGCACATCATCTGTGTGCTGTGTCCTCCTCCTGTGCCCCTTTCACCACTCCACAGGTCAGGGCAGCACTGTGCTGCCCTGACCTGTGAAGAGGTGAAAGGGACACAGGAACCAGAGGAGGATACAGCACACTGATGACGCTGTCCCCTTGTATCCCCCCCTGTTTCACTGACCTTGAGTCCGTCCTCCTCACTCCTGGCTGGGCCCTGTCAGTGCTCCGAGTCCTCCACAGACCACCTATGATGAGTGCATGGCATGCACTCACTGCAGGTGTCCCGCCACTGCCGCCAGCCACTGTGGCCTTTTCAAAAATGGCGCCAGCGGCGCCATCACGTTACTGCGTGTGCGCCGCCGCCGCTCGGCCGAGTTCCGAATGCGCTCGGCCGGCGCATTCGGAACGGCGCATGCGCATCTTTTTTATGGGCGCCGGTGCCCATTAACGGACTTTTACGTACAGCCCGAAAAAGGGGTTAAATCGCGGGCTGTACGTAAATCTACGTACGGTTGGCAACACTGCCCTGTAGGAGTCAACTGTACTGTATGTCTAACTCTGTTACTTTTCTTATCAAGTAAAATTGACTCTTGGTTAAGCAGAATTCTGTGTGGAGTTTATCTGTTACCCTGCAGGACAAGTGGCCATTACAAGGTAACAACTTTATTTACAATTTTATTACTGTGTGATATTATTGTGTTTCCCAATTACCAGTGGGTTGCACAATCCCCGTGTAGACCAGTTGTGCCAAGGGAGGGTTTGAGACAAATTTCTGGGGTTGATAGACAGAGTACAGACCCAAAACAAAACCAGCAGCTCCTCCGGGGGTAGTGCTACATTATATAATACACCCAATGAAATAATTCTGCAGTGATGGAATTGCTGATATATAAATGAGCATCATTCTACCAAAAGTCTATACTTATCACACTTGATGCATCATTCTGCACAGCCTGTGCAAGGACAGTACAGGGGGGCCCTTTGATGCATCATAGAAGCTGTATTTTCCATCATAGGTGGTAGTCCTGCTAATCTATTAAATTCTGTTAGGGTAGAATAGTCCCACAAAAAATTAAATTTTTTCAAAAGCAGGTGCAGTATCTCCACTGGCAGGTGCACACAAGCGTGCCCAGATACAGATAAGCGGTCAATTTGGCGTAATATGGCCCCTTGAGGATCAGTTCATCTTCCTTGCTCACTTCACCAATCAGGTTTCTTACACATTTATTTGTTCACCATTTTTGGGCACTTCACGAATAATCTATTTGCTTAAGGTGGCCCAATCCCATTTCCACTGAGCACTATAAGCATGATCCCTCGCAAGCCATTTACAGTCGGTTCCAACGTGTGGATGGTCGGCATGATCTGGGTGAGGTCTGGGATAACAAAAGACTCCCTTTGAAAATCACTGGTTTCAATGTGGTCTCCCATTTATTGGAGATAACGCGAGTCCCCCTAAAAAAGACTACGACTTGGTTAGTCGAAACGTGTTGGAACGTTTATTTGGGGCAGGATCGTCTATTGTTTTGAGTATACCTGCCTATTTTTCATGTTATTATAAACGATGGGTCATGAAAGTAGTCTATGTAACCAGAGCTCATATTTTTTTTTAAAAACTTTGTGGATTTTAATAATTATATAATAAAATATCACTGTTTCATACAATAAAATTTTCTTGATAGTTTGTTTGCTGCAATTAAACCCCTTGGGGTACTTTTGACTATTTTCTCTAATTAAGCAGGTGCAGGTAACCTATGAACATGAACACAATATGAAACTTTTTATATATCTAACAAGGTTATGTTATATGTCTAGTTTAGACACAAATTCAACTTGATAGAGTCCTGTAATGCAAGGATAACTGTTTGTTCATATTGGGGATTATGTTTCCAACAATAAGGCTGCAAAAAGCTTTTAGGTAGGGGAGTGTATACCAAGGGGCACTGTGTGAGTTATCTCTACTAGGGATGAGCTTCGTGTTCGAGTCGAACATACGTTCGACTCGAACATTGGCTGTTCGATCGTTCGACGAAGATCGAACGATTTGGGCCGTTCGCGCCAAATTCGAGTGACGCGAACGGCCCACAATGCACTACGCCATCGCAGTGTCATCCAGGCGCTGTGATTGGCCAAGCATGCACTGTGACCCCGCATGCTTGGCCAATCACAGCGCCGGCAGCGAGGAGAGCAATGATTGGCCACAGGCAGGATGCCTGTGGCCAATTATTGCTGAGGGTGTTTAGTACACGCCCCACACTATAAAAGGCCGCCAGCACGGCGGCCTAGTGTAGTGTGTTCCGGAGCAGGGATAGAGTAGCATAGGCAGGGACAGTGACTGTTATTTCTTTCTTGCTTAACCTGGATTCCTTTAGTTTAGGGAAAGAGAAGGATAGGTAGGGAGAGTGTCAGTGTGTTTTGTGCTTCTGCTATAGTGTGCTTAAAAAAAACATTTATTCTAGGGACAGAAAACTCTAGGTAGGGACAGTGTCAGTTTCTTTCACTCTGCAAGTCCTTGTTTCCAGGGACCTGTAAGGACAGTGAGTTAATTGTCCTTGTGCTATATTGTGCTTAAAAAAAACATTTATTCTAGGGACAGAAAACTCTAGGTAGGGACAGTGTCAGTTTCTTTCACTCTGCAAGTCCTTGTTTCCAGGGACCTGTAAGGACAGTGAGTTAATTGTCCTTGTGCTATATTGTGATTAAAAAAAACATTTATTCTAGGGACAGAAAACTCTAGGTAGGGACAGTGTCAGTTTCTTTCACTCTGCAAGTCCTTGTTTCCAGGGACCTGTAAGGACAGTGAGTTAATTTTCCTTGTGCTATATTGTGATTAAAAAAAACATTTTTTCTAGGGACAGAAAACTGTAGGTAGGGAGAGTGTTTTTTTTCTTTCACTCTGCAAGTCCTTGTTTCCAGGGACCTGTAAGGACAGTGAGTTAATTGTCCTTGTGCTATATTGTGCTTAAAAAAAACATTTATTCTAGGGACAGAAAACTCTAGGTAGGGACAGTGTCAGTTTCTTTCACTCTGCAAGTCCTTGTTTCCAGGGACCTGTAAGGACAGTGAGTTAATTGTCCTTGTGCTATATTGTGATTAAAAAAAACATTTATTCTAGGGACAGAAAACTCTAGGTAGGGACAGTGTCAGTTTCTTTCACTCTGCAAGTCCTTGTTTCCAGGGACCTGTAAGGACAGTGAGTTAATTTTCCTTGTGCTATATTGTGATTAAAAAAAACATTTTTTCTAGGGACAGAAAACTGTAGGTAGGGAGAGTGTTTTTTTTCTTTCACTCTGCAAGTCCTTGTTTCCAGGGACCTGTAAGGACAGTGAGTTAATTGTCCTTGTGCTATATTGTGCTTAAAAAAAAACATTTATTCTAGGGACAGAAAACTCTAGGTAGGGACAGTGTCAGTTTCTTTCACTCTGCAAGTCCTTGTTTCCAGGGACCTGTAAGGACAGTGAGTTAATTTTCCTTGTGCTATATTGTGATTAAAAAAAACATTTTTTCTAGGGACAGAAAACTGTAGGTAGGGAGAGTGTTTTTTTTCTTTCACTCTGCAAGTCCTTGTTTCCAGGGACCTGTAAGGACAGTGAGTTAATTGTCCTTGTGCTATATTGTGCTTAAAAAAAACATTTATTCTAGGGACAGAAAACTCTAGGTAGGGACAGTGTCAGTTTCTTTCACTCTGCAAGTCCTTGTTTCCAGGGACCTGTAAGGACAGTGAGTTAATTGTCCTTGTGCTATATTGTGATTAAAAAAAACATTTATTCTAGGGACAGAAAACTCTAGGTAGGGACAGTGTCAGTTTCTTTCACTCTGCAAGTCCTTGTTTCCAGGGACCTGTAAGGACAGTGAGTTAATTTTCCTTGTGCTATATTGTGATTAAAAAAAACATTTTTTCTAGGGACAGAAAACTGTAGGTAGGGAGAGTGTTTTTTTTCTTTCACTCTGCAAGTCCTTGTTTCCAGGGACCTGTAAGGACAGTGAGTTAATTGTCCTTGTGCTATATTGTGCTTAAAAAAAACATTTATTCTAGGGACAGAAAACTCTAGGTAGGGACAGTGTCAGTTTCTTTCACTCTGCAAGTCCTTGTTTCCAGGGACCTGTAAGGACAGTGAGTTAATTGTCCTTGTGCTATATTGTGATTAAAAAAAACATTTATTCTAGGGACAGAAAACTCTAGGTAGGGACAGTGTCAGTTTCTTTCACTCTGCAAGTCCTTGTTTCCAGGGACCTGTAAGGACAGTGAGTTAATTTTCCTTGTGCTATATTGTGATTAAAAAAAACATTTTTTCTAGGGACAGAAAACTGTAGGTAGGGAGAGTGTTTTTTTTCTTTCACTCTGCAAGTCCTTGTTTCCAGGGACCTGTAAGGACAGTGAGTTAATTGTCCTTGTGCTATATTGTGCTTAAAAAAAACATTTATTCTAGGGACAGAAAACTCTAGGTAGGGACAGTGTCAGTTTCTTTCACTCTGCAAGTCCTTGTTTCCAGGGACCTGTAAGGACAGTGAGTTAATTGTCCTTGTGCTATATTGTGATTAAAAAAAACATTTATTCTAGGGACAGAAAACTCTAGGTAGGGACAGTGTCAGTTTCTTTCACTCTGCAAGTCCTTGTTTCCAGGGACCTGTAAGGACAGTGAGTTAATTTTCCTTGTGCTATATTGTGATTAAAAAAAACATTTTTTCTAGGGACAGAAAACTGTAGGTAGGGAGAGTGTTTTTTTTCTTTCACTCTGCAAGTCCTTGTTTCCAGGGACCTGTAAGGACAGTGAGTTAATTGTCCTTGTGCTATATTGTGCTTAAAAAAAACATTTATTCTAGGGACAGAAAACTCTAGGTAGGGACAGTGTCAGTTTCTTTCACTCTGCAAGTCCTTGTTTCCAGGGACCTGTAAGGACAGTGAGTTAATTGTCCTTGTGCTATATTGTGATTAAAAAAAACATTTATTCTAGGGACAGAAAACTCTAGGTAGGGACAGTGTCAGTTTCTTTCACTCTGCAAGTCCTTGTTTCCAGGGACCTGTAAGGACAGTGAGTTAATTTTCCTTGTGCTATATTGTGATTAAAAAAAACATTTTTTCTAGGGACAGAAAACTGTAGGTAGGGAGAGTGTTTTTTTTCTTTCACTCTGCAAGTCCTTGTTTCCAGGGACCTGTAAGGACAGTGAGTTAATTGTCCTTGTGCTATATTGTGCTTAAAAAAAACATTTATTCTAGGGACAGAAAACTCTAGGTAGGGACAGTGTCAGTTTCTTTCACTCTGCAAGTCCTTGTTTCCAGGGACCTGTAAGGACAGTGAGTTAATTTTCCTTGTGCTATATTGTGATTAAAAAAAACATTTATTCTAGGGACAGAAAACTCTAGGTAGGGACAGTGTCAGTTTCTTTCACTCTGCAAGTCCTTGTTTCCAGGGACCTGTAAGGACAGTGAGTTAATTTTCCTTGTGCTATATTGTGATTAAAAAAAACATTTATTCTAGGGACAGAAAACTCTAGGTAGGGACAGTGTCAGTTTCTTTCACTCTGCAAGTCCTTGTTTCCAGGGACCTGTAAGGACAGTGAGTTAATTGTCCTTGTGCTATATTGTGCTTAAAAAAAACATTTTTTCTAGGGACAGAAAACTCTAGGTAGGGAGAGTGTTTTTTTTTTTTCACTCTGCAAGTCCTTGTTTCCAGGGACCTGTAAGGACAGTGAGTTAATTTTCCTTGTGCTATATTGTGATTAAAAAAAACATTTATTCTAGGGACAGAAAACTCTAGGTAGGGACAGTGTCAGTTTCTTTCACTCTGCAAGTCCTTGTTTCCAGGGACCTGTAAGGACAGTGAGTTAATTTTCCTTGTGCTATATTGTGATTAAAAAAAACATTTATTCTAGGGACAGAAAACTCTAGGTAGGGACAGTGTCAGTTTCTTTCACTCTGCAAGTCCTTGTTTCCAGGGACCTGTAAGGACAGTGAGTTAATTGTCCTTGTGCTATATTGTGCTTAAAAAAAACATTTTTTCTAGGGACAGAAAACTCTAGGTAGGGAGAGTGTTTTTTTTTTTTCACTCTGCAAGTCCTTGTTTCCAGGGACCTGTAAGGACAGTGAGTTAATTTTCCTTGTGCTATATTGTGATTAAAAAAAACATTTTTTCTAGGGACAGAAAACTGTAGGTAGGGAGAGTGTTTTTTTTCTTTCACTCTGCAAGTCCTTGTTTCCAGGGACCTGTAAGGACAGTGAGTTAATTTTCCTTGTGCTATATTGTGATTAAAAAAAACATTTTTTCTAGGGACAGAAAACTGTAGGTAGGGAGAGTGTTTTTTTTCTTTCACTCTGCAAGTCCTTGTTTCCAGGGACCTGTAAGGACAGTGAGTTAATTGTCCTTGTGCTATATTGTGCTTAAAAAAAACATTTATTCTAGGGACAGAAAACTCTAGGTAGGGACAGTGTCAGTTTCTTTCACTCTGCAAGTCCTTGTTTCCAGGGACCTGTAAGGACAGTGAGTTAATTTTCCTTGTGCTATATTGTGATTAAAAAAAACATTTTTTCTAGGGACAGAAAACTGTAGGTAGGGAGAGTGTTTTTTTTCTTTCACTCTGCAAGTCCTTGTTTCCAGGGACCTGTAAGGACAGTGAGTTAATTTTCCTTGTGCTATATTGTGATTAAAAAAAACATTTTTTCTAGGGACAGAAAACTGTAGGTAGGGAGAGTGTTTTTTTTCTTTCACTCTGCAAGTCCTTGTTTCCAGGGACCTGTAAGGACAGTGAGTTAATTGTCCTTGTGCTATATTGTGCTTAAAAAAAACATTTATTCTAGGGACAGAAAACTCTAGGTAGGGACAGTGTCAGTTTCTTTCACTCTGCAAGTCCTTGTTTCCAGGGACCTGTAAGGACAGTGAGTTAATTTTCCTTGTGCTATATTGTGATTAAAAAAAACATTTTTTCTAGGGACAGAAAACTGTAGGTAGGGAGAGTGTTTTTTTTCTTTCACTCTGCAAGTCCTTGTTTCCAGGGACCTGTAAGGACAGTGAGTTAATTTTCCTTGTGCTATATTGTGATTAAAAAAAACATTTTTTCTAGGGACAGAAAACTGTAGGTAGGGAGAGTGTTTTTTTTCTTTCACTCTGCAAGTCCTTGTTTCCAGGGACCTGTAAGGACAGTGAGTTAATTGTCCTTGTGCTATATTGTGCTTAAAAAAAACATTTATTCTAGGGACAGAAAACTCTAGGTAGGGACAGTGTCAGTTTCTTTCACTCTGCAAGTCCTTGTTTCCAGGGACCTGTAAGGACAGTGAGTTAATTTTCCTTGTGCTATATTGTGATTAAAAAAAACATTTTTTCTAGGGACAGAAAACTGTAGGTAGGGAGAGTGTTTTTTTTCTTTCACTCTGCAAGTCCTTGTTTCCAGGGACCTGTAAGGACAGTGAGTTAATTTTCCTTGTGCTATATTGTGATTAAAAAAAACATTTTTTCTAGGGACAGAAAACTGTAGGTAGGGAGAGTGTTTTTTTTCTTTCACTCTGCAAGTCCTTGTTTCCAGGGACCTGTAAGGACAGTGAGTTAATTGTCCTTGTGCTATATTGTGCTTAAAAAAAACATTTATTCTAGGGACAGAAAACTCTAGGTAGGGACAGTGTCAGTTTCTTTCACTCTGCAAGTCCTTGTTTCCAGGGACCTGTAAGGACAGTGAGTTAATTTTCCTTGTGCTATATTGTGATTAAAAAAAACATTTTTTCTAGGGACAGAAAACTGTAGGTAGGGAGAGTGTTTTTTTTCTTTCACTCTGCAAGTCCTTGTTTCCAGGGACCTGTAAGGACAGTGAGTTAATTTTCCTTGTGCTATATTGTGATTAAAAAAAACATTTTTTCTAGGGACAGAAAACTGTAGGTAGGGAGAGTGTTTTTTTTCTTTCACTCTGCAAGTCCTTGTTTCCAGGGACCTGTAAGGACAGTGAGTTAATTGTCCTTGTGCTATATTGTGCTTAAAAAAAACATTTTTTCTAGGGACAGAAAACTGTAGGTAGGGAGAGTGTTTTTTTTTTTTTCACTCTGCAAGTCCTTGTTTCCAGGGACCTGTAAGGACAGTGAGTTAATTGTCCTTGTGCTATATTGTGCTTAAAAAAAACATTTATTCTAGGGACAGAAAACTCTAGGTAGGGACAGTGTCAGTTTCTTTCACTCTGCAAGTCCTTGTTTCCAGGGACCTGGAGAGACATTGAGTGAATTGTCCTTGTGCTATATTGTGATTAAAAAAAACATTTATTCTAGGGACAGAAAACTCTAGGTAGGGACAGTGTCAGTTTCTTTCACTGTGAAAGTCCTTGTTTCAAGGGACAGAGAAGGACACCTGAAGGTAGCCCTTATTGCTTTTTTCCCATCTCCCTGCAGGCCATCTATTAGAATGTCTGGAAGGCAAACAAGGAGAGGCAGACAGTCAGGAGGCAATAAAAGAGGGCAAGCAGGCTCTGTGTCTGGGGGCAACAGTGCTGGTCGTGGACGCGGTGCATTGTCATCAGCACATGGCCATGGGACACGCTTGTCCTTCTTTTCGGCAGCTGGACATGTTGAGCCACATCATGCCGAAGACTTGGTAGAGTGGATGACCAAGCCCTCCTCCTCCTCCTCATCCTCTCTCACCCAGGCTCAGGGTACTGGAAAAGCAGCTGCCAAAGCGTCGTCTTCCCTGGTATCAATGTCAGACAAATCATCAGTCACTCCTTCCCTAGACCCACCATGTCCTCCTCCTGAGGAGTCCCCCGAACTGTTTCAGCACAGTGTTGGGTACATGCTCCAGGAGGATGCCCAGCGTTTCGAAGGGTCTGATGATGAAACCCAGCTAGAGGAAGGCAGTAGCGTGAGAGCAGACAGAGGGGATGCTCAAGAAGGACACCAATCTGGCAGTCATGTTCCAGCAGCTGCAGCATACTGCCAGATTGGCTCCAGTGATGAGGAGGGAGGGGATGATGAGGTCAATGACTCCACGTGGGTGCCTAATAGGAGAGAGGAGGAGGAGGAGGATGAGGAGGAGGCACATCTCCAACGAGGCAGGATGCCCTTTGGTGGCCAGCGTAAGGGCAGTACACCGACGGAATCACACCGCAGAGCTCCGCCTGTGCAGGGCGCTGCCTCTGCCCGTCATTCAAAAAGTTCTTTGGTGTGGGCCTTTTTTGAGGCTAGTGCATCAGATCGCACAGCTGCTGTTTGCAACATATGTCTCAAGCGTATATCGCGTGGCCAAAACATCAGCCGCTTGGGTACCACATGCCTGACCAGACATATGTTGACCTGCCATGCAGCTCGTTGGCAAGCCTACCTCAAAGACCCACACCAAAGAACCAAGCGGACCTCTCCTTGCACCGCATCAGCTGGGATCTCCAACCCCACTATAACTTCAGTCCTCTCTGAAACATGCACTGAGAGGAATGAAGGTGTAGAATTAGGTGTGTCACAGCCAAGTACTTGCGCCCACTCTGCTAGCAGTACACCGACGTCCGATTCTAGCAGGCAAATTTCCCTGCCCCAGCTGCTGGACCGTCGAAAGAAGTTCACTCCCAGCCATCCACATGCCCAGCGGTTGAATGCTAGCTTGGCTAAATTGCTAGCGCTTCAACTGCTGCCTTTTCAGTTGGTAGACTCGGCCCCCTTCCGTGAGTTTGTGCAATGTGCGGTTCCTCAGTGGCAGGTTCCCAAACGCCACTTTTTCTCACGGAAGGCTATTCCGGCTCTCTACCGGCATGTGGAAGGCAATGTCTTGGCCTCGCTGGACAGGGCGGTCAGCGGTAAGGTGCATATTACCGCTGACTCATGGTCCAGCAGGCATGGACAGGGACGTTACCTTTCTTTCACGGCCCATTGGGTCACTCTTTTGGCAGCTGGGAAGGATTCAGGACAAGGTGCAGTAGTGTTGGAGGTTGTCCCACCGCCACGCCTCCAAAATGCTACTACTGGTTGTGACACACCTCTCTCCTCCACCCCCTCCTCTTCTTCTTCCTCCATGGCCTCTTCCTGTGGTTTGTCCTATGAACCAGCGGTGCTCCGTAGCCGTTCACGGGGCTACGCAAGTACGCAGGCAAAAAGATGCCATGCCGTGCTTGCGCTGGTGTGTTTGGGGGACAGAAGCCACACTGGGGCAGAGGTCCTGTCTGCTCTGCAGGGCCAGGCCGAGAGGTGGTTGACGCCACGCCAGCTTAAGCCAGGAATGGTGGTTTGCGACAATGGCACCAACCTCCTCTCCGCCCTCCGACAGGGACAACTGACCCATGTGCCCTGTGTGGCTCACGTCCTTAACCTGGTGGTGCAGCGCTTCTTGGGCAGGTACCCGGGCTTACAGGATGTCCTGAGGCAGGCCAGGAAAGTCTGTGTGCATTTCCGCAGATCTTATAATGCCAGTGCTCGCCTGGCTGAGCTGCAAAAGGAGTTGAACCTGCCCAAGAACCGCCTTATATGTGACATGCCCACCAGGTGGAACTCAACGTTGGCCATGCTGCAGCGGCTGCACACGCAGCAGAGGGCCATCAATGAGTACCTGTGCGACTACGGCACCAGGACAGGGTCAGGGGAGCTTGGTTTTTTTTCTCCACGCCAGTGGGGCATGATCAGGGATGCATGCACTGTCCTGGCACCATTTGAGGAGGCCACGAGGATGGTGAGCAGTGACAGTGCATGCATCAGTGACACTGTACCTCTTGTCCACCTGTTGGAGCACACGCTGCGTGGAATAATGGACAGGGCACTTGAGGCAGAACAGAGGCAGGAAGAGGAGGACTTCCTTGCCTCTCAAGGCCCCCTTTACCCAGACAGTGTTCCTTCTGTCCCACCCATCGCACAGGAAGAGGAGGAGGAGGAGGAGGAGGAGGAGGAGGAGGAGGATTGTGTCAGCATGGAGGTGGAGGCTGGCACTCAGCATCATCAGCAGCAGTCTTTTAGGGATGATTTACAGTCCCAAGAAACCAGTGGACTTGTACGTGGCTGGGAGGAGGTGGCTGCGGATCATGTCGTCCTTAGTGACCCAGAGGACTCCGGAGCGAATGCCTCAGCAAACCTACGCTGCATGGCCTCCCTGATCCTGCAAAGTCTGCGGAAGGATCCTCGTATTCTTCGGATCAAGGAGAGGGACCATTACTGGCTGGCCACTCTCCTTGATCCACGGTACAAGGGTAAGGTTGCGGACCTTATGTTACCGTCGCAGAGGGAGCAGAGGATGAGACAACTCCGGGAGGCCTTGCAGAAAGGTCTGTGCAACGCGTTCCCAGAGACTGGGAGGTTGCAAACTCCTGGTCCTGGACAACGAGTTGCTGAGGCTTCGGCCAGTCAAAGAAGGAGCGGTGGGGAAGGTGGCCGTCTGACCGATGCGTTCAGACAATTCTTTAGTCCGCAGCCCCAAAGTATGATCGGTTCCAGCAACCATCGCCAGCGTCTGATAAACATGGTGCAGGAATATCTAGGGGCAAGGTCAGACTTGGACACCTTCCCCACCGAAAATCCTCTGGCTTACTGGGTCTTGAGGATGGATCACTGGCCAGAGCTTGCACAGTATGCAATTGAGCTACTGGCCTGTCCTGCATCCAGCGTTCTTTCGGAACGCACATTCAGTGCTGCTGGAGGATTTGTCACGGATCACAGGGTGCGCCTGTCCACCGACTCGGTTGATCGACTGACTTTCATCAAGATGAACCAGTCTTGGATCACCACCAGCTACCACACACCTGATGCTGATATAACAGACTAATTGATTTTAAAATGTCACATCCCTTCAAGACTGATGCTGATGCTGAGTGCCTGTGCTGTTATGTTGACTGGCTATCCTCCTCCTCCGAGTCCTCAATGATACGATTGATGATGATAGCTTGGAAGATCATTTTTGTTTATGGGTGCCGCCACCAGTGCCTAACGCCCAATTTTTCAGCCCCTGTTTAACAGGGGCGTGTAATTACAATTTTTGAAGCAATACTTTGCAACAGGGCTCATTGCTGTGCTCCAAGTACAGTATCTGTGAGGAGTTGCAGTGTTGTGCCACCAGTGCCTAAGGCCCAATTTTTCAGCCCCTGTTTAACAGGGGCGTGTCATTACAATTTTTGAAGCAATACTTTGCAACAGGGCTCATTGCTGTGCTCCAAGTACAGTATCTGTGAAGGGTTGCAGTGTTGTGCCACCAGTGCCTAAGGCCCAATTTTTCAGCCCCTGTTCAACAGGGGCATGTAATTACAATTCTTGATCTAATAATTCACAGCAGGGCCCATTGCTGCACCCACCAAGAGTAACTGTCAGGGCTTACAGTGTTGTGGCACCAGCACCACCATCAAAGGCCCAATTTTTACTACCACTGTTCAACAATTATATGTAATTAAAATTCCTGATATAATAGTTGACAGCAGGGCGTTCCAGCACCAACCAAGAGTAACTGTGAGTGCTTACAGTGTTGTGCCAACACCAACAACTAAGGGGCCTATTTCTGCAGAGTATATACGGCAGGTCCCTACTTTCAAACATCCAACTTACAAACGACTCCTACTTGCAAACGCAAGAAGACAACAGGAAGTGAGAGGAAATCTACCACTAGGAAGGAAAATTCTCTCCTGTAAGAATAAATATGGGAGAAAGGTGTCTCCTCTGTACTGATGCTTTATCAGCAATCCTTGTTTCAAGAAAAACACCACATTTCAAAAACAGTTGTCATTAGGACGGAAAGTGAGGTGAAATGTTCTGAACAGGGGCACAGACAGCAAAACAAATGTTACAGGGGTGATAACCCTTACCTATGTTTTCCAAAAAGTTTAAAAATAGATTTTTGGTCTGGAGCTACACTTCAACAATGTACCTGTTCAAAATTACAAACAGATTCTACATAAGAACAAACCTACAGTCCCTGTCTTGTATGCACCGCCTGTATACGGCTGTTCTGAGTATATAGGGCCTTTTTTATTTTATGTGCGGGGTTCCCCTTAATATCCATACAAGACCCAAAGGGGCTGGTAATGGGCTGGGGTAGGGGGGGGGTCATGGGGTAGCTATGCCATTTTTCTTAAAGATTTTCATCCATATTACCGGGACCAGACATTACATTAAAGCCGCAAGCAGTTTTAAATGGCTTTTTTTTCCTTTAGAAGTGTCATTTTGTGCAGGGACAGTTCTAAACACGGGAAACACGTGGCACTTCACAGGCATACTTTAGACACCCCCCAGGTACGATATTTAAAGGAATATTTGACTTTTTTTTTTTCACTTTATGCATCATTAAAATGACTGCTCCCGGAAAACGACCGTTTTTAAAACTTATTTTTGCATTGATACATGTCCCCTGGTGCAGAACCCGGGTTCCCAAACCCTTTTTAGGACAATAACATGCATAATAGTTTTTATAATTAGCACTTTAGAATTCGAACGTTCGCATCCATTGTATTTAATAGGGTTCTAATGTTCGTTCGAACTTTCGGTCCGTTCGCGGGTTCTGGTGCGAACCGAACCCGGGGGTGTTCGGCTCATCACTAATCTCTACCATCACTGCTGTGGTTTCATACACTGACACAGAGAGAAATTCAATGCCTCCGGTGTGAAAAGGTAATGGAGTCAAACAACACATCTTTAAAAAAACAGCAGGAGACAATATTTACTGCTCTACAAATACCTTTGCAAGCTGAAAAGAAATCTATTCTTTTCCTGTGAATTCTGTACCAAACACAAAACTGAATAGGAATAGACATAACACAATTTCAGAATAAGAAATTCTAGAAAAATGGCTTTTTAGGCTGTAGGTAAATAAAAAAAAAACATGTATGCTCAGAAGAAAACTGCTATAAAGTTAGCGTCTTAAATAATTGAATAAATTCAGCTAGGTAGCATTAACGCCACTTGAAAGTAAGATGATCCTTCTCTCTGGAACATGATCTGTATTTTTTTTTAACAGATCTTAGAACACGAAAAAATAAAACTAAAGTAGGAAAACCTCGGTCTTCCCAGACATTGACCACGCAACCGGTCTTGCTGTAAGACTCGTTAACATTTATAGTACCGCGCAGAGTGCTTTCTAAGAGCAGAAAATGCTTTTGTTAGATATCTAGAGCAATGTAAATGTGTTTTCTGATCATAGATGCTGCAGAAGGGATCACTACTAAAAAAGAACTACAGTGAGTAAGTGGAACTGTGTTTACATCTATTTTGATGGGTTATTTTTCCTTACAACAGTCTCTTTATTGATGTAACCCGCAAAGGAGAAGAAAACCTTAAGAACCCATTCACACAGGGGCGTCTTTGGATCCGACTCCAAATCGCCCCAGGTCGCCCCTAGTCGCCTCAGGTCGCGCTGGCCGAAGAAATCAATGTAAGTTAATGGAGCCGTCCTTATGCACACTACTGCAGTCGCTCCGACTTCAAAAAAGGTCCCTGTACTACTTCAATCCGACTCCTAGGCGACCTGTACCCATTCATTTCAATGGGAGTCGCCTCTCACTGTCTTAATAGGAGCAACTCTCCAGGAAGAAAACATACATTTCTCCTGCAAACTTCTCCCTCCCACCTCCCTCCCACAGAGCTGATTCTTGGAGTTGCCTTGTAAATAGCACCAGGTCGTGCTGTGATTCATTCTCAAGTCGTGTCTGAGTTGCCTCATAAAATCGTGCTGGAAGTCGTGTTGCCCCTGTGTGAATGGGCTCTTAAAAGTTACATAGTTACATAGTTAGTCAGGTTGAAAAAAGTCCATCTAGATTAACCCTAAAAAAAAAAAATAATAATATCATACAATTCTATATACCCAAATCTATACCCACAGTTGATCCAGAGGAAGGCGAAAAATCCCAGCAGAGCATAATCCAATTTGCTACAGCAGGGGGAAAATTCCTTCCTGATCCCCCGAGAGGCAATCGGATATTCCCCGAATCAACTTTACCTATAAATGTCAGTACCCAGTTATATTATGTACATTTAAGAAAAAATCCAGGCCTTTCTTAAAGCAATCTACTGAGCTGGCCAGAACCACCTCTGCAGGGAGTCTATTCAACATTTTCACAGCTCTTACTGTGAAGAAACCTTTCCGTATTTGGAGGTGAAATCTCTTTTCCTCTAGACGTAAAGAGTGCCCCCTTGTCCTTTGTGTTGACCGTAAAGTGAATAACTCAACACCAAGTTCACTATATGGACCCCTTATATATTTGTACATGTTGATCATATCCCCCCTTAATCTCCTCTTCTCAAGAGTGAATAAATTCAGTTCCTCTAATCTTTCCTCATAGCTGAGCTCCTCCATGCCTCTTATCAGTTTGGTTGCCCTTCTCTGCACTTTCTCCAGTTCCCCAATATCCTTTTTGAGAACTGGGGCCCAAAACTGAACTGGATATTCCAGATGAGGTCTTACTAATGATTTGTACAGGAGCAAAATGATATCTCTCTCTCTGGAGTCCCTACCTCTCTTAATACAAGAAAGGACTTTGCTCGCATTTGAAACTGCAGCTTGGCATTGCATGCCATTATTGAGCTTATGATCTACCAAAACCCCCAGATCCTTCTCCACTAAGGATCCCCCCAGTTGTACTCCCCCTAGTATGTATGATGCATTCATATTCTTAGCCCCCAAGTGCATACTTTACATTTATCAACATTAAACCTCATCTGCCACATAGTCGCCCAATTAGACAGAGCATTGAGGTCGGCTTGTAAATTGGCGACATCCTGTAAGGACGTTATTCCACTGCATAGCTTAGTGTCATCTGCAAAGACAGAAATTTTACTTTTGATCTCAGACCCAATATTATTGATAAAGAAATTAAAAAGTAAGGGTCCCAGCACTGAACCTTGGGGTACACCACTGATAACCTTGGACCATTCAGAGTAAGAATCATTAACCACTACTCTCTGAATTCTGTCTTTTAGCCAGTTTTCTATCCATTTACAAACTGATATTTCCAATCCTGTAGACTTTACCTTGCACATGAGCCGTGTGTGGGGAACTGTATCGAACGCTTTTGCAAAATCCAAGTATATAACGTCCACCGCCACCCCTCTGTCCAAGGTTTTACTTACCTCTTCATAAAAATAAATCAGGTTTGTCTGACAACTTCTGTCTTTCATGAATCCATGCTGTCTGTTGCTTAAAACATTTTTTTCCAGCAAGAACTCATCTATGTGGTCTTTTATTAATCTCTCTAGTATCTTCCCAACTATAGAAGTTAAACTAACAGGTCTATAGTTACTTGGTAAAGACTTTGTTCCCTCTTTAAATATAGGCACCACATTGGCCCTGCGCCAATCCAGTGGTACTATTCCTGTCATTAATGAGTCCCTAAAAATTAGATACAATGGCTTTTGAAATTACAGAGCTCAATTCTTTTAGGATCTGTGGGTGTATGCCATCTTGTCCAGGTGCTGTATCCACCTTTATTCTGTCTAAATATTTCTGGACCATATTACTTTTGAGCCATTGTGGATTTTGGGCTGTGTCACTACCACCTCCATTTTAGACATGAGCTCCCCCATGCTCCATTGTATACACAGAGCTGAAAAAAGTATTTCATAAATTAGCCTTCTCTTTGTCCACAGTCACCCACTCTAGATTTTTTTGTAAAGGGCCTACATGCTCAGACTTGACCTTTTTACTATTAATATATTTGAAGAATTTTTTGGGGTTTGTCCTACTATCTTTTGCAATCTGTCGTTCGTTTTGAATTTTTGCATCCTTATTTCCTTTTTACATATCCTGTTATATTCTTTGTAACGTTTAAATGACACTAGTGTTCCCTCATTTTTATATTTTTGAAAAGCTCCTTTCTTGTAGTTTATAGCTTTTTTAACTTTGGCCATGAGCCACATACTTTTTATTTTTAGCCTTTTATTGCCCATGGGAATATACTTTGCAGCGAGTTCACAAACAGTCTTTTTGAAGAATTCCCATTTCTGTTCTGTGCCCATTGATGCCAATATTCCCTCCCAGTCTAAGTCCTGGAGAGCAGCGCTCATCCTTGGAAAATTTGCTCTCTTGAAATTAAGTGTTTTTATCTTTCCTGTATGTGATTTTTGCTTACAGCTAATGCCGCGTACACACGACCGTTTTTCATGACGAGAAAAATGCAATTTTTTAATTTGGTCAAAAACGATCGTGTGTAGGCTCCAGAGCATTTTTCACGTCGTCGTTTTTCTCGTCGTGAAAAACGGCCATGTGTAGGCTTTAACAACGTGAAAAAAAACACGCATGCTCAGAAGCAAGTTATGAGATGGGAGCGCTCGTTCTGGTAAAACTAGCGTTCATAATGGAGATAGCACATTCGTCACGCTGTAACGGACTGAAGAGCACGAGGCTGAAAAGCGCGAATCGTCTCTCACCAAACTTTACTAACACGAGGATCAGCAAAAGCAGCCCAAAGGGTGGCGCCATTCAAATGGAACTTCCCCTTTATAGTGCCGTCGTACGTTTCGTACATCAACCGCGCTTTGCTCGAGCATTTTTTGAACTACGCACATTTGTATGCAGTTCCACCCATAATGCTTCAGACTCATCCCACTCTCCATCCACCAGGTCCTCTTTCACACTCGCTTTGAGATCACTTCTCACATAGAGACAGACCCCTCCACCTTTCCTTTTTACCCTGTCTTTCCGAAAGAGTGCATAGCCAGGAATATTAATAGCCCAGTAATGTGAGGAATGAAGCCAAGTTTCAGCAATACCGATTACCGTATTTATCGGCGTATAACACGCACCGGCGTATAACACGCACCCCAAGTTTAGGAGGGAATTTTAAGGAAAAAAACTTTTAGGAGGGAAATTCAAGGAAAAAAAACTTACATTTAAATGCAGCATGCAGCCTTGCCCAGTGTCCATCTGCAGCCTTGCCCAGTGTCCATCTGTCCATCTGCAGCCGTGCCCAGTGTCCATCTGTCCATCTGCAGCCGTGCCCAGTGTCCATCTGTCCATCTGCAGCCTTGCCCAGTGTCCATCTGTCCATCTGCAGCCGTGCCCAGTGTCCATCTGTAGCCTTGCCCAGTGTCCATCTGTCCATCTGCAGCCGTGTCCAGTGTCCATCTGTCCATTTGCAGCCGTGCCCAGTGTTCATCTGTCCATCTGCAGCCTTGCCCAGTGCCTTTGCGATCGTGTCAGTCCCGGCGGTTTTTAAAATTTGGCGCCGATTTCTGTGGAGAGGAGCGAGCGGGGCCGAGTGTACTTCGGCTGGACTCGGCTCCTCTCGCAGTTCCGCCCATCTCCACTGACTGCGCCGCTGACGGAGAAAGCCGAGTGTACTTCGCCTAGACTCGTGTCTGCTCACAGTCACAGGCAGGACTGCGAAAGGAGCCGAGACTAGGCGAAGTACACTCGGCTTTCTCTATGTCAGCGGCGCAGTCAGAGATGGGCGGGACTGCGAGAGGAGCCGAGTAAAGCCGATTGTACTTCGGCTTCGGCTCCGCTCGCTCCTCTCGCTCGTTTTCAGCAGGGGAATTCGACGGAGTATCAACGTATAACACGCACCCACGATTTTCCCCTGATTTTAAGGGGAAAAAAGTGCGTGTTATACGCCGATAAATACGGTACATCATAGCTCTCCTCATGCACCAGAGCTTCCAACTCACCTATTTTGCTTGGCAGACCACTAATGCCCCTAATACTACCCTCTGGAATATGTTCCACGCTGACTCTCACTATCTCTGGACCCTCCCCCCCCCCCCCCCCGTTGCCTAGTTTAAAAAACCCTCTAACTTTTTGGCCATCTTTATTCCCAGCTGATCTGCACCCTCATTTAGGTGCAGTCCGTCCCTTCTATAGTACTGGTTATCGACTGAGAAGTCGGCCCAGTCCTCCAGGAACCCAAACCCCTCCTTACTACACCAGCTCTTCAGCCACTTGTTCACTTCCCTAATCTCCCTCTGCCTTTCTGGTGTGGCTCAAAAGGACTATTTATTAAAAAGAAGCTAAACTCTAAAAGTGAACAAAGCGCAGTGCCATGGATGGCTGCATAGTATGAAGTAGAACATGCAAAAATAAATTGTACACTATGAAGATAAATATAGGTAAAATATATCCCTGCACTTCATGGTCAGAAGTAGCCTAAGATTTCCAAATACGTTTAAAGTGTATCCATGGTCAGAGTGTAAAATCATTACATTTCAACTATTTCTAGCCTTCTCCTATTACCCTGAGCGATCTTGAAGTTTGTAAACTTACTTGAAAAGATCCCCACACATTTGCTTCCTTGAATTCTGTGAGACATATGTAGCCCCTCAACGACTCATTCTTTATCTGATGGCACTGTCAGGGGTTTTAATCAGGCAAACAAGGCCCAAGAAATGGTTGCCGTTATGCTCTATGTAATGTGCGTTGTGTTAGCCAACCCAAAATGATCTGAGAATACTCTATTATGCATGAAATGTTCTTTTTTTATAAGAATGTGTGTAGAGACCCTTCCCTAAACTGGAGTGTCTCTGATTAGATTAAGACCACTTTCACACTGAGGCCGTCTTCAGGCGTTTTAGCGCTAGAAATAGTGCCTGTAAAGCACCTGAAAACTGCATACCATGCCGCCCGAATGTGAAAGCCAAAGTGCTTTCACACCCGGGCGGTGCGCTTGCAGAACGTTAGAAAAAGTCCTGCAAGCAGCATCTTTGCAATTGCAATGAAGCGCCTGAAAAGTGCTTTGGAAACGCCGCAACACGGGCATTTTAACCCCTTCTTTGGCTGCCAGCGGGGGTTAAAATCGCCCTGCTAGTGGCCGAAAAGTGCCGCTTAAGCAGCGATAAAGCGCAGCTCATTTTAGCAATGATTTAGCGCTGCTTTGGCGCTGCTTTTCAGCCGCTAGTGGGGTGCTTTTAGCGCGCCTGTGGCCCCAGTGTAAAAGGGGTCTTAGTGCGTTTGGCAGCTAGTCCATAAGCAGCCTGAGCTTTGTTTACATTTTCTGGGCTTTGCAAATTCTCTTAACGACTTAAAAGGGTTGTAAATGTACATTTTATTTAGCATATACAGTATCTGCTATATATGCTGCAAGCATCTGGCATCTATATATTTTTTCCCCCAAAATTTTTATTTTCTATGTTTTCTACATACCGATTTTTAGCACTTCCTTCTTTAGATTCCCTTTAGATTGCCCCAGCTTCCGGGTCTTGGAGCGCGCTCCCTGCCGCTACGTCATATGTGCTTGTGAACTACAATTCCCGAACGAGAACGAGCCCTGTTCTCGATATCTAGTACAGCCTTCTGTACACAGACACCTCCCAGCAGCCACGCCCATTCCCGCCTAGCCCAACACACAATAGTATTTGGTATGTAATTAAAAGAAAAAGAATGTTCCTTTGTTGCTGCTGTCATTCACTGTAAAGCCGTGTACACACGATCGGTTTTACCGATGAAAACAGTCCGATGGACTGTTTTCATTGGACGAACCGATCGTGTATGGGCCCCATCGGTCTTTTTTCCATCGGTGAGAAAAAATAGAACATGTTTTAAATTTATCCGATGGGAAAAAAAGCAATAGCAAAATCCGATCGTCTGTGTGGAAATCCATCGGATAAAAAACCCACGCATGTTCAGAATCAAGTCGACGCATGCTCAGAAGCATTGAACTTAATTTTTCTCGACTCATCGGAGTGTTTTACGTCACCGCGTTTGAAACGGTACGTTTTTTGACTGATGGTGTGTGGGCAAGACTGATGGAAGACAGTTTTATCGGATTTCCGATGGAAAAAAACATCGGATTAGAATTCATAGGATATCCGATCGTGTGTACAGGGCTTGAGTCTGGAGCCGACGAACTGCAGACTACAGCCACTGTCACTTATAAGAAACACGGGTAGGAGGAAAGGCGGGGCAGCGGTCATGAGCTCCTGATTCCCATGCCAATCAAAGGGCATGGGAGGCAGAGCTACAGCGTCTTACACAGCCACAGCTCCCGTGCCTGTGAGCGTAGACAGCGTCTCCCCAGGATGTAGTCCCAGTGGTGCGAGCGCGCACACGCACGAGACACCCCTTCAGAATGGCTCTGCAGAAAGGGGCACCCATTTGGGAGAAGGACAGGAAGTGGGGAAAATGGACCCCAAAGAAACACATTTCAAAATGAAAATGAAGGAAAAGGTTAGTGAACACATACTACACTACCTTTAAAGGAGCAGAATTATGACAAAAAAGCCGAGGGTTTAGTATGACTTTAAGGACCGGAAGGTTTTACCCCCTTCCTGACCAGGCCATTTTTTGCGATACGGCACTGCGTTACTTTAACTGACAATTGCGCGGTTGTGCGACGCTGTACACAAATAAAATTCATGTGAGTTCACCACCGCAGTTCAGAGTAGCACTTAAATCCATAGCTAATGGCAAAGCGCCGGGCCCTGATGGTCTAACAGTGGCCTACTACCGTGCTTATGCTGACACTTTACTCCCATATTTAACATTGTATGCCAACTCGGCCTCTGAGGGTGGTGGCTTCCGTCCAGAAACTCTTCATGCCCACATCACAATACTCCCTAAGCCTGGTAAGGACCCGAGCCTGTGTGGTAGTTACCACCCAATCTCCTTGCTGAACTTAGATGCCAAATTATATGCCAAGGTGATCGCGCTCAGACTCATGCCCCTGATTCCCCAATGGATTTCACATGACCAAACAGGTTTTATTCCAGGTAGGGAGACTCGGGATAATTCTCTAAGGACACTTTCCCTGATTTCCTACGTGCGCAGGAGCTCCCAGCCCACCCTTCTCCTGTCCACCGATGCTGAGAAAGCATTCGACAGGGTGGACTGGGGGTACCTGATGTCTACGTTGCCACACCATGGCATAGGTCCGAACATGCTGTCGAGGATCTCAGCACTCTACCAATCACCTACAGTACAGTTGAGAATTAATGGTACACTGGGCGAACCTTTCTCCCTGTATAATGGAACCCGTCAGGGTTGCCCCCGCTCTCCTATCCTCTTTGCACTCTCATTAGAACCCTTCCTAGCGATGGTACGCAATGACCCCAACATCCACGGAATTAAAATAGGTACGACGGAACACAAATATGCGGCGTACGCAGATGACATTCTTTTTTATGTTCAACAGCCCCTTATTACACTCCCCAATCTCATGGCGGCCTTTACTAAATTTGGAACCCTCTCTAATTTTAAAATTAAAGGGGTTGTAAAGGTTCATTTTTTTTTCTAAATAGGTTCCTTTAAGCTAGTGCATTGTTGGTTCACTTACCTTTTCCTTAGATTTCACTTCTAAATATTTTTTTTCTTGTTTTTCTTTGTCTGAATTTCTCACTTCCTGTTCCTCCTCAGTAAGCTGTTCAGTAAGCTGTTCTGGCTGACTAACCACCGTTCGGATGATGGTGTGAAGTTTACTGAGGAGAAACAGGAAGTGAGAAATTCAGACAAAGAAAAAAAACATCTAGAAGGTAAATCAAAGGAAAAGGTAAGTGAACCAACAATGCACTAGCTTAAAGGAACCTATTTAGAAAATAAAAAACGAACCTTTACAACCTCTTTAATCTGTCCAAATCGGAAATCTTGAACGTATCAATCTTCCACAGAACGGCGGCATTATTAAAACCTTCTTTCCCCTTTAGTTGGCAACCCGACTCATTGAAATACTCAGGAATTTACCTCACTCCTAATCCAGCATCCTTGTTTCGTAGGAATTATATCCCTTTGCTGAACTCCATTAGAGCAGATTTACAAAAATGGACCCAGATGGCTCACGCATTAGCATTGTAAAAATGAATATTTTGCCCAGACTGCTCTTTCTGTTCCAAATGATTCCCTACAAGATTCCTCCTGGATTTTTTAAGGTGGTGCAATCTATAATATGCTGATATATATGGAACCGTAAACGACCCAGAATTGCTTTTAAATGTTTAATTAAGCCGAAACAGAGGATTAGCGCTTCCAGACTTTAAACGTTACTTTCTAGCTATTGCACTGAACCGTATATCTGATTAGAAATTCCACAAGGTCTCAAAACTCTGGGTACAGCTGGAAATGGATGAGCGGAGTAGACTTGTTCCCTCACATCTGGATACCTGGCAAATTCCGTAAGCTGACCCCAACTGTTTCGCCACTTACCAAATCAACTTTTGCAATGTGGAACAGAAATGGCCCTATAACTCTCTGTTCATGCAGCTAACTGGCCATCATTACCTTCCTCCTGGGAACATCGATCCCAGATACAGCAATTGGATCTTGGATACACCTCTTCTACTACACCAAGTGGCCTTGGCCACCGGAATCTGACCTATATCTGACTTGGTACCAACAACACCAATCTCATTTATGAACCAATGGAAATATCACCAACTTTCGAAATTTGTTAAGTTTCTCCCACAACCACTGCGGTCGGGGTTGGAGCTGAATCCCATAGAGAGTCTACTTGTTGGGGACCAACCCCCTGATAAACCCATTTCGTTTTTTTTATCAGGCTCTATTGACTTTGCCTCCTGCTACTCAGCAGACGTCCCTGGCTAAATGGGAACAAGAGCTCCAAAGCTCATTATCAGACATTCAACGTTCTAATATACTTCAATTATCACATGTCTCATCTATCTCTTCGAAGGCAGTGGAAGTTAACTACAAACTGCTGACAAGATGGCACTACACACCGGAAGTGCTTTACAAAACTTTCCTGGCCATTTCAGATCTTTGCTGGAGGGGATGTGGGGTTCATGGGACTCATGCCCATATTTGGTGGTTTTGCCCCTTCATTAGACCATATTGGAATACTGTGTTACACTGGATCAAAGAAATTCAAGGCAGTGTTGTTCCCGACAACCCTTGGTCGATATTGTTTCATTGTACGGGTGAACCAACAGGATCGTATAAAAAATCTATTACACCCCACCTCTTGAACGTGACAAAGTCGCTTATTCCAAAATTCTGGAAACAACAAACGATTCCCACGGTACGCGAATGGTTGGTGGTGGTGGATCGTATCTACCATATGGAAACAAGCACGCTTACGATAAGAAATAAATCTGACTTAGCGAACAAGATATGGTCCTGTTAGTTCGCCTTTAAGTATACAGCTGCATATGCAAACATTATGGCCCAACAGGGATAGTCGAGTAAAGTGTATAGGCATTTAGGAAAGGTTTCCTGTTCAGGCTGGATAACTCCCCTCCCTTCCCCTCCCCTTTTCCCTTCCCTCCTTTCTTTTCTTTTCCTTGTATTTCCTTCTCTCCTTTCTTCTTAATGTTTTAAAATTTTCATGTGACACCTGGAAGTTTTACTGTTTTGAGGTGGGTAATACCCGGATGATACATTCACATTGTTTAGTGGCGCCATTCTTAGGCCGTGGACTTTTAGAGGACCTGATGTAATGACCGGCCAATATTTACGATATTTTTCTAAGAGTATTTTGGAAGTTTTCTTGATAGGCCTTAGCCACATGTTGAGATGTAATACTGTTAAAAAATGTATGTGGGGATACTGTACTCTTTCAATGTCTTCTACTTTTGTAATTTGTCATACACCTTCTTAAAAACTTATTGAACAAATAAAATTGATGTCCTTTTTTTCCCACAAATAGAGTTTTCTTTTGGTGGTGTTTGCCCACCTCTGCGTTTTTTATTTTTTGCGCTATAAACAAAAAAAAGACTGCTAATTTTGAAAAAAAAAAAAGACAATATTTTTTACTTTCTGCTAAAAAACATTCCCAATAAAAAAAAAAAAAAAAAAATCAAATTTCTTCATCAATTTAGGACAATATGTATTCTGCTATGAATATTTAGTAAAAAAAAAACCCCAATAAGCGTATATTGATTGGTTTGCGCAAAAGTTACAGCGTCTATACAATAGGTGATAGATTTATGGCATTTTTTTTGTTTTTTTACTAGTAATGGTGGCGATCAGTGAAAGTGACACTTTTTTGGAATCCAGTGATACCAATACAGTGATCAGTGCTAAAAATTTGCACTGACATTGTACTAATGACACTGGCAGGGAAGAGCTTAACACCAGGGGCGATGAAGGGGTTAAGTGTGTTCCCTGGGAGTGTTTACTAATTGTATGGGGGATGGACTGACTGGGACAACACAGAGATCCGTCTTCCTGCTTAGTAGGAAGACAAGATCTCTGTATCCTCCCGTGTCAGAACTGAGATCTGCCTTGTTTACATACTGTAGGCAGATCCCCGTTCTGTATCTGTGGGGAACAATCGCGGGTGGCTGGCGGATTTTGCGCCCGCCGGACCTACTAATTGGCTTCCCCGCTGGCCAATCGGCGTGCGAGCACGCCCGAATGGGCTAGTGCACGTAACGATGTACAGGTATATCGTTTTGCGCAGCTGTGCCACCTTTCCGCAGTACAACTGCGATGGGTGGTCGGCAAGTGGTCCAGCGATCAGTGTCAGAAGGACAATCACTGAGTTATGAATATTTTTCTGGCTTAAAGTGATTGTAAAGTCTTAAAGTTTTTCACCTTAATGCGTTCTATGCATTAAGGTAAAAAACCTTCTTTGCTGCCCCTAGACCCCCCTTTTTCTTACCTGATCCGATCCAGCAATGTGCACAAGTCCAGCAGCTCCAGCCACTGTCTCCCTTCATTGGACAGATTAATAAAAGCAGGAGTCATTGGCTCCCGCTGCTGTCAATCAAATCCAGTTACACGGGAGTGGGGGGCAGGGCCGAGTCCCACTGTCTGTGTCAATGGAGCAGCGGGACTCGGGAGCGAGCCCATACAGTTGCCCCCATGGAAAGCGGCTTTCCGTGGGGGCACCCGATGAAGGGGAGGAGCCAGGAGCACCGGCGGGGCACCCCAAAAGAGGAAGATCAGGGCTGCTCTATGCAAAACCCTTGCATAGAGCAAGTAAGTATAACATGTTTGTTATTTTTATTAAAGAAAAAAACAAACCTTTACAACCTCTTTAAGCAGTCGCTGGGGTCTTTGTTTGGTGGTGTAGGAAATCTTCCCTATTAAAAAGTGTTTCCAAATTGTTTAGAGAGAGATCCACCAAAAGTTATGGAGAAAGATTGCTACTGCTCTTATAGGGCCATAGATCAGTTTGGCTATGGTGACAGGTAGTGATGAGCCGAACACCCCCGGGTTCGGTTCGCACCAGAACCCGCGAACGGACCGAAAGTTCGAACGAACATTAGAACCCTATTAAATACAATGGATGCGAACGTTCGAATTCTAAAGTGCTAATTATAAAAACTATTATGCATGTTATTGTCCTAAAAAGGGTTTGGGAACCCGGGTTCTGCACCAGGGGACATGTATCAATGCAAAAATAAGTTTTAAAAACGGTCGTTTTCCGGGAGCAGTCATTTTAATGATGCATAAAGTGAAAAAAAAAAGTCAAATATTCCTTTAAATATCGTACCTGGGGGGTGTCTAAAGTATGCCTGTGAAGTGCCACGTGTTTCCCGTGTTTAGAACTGTCCCTGCACAAAATGACACTTCTAAAGGAAAAAAAAGCCATTTAAAACTGCTTGCGGCTTTAATGTAATGTCTGGTCCCGGTAATATGGATGAAAATCTTTAAGAAAAATGGCATAGCTACCCCATGACCCCCCCCCTACCCCAGCCCATTACCAGCCCCTTTGGGTCTTGTATGGATATTAAGGGGAACCCCGCACATAAAATAAAAAAGGCCCTATATACTCTGAACAGCCGTATACAGGCGGTGCATACAAGACAGGGACTGTAGGTTTGTTCTTATGTAGAATCTGTTTGTAATTTTGAACAGGTACATTGTTGAAGTGTAGCTCCAGACCAAAAATCTATTTTTAAACTTTTTGGAAAACATAGGTAAGGGTTATCACCCCTGTAACATTTGTTTTGCTGTCTGTGCCCCTGTTCAGAACATTTCACCTCACTTTCCGTCCTAATGACAACTGTTTTTGAAATGTGGTGTTTTTCTTGAAACAAGGATTGCTGATAAAGCATCAGTACAGAGGAGACACCTTTCTCCCATATTTATTCTTACAGGAGAGAATTTTCCTTCCTAGTGGTAGATTTCCTCTCACTTCCTGTTGTCTTCTTGCGTTTGCAAGTAGGAGTCGTTTGTAAGTTGGATGTTTGAAAGTAGGGACCTGCCGTATATACTCTGCAGAAATAGGCCCCTTAGTTGTTGGTGTTGGCACAACACTGTAAGCACTCACAGTTACTCTTGGTTGGTGCTGGAACGCCCTGCTGTCAACTATTATATCAGGAATTTTAATTACATATAATTGTTGAACAGTGGTAGTAAAAATTGGGCCTTTGATGGTGGTGCTGGTGCCACAACACTGTAAGCCCTGACAGTTACTCTTGGTGGGTGCAGCAATGGGCCCTGCTGTGAATTATTAGATCAAGAATTGTAATTACATGCCCCTGTTGAACAGGGGCTGAAAAATTGGGCCTTAGGCACTGGTGGCACAACACTGCAACCCTTCACAGATACTGTACTTGGAGCACAGCAATGAGCCCTGTTGCAAAGTATTGCTTCAAAAATTGTAATGACACGCCCCTGTTAAACAGGGGCTGAAAAATTGGGCCTTAGGCACTGGTGGCACAACACTGCAACTCCTCACAGATACTGTACTTGGAGCACAGCAATGAGCCCTGTTGCAAAGTATTGCTTCAAAAATTGTAATTACACGCCCCTGTTAAACAGGGGCTGAAAAATTGGGCGTTAGGCACTGGTGGCGGCACCCATAAACAAAAATGATCTTCCAAGCTATCATCATCAATCGTATCATTGAGGACTCGGAGGAGGAGGATAGCCAGTCAACATAACAGCACAGGCACTCAGCATCAGCATCAGTCTTGAAGGGATGTGACATTTTAAAATCAATTAGTCTGTTATATCAGCATCAGGTGTGTGGTAGCTGGTGGTGATCCAAGACTGGTTCATCTTGATGAAAGTCAGTCGATCAACCGAGTCGGTGGACAGGCGCACCCTGTGATCCGTGACAAATCCTCCAGCAGCACTGAATGTGCGTTCCGAAAGAACGCTGGATGCAGGACAGGCCAGTAGCTCAATTGCATACTGTGCAAGCTCTGGCCAGTGATCCATCCTCAAGACCCAGTAAGCCAGAGGATTTTCGGTGGGGAAGGTGTCCAAGTCTGACCTTGCCCCTAGATATTCCTGCACCATGTTTATCAGACGCTGGCGATGGTTGCTGGAACCGATCATACTTTGGGGCTGCGGACTAAAGAATTGTCTGAACGCATCGGTCAGACGGCCACCTTCCCCACCGCTCCTTCTTTGACTGGCCGAAGCCTCAGCAACTCGTTGTCCAGGACCAGGAGTTTGCAACCTCCCAGTCTCTGGGAACGCGTTGCACAGACCTTTCTGCAAGGCCTCCCGGAGTTGTCTCATCCTCTGCTCCCTCTGCGACGGTAACATAAGGTCCGCAACCTTACCCTTGTACCGTGGATCAAGGAGAGTGGCCAGCCAGTAATGGTCCCTCTCCTTGATCCGAAGAATACGAGGATCCTTCCGCAGACTTTGCAGGATCAGGGAGGCCATGCAGCGTAGGTTTGCTGAGGCATTCGCTCCGGAGTCCTCTGGGTCACTAAGGACGACATGATCCGCAGCCACCTCCTCCCAGCCACGTACAAGTCCACTGGTTTCTTGGGACTGTAAATCATCCCTAAAAGACTGCTGCTGATGATGCTGAGTGCCAGCCTCCACCTCCATGCTGACACAATCCTCCTCCTCCTCCTCCTCCTCCTCCTCCTCTTCCTGTGCGATGGGTGGGACAGAAGGAACACTGTCTGGGTAAAGGGGGCCTTGAGAGGCAAGGAAGTCCTCCTCTTCCTGCCTCTGTTCTGCCTCAAGTGCCCTGTCCATTATTCCACGCAGCGTGTGCTCCAACAGGTGGACAAGAGGTACAGTGTCACTGATGCATGCACTGTCACTGCTCACCATCCTCGTGGCCTCCTCAAATGGTGCCAGGACAGTGCATGCATCCCTGATCATGCCCCACTGGCGTGGAGAAAAAAAACCAAGCTCCCCTGACCCTGTCCTGGTGCCGTAGTCGCACAGGTACTCATTGATGGCCCTCTGCTGCGTGTGCAGCCGCTGCAGCATGGCCAACGTTGAGTTCCACCTGGTGGGCATGTCACATATAAGGCGGTTCTTGGGCAGGTTCAACTCCTTTTGCAGCTCAGCCAGGCGAGCACTGGCATTATAAGATCTGCGGAAATGCACACAGACTTTCCTGGCCTGCCTCAGGACATCCTGTAAGCCCGGGTACCTGCCCAAGAAGCGCTGCACCACCAGGTTAAGGACGTGAGCCACACAGGGCACATGGGTCAGTTGTCCCTGTCGGAGGGCGGAGAGGAGGTTGGTGCCATTGTCGCAAACCACCATTCCTGGCTTAAGCTGGCGTGGCGTCAACCACCTCTCGGCCTGGCCCTGCAGAGCAGACAGGACCTCTGCCCCAGTGTGGCTTCTGTCCCCCAAACACACCAGCGCAAGCACGGCATGGCATCTTTTTGCCTGCGTACTTGCGTAGCCCCGTGAACGGCTACGGAGCACCGCTGGTTCATAGGACAAACCACAGGAAGAGGCCATGGAGGAAGAAGAAGAGGAGGGGGTGGAGGAGAGAGGTGTGTCACAACCAGTAGTAGCATTTTGGAGGCGTGGCGGTGGGACAACCTCCAACACTACTGCACCTTGTCCTGAATCCTTCCCAGCTGCCAAAAGAGTGACCCAATGGGCCGTGAAAGAAAGGTAACGTCCCTGTCCATGCCTGCTGGACCATGAGTCAGCGGTAATATGCACCTTACCGCTGACCGCCCTGTCCAGCGAGGCCAAGACATTGCCTTCCACATGCCGGTAGAGAGCCGGAATAGCCTTCCGTGAGAAAAAGTGGCGTTTGGGAACCTGCCACTGAGGAACCGCACATTGCACAAACTCACGGAAGGGGGCCGAGTCTACCAACTGAAAAGGCAGCAGTTGAAGCGCTAGCAATTTAGCCAAGCTAGCATTCAACCGCTGGGCATGTGGATGGCTGGGAGTGAACTTCTTTCGACGGTCCAGCAGCTGGGGCAGGGAAATTTGCCTGCTAGAATCGGACGTCGGTGTACTGCTAGCAGAGTGGGCGCAAGTACTTGGCTGTGACACACCTAATTCTACACCTTCATTCCTCTCAGTGCATGTTTCAGAGAGGACTGAAGTTATAGTGGGGTTGGAGATCCCAGCTGATGCGGTGCAAGGAGAGGTCCGCTTTGTTCTTTGGTGTGGGTCTTTGAGGTAGGCTTGCCAACGAGCTGCATGGCAGGTCAACATATGTCTGGTCAGGCATGTGGTACCCAAGCGGCTGATGTTTTGGCCACGCGATATACGCTTGAGACATATGTTGCAAACAGCAGCTGTGCGATCTGATGCACTAGCCTCAAAAAAGGCCCACACCAAAGAACTTTTTGAATGACGGGCAGAGGCAGCGCCCTGCACAGGCGGAGCTCTGCGGTGTGATTCCGTCGGTGTACTGCCCTTACGCTGGCCACCAAAGGGCATCCTGCCTCGTTGGAGATGTGCCTCCTCCTCATCCTCCTCCTCCTCCTCTCTCCTATTAGGCACCCACGTGGAGTCATTGACCTCATCATCCCCTCCCTCCTCATCACTGGAGCCAATCTGGCAGTATGCTGCAGCTGCTGGAACATGACTGCCAGATTGGTGTCCTTCTTGAGCATCCCCTCTGTCTGCTCTCACGCTACTGCCTTCCTCTAGCTGGGTTTCATCATCAGACCCTTCGAAACGCTGGGCATCCTCCTGGAGCATGTACCCAACACTGTGCTGAAACAGTTCAGGGGACTCCTCAGGAGGAGGACATGGTGGGTCTAGGGAAGGAGTGACTGATGATTTGTCTGACATTGATACCAGGGAAGACGACGCTTTGGCAGCTGCTTTTCCAGTACCCTGAGCCTGGGTGAGAGAGGATGAGGAGGAGGAGGAGGGCTTGGTCATCCACTCTACCAAGTCTTCGGCATGATGTGGCTCAACATGTCCAGCTGCCGAAAAGAAGGACAAGCGTGTCCCATGGCCATGTGCTGATGACAATGCACCGCGTCCACGACCAGCACTGTTGCCCCCAGACACAGAGCCTGCTTGCCCTCTTTTATTGCCTCCTGACTGTCTGCCTCTCCTTGTTTGCCTTCCAGACATTCTAATAGATGGCCTGCAGGGAGATGGGAAAAAAGCAATAAGGGCTACCTTGAGGTGTCCTTCTCTGTCCCTTGAAACAAGGACTTTCACAGTGAAAGAAACTGACACTGTCCCTACCTAGAGTTTTCTGTCCCTAGAATAAATGTTTTTTTAATCACAATATAGCACAAGGACAATTCACTCAATGTCTCTCCAGGTCCCTGGAAACAAGGACTTGCAGAGTGAAAGAAAAAAAACACTCTCCCTACCTACAGTTTTCTGTCCCTAGAAAAAATGTTTTTTTTAATCACAATATAGCACAAGGAAAATTAACTCACTGTCCTTACAGGTCCCTGGAAACAAGGACTTGCAGAGTGAAAGAAACTGACACTGTCCCTACCTAGAGTTTTCTGTCCCTAGAATAAATGTTTTTTTTAATCACAATATAGCACAAGGAAAATTAACTCACTGTCCTTACAGGTCCCTGGAAACAAGGACTTGCAGAGTGAAAGAAACTGACACTGTCCCTACCTAGAGTTTTCTGTCCCTAGAATAAATGTTTTTTTTAATCACAATATAGCACAAGGACAATTAACTCACTGTCCTTACAGGTCCCTGGAAACAAGGACTTGCAGAGTGAAAGAAACTGACACTGTCCCTACCTAGAGTTTTCTGTCCCTAGAATAAATGTTTTTTTTAAGCACAATATAGCACAAGGACAATTAACTCACTGTCCTTACAGGTCCCTGGAAACAAGGACTTGCAGAGTGAAAGAAAAAAAACACTCTCCCTACCTACAGTTTTCTGTCCCTAGAAAAAATGTTTTTTTTAAGCACAATATAGCACAAGTAAAATTAACTCACTGTCCTTACAGGTCCCTGGAAACAAGGACTTGCAGAGTGAAAGAAAAAAAACACTCTCCCTACCTACAGTTTTCTGTCCCTAGAAAAAATGTTTTTTTTAATCACAATATAGCACAAGGAAAATTAACTCACTGTCCTTACAGGTCCCTGGAAACAAGGACTTGCAGAGTGAAAGAAACTGACACTGTCCCTACCTAGAGTTTTCTGTCCCTAGAATAAATGTTTTTTTTAATCACAATATAGCACAAGGACAATTAACTCACTGTCCTTACAGGTCCCTGGAAACAAGGACTTGCAGAGTGAAAGAAACTGACACTGTCCCTACCTAGAGTTTTCTGTCCCTAGAATAAATGTTTTTTTTAAGCACAATATAGCACAAGGACAATTAACTCACTGTCCTTACAGGTCCCTGGAAACAAGGACTTGCAGAGTGAAAGAAAAAAAACACTCTCCCTACCTACAGTTTTCTGTCCCTAGAAAAAATGTTTTTTTTAAGCACAATATAGCACAAGTAAAATTAACTCACTGTCCTTACAGGTCCCTGGAAACAAGGACTTGCAGAGTGAAAGAAAAAAAACACTCTCCCTACCTACAGTTTTCTGTCCCTAGAAAAAATGTTTTTTTTAATCACAATATAGCACAAGGAAAATTAACTCACTGTCCTTACAGGTCCCTGGAAACAAGGACTTGCAGAGTGAAAGAAACTGACACTGTCCCTACCTAGAGTTTTCTGTCCCTAGAATAAATGTTTTTTTTAATCACAATATAGCACAAGGAAAATTAACTCACTGTCCTTACAGGTCCCTGGAAACAAGGACTTGCAGAGTGAAAGAAACTGACACTGTCCCTACCTAGAGTTTTCTGTCCCTAGAATAAATGTTTTTTTTAATCACAATATAGCACAAGGACAATTAACTCACTGTCCTTACAGGTCCCTGGAAACAAGGACTTGCAGAGTGAAAGAAACTGACACTGTCCCTACCTAGAGTTTTCTGTCCCTAGAATAAATGTTTTTTTTAAGCACAATATAGCACAAGGACAATTAACTCACTGTCCTTACAGGTCCCTGGAAACAAGGACTTGCAGAGTGAAAGAAAAAAAACACTCTCCCTACCTACAGTTTTCTGTCCCTAGAAAAAATGTTTTTTTTAAGCACAATATAGCACAAGTAAAATTAACTCACTGTCCTTACAGGTCCCTGGAAACAAGGACTTGCAGAGTGAAAGAAAAAAAACACTCTCCCTACCTACAGTTTTCTGTCCCTAGAAAAAATGTTTTTTTTAATCACAATATAGCACAAGGAAAATTAACTCACTGTCCTTACAGGTCCCTGGAAACAAGGACTTGCAGAGTGAAAGAAACTGACACTGTCCCTACCTAGAGTTTTCTGTCCCTAGAATAAATGTTTTTTTTAATCACAATATAGCACAAGGAAAATTAACTCACTGTCCTTACAGGTCCCTGGAAACAAGGACTTGCAGAGTGAAAGAAACTGACACTGTCCCTACCTAGAGTTTTCTGTCCCTAGAATAAATGTTTTTTTTAATCACAATATAGCACAAGGACAATTAACTCACTGTCCTTACAGGTCCCTGGAAACAAGGACTTGCAGAGTGAAAGAAACTGACACTGTCCCTACCTAGAGTTTTCTGTCCCTAGAATAAATGTTTTTTTTAAGCACAATATAGCACAAGGACAATTAACTCACTGTCCTTACAGGTCCCTGGAAACAAGGACTTGCAGAGTGAAAGAAAAAAAACACTCTCCCTACCTACAGTTTTCTGTCCCTAGAAAAAATGTTTTTTTTAAGCACAATATAGCACAAGTAAAATTAACTCACTGTCCTTACAGGTCCCTGGAAACAAGGACTTGCAGAGTGAAAGAAAAAAAACACTCTCCCTACCTACAGTTTTCTGTCCCTAGAAAAAATGTTTTTTTTAATCACAATATAGCACAAGGAAAATTAACTCACTGTCCTTACAGGTCCCTGGAAACAAGGACTTGCAGAGTGAAAGAAACTGACACTGTCCCTACCTAGAGTTTTCTGTCCCTAGAATAAATGTTTTTTTTAATCACAATATAGCACAAGGACAATTAACTCACTGTCCTTACAGGTCCCTGGAAACAAGGACTTGCAGAGTGAAAGAAACTGACACTGTCCCTACCTAGAGTTTTCTGTCCCTAGAATAAATGTTTTTTTTAAGCACAATATAGCACAAGGACAATTAACTCACTGTCCTTACAGGTCCCTGGAAACAAGGACTTGCAGAGTGAAAGAAAAAAAACACTCTCCCTACCTACAGTTTTCTGTCCCTAGAAAAAATGTTTTTTTTAAGCACAATATAGCACAAGTAAAATTAACTCACTGTCCTTACAGGTCCCTGGAAACAAGGACTTGCAGAGTGAAAGAAAAAAAACACTCTCCCTACCTACAGTTTTCTGTCCCTAGAAAAAATGTTTTTTTTAATCACAATATAGCACAAGGAAAATTAACTCACTGTCCTTACAGGTCCCTGGAAACAAGGACTTGCAGAGTGAAAGAAACTGACACTGTCCCTACCTAGAGTTTTCTGTCCCTAGAATAAATGTTTTTTTTAATCACAATATAGCACAAGGAAAATTAACTCACTGTCCTTACAGGTCCCTGGAAACAAGGACTTGCAGAGTGAAAGAAACTGACACTGTCCCTACCTAGAGTTTTCTGTCCCTAGAATAAATGTTTTTTTTAATCACAATATAGCACAAGGACAATTAACTCACTGTCCTTACAGGTCCCTGGAAACAAGGACTTGCAGAGTGAAAGAAACTGTCACTGTCCCTACCTAGAGTTTTCTGTCCCTAGAATAAATGTTTTTTTTAAGCACAATATAGCACAAGGACAATTAACTCACTGTCCTTACAGGTCCCTGGAAACAAGGACTTGCAGAGTGAAAGAAAAAAAACACTCTCCCTACCTACAGTTTTCTGTCCCTAGAAAAAATGTTTTTTTTAAGCACAATATAGCACAAGTAAAATTAACTCACTGTCCTTACAGGTCCCTGGAAACAAGGACTTGCAGAGTGAAAGAAAAAAAACACTCTCCCTACCTACAGTTTTCTGTCCCTAGAAAAAATGTTTTTTTTAATCACAATATAGCACAAGGAAAATTAACTCACTGTCCTTACAGGTCCCTGGAAACAAGGACTTGCAGAGTGAAAGAAACTGACACTGTCCCTACCTAGAGTTTTCTGTCCCTAGAATAAATGTTTTTTTTAATCACAATATAGCACAAGGACAATTAACTCACTGTCCTTACAGGTCCCTGGAAACAAGGACTTGCAGAGTGAAAGAAACTGACACTGTCCCTACCTAGAGTTTTCTGTCCCTAGAATAAATGTTTTTTTTAAGCACAATATAGCACAAGGACAATTAACTCACTGTCCTTACAGGTCCCTGGAAACAAGGACTTGCAGAGTGAAAGAAAAAAAACACTCTCCCTACCTACAGTTTTCTGTCCCTAGAAAAAATGTTTTTTTTAAGCACAATATAGCACAAGTAAAATTAACTCACTGTCCTTACAGGTCCCTGGAAACAAGGACTTGCAGAGTGAAAGAAAAAAAACACTCTCCCTACCTACAGTTTTCTGTCCCTAGAAAAAATGTTTTTTTTTAATCACAATATAGCACAAGGAAAATTAACTCACTGTCCTTACAGGTCCCTGGAAACAAGGACTTGCAGAGTGAAAGAAACTGACACTGTCCCTACCTAGAGTTTTCTGTCCCTAGAATAAATGTTTTTTTTAATCACAATATAGCACAAGGAAAATTAACTCACTGTCCTTACAGGTCCCTGGAAACAAGGACTTGCAGAGTGAAAGAAACTGACACTGTCCCTACCTAGAGTTTTCTGTCCCTAGAATAAATGTTTTTTTTAATCACAATATAGCACAAGGACAATTAACTCACTGTCCTTACAGGTCCCTGGAAACAAGGACTTGCAGAGTGAAAGAAACTGACACTGTCCCTACCTAGAGTTTTCTGTCCCTAGAATAAATGTTTTTTTTAAGCACAATATAGCACAAGGACAATTAACTCACTGTCCTTACAGGTCCCTGGAAACAAGGACTTGCAGAGTGAAAGAAAAAAAACACTCTCCCTACCTACAGTTTTCTGTCCCTAGAAAAAATGTTTTTTTTAAGCACAATATAGCACAAGTAAAATTAACTCACTGTCCTTACAGGTCCCTGGAAACAAGGACTTGCAGAGTGAAAGAAAAAAAACACTCTCCCTACCTACAGTTTTCTGTCCCTAGAAAAAATGTTTTTTTTAATCACAATATAGCACAAGGAAAATTAACTCACTGTCCTTACAGGTCCCTGGAAACAAGGACTTGCAGAGTGAAAGAAAAAAAACACTCTCCCTACCTAGAGTTTTCTGTCCCTAGAATAAATGTTTTTTTTAATCACAATATAGCACAAGGACAATTAACTCACTGTCCTTACAGGTCCCTGGAAACAAGGACTTGCAGAGTGAAAGAAACTGACACTGTCCCTACCTAGAGTTTTCTGTCCCTAGAATAAATGTTTTTTTTAAGCACAATATAGCACAAGGACAATTAACTCACTGTCCTTACAGGTCCCTGGAAACAAGGACTTGCAGAGTGAAAGAAACTGACACTGTCCCTACCTAGAGTTTTCTGTCCCTAGAATAAATGTTTTTTTAAGCACACTATAGCAGAAGCACAAAACACACTGACACTCTCCCTACCTATCCTTCTCTTTCCCTAAACTAAAGGAATCCAGGTTAAGCAAGAAAGAAATAACAGTCACTGTCCCTGCCTATGCTACTCTATCCCTGCTCCGGAACACACTACACTAGGCCGCCGTGCTGGCGGCCTTTTATAGTGTGGGGCGTGTACTAAACACCCTCAGCAATAATTGGCCACAGGCATCCTGCCTGTGGCCAATCATTGCTCTCCTCGCTGCCGGCGCTGTGATTGGCCAAGCATGCGGGGTCACAGTGCATGCTTGGCCAATCACAGCGCCTGGATGACACTGCGATGGCGTAGTGCATTGTGGGCCGTTCGCGTCACTCGAATTTGGCGCGAACGGCCCAAATCGTTCGATCTTCGTCGAACGATCGAACAGCCAATGTTCGAGTCGAACGTATGTTCGACTCGAACACGAAGCTCATCCCTAGTGACAGGGCTAACTATTACCAAGAGGCTGCTCTTATATAGCTTACTACTACCAGAATGTAGATATTGGTAATGTATAGGTAATACAAGTATTGTGGGTGCAGCACTCTCCTAGTTAGGTTGCTATAGTTAAGGTAAATTTTGTTTTTGGGTTCCCTGCAGCGGGGGAACAGAGCTCAATTGATTTTGGCTGTTCTAGGTTTTGCTGGTGCAGGTTCCACCATTTTCTCCTGTATTCCAGTAAGTGCTGGAACATAATGGGTGGAAGAAGCCGATCCTGGCCCAAATATTCATACAGCCCCAGCTAATCCCTTGTCAGGAGAGTGACAAGCCAGTGGGTTGGGTGAGAGGTGCATAAATAGTCTGGGGCCTAGAACATTAGTTTCTTGTTCCTGGGGAAGGAGGTGGTAAAAGCATGTGGTTGAGCTGCAGTTTTACCAACCCCTGAATGCCCACCTAAACACAAAAATGCAGCTTCTCAGGGCTGTACAAATGCTACAGCTGCAATGCTTTGTGGCAGAAATTAATCGGCAGACCATATTTTGTGGGCATTACCGCCGTTGACAATGTTCAAGTTAAGGGGGTCATGCTGCAACCGTGTGGAAAGTACACAGTTGAGGCACAGTGGGTCAGCATTTTGAGGACTGAAAATGGTGACAAGTAGATGACATATTGAAGTTGATTTACTAAAGACAAATCCACTTTGCACTACAAGTGCACTGCAGGTGCACTTGCAAGTGCACTTGGGTGTGCAGTCGCTGTAGATCTGAGGGGAAGATCTGAAATGAGGGAAGCTCTGATGATTTCTACCATCTAGTCATATACAAACAAAAATGCTATTTTTTATTTTCCTTGCTTGCCCCCCTCAGATCTACAGCGACTGAACTTCCAAGTACTCTTGCAGTGAACTTGTAGTGCAAAGTGGATTTCCCTTTAGTAAATAACCCCCACTGTCTCCTCACCACCTGTCAAATGCAAGGGGTCCACAACTCCTAAATACACAACTTATCCTATCGTAGGAACAATACAGTCATAGTAATAACTCACAATTATGTTTCTTTGTTTTAGTCCTTTATATAAATTTAATAAAGGTTATACATGCTCTTTAAGTCTATAACGTGCTATGCTTCTTTGCACGGCCTTTGAAAACGAATACAAAATTCAGAGGCTGTGACGGCCTGCATTTTTAATAGACACGTTCACTTCATGTATGTTTCATTTGCCAAAGGAATAGAATTTTTATTTTACATTTTAGTCTCTGTTTGATCTCCACCATATAGATTATGAGATCACGGTATAATTGCTTGTTGACGTTATTGCTCGTGTGGCTATTTATTAAGCTCTGAAAGAAGAGCCTGACAGGATTTTCATTTGGAAAGTATTAGAGAATGCACAGTGTTCCCCTTCATCAAAGATGTCCTGAGCAAAACAAAAGATGTTTTCATAGTACCTCAGTGGAGAAAAATGGCTTTCATTACATGACGACTGTACAGCTTTAACGTCTGATATTAAATGATAATGACAGACTGTATTTAAACGTAGAGGACTGAGATATAGTGCAGATGATGAAAGATCAAACAGTTCACATTAAATGTAATTGCTCTAAATAAAGTCTCTGTCTCTCAGTGTGAGCGGTGTCTGTGTGTAGTGCTTGGTTTACTGATGAATGATTATTTTCACGTTGCATAAACAATTAGTCCAAGAGGATAAGCAGTACATTGGTTTCATGTATGAATTGTAAGCGGAACAAATGCATTTCAAAATATATTTGTTAAACCAAGGCTGTCATGACTTGGATGCAAAGAGATGCTGCAGCTGGCGTCTGCGTTTTGTATGCCACAATGACTCTTGTATGACACAGTGAACAATATTTAGAACAAAGAGATATACACCAATACTGAGCTGGGTAACTAAATTCTAAATGGCCAAACTCTTTAGAGCAGGCACTCTTCTTTGCCCCCGTTAGAGAGATTCACCCTCACTAATTGTCCTGTTTACCATTATCAGCAAGATTCAAAATAATAGAAATTTCCAAAATTTGGGCTGACTCCAGAATAAGAATAGAGGGAAAAAATATTCCACTGTGATTGGTCCTTTACCCCGATATGTGATCAGCTGTGTCCTAGTGACACAGCGATCACAGAGTGCACCACAGCGGGCGCGCGGTAGTCGCGATCATGGGAGGATGTCATATGACACCCTCCCAGAACTGGCCAGCCGTGCTGTAGCCGTCATTAAGCTATAATGGGGTCAGCAAATGGTCACACGGGCCGAAAGCGGCCCGACATCAGCCAGTTTTTATTTTTTGAGAAAATACTTTTTATCGAGTTTTCATGTGAAAAAAAAAGTTACAAAATAAAGCTTTTGGGCATGCCCCGGCTTAAACCACATACATTGTAACAGTCCTATAAGTTATAATAAATCTATTGGAACAACTACAAATTTAAACTACTCATGCCATCAAATTGGAGGGATACTGGAAAGGATAATGGATCTTATACTTCAGGTGACCACTTCAGGGAGATATGCTGAGGTTGAGAATAATACATCTAGGTATACCTACAGATAACAGCAGAGTTAGGTCTTTACCGCTACTAGACATTTAGTTAAAGTAAACAAGCAAAGGGATCTAGATCCTTTTGTGTTATATTGTAATTACATACTCCTGACCAAAGTATTTGTCTCAACAGTTGCTGGTTGCTAAATAGAGTAAAATGTGGTATTTTACAAGTCACCTGGTCCGCTGTCAGCATTCTGCTGAGAATAGCTGCAGTGTCTGCATCCCTTTAGAAATACTTAGGAAGTATCTCACAAAAAAAAAAAAAAATTCCGTTTTAAAATCGGATTTAGATCTTAGTGCAGACTTCTGGGAAAATCAGTGAGCAAATCACACATGCAGGAAATGACATTTTTGGAGGTGTTCTGTGCACCAACAGTATACAGAAGACCTCCAGGTTGCCATATCGCATTGGATTTTACAGAAATGTACAGCACTGCAGTTTGAAATAAAATACAAATTATTTACGACATTCAATTAGTATACAGTTTGTGTAGCAATTGTGTATGCTATATTATTATTTTTATTTGCCTTTTTTACCCATTAAGCTCAAGATGTGCAAGCTGGAGGTGGTCTACAATAGTAGGAATAGGAAAGCAGAGTACTTTCCAATATGTCACTATCTTCCAAAAAGAAAGTTGATATGCAACACTGCAGTGTTTGGAGCAAATGGGGAGCACATGTAATGATCTTAAGAGGTTAGTACATTTATTAAGAATTTATAAATTTTAGATAGTAAAACATGACTGCAGTTTTGCTTTTATATTTTCTGACATTATTAGTACTTCAAAAATAAATTAGCCAAGATGGAAATTTATGGCTCACTTATTGTTTTGAAGATGGAATATTTCCAATGGTTCTTTTTGACCTTGCTGGCCCTGCCCTTATGACCGTCTGCTATTTCCAGTCCAGGATATTGACTGATTGTTTCTGTGAAACATAACCCTGCAGCTACAGATGAATGTGTTATTTCTGACACCAGTTAATGCACTAGGGAGACAAATAACCGTCATTGATTAGTAATATGTTGGAATAAAGCTAGTTAAAAATAACTAAAAAGGAGGTGGGCTCAATTAAGGTGAGCAGCAGAACATATCATAGTCCTCTTATGTATAATTTACAAAAGTAATACTTACAGAAAAGCAAAACAGTATACAGTCAAATTTCCACAAATTGATCTAGGGACCTCCAGTAGTCCACGTGATGGATGAGAAATATTTTCCTTAGAGACTTTAGACATAAAAACCTATATTTTGCTGTCATCACAGAAAACCTCATTTATTAAGACCAGACATATATATACTCAGAACAACCCATCACATTCAAACTTTCATTCTCTAGATGTCATTTTCCAGTGTAGGCTTAAATCTAATTGGTTGCACTGGGATAAGATAGATGTTCTCCTTCAGTAATTCTAACACTGCTAAATAAAGTTAAATAGGGCCAGAGAGTAGAGAAGACTGACAGAACAAAAGGGGTGAGGTCCACCTTTCTTCTGCTATGAAGGTATTATCCACACAGATGCAGTGCCTTGCAAAAGTATTCACCCCCCCTCTGGCTTTTTATCTATTTTGTTACATTACAGCCTTTAGTTCAATGTTTTTTTAATCTGAATTATATATGCAGCAATACCCTGTTCAGGGCCGCTGGTTAGTTTTGGGTTTTGCACGTTACCTCTTCAGCTGCGTTGTCCTGGTAGGAAAGTCTGTATTAATGCCAGGGGAGGGCTGGCAGCCTTAGGCCTGGGGGGCAAGTCCAGTCAAGTGGCCCATTGAACCACCGAATAAGCGCAAACTCACCAGTACCCAACAGCGCAGCCTCACCAGTGCCCATCAGTGCAGTCTGTTCAGTGCATGGGGATTAGAGAGGAGAGCAGCCGGATTACACAGAGCGGAGATCTTCTGCTTACCCAGCGTGGCCGATGTGATATGAAGTCCCGCCTCCTGGACCAGCTCCTATGATGGACGTCATCAGTGTGCTGTCTATCATAGGAGCCAGTCAAGGAGGCAGGACTTTGTATGACAGCGGCTGCCAGGTAAGCGAGAGATCCCCGCTCTGTGTAATCTGGCGGCACTTCCCCTCCGAGGCAGCCCAATGGGCACAGCGGACCCATGGCAGGGCCAGCCCTGGGCGCCCTCCCACTGCCCTAGCTCGCGGTTCACCCACCCCCTGCTGGGAGCTGGCCACGGACCTCTGGATCCTGCTGGGAGCTGGCCGTGGACCTGTGGATCCTGCTGGGAGCTGGCTGTGGACCTGTGGGTCCTGCTGGGAGCTGGCTGTGGACCTGTGGGTCCTGCTGGGAGCTGACCATGAACCTGTGGGTCCTGCTGGTCATGGCCTGTGAGTCCTGCTGGCCATGATCAGCTCCCAGCAGGATCTACAGGCCATGGCCATCTCCCAGCAGAACCCACAGTGTTGAGGCCTATTTTTAGGTTACTGGGTGGGCACTGGCCTGGGGCAGGGTAAATAGGGTGTATGGTGGGGGTAGATGGGATGTGGGGTTCAGCTGCAGGTGTCAGGGTCTCTCACCTTAGCGATGGCAGCTGCCCGTGCCAGCTCAGCAGGTCCTTGCATGTCCTCCTCCAATCCTGGGGGTGTGAAGTGATGCTCCGGTCCTGGGGTCAAGTAAACTTGCAGCCCGAGTTAGTCACATGGGTCCCGACTTCCTGGTGTGCCTTACTGCCCTGGGGTGGACTGATAACACCCAAAGCCCCACCAGATCAAATAAAGCAAGGGTCCCCTGTCAGGCCCTGCCCCTGGCCCAAACATGACCCACCCCTGGCCTGCCCCTTTATTTTGCACAAAGAACAACTTCCGCCTTTTTTTTTTTTTTTTTTAAACACTGATTAACAATAGAGTCTAATTGGACCTGGAGGGGGGTCTCTTTTTAACAGTGTCCATTATAAAGCCTCTGTTAGAGAGAGACCCCCCTCCAGGACCCATTAGAGACTGAAAAGGAGTATGATGGGACCTGGAGGGGGCCTCTTTCTAACAGAGTGTACAGTGAACACCTTCATACACTCTGGTCATCATGGGACCCCCTCCTTGTGCCATGACTCTCACCCCTTGCCCCAACCTCTCACAAAGTAGAAATAAAATTGGTACTGTGTAATGCTCCTCTTACCTTAACTATGGGTACTGTAGCTGGCTCCCGCATCCTCTGTGGCTGGCTCCTGTGGGTGGCTGGCCGACACCCTGCTGTGGCTGGCTGGCTCCCTGGTGTGGGTGGCTTGCTGGCATCCTGCTGCGGATGGTCACCGTGGCTGGTTGGCCCCTGTGAGTGGCTGGCTGAATCCCTGCTGTGGGTGGGTCACCGTGGCTGGCTGGTTTCCTGGTGTGGGTCATCGTGGGTGGCTGGCACCCTGGCCCTGCTGTGGGTGGGTCACCGTGGGTGTCTGGCTCCCTGCTGTGGGTGGCTTGCTCCCTACTGTGGGTGGCTGGCCTGGCTCCCTGCTGTGGGTCAGTGGGTGGGTGATTGGCTGGCACGGTACACCCTGCTGTGGGTTGCGGGCCTGGCTTCCTGCTGTGGGTCAGTGGGTGGGTGGCTGGCACGGTGCACCCTGTTGCAGGTGGCTGGCCTGGCTCCCTGCTGCAGGTGGCTGGCCTGGCTCCCTGCTGCAGGTGGCTGGCCTGGCTCCCTGCTGCAGGTGGCTGGCCTGGCTCCCTGCTGTGGCTCAGTGGGTGGGTGGCTGGCATGGTGCACTCTGCTGCAGGTGGCTGGCGTGGCTTCCTGCTGTGGGTCAGTGGTTGGGTGGGTTGCTGACATGGTGCCCCCTGCTGTGGCTGACAGAGGGGGACTGACAGAGGGGGGTGGGCTGACAGAGGGACGGGCGGACAGAGAGGGATGGGCTGACAGAGGGGGGTGGGATGACAGAGGTACGGGCGGACAGAGGGGGGTGGGCTGACAGAGGGGGGTGGGCTGACAGGGGGCGGGCGGACAGAGGTGGGTGGGCTGACAGAGGGACAGGCGGACAGATGGGGGTGGGCTGACAGAGGGACGGACAGACAGATGGGGGTGGGCTGACAGAGGGACGGGCAGACAGAGGGGGGTGGGCTGACAGAGGGACGGGCGGACAGATGAGGGTGGGCTGACACAGGGACGGGCGGACAGAGGGGGGTGGGCTGACAGAGGGATGGCTGGACAGAGGGGGGTGGGCTGACAGAGGGACGGGCGGACAGATGGGGGTGGGCTGACAGAGGGACGGGCGGACAGATGGGGGTTGGCTGACAGAGGGACGGGCAGACAGATGGGGCTGGGCTGACAGAGGGACGGGCGGACAGATGGGGGTGGGCGGACAGATGGGGGTGGGCTGACAGATGGGGGTGGGCTGACAGAGGGACAGGCGGACAGATGGGGGTGGGCTGACAGATACAAAACAAATACATATTTTAAAAAGTATGTCTCAGCCAAGTGTTTTGTATGTGCAGATGAATCCCCCAAAAATTAATAAAGCACTGTTGTTTTCTTGACAGCTACAGAGGAAACAATTTAAAAAAATATGAAAAAAAAACTGGCTGATGAAATTGCAGAATCAATGAGACAGCTAAGCAAAACAGAGAGTGGGCTGAGAGAAACCTCAGAAAACACACAGTGCACTAGCAAGAGAAGCGTGACTCCGGCAGCAAGTGGTTACGATGATACGATCACCCACAGACCAGCCAGCCCCGCCTGGCCGCATCCACACATGGCCAGCTCCGCCGAGCCAATCGCAGGGCGCTCGCGTGAACCCTGAGTCCCAGAATGCCACAGCGTGTGGCCGAACATGACCCTGGTCGGCCAATCACAGGGCGCTTGTGTAGACTACAATTCCCAGAAGCCACAGTATGCGGCCGGACACCGCAGCCATGCCCCTGGCTGACTCCAACAGAAAAAATAAATAAAAATGTCAGCGGGCGACCGCCGGCCGTTTCGCTTATAAGTTGGAACGGCCTGGGGGGAAATCTCCACCCTGCCCCCTGGCCCAGCCCGCCCCTGATTAATGCAATGTCCACACCGATGTAAAACCTCAAATAGTTAGGCTTTATTTTTCCATATGCAATAAACGTTGAGAAGTAAAAGGTATAGAAGAGCAGGGGAAGGTTCAGGCACTCGCCACTAAAAGTTGAAAAAGGTAGAAGTTTAAAGTCACTCACCACTCTCAATGCTAGAGTGGATATTGGTCACCCGGATAGTCCCCTCTCACATGGCCTAGCAGCCGGGATGACTCACGAATCAGCAATAGGGCAGTCTCTGCCACAGACTGCCCAAGATGAGTTGGGTCTCTGCCACAGACTGCCCAAGATGAGTTGGGTCTCTGCCACAGACCTGTTTTAAGTGTACAAAGTCTCTGCCACAGACCTGTGTTAAAGTAATCAATCGGATGGTCCAGGAACCCTCTGCCACAGGATTTCAAAGTCCCAAACTTCCAGCCGTACAGTTTGAAGAACCTTTAAGCCGATCCGGTGAACTGTAGGGCTTGTAGCATAGTGGATCCCTCCTCACTTACTTTCAGCAAAAAACAAAATGGCACGTTTTGAGTTTGCAAAAAGGCATGTGGGAGACTCCCAAAATGTATGGAGGAAGGTGCTCTGGTCTGATGAGACTAAAATTTTACTTTTTGGCCATCAAAGAAAACGCTATGTCTGGCGCAAACCCAACACATCACATCACCCAAAGAACACCATCAGTGAAACATGGTGGTGGTAGCATCATGCTGTGGGGATGTTTTTCAGCAGTCGGGACTGGGAAACTGGTCAGAGTTGAGGGAAAGATGGACGGTGCTAAATACAGGGATATTCTTGAGCAAAACCTGTACCACTCTGTGTGTGTGATTTGAGGCTAGGACGGAGGTTCACCTTCCAGTAGGACAATGACCCCAAACACACTGCTAAAGCAACACTTGAGTGGTTTAAGGGGCAACATGTAAATGTGTTAGAATGGCCTAGTCAAAGCCCAGACCTCAATCCAATAGAAAATCTGTGGTCAGACTTAAAGATTGCTGTTCACAAGCGCAAACCATCCAACTTGAAGGAACTGGAGCAGTTTTGCAAGGAGGAATGGGCAAAAATCCCAGTGGTAAGATGTGGCAAGCTCATAGAGACTAATGCCGCGTACACACGACCGTTTTTCATGACGAGAAAAATTAAATTTTTAAAAATGGTCGTGAAAAACGGTCGTGTGTATGCTCCAGAGAATTTTTTTCGACGAGAAAAATGGCCAAATTTTTTTTAGAACCTGCTCTATTTTTTCTCGTCGTTTTTCACGTCGTTCTTTTTAACGTTGTGAAAAACGGTCGTGTGTATGCTTTTACGAGGGGAAAAAAAACCACGCATGCTCAGAATTAAGTATGAGACGGTAGCTCTCGTTCTGGTAAAACTAGCGTTCGTAATGGAGATAGCACATTCGTCACGCTGTAACGGACTGAAAAGCACGAATCGTCTCTCACCAAACTTTATTAACACGAGGATCAGCAAAAGCGTCCCAAAGGGTGGCGCCATTCGAATGGAACTTTCCTTTTATAGTGCCGTTGTACGTGTTGTACGTCACCGCGCTTTGCTCAAGCGTTTTTTTTTCATGAACGTGTGTATGCAAGGCAGGCTTGAGAGGAAACACGAAAAATCACGTCGAGAAAAAATTCGGTTTTTTTCCATGACATGAATAAATAACGTTCGTGTGTACGCGACATTATCCAAAGCGACTTGGAGCTGTGATAGCCGCAAAAGGTGGCTCTACAAAATATTGACTTTGGGGGGGGGGGGGTGAACAGTTATGCACATTGACTTTTTCTGTTATTTTGTCCTATTTGTTGTTTGCTTGACAATAAAAAAAAAATCTTCAAAGTTGTGGGCATGTTATGTAAATTAAATGATGCAAATCCTCAAACAATCCATGTTATTTCCAGGTTGTGAGGAAACAAAACACGAAAAATGCCAAGGGGGGTGAGTACTTTTGGAAGGCACTGTACATTTGGTTCTTTTAACAGCAATATAAATGCCAAGGATACATTTGTTCCTACAGAATACATGATAATTAAGTTCTGTCTGAGTCATACTATATAGTGATTGACACTGTGTTTATAAAAAAATTCTATAGGAAATGTGGCACTCATTAGCACACATGTGAATGCTGTACACTTTGCTGTATAAATAGAATATAAATGCAATAGTGACATTTACCATTGAAAGATAAATCAGGGAACATCAAACTGCTTCTTTGTTTCCAACGGACAGCAGTTGTTTTTCTGGGTGGAATAGGTTATAATTACGTTTTTAGAAAATGCTCTAAAAATTCTCTAAGCAGTTGCAATGTCTGCATTGCTTTTTAAGGAGTGATGCATTTAGTTCAAATTATAGCTTGTTACCAACACTAAAATTGCTAGTTTATATAGCTGAGAAAAGATTCACGTGCTCAGTTCACACTGATAGGCAATTTTGTAAACAGGTTTACACTATGTTATTAAAATCACAGTCCATATTCCTAATTTAGTATACTGTTTGTACTTATAGTGTACTATAAGACTAAAAAAAGGGACATTTCACCCCTCATTTCAATTACATTCACAAACTAGAACATAACCGTAACTATAGAGAATGCTGTGGATGCAAATGTCTCTGAGTTTATAAAGTCATAGAGGCATAGAAAACGGTTACACCACTTACATGCCAAATGTACATCAACCTCTGTATTATTTGCTGCTTGAGCCTTTAGGCCCCATTCACACCTCAATCAATTATTCTCTATGGACCTTCTTTGGGGAGGGAGAGAGAGTGGGAAGGATGCTGTCCCTGATTACTAGGGCTAACACCCCCTCTTCGGTTATATCGGCTATACGTGATAAAGAAGGGGAGATTAGGAGAGGTACTAATAAAATAACAGAGGTTTTTAAAAACTACTACCAAAATCTGTATAGCAGTATCCCATCAGATAATATAGAAAGGGAGATGGGAACCTTCTTCGAAGGGCTACAGGTCCCCCAATTATCAAGGGAAGATAGAGAAGGATTGGAGGCACCACTGACGCTGGAAGAATTACAAAAAGCAACAGCAGATATGGCAAACCAGAAGGCCCCGGGACCGGATGGTTTGCCAATAGAAATATATAAGACTTACAGCAAGGTACTGCTTCCAAAACTTCTGGATGTATTCAACTGGGCAGCTGTAGAGGGGAAGCTGCCACTGTCTATGACAGAGGCAACAATTATAGTGCTTCCTAAGGAGGGGAAAAGTCAGCTTGATGTAGCATCATATAGGCCGATATCTCTCCTATGTTCAGATGTGAAGATACTGGCTAAGGTACTGGCAACAAGACTCAACAGGATAGTCGCAAAATTGGTGCACTCGGACCAGACTGGATTTATCCCAGATAGATCTACAAGTATCAATATAAGAAGGACATATTTAAACATCCAATTGCCAATAGAGAATGAAGGGACAAGAGCCATTCTGTCCTTAGACGCAGCCAAGGCGTTTGACAGCCTAGAGTGGCACTTTTTGTGGAAGGTACTCGCTGAGTTCCAGTTTGGTCCGAGATTCATCCAATGGGTTAAAACACTGTATGAGGGTCCAAAAGCAAAAATAAGAATAAATGGAGAATGTTCAGAGTGGTTCCAGTTGGCAAGGGGGACAAGACAGGGGTGCCCGCTGTCGCCCCTGCTGTTCGCCCTTCGCAGTGGAACCGCTAGCTATAGCAATAAGGGCATCCCCAGAGATACATGGATTTAAGAGAAAACTTGGGGAAGAAAAAATTGCCATGTATGCAGACGATATCTTGCTCTTCCTGGGAGATATACAGACCTCACTGGGTACAGCAATGGGGATAATTGTAGAATATGGGAAAATCTCAGGCCTGAGGATTAATTGGGAAAAATCTGCGCTTTTGCCGATAGACCCAATAACACAGCAGATAACCCAAGTTAAGGTTGTGAGTCAGATGAGGTACTTGGGAATAAACGTAACAAAAGAACCAGGACATTACATAGCTAATAACCTAGTACCACTGATGACAAGGTTGAAACAGAAGTGTCGCGTGTGGAATAGACGCCCACTCTCGGTAGCTGGACGTTGCAACCTGGTCAAAATGGTTTGGATGCCTCAGATCCTATATATAATGCATAACTCCCCAGTATGGATTCCAAAATACTGGTTCAAAAGAATAGACAGTGTATTCAGGGAACTGATATGGAGAAATGGAGCAGTAAGAGTCCGTCTTTGCACCTTACAGCAACCTAGAGAAAGGGGGGGACTGGCATTGCCTAACCCGAGACATTATTTTCTAGCTGCACAAATGCAGCACATGAGGGGAAGTAACCTACCGGGGAGTAAGGAAGGGGGGAAGAATCTACTACTGAATGACACAAGTCATGACACAGAGGTAGAGGCAGTGGAGGCTGACTCTTTCTGCTCCAGATGTCCAACAGAAAAACTAATAGTAAAATGCTGGAAGACGGTCAAGGAGATATTGGGTTACAGAGGATTCTCAGAATTCTCCCCCATCTGGGACAATAGTAACCTAGAAGAGCTTAAAAAGATGGGAAAAGTTGAGGAATGGGATATATGTGGAGTGCATCTCCTGACACAGCTTTTTAAAGAGGGAAGAATAAAAACATTCCAAGAGCTAAGAGAGGAGTACCCAATCCCCAATAAATCATTCTATAGATACCTACAGGTAAGACATGCTTTGAATGCACAATTCGGGCAGGTAATACCAGTATGGAACGAAATGACCCAACTCAGGAGGCTAGTAAACGCGGATTTAGCTAGAGGGACGATATCGGAGATGTATAAATGTATAAGTGAGGTAGATCAAGAAGAGAGACTGGAAAACAAGGGAAAATGGGAAAGAGACCTGGGCCCAATAACACAAGACCAGTGGAAAAGGATACTAGAGGCAGGGCCGAGAGTTACACTTTGCCCCTCCCAAATGGCCTCACAATTATACTTAGTACATAGAGCATATTATACACCTCGAAGAATGTACCAGCTTGGTGGTAGGAAAGATGCAAAATGCCAGAGATGTAGAATAGAGGAGGGAGACTTAGTGCACATGATGTGGAGATGTCCCAAACTGTACTGGTACTGGAAAGAGATAATAGATAGAATAAACTTTGTATATGGGACATCTTTCCAACCAGAAGCTAAATTGTGTGTGCTAGGATTGATAGAAGACAGGGGAATACCAGTAGACACACAAACGGCAATATTAAGGTGCTTGTTCCAAGGTAGGAAGCTTATAGCGCAAAGGTGGCAAGCAAAAGACCCCCCAACAGGGACAGAATGGAGGAAAGTAATAGATAATACCATCAGAAAAGAAGAATTTATATATGATAAGAGGGGAAATAGGAAGAAATTTATGAACATATGGAAACACTGGCTAGAGGTGGAGGCACAGTAGAGAGTGTGGGGCAGAATGTGGGAATAAGAGGGGGGGGAGGGAGTAATTTTTAAACATCAGAATGTTTAGATTAGAATTTTTAAACATCTCAAAGGTTTTTTTAAATATGGCACTTGTCTTCCTTGCAGAGTAAGCAAGAAAACCAATAAGAAGAAAGTGAATTTTACCTCCTTGTCCAATGGGTCAGAATATAACATCAAAGAACTAATCACATGCAAGAGCACCCATGTTACATATTGTGACAGCAGGAAGGTAAAGTCACCTGGTTGCATCCAGGGGGGTAGATATATTTCGCCCAGATTCAGGCTTTACGCCGACTTATACAACTAGGTGGAGAGTTGTATAAGGCTAGTGGGCTCATGGATGACTCATACCTCTAGGGAGTGTGGGGCGTCGTGCAGACAGGGAGTTGATGAGACCAGCTGAAGCTTGTCAGCTCATTTAGGCCTCTATAAGAACTCCCAGCTTCATTAGGGGTTAGCTCATGCCTGGAACCAGACCTGTGTGGACTGTCTAGGGAGAGTGAACCCCTGTGCGGTGAGACAAAGCCTGTGTGGCTATTTGCTTGGACATTTAAAACCAGGGACTTAGGGACTAGGACAGCACTAGGCTGATCCCAGTTGTTAGTTAGGAAACCTGTATGTTTAGTCAGAGGTCAACTTGACCAGGATTTATTTTGTTTATGTTTCTTTTGCTTTGCTGTGTTTTGTCACTGTAAATAGAAAATAAACCGCACCTTTTTGATTTCGAAAACCACAACCTCCGTTTGCTGGGCCTGTTTTGTGTGGGGAGCCCATCCCGGGGGTCACACACACCCGCTGCCGAGCTAACCCCCTCACAGTTGGTGGAGAATGCGGGCAGTTTTTTTTAAGCCAGCATGGAGGAGATACTGAAGCAGCTGGCTCTAGCAAATGCCAATCAACAGCAGACAAATGCAGGTTTGCAAAAGAGCCTTGCAGCTCATCAACAGAGCCTTGCAGCTCAACAACAGAACTTCGCAGCCCAGCAGCAAGCTCATCAACAGAGCCTTGCAGCCCAGCAGCAGACAAACGCAACTTTGCAACAGAGTCTGGAGGCTCAGCAACGAGCCCAGCAGCAATCTGAGGCCCGCTTCATAGACCTGTTGCAGAAGCAAGAGCAGAGACTACAACAACAGATGGAAGCAGTAATGCAGCAACGTCCGCAGACCAGTGAGGAAAGCCGTCCCACTAATACCGCGTCCTTTGGGGTGAGTCGTTTATTGACAAAAATGACTGGAGAGGATGATCCAGAGGTATTTTTGACCACATTTGAAAGGACCGCTGAAAGAGAAAAGTGGCCTGAGGAGCAGTGGGCTGGACTGGTGGCTCCTCTGTTAACTGGTGAATCGCAGAAAGCTTACTATGACCTAGAGCCTAACCAAGCAAAAGACTATGTGATGCTAAAAGCTGAAATATTGGCAAGGCTGGGTGTCACCCAGGCTGTCCGGGCTCAGCGTGTGCATAACTGGACTTTCCAGCTTGGAAAACCCCCCAGGTCTCAAATGTATGATCTCATTCACCTGAGCAGAAAGTGGCTACAGCCAGAGACTTTGTCCGCACCAAAGATTGTGGAACGTGTTGTAATGGATCGGTTTTTGAGAGCTCTTCCTACTGCCATCCAAAAGTGGGTAAGCCATGGAGACCCAGAGACGGCCGATGGTCTTGTGGATCGTGTGGAGAAATACTTGGCTACAGAGAACCTGACGGCCTCTGACACTCGGACTTTCCACCCTAAGACCAGACCATCCCCAGGGGCGGATAAGAGGATTCCAAGGGGTGAGGGTGGAGAGAGTGAGAGGGTGGGAGCTCTACCCCAAGTTTGGCGAGAACAGCCTGGGAAATCAGCGGCTCAAGAGGCGGCAAGAAGGATCGTTTGCTACCGCTGCCGGCAAGCGGGACATATTGCAGCCAATTGCCCGGTTGTGGAGGAACCCATGCAGTGTGACTTTCTGACGGGCAGACGTCAGTCGCTGTGTGCGACAGTCGCATGCACTGCCATTCGAGGAACTGAGAAACATTTATGCAAAATGTGTGTTAATGGTAGAAATGTTGTGGTATTGCTGGATTCAGGTAGCCTTGTGACCCTGATAAAGGCTGAGTTAGTTAAAACAGAGGTCTCTGGGAATAGCAGGGTAGCTGTTATTTGTGTGCATGGGGACACCCGAGAGTATCCAGTGACTACAGTGTGTTTCGAGACCCCCAAAGGTACCCTCTCTCATCCAGTGGGCTTAGTATCTCAGTTACCGCATGACGCCATTGTGGGAAGGGATTTTCCGAAGTTCTGGGAACTGTGGGATGATCCTGAGCCCCTCACTGGTGCCCCTATGTACCAGGAATGTGATAGCCAGAACTCCCCTGAGAGTGGTGAGGACTCTCCGGAATTTCCCTTATCAGTATTGGCAGGGGAGACTCAAGAAACTGGAGAGGAGCCCACCTCCTCCGACGAAAACCTACCGTCTGTGGAGTTTTCTGATCTTGAGGTTCACAGGGAAAACTTTGCCACAGAACAGTTGAAAGACCCCGCCCTAATAAAGGCACGGGAAAACGTAGTGAAAATAGATGGCGAGTTAGTGAACCCAGATAATACCTGCACTTACCCATACTTCAGCGTAGAGAAGGACCTACTGTATCGGGTGGCAAAAAGGGCAGAAGAAACCGTTGAGCAGCTTGTGGTGCCCAAACCTTACAGGAAGTTGGTGTTGGAGTTGGCCCATGGGCACATTCTTGGAGGTCATCTGGGGACAGAGAAAACCCGAGAGAGGGTATTACAGAGATTCTATTGGCCCGGGGGTGATGAAGGACGTAGAAAATTATTGTTCCTCCTGCCCTGTGTGTCAGAGGTCGGCCCCGATGCCACATTTCCGTAGCCCGCTGGTCCCTCTACCCATCATTGAGGTCCCGTTTGAGAGGATCGCCATGGATTTGGTAGGTCCTATAATCAAGTCCGCTAGGGGGCACCAGTACATATTAGTTATAATGGACTATGCCACCCGTTATCCAGAAGCGATCCCTCTCCGAAATACCTCGGCCAAAACCATAGCCAAAGAGCTATCTCTTGTGTTTAGCCGGGTGGGTATTTGTAAAGAACTGCTTACGGACCAAGGTACACCCTTTATGTCCCGGGTTATGAAGGAGCTGTGTAAATTATTCAAAGTGACGCAATTACGTACATCTGTGTATCACCCCCAAACCGATGGGCTGGTTGAAAGATTCAACAAAACCCTAAAACAAATGTTGAAGAAAGTGGTGGATAGAGATGGAAAGGATTGGGACTGTCTACTTCCCTATCTGATGTTTGCTATTAGGGAGGTGCCCCAATCCTCTACGGGGTTCTCCCCCTTTGAGTTACTGTATGGGAGACACCCAAGAGGGCTGTTGGATATTGCCAAGGAAACTTGGGAAAGTGAGAGTTCTCCCCACAGGAGTGTGATTGAGCATGTCGCCCTGATGCAAGACCGAATTGCACAGGTAATGCCCATCGTGAAGGAACATTTGGCCCAAGCGCAGTTAGCACAGCAGAGAGTGTACAACCGTGGAGCCAAGACCCGTACCTTTTCCCCGGGGGATAGGATACTGGTACTTGTCCCTACGGTTGAAAGTAAATTCCTTGCCAAATGGCAAGGCCCCTACGAGATAATGGAAAAAGTGAGCGAAGTGAATTACAAGGTCAGACAACCAGGAAGGCGAAAGCCCGAACAGATCTATCACGTTAATCTGTTGAAAGCCTGGAGGGATAGAGAGTCCCTAGTCGCAGACACTTGGTCACCAGCTCAAACTGGTTGCGTGATTCCTGAGGTTGGAATAGCAGCCACCTTGTCACAACCCCAACAACAGGAGGTTAAGGAGTTTGTGCTTCGCAACAAGGAGGTATTCTCTGAGCTGCCGGGACAAACATCTGGGGTAGAGCATGACATCATTACCCCGCCCGGTGAAAGGGTGAAGTTAAAACCCTATCGGATCCCAGAGGCCCGACGGGAGGCAATACGGGAGGAAGTACAGAAAATGCTGAACTTAGGGGTGATAGAGGAGTCCCAAAGTGATTGGTCTAGTCCCATTGTGTTGGTGCCTAAACCGGATGGGAGCTGGCGATTTTGTAACGATTTTCGTCAGTTGAACAAAGTTACAAAATTTGACACCTACCCCATGCCACGTATAGATGAGTTGATCGACCGGCTGGGAACAGCCCGAAACATGACGACTCTTGACCTCACAAAAGGGTATTGGCAAATCCCCCTGGCCAAGTCGGCCAAAGAGAAAACCGCATTTGTAACCCCAGACGGGGCGTTCCAATATAAAAGAATGCCGTTCGGGTTACAGAATGCGCCGGCCACATTCCAGCGGAAAATGGACCAGATGCTGAGGCCCCATCGGAAGTATGCTGCGGCTTACCTGGATGACGTAATTGTCCATAGCACAGATTGGGCCTCACATCTGCCAAAAGTGCAAGCAGTCCTGGACTCTGTTCGGGAAGCGGGGTTTACGGCTAACCCCAAGAAGTGTACCATTGGGCAGGAGGAGGCCAAATATCTTGGGTACACCATTGGGAGGGGAGTAATAAAACCCCAACTCAACAAAGTCGAGGCCATCCAGAGTTGGCCACGTCCCAACAGCAAGAAGCAGGTACGAGCCTTTCTGGGAATCGCTGGGTATTATCGGCGATTCATTCCCCACTTTGCTTCTAAGGCTGTGCCCCTAACCAACCTGACGAAGGGGAAAGGGTCAGTCATGATTAAATGGACCCCCGAGGCTGAGGCAGCATTCCAATTCTTGAAACAAGCCTTATGTAGCCAGCCAGTGTTGTACTCACCCGACTTCTCTAAAGACTTTGTCGTACAAAGTGATGCGTCAGATGTGGGGTTAGGAGCAGTATTGTCCCAGGTCTGGAACGGGGAAGAGCACCCAGTCATTTACCTCAGCAGGAAGTTGAAGTCCCATGAGGTAAATTACGCCACCGTTGAAAAGGAGTGTTTAGCGGTGAAGTGGGCTCTAGATTCCCTTCGGTACTACCTGCTAGGTAGGCACTTTGACATGGTTACGGATCACGCTCCATTAAAGTGGATGGCTCAAAACAAGGAAACAAATAGAAGAGTGAATAGGTGGTTCCTGGCCCTCCAGGAATTCAACTTCACAGTAAAGCATCGCCCTGGCGTTCAGATGGGGAATGTGGATGCTTTGTCTCGAGTACATGAATGCCTGATTGCTGGTGTTCCAACCCCGAGGTTAAAACAAGAGGGGGGGGTATGTGACAGCAGGAAGGTAAAGTCACCTGGTTGCATCCAGGGGGGTAGATATATTTCGCCCAGATTCAGGCTTTACGCCGACTTATACAACTAGGTGGAGAGTTGTATAAGGCTAGTGGGCTCATGGATGACTCATACCTCTAGGGAGTGTGGGGCGTCGTGCAGACAGGGAGTTGATGAGACCAGCTGAAGCTTGTCAGCTCATTTAGGCCTCTATAAGAACTCCCAGCTTCATTAGGGGTTAGCTCATGCCTGGAACCAGACCTGTGTGGACTGTCTAGGGAGAGTGAACCCCTGTGCGGTGAGACAAAGCCTGTGTGGCTATTTGCTTGGACATTTAAAACCAGGGACTTAGGGACTAGGACAGCACTAGGCTGATCCCAGTTGTTAGTTAGGAAACCTGTATGTTTAGTCAGAGGTCAACTTGACCAGGATTTATTTTGTTTATGTTTCTTTTGCTTTGCTGTGTTTTGTCACTGTAAATAGAAAATAAACCGCACCTTTTTGATTTCGAAAACCACAACCTCCGTTTGCTGGGCCTGTTTTGTGTGGGGAGCCCATCCCGGGGGTCACACACACCCGCTGCTGAGCTAACCCCCTCACAATATGTTATAGAATGTCCCTGCCAAATGCAATACGTTGGAAGAACCACAAGAGAGTTGCATGTGAGAATCCGTGAACACATAACTAACATAAAGAATGGGTTCAACAAACATAGTGTTTCACGACACTTCAGAGACTATCATAATCGCGACCACACATGCATGATCTTTTATGGCATTGATAAAATCAAAGGGCATTGGAGAGGGGAAAACAAAAAGATAAAAGTGTTGCGGAGCTCCAAAGTCCGCTGGGAAATCCTTGAAGCTGAGGAAGTACTGACTTATCCAAGGCAACCTGTTACCCCCCCAGTAACTGGACGACACACAGTTCTGGGAGTAAATCAACCCTTTATTTTGCCACAGCTGGCTTTTTTATATCATTTTCCATGCAAGGGGTTTCTTAACTCATTTTCCAGGGGCATTCCCTTCAACAAGTAACAGATGACAGTGATTTAATTACCTGTAACTATTTCTAACAACCAAGATGTGTGAGACGTTGGTCTCCGCATATTTACCCACAACAATGAAACCGTGCCAGACACATTACTAGGAGTGTAATTACATCCCATAGCAGATAATAGGTGGTCATTAACACACTGACATTAGATGAATAGAACGCTACCTCAGACCCCCAATTAACCCAATTTACTTATTTAGACATCAGTAGACATTCTGTCTCTACATTTCCTGGAATGAATCTTTGCTGTCACCTTTGAAGTGATCAAAACCATTTCTCAGTTTCAGTATTTTGCTACAAAAAGTATCCCAGAACGAAACCCGTTGGATCTTTCAGTTGGACACCCTTCAGCCGTCAGGCCTAAACATAGATCTGGACCTGAATTGTTTCTTAACCAATTTTTAATTTTTAATTCTTAATCCATCCCACATAATTTTTATCATATTTTTACCATAATTAGTAATTCAGTTTATATCTTCATTTATTTAAGACATTATTATTAATAATCCTACATTCCTTATCTATCATCCAAATTTAAGCAATTTAAAATAACCATTCCTCATACTATATCTCTGACACCATGGTTATTTAGGTCGAGTCAGAGTTCCCCTTTATATAGGTTACTCTCCAGTTGGATTTAGTTTTATAATAGGCTCATTTTCATAAAAGTTCTCTATACCTTTACCATTCTTCATATTTCCTTTCTTTTATATATATTTTACTCTCCCTTCCACTTCTTATGATTACATTAAACAGGGGATTTTTCTAATGCAGTAATAAAATGTGACTAGTATATTTTATTAGCATAAACTACCACGAGCGGATTATAGTATAGTTCAAGCATCTATGAAGGGGGTATATGATAAGTTAGACTATTTTATCAATTTGGACCACGGATGTTACTGAATATACACTTATTCAATCCCTAAAGATTATGATATAGCGGGCTTCGGTCCTCAAGATCTAACCCAAAATGGTTGCTGGTCACAACACTAACCATGATTTCTAATGACCGCCCACTATCTCAAAATAATAAGTTCCTATAGACTTCGGTCTTCAAAAACCAACCTAAAATGGCCGCAGCACATTTCCTAATGCATGGAGATATGACGGGCTACGGTCTCCAAAATCCTACCCAAAATGGCCTCCGTCATGGTCTGCTATAAATAAGGAAGTGAAAGAGGCGTTCTGCACGCTCCAGATGACGTCAGCAGACGAAACAGGTCGAGCAGCAGAACGCCACAACACTTCCTAACAGGATTACATGCTATTTATACTCTACTAAAGAGTGAGTACCTATTTTAAAAGTTTAATCAATACATTTCTCTGTTTAAAAATGATAAAACACTATGTGGGGGCCTTTTCTTTTGTACATGAGCTGGAGTGAAAAACCAGAGCAGCAATAAAGGTCGCTTTGATTGCCAGAGAGCGACACAGTGGCTGACACTGTGAAGGTTCCATACCCCAAGAGGGGGTGTATATCTGATGAGTGCGGGCTTTGCAGGGGTACGAATTTCAGTGACCACTGAGAGTAAAAGTGTCACCTTCACTAAGCACCGAGCACGCATCTAAAAGCATCCAGCACAAGGGAAATTCTTTTCCAGGATTTGCGCTGTTTCACCTGCTATAAATGGACTTTTTTTTACAGCCGTTTGATATCATTTACACAGGATCTCATATGCACTTTAATATGTTTGCACTAGCTGTTTTGAATTGATTGCATCGGTCTACCATATTTATTTATTGTTTTGATTGCACAAGAATTTATTTATTGCACAGGTGCACTATTTTATATCCATTGCACTCCTTTGATACTTTGCTCACCTGTATCAATTGCATCAAGCACGTATGCACTTTTGTACCATTTAAAGTTTGGACCATTTATATTTATTATTATTTTTACATTTATTAACATGATGTTTTTTTCACATATACATTTTATAATTATTTATTGATGATAACACATAGAACAGCGCCACTCTCTACTATCTCTTCCTCTCTTCTCGTCCACATCGCATTGTATAGGCGCCATTTTTGCGCGCCGCCGCCATTTCCTTGTATGCCTGCTGTTTTATATGGAATTTCCCATTGGTGGCCATTTTGCCGTGGCCGCGCTGTGGCGCAGGTTGTTATAGCGGGCGGCCATTTTCTTGTGGTCGCGCCCTTTTCTTGCTGGCTGCCATTTTGGATGGGATTTTGGCCTCTAGTGCTGGCTTCATGTAAAGCGTGCAGCACAATTCTCCTCACAGTTTTCTCCTCACACACGCTGTGTACAGACGGAGGTGGGCAGCGGCGCTGAGCGGTCTCCTGCTGGGTGGTGAGTCCCCTGGGTAACCCGCCCCCCCTCGGTCAGTGCAGCAAGAAGGGTGGACTTTTCAGTTTTTATCTGAGTCCCTGAGAGCCATCAGTAATGGAGTTAGTGTCTGGCCCTTCTTCCCCAAACATGCCAGAGGCAGCAGCCGGTGCCCCTGCACCTGCGGTGACCATGGACGCTTTGTCAGCAGTCCTGGAATCATTTATTGCCAGGGTGGAAGCGGCGTGCGAGCGTAAGGGGGGTAAAAAGCACCCCCTTCCTCCGCCATCCCCAGGGGAATGCTCTGACTCAGACCCGGGCCTAGCTGTGGCACAGGCCCCCGGTTCTGGGTTATCAGAGGATGCGGACCAGGACCTTCCTTGTGAGGAAAACCCTTCATCCGGGTCAGTGCATGACAGGGCACTTGTGGGTGTGCTTATCAATGCTGTGAGGGACTCCCTTAAGCTGGAAGGTGCAGCTGAGGCGTCCACGGTGGGGTCAGTCTCTTTTGGGTCGCACAAATCGACCCGCTCTGTGAAGGTGTTTCCCTATGTGTCCTTCTTTGATAAATTCATAGATAAAAGCCACAGAAGTCCTTTGTGGTCCCTCAGCGCCTGGCGGTCAGGTATCCTTTTGAGTAGAGCCTTTTGAAAAAATGGGCTTCTCCTCCAGTTGTTGACCCCCCCGGTCGCTCGGTTAAATAAAGTAACCACTCTCCCTGTAGAGGGGACCCCTGCATTTAAGGACCATACTGATAGGAGTTCCGAGGCACTGAGCAGGTCTATATTCACCTTGCTGGGGTCTGCGTTGCGGCCTATTGTGGCTGCTATCTTGGTGTCTCAGACGCTCACTGACTGGGCAAAGATTTTGCACCAGACTGTGGAGGAACATCAGCTCCCTCTGGAGTGTATAAGACTGGCCGACCAGTTGGTGCAGGGCCTTGTGTATGTCTGTGATGCCACTTTGGATGCAGCCACCTTAATCTCCAGGGCCTCTGTATCTGCTGTGGTAATGCGCCGCCTAATTTGGTTAAAATGCTGGTCCACTGACCAGGCTCCCAAGAAAGCCTTGACAGACTTGCCCTTTAAGGGTGGGAGGATTTTTGGTACCTCGCTGGATGACATTATTAAGGATGTCACTGGAGGTAAGAGCACACTTCTCCCTCAGTCCAGTAAGGGGAAGGAGCCGCGCCGTAAGCCGGGTCCTTCCTTTCACGCGCAGAAGCGGTATTTTCGTCAGTCAGGATCCGCGGGTAGACCTTCCCAAGCTGAAAAGGGTCCAGCTGGGGGACAGAAGCATCCCTGGGTGTGCAAGCTCAACAAGCCAGCAAGCAAGTCTGCCACTGCATGAAGTTTTGCCCCGTCTGACTCATGGTTGGGGGGACGGCTTCGCAGGTTCACGGCACGGTGGACCTCCCTGCTCTTCGACCAGTGGGTCTGCGAGGTGGTCACTTCGGTGTACAAAATCGAGTTTCTTTCCTGTCCGCCGAACAGATTCTTTCCCTCAAATCTCCCTCTTCTTCTGGCTCGTCGGTCTGCCCTATTGGGGACAGTGCAAGATTTGCTAGGGGCCGGAGTGATATTACCTGTACCACTGGAGGAGAGGTTTCAGGGTTTTTATTCGAATCTGTTTGTGGTCCCAAAGAAGGACGGAGTCTTCCGATCCTGGACCTCAAAGCCTTAAATGTCTTTGTAAAGGTTCGGAAGTTCCGCATGAAATCCATTTGTTCGGTGGTTGCTGCGCTCCATCCGGGGGACTTTCTGGCATCCCTGGACATCAAGGACGCATACTTGCATGTCCCAATCTGCACAAGACACCAGAGGTTTCTGCGCTTTGCAATCGGCGAAGACCAATATCAGTTTGTGTCTCTTCCCTTTGGCCTAGCATCAGCACCAAGGGTTTTCACCAAGGTGCTCGCCCCGATTCTGGCTTTGCTGAGACAGCGAGGCATTGCTATCGTGGGCTACTTAGACGATCGTCTTCTGAGAGCAGCTTCTGGCTCAGAATTAGAGGAAGATGTGGCTATCATCAGTCAAACCCTCCGAGAATTCGGTTGGGTGTTAAACATGCAGAAGTCGGTCCTGACACCGACTCAGCGTTTGGAGTACCTAGGGTTGATTCTGGACTCCAAGGAGGCGAGAGTCTTCCTGCCTTTGGAAAAATTGCAGACTCTCTAGTCTGCGGTGAGGTTGATGACATCCCGCAAATGGTCGTCTCTCCGCTTTTGCATGCGAGTTCTGGGTCTCATGGTAGCCTCCTTTGAGGCAGTACTGTATGCCCAATTCCACACGCGAGTCTTGCAGAAGGAGATCCTGTCCAAATGGAACAAATCTCCATTGTCTCTGGATCATCAGATTCAGGTCAGTCGCCTGGTCAGGGCTTCTCTGAGTTGGTGGCTGAGATCCCCGGCTCTTCAGTCCGGGAAGACATTCCTTCCCTTCTATTGGACTGTGATTACGACGGACGCCAGCCTCACAGGTTGGGGGGGGTCTGGGGAGTCCTGTCGGCCCAGGGTCGCTGGACTCCGGACGAATCCCGTCTGTCGATCAATGTCCTGGAACTTCGGGCGATCAGACTGTGTCTCTCCTCATGGTCGAGGAGACTACAGGGACGCCCAATCAGGATTCAGTCAGACAACGCCATGGCAGTGGCTTATGCTAACTATCAGGGGGGAACAAGGAGCTCGGCTGCAGCATCCGAGGTCGCTCACATCCTGCGGTGGGCGGAAAAAAGCGTGCTGGCTCTGTTAGCCATCTACATTCCATGCGTAGAAAACTGGAAGGCGGACTATCTGAGACGCCAGATGCTAGACCAGGGGGAATGGTCCTTGCACCCGGAGGTGTTTCAACTCCTTTGCCGGAGGTGGGGCACGCCAGACGTGGATCTCCTGGCCTCTCGATTTAATCGCAAGATGTCGAGATTCGTGGCCAGGTCCAGAGATCCCTGGGCAGACGCGTCAGACTCATTGGTGGCCCTGTGGGGCCAGTATCGGCTAATTTATGCCTATCCCCCCACTGAAGTTGCTTCCTCGTCTGCTCCGCAGAGTGGAGACCGAGGGGATCCCGGTGATTCTAATCGCTCCAGATTGGCCCCATCATCCTTGGCATGCTGACCTTGTGCGCCTGGTGGTGGACGTACCCTGGCAGTTGCCAATGCGGGATGACCTTCTGTCTCAAGGTCCCATACTTCATCCTGCTTTACAGTCGCTGGCTTTAACGGCATGGCTATTGAAAGCCAGGTACTAAGGGGCCGAGGTATTTCGTATTCGGTAATTTCAACCATGTTGAGGGCACAAAAATCTTCTTCCAGGAAGATCTACCATCGTACTTGGAAGGCCTACATCTCTATGTGTGAAGAGATGGAGTGGCATCCACGGACGTATTCGGTTTCCAGGATCCTGCTGTTTTTACAGCGTGGAGTGGATCAGAAACTTGCCTTAAGCACCGTTAAAGGTCAGATTTCAGCCTTGGCTGTTTTCTTTCAACGGCCTTTGGCGTCCTATTCCCTTGTGGGTACTTTTGTGCAGGGGGTTCGACATGTGGCTCCCCCAATTAGACCAACTCTTCCTCCATGGGATTTAAATCTGGTGCTCTCGGTTCTTCAGGAACCTCCTTTTGAGATTCCTCTCTTGACACTATCTCAGAAGGTGGCCTTTCTAGTGGCCATTACATCTGTCAGAAGGGTTTCTGAATTGGCGGCCTTGTCTTCCAAGTCACCATACTTGGTCCTCCATAAGGATAAGGCGGAGCTACGCCCGCAGCCCTCTTTCCTTCCTAAGGTAGTTTTGGCCTTTCACCTAAATGAAGACATTGTGCTACCATCCTTGTGTCCTCGGCCGTCGCATCCCAGAGAGACTGCGCTCCATACTTTAGACGTGGTACGTGCCCTGCGGGTGTACTTGTCTGTTACGGCTCAGTTTTGGAGGTCTGACTCGCTGTTTGTGTCCGTGTCTGGTCCACAAAAGGGCCTGGCGGTCTCGTCGGCCACCATTTCTCGATGGATCAGACAGACCGTCATTCAGGCCTATGCCCTTAAGGGGCGGGCGCCCCCCTTTCCGATCACGACACATTCAACCAGGGCAATTGGTGCTTCCTGGGCTTTCCGACATCAAGCACCTGTCTCGCAGGTGTGCAAGGCGGCGACCTGGGTTGTCCGTGCACACTTTCTCAAAATTTTACAAGGTTGATGTGAGTGCATCTTCAGATGCTTCCTTCGGCCGCAAGGTTTTGCAGGCGGCTGTTTGAGGTTGCAACTCCTCCATTGAGGAGCTCTGCTTGTTTGGGGTGAAGTTAGTTGTTTTTGATGCTGTTCCCACCCCTCGTTTTTTTGACACTGCTTGGGGACGTCCCATATGTCAATGATTGAGAAGGCTCTGTCCATCCATGGACGAAAAGAGAAAATAGGATTTTTTGTACTCACCGTAAAATCCTTTTCTCTGTCGTCCATGGACGGACACAGCACCCACCCGTCCTTTTTTAAGTTTGTACTGCTTGTTACGAACTGAGCTGCTGACTGCAGGGCAGAGGGTTATGTCTAGAGGGACCGCCCCCTGGGTGGGGCTGTTCAACTCTGATTAATGTAACATGTGTTTAAACTTTTAACATGTTCTGCCTAGTCCTCTCCTATGAACAGGAACATAACCCATATGTCAATGATTGAGAAGGCTGTGTCCGTCCATGGACGACAGAGAAAAGGATTTTACGGTGAGTACAAAAAATCCTATTTTTTTTTATTTGCGCTAACATATAATTTTTCAGGGCGAGCTTTCGGGTGTATGTTCCCTTTTTCAAGGTCCAAGCAGTACTGATTCACAAAACTTTTATTTTTTGTTTTAACATTTTAACATTCTGCTAAAAGTTTTGTGAATCAGTACTGCTTGGACCTTAAAGAAGGGGATATACTCTGAAAGCTCGTCCTGAAAAATTATATGTTAGTGCAAATAAAAAAAGTATCACGGACAGTACTCAATTTTCTGTAGTATATTTCAGAAAATTTAAAGATCCATTCATTCCAGATTTGAAGAAATTTAGCTGTGAAGCCCTTCATGTTCGCTAATATTAAGTCATAGTGAGCCTGAGAGTTTAGTCTCAAAATAACATCTGACAGGTTAGGGACTAAGGTAGATTTCCATACATTTGTTATGGTGAGTCTTGCGGTTATTAGGACATTAGCAACAAAATCCTATAGTGTGGTGGGTATAGGTCTAGGTTTATATCTAATAAGGCTGTTTCTGGTGTGAGTGTCTTTAAGTTTCCTGTGAGGGATGCGATAAAGGAGGAGATTGTCTTCCAGTAACTAGATAAAGCCTTTGTATTAAATTGCTAGTATGGGTATTACATCTCCAGCATGTGAAGGATGAAGAGGAAAATATTTTGGAAAGTCTGTATTGGGTCAGAAACCAGCGGTTTAATATTTTTTGGGCATTTTCCCAATGTTCAATACATGATGTTGATGTACTATTGATTTGTATGGCTTTCTGCCATGTTTCCCATGAAAAGGTTTGAGAAAGGTCTTTCTCCCATTTAATAATATTTGTAGTTTTGGTTTGGAGTGAAAAAGATGAGGAGTTTATAGAAATGGGATATGCCTCTTTTCTTTCTGCTTTTATAAGAAGTGAAGCATTCCCATATTTCGCAAGGGAGTTTTAAATTCCTTTCGGAGTTAAAGTTTTTACTAAAAGTTTTAGTGTTAAGCTTATTTGAGATTTTGGTTTTATGTTCATCAGGTAAGTGATGGAAAAACGTAATTCCCTGTTTAGACCAAGATGTTATATTAAGACGCGCTTTGCAATATTCAATAACTCTTAATGGTATTGGAATGTGGGCTGGGGCGCTTATTAGTTGTAATTTGGTTAAAGCAAACTTCCAGGCTGATAAGGTAGATTTAATTGTTAGGAAATTGGGTATATTTACTTTTGATAATAGGCAGTGAGCTATTGCTAATGAAAATAGATAATTTCCTCTAGTTACCGTATTTCCCGTTCGATGTTCAGCCACAATTTATCATTAGAGTGTATAAACCAGTATTTAATTTGGTCCAGAAGTGAGGCGTAATAATATAGACGCACGTCGGGGAGGTTCATGCCTCCTTTGGATTTAGCCATAGTAATAATTAATAAAGCAATCTTTCTTGTTTTTTTCCTTCCAGATCAAGTTGTTTAAATTTGAGTTAATTTGTGTAAAAAGTTTTGTTGGTAATGGGATCGGGAGGGATCGGACGTAGTATAGGATCTTCGGCAATGTCTGCATTTTAAATGCTGCTATCCTTCCGATCCAAGATAGCTTAGTTTTTTGTATTGAATGAATATCTTGGTTAATTTGGGCTAATAGGATGGGGTAGTTAACCTCATATAGTTTAGATGGTGAGTAGGTAAGTCGGATTCCCAGGTATGTAATAGAGGGATTATCCAAGTTGTATCTAGAATTTTGTCGCAAGTTGTCAACTTGATCTAGTGGAATATTCATAGGTAAGACAAAACATTTGTTAAGATTAATCTTATAATAGGAAACTGATCCAAAGGCGTCCAGGGTATTCTTTACTTCGCTTAGTGAGGTGTCAGGTATGGATAATGTTAAGATGATGTCATCTGCAAATAGTCCTAATTTATGGTCCACTTGTCCGATTTTAATACATGTGATATTGGGGTTAGATCTAATGGATATCGCAAGGGGTTCAATTGCTAACGAAAATATGATGGGCGATAGAGGACACCCTTGTCTGGTTCCATTAGATAGATTAAAGCTTTTAGAAATATTGCCTGGCATGAATACTCTGGCTGTAGGTACCATGTAGAGTGACATTATGAATCCAGAGAATCCAAATTTCCTAAGGGTCTCCACTATATAGCCCCAATGCACTCTATCAAATGCCTTCTCTGCGTCTAAGCCAAGGAGCAGAGATGGAATTTGGTTATGATCTATATGATTGAGCAAGTCAATCATTCTTCTAGTACTATCCGGGCCTTGTCGTCCTTTAACGAATCCTACTTGGTCCGGTTCAATGAGATAGGGTGTTAATTCTAATAATCGGTTGGCTAGAACTTTAGCATACATTTTAAGGTCAGAATTGAGTAATGAGATGGGTCTGTAATTAATGGGTGATGAAGGGTATTTCCCTTGTTTTGGTATCGTAATGATAATGGCTTCAAGCATCTCCTTGGGAAATGAGTGAGTAGTTACAGCGTAATTAAATACTCTACATAGATACGGAAATAAAAAAAATTTAATTGCCTTGAAATATTCGCTGGACAAGCCGTCTGTTCCAGGGGCTTTATTTAATGGCAAGAATGAAATGACTTTAGTCATTTCATCTACAGTTATTGGTTCATTTAACCAATAACACCCTAGAGAATAAAATGGTGGTCATTGAAATACTTTTTGTCACACCGTATTTGCGCAGCGGTCTTACAATTGCACTTTTTTGGGAAAAAAAACACTTTTTTTAATTAGAAAATAAGACAACAGTAAAGCTAGCCAATTTTTTTTTTTATATTGTGAAAGATGATGTTATGCCGAGTAAATTGTCATGCAACATGTCATGAGTTACAGAGAAGGTCTAGGGCTAGAATTATTGTTCTTGCTCATATGCGTGCGCTACTCACGTATGCATTCGCTTCTGCATGCGAGCGCGGCAGGATGGGGCGTGTTTGAATTATTTATTTTCTTATTTATTTTACCTTTTATTTTAAATTTTTACAAAAAAAAATTATGTTGCTTTTATTCCTGTTACAAGGAATGTAAACATCCCTTGTAATAGAAAAAAAGCATGACAGGACCTCTTATACATGAGATCTGAGGTCAAAAAGACCTCAGATCTCATATTTACACAAAAATTCTATATAAAAAAAAATGTAATTTGGAAAAAAAAATGTTGCTTTAAGAGCGATGGGCGGAAGTGACTTTTTGACTTTGCTTCCGCCTGCAATGGTATGGAGACGGGTGGGGGCCATCTTCCCCTCACTCATCTTCATACCTAACAGGGAGAAGGACACGGTTGCCTTCGCCACTGCTGGTGGCTCCGGTAAGCGGCGGAGGGCACCGGAGAACGGCGGGGGGGGCCCTCTCCCGCCGCCGATAAAAGTGATCTTGCAGCGAATCAGAGACCACTTTTATCTGAAAGCAGACTGGCCTCTGAAGAAGAAGATACCATGGTTATGGTAGCTAGCTGCTGCCATAAAAATTATATCCTTCTTCAAACAGCCGATGTATAACGACGGTGGGCTGTCTGGAAGTGGTTACGTTAACCACTTCAATACAGGGCATTTTCACCCCCTTCCTGCCCAGACCAATTTTTAGTTTTCAGCGCTGTCGCACTTTGAATGACAATTGCGCGATCATGCAACACTGTACCTAAATGAAATCTTTATGTTTTTTTCCCCCACAAATAGAGCTTTCGTTTGGTGGTATTTACCGTATATACTCGAGTATAAGCTGACCCGAGTATAAGCCGAGGTACCTACTTTTACCACAAAAAAATGGGAAAACTTATTGACTCGAGTATAAGCCTAGGGGGGGAATGTGCCCATTGCCACCTCACTGTGCCAATTGCTCAACCTTACTGTGCCCATTGCCATCCCACTGTGCCACCTCACTGTGCCCATTGCCACCTCACTGTGCCCATTGCCACCTCACTGTGCCACCTTACTGTGTCCATTGCAGCCTCCCTGTGCCCGAGTCAGTCAGTGTACCTGAAAATCTTCTTATTCCGCGGCCGGCGTCCATTGTTTAAATCTTGCGGCTTTCTTCTGGTCCCTTCCGTGATAGGCTTTTCCAGCAAACACTGTGTTGAGTGTTGCGCCTATCACGGAGATCCTCTCATTCTCGGACTCTGTTTCCCAGCAGGCACTTTGTTCAGTGTTCCGCCAATCACGGACGTCAGACAAGAGAACGTCCATGATAGGCGCAACACTCAACACAGTGTTTGCTAGAAACGGCTATCGCGGAAGGGACCAGAAGAAAGCCGCGAGATTTAACCACTTAACGACCGCCCACCGCCGATTTACGTCGGCAGAATGGCACGGACAGGCAGAATCACGTAGATCTACGTGATCGCCTTTGTGCAGTTGGGGGGTCCATCCGGACCCCCCTTCACTGCAGTGAGCGGCCGTTAAGTGTTCGGGAGCGATCAGGCATGAGGGGGCGGCCGCTCGATTCCGCCCCCCCCCCCCTCGTGATCGCTCCCGGCCAATGAAAATGCTTCCTCCGCCATGTGATGTAAACAAGGCTGGAGGAAGTGATGTCATCTCCCTCGCCGCGGTCTTTCCGTTCCCGGCGCCGAGCAGAGAAGAAGCAGGTTAGTGCACCAACAGTCCACTGACACGTAGGTACACATAGGCACACAAATCACCCCCCAGTCACCCCCAGATCACCCCCCAGGTCACCCCAAAGCCCCCAATCACAGTGTCACTGATTGCAGTGATCATTTATTTTACTGATCACTGCATTTAGTGTCATCTGTGATTGTAAAAAGTTGCAGGGCAGTTAGGATTAGGCCCCTTTAGGTCCAGGGTAGCCCCCTAACCCCCCCTAATAAAGGTTTAACCCCTTGATCACCCCCAGGTAACCCTTTCACCCCCTAACTTCAGCGTCACTAAGCGATTGTTTTTCCGATCGCTGTATTCGTGTCGCTGGTGTTTTAGATAGGCAGTTATTTTTTTTTTAGGTTCGCCGCAGGTTTTTATTAGTGTCAGGTACCCCCATATATTATTTTAACCCCCTGATTGCCCCTAGAGTTAACCCTTTCACCAGTGATCGCCGTATAAGCGTCACTGGTGTCACTGGTTAGCCAGTAAGTTATTTAGTTATTTAGGTTACCCGTCAGGTTTTTATATAGTGTCAGGTACCCCCATATTTAACCTAATAAAGGTTTTAACCCCCTGATTGCCCCTAGTTAACCCTTTCACCAGTGATCACCATATAAAGGTTACGGGTGACGCTGGTTGATTAGTTTGCTTTTTATAGCATCAGGGCACCCGCCGTATATAACCCAATAAAGGTTTAACCCCCCTGATCGCCCGGCGGGTGAGATCAATTAGGTTTTAGCGCCAGAGAGGGTCTGCGTCGCCCCAGGCAGTGTTAGGTTAGTGACAGTAACGCTAACACCCACGCGCAAAGCATACACCCCCCTTAGTGGTATAGTATCTGATCAGATCTGATCAGATCTATACTAGCATCCCCAGCGGTTTAGGGTTCCCAAAAATGCAGTGTTAGCGGGATCAGCCCAGATACCTGCTAGCGCCTGCGTTTAGCCCCTCCGCCCAGCCCAGCCCAGCCCAGCCCACCCAAGTGCAGTATCGATCGATCACTGTCACTTACCAAACACAACACACATAACTGCAGCGTTCGCAGTGCTTGGTTTTTGGGGCCCTGTACGCGGCTAGGCTCCCAAAAAGTCCCACACATGTGGTATCCCCGTACTCAGGAAAAGCAGCAGAATGTATTTTGGGGTGTAATTTCACATATGCCCATGGCATGTGTGAGCAATATATCATTTAGTGACAACTTTGTGCAAAAAAAAAAAAGTTTGTCATATTCCCGCAACTTGTGGCAAAATATAAAATATTCCATGGACTGAACATGCCTCTCAGTAAATAGCTTGGGGTGTCTACTTTCCAAAATGGGGTCATTTGGGGGGGTTTTGTGCTATTTTGGCATTTTATGGCCTTCGAAACTGTGATAGGTAGTGAGGAGTGAAATCAAAAATTTGCGCCCTTAGAAATCCTGAAGGCGGTGCTTGGTTTCCGGGGTCCTGTACGTGGCTAGGCTCCTAAAAAGTCCCACACATGTGGTATCCCCGTACTCAGGAGAAGCAGCAGAATGTATTTTGGGGTGCAATTCCACATATAACCATGGCATGTGTGAGCAATATATCATTTAGTGACAACTTTTTGTAATTTTTTTTTTTTTTGTCATTATTCAATCACTTGGGACAAAAAAAAAAAATATTCAATGGGCTCAACATGCCTCTCAGCAATTTCCTTGGGGTGTCTACTTTCCAAAATGGGGTCATTTGGGGGGGTTTTGTACTGCCCTGCCATTTTAGCACCTCAAGAAATGAGATAGGCAGTCATAAATTTAAAGCTGTGTAAATTTCAGAAAATGTACCCTAGTTTGTAAACGCTATAACTTTTGCGCAAACCAATAAATATACGCTTATTGACATTTTTTTTACTAAAGACATGTGGCTGAATACATTTTGGCCTAAATGTATGACTAAAATTGAGTTTATTCGATTTTTCTTATAACAAAAAGTAGAAAATATCTTTTTTTTTCAAAATTTTCGTTCTTTTTCCATTTATATCGCAAAAAATAAAAATCGCAGAGGCAATCAAATACCATTAAAAGAAAGCTCTATTTGTGGGAAGAAAAGGACGCAAATTTCATTTGGGTACAACATTGCATGTCCGCACAATTTACAGTTAAAGCAGCGCAGTGCCGAATCCCAAAAACAGGCTTGGTCCTAATGGTCCGAAATGGTTCGGGGCTTAAGTGGTTAAACAATGGACGCCGGCCGCGGAATAACAAGATTTTCAGGTACTGACTCGAGTATAAGGGGTATACTTTCAGCCCTAAAAAAAGGGCTGAAAAACTTGGTTTATACTCGAGTATATACAGTAATCACCTCTGCGATTTTTATTTTTTGCGCTATAAACAAAAGAAGAGCAACAATTTTGAAAAAAACACAATATTTTTTACTTTTTGATTTAATAAATATCACAATTTAAAAAAGAAAATTTCGTCAGTTTAGGCCGATATGTATTCTTCTACATATTTTTGGTCAAATTGGCAATAAGCGCATATTAGAACAGGAAAAACTGCGCTTATAACTAGTATTAATTTTAAAAAAAAAGGCAAGCAGTAATAATGAGATAAGCATGTACAAACGAGATAAATAGAGAAAAAACTGCGCCAACTTCGTTTGCATACAAGACTCCTCAAAAGTCTCAATATTGTCCCAAAATTGAAGTCCTAGAGATTATACTCAAAAAGAGATCCAAAATCCAACTTGCAAACACGGCTTTATATGGATAATAATCCCCAGTATGTGAAATGGCTCCTTACCACAAATCAAAGAGTAGTATGCAGATGGCTTTAACCCAGCCTAGGCCTTTGGTCCCTGGATAGAATACACCGGGTCTCCAAGCAATCTGTAAACTGATATAGGAACGCTCCTGACGGCTCTGTATCAGATGAAAAAATATAATATATACCATAGGGTGATATCGTTTTTTACAAAACAAAGGAAAACACCACTGTGCAAAAAACAGGGAATAGTGAGTGACCACCACCTATGTACGATTTGGCTCCTTACCAGATCCCCATAGGAAACAAGCATGTATAGCTGCAACAAGTCCCAATCCGTCACAGATAGCACCAGACCTCCAAACAGACCCTCTCCGTATCAAGCGCTGTTAAGCTCCAAGCGGATACCAAAAACAGAGGGGAGACCATAGCATAATACCCTCTTAAAAATGGATTTTTATTAAAAATAAAATATACTCACAAACATATGTCAATTTCAAGCATAAAAAAGCCGGCGGCTTAAACGAAGTACCCTTCCGTACTGATAGCGTGGTGACGTCACTTCGGGTCCACCAGACGCGTTTCGTCATAGATGACGTTCTCAATGGGATAGGGCACGCAGTGATTCACCTCTATATATCCATACACCAAGCCTCATTCTGAGATGCCAATATCCGGGTTGCAGGCGCCATCTTGATTAAGGGCATATGCCCTAAACTTACGTTGCAGCACAGCTGCAGGACCAAAAGGTCACGAATAGAGGCGAGGCCGATCATACATGAAAAATTTAAACAAAAACAACCGCCAAAAGAGCAGTCATTAGTCTCATATCCAAATGGAGCGCGGGACTCTGTATATGGCGCCGGCCCTCCTTCGGACCTACGTCACATATCTTACTACAGTCACGAGGGCCATCTTGGACAGGGGCACCTGCCAGTGTCTCACCTATTGAACACACCAGAAAGGCTATAAGTATCTCAGCCAAGGGGCAATATTGAAAATATATTAAAATTAAATCTAATGGGCAAGCAATCTTTATAAATAAATTGAAAAATAGTAACCAGAACATGGATTTCTCCTGTGGCACAAAGCCATCTCAAGAGATCCGCGTGCTGCGTAATGTGTTCTCGTGCAATGATGTAAATAATCTACCATGTGTCGATAAATTAATATATCATATAAATGATGTAACTTGAAAAATTATAAGTGATGCATAAATAATTTAATTATTAACCATGCTTATGGTAAATATCTATATCCAAACTGGATCGATATTGCATAATAAATAGTATAATAAATTGAATTAATTAATTACTTGGTGTAACTATACCATATGTCATACGCATAAACATATGCTTAATAGTGAACAAATAATAATTATATTGTGAATAATAAACAATATCATTATTTGGTGAAACAACATCCTATATGTTGCATACTATATAATATGTTAGTAGTGTTAACCCTTGGCCTTATAACGTGCCCTGAGCATTTTTATCCTCTCCCCAGGAATTAGACACTCATATCCACCTGGCTATATTGGTAAGTTGTATTGATTTTACAATCTACAAACTCCTTTTAAAACCATACTCTCGAAAAAAGGGGGGCAAGGATACCAATATTGGCAACCCACAATGAGTTTACAAAGGTACACCAATCAAGCGTAATTAATAAATGTGTTTACATCTGTCTCTATGTTCAGTCCATAGGGGGCATGAGTCTTAAGCCTATGTATCCATCCCATCTCCATTTTGGAGATTTCTCTAATCATATGGCTCCCCCTCCAATGTGGTTTATATTTGTCAATCCCTACATATAATGTCTTAGAGGGGTCCCTATCATGTACCAAACGGTAGTGATTTGACACTGAATGATTTCTAAACCCATATATAATATTTGTTACATGTTCATTTAGACAGACCTTCAGGGGTCGTTTGGTCCGTCCCACATATTGCAGGCCACAAGGGCACTGCAACATGTAGACCACACCCGTAGTGTCACAGGTGATACATGGCTTGATAGTGAATCGCTTGTTAGTGGCTGTAGATAAAATTTCATAAATTTTTCTCCTCAGGCAAGAATTGAAGGAACCCTATATCTTCTACACATATAGTAGCCACTGAGATGATCAAAGAAACCCCTAGTGGGAATAGGTGGATTGAGAATATTTGGGGCCACACGATGCCTCAACGAGGGCGCTCCCTTAAAGATTACCCTGGGTCTTTCCTGGAACGATACCCCTCAAAACAGCATCATTAGTGACCAAATGCCAGTGTTTGCCAATTAGCTTTCTAATGTTTTTATGCTGCAACGAGTAAGTGGTGATAAACGGGACTCCCAAATCCCCACTCCTAGCTCAGGGACCTTTCTCGATAAGGAGATCCTCTCTTTTTACAGACTTAACTGCATCCAAAGTATCAGCAAGGAAATCCCTCTGATAGCCTTTTTCTAGGAATCTCCGTGTCAGAAGATCTGCTTGTTCTTCAAACTGATTTTGGTCTGTACAATTTCTCCGAAGCCTAAGAAATTGGCTTTTTGGAACTCCACGGAGCCAAGGGTCGTAGTGACAACTACCCAAAGGGATGAAGGAGTTTCTGTCTGTCTCCTTAAAGTGAGTAGATGTCACAAAGACTCTCTCTCTAATCTTGATTTTCAAATCCAAATAATGTACAGCTTCCTGACTGGCCTCATAGTTCAAATGGATTCCCCTCTGATTTAAAATTTAGGGTCTCCATAAATTCCACCAAATCCTGGTGTTGACCATCCCATAGGAGGAGGATGTCATCAATATACCTTGCCCAAAGGGCCACCTGAGGCATACTCGGGGCATATTTGGCCCCCATTGCCACCCCGGTCTCTTGTTTGTAAAAATGCTGGTCAAACCAAAAATAATTGGAGGAAGCAGCGAACTTTAACAAACACATGAGAAAGGAAATCTGTTTATATGGGAGGCCAGAATCCCGTTTTAAGAAACACTCCACTGCACTAAACCCCAAATCGTGGGGGATAATGGTGTAAAGTGATGTGACGTCTATAGTAACCATCCAGAGACCCTTATTTGGAGAGATGTCGGACAATAAATTAATAATATGTCGTGAATCCTTAACAAAGGAGGGCATAGCTCGAACAAGGGGTTGTAAATAGAAATCAATATATCTGCCCACCCAGGACGTGATGGAATCAATTCCACTAACAATGGGGCGTCCCGGGGGGCAGACTGGATCTTTATGAAGTTTTGGAAGATAATAGATAGTGGGGGTACGGGGGGCCTTAGGGACTAGGTAAAGCCTCTCCTTTTGATTCAGAACCCCCTCAAAAAAGCCTTTGTTTACCAAAAACTCAAGATCACTACAATATTTTGCTTTGGGGTCAGAAGGTAGCCGAGTATAGGTGTTGATATCTCCTATAATCTTATACATCTCGGCCATATAGGATGCCCTATCTAGGATCACTACCCCCCCCCCCCCTTATCTGCCGGAAGCGCATATTGATTGGTTTGCGCAAAAGTTGTAGCGTCTACAAAATAGGGGATAGATTTATGGCATTTTTATTTATTTTTATTTTTTACTAGTAATGGCGGCGATCTGCTATTTTTATTGTGATCGTGACATTGCGACGGACATATCAGGACACTTTTGACACGTTTTTGGGACCATTTACATTTATACAGCGATTAGTGCTATAAAACTGCACTGATTACTGTGTAAAGGTGACTGGCAGGGAAGGGGTTAACACTAGGGGGCGATCAAGGGGTTAAATATGTTCCCTAGGGAGTGATTCTAACTGTAGGGGGAGGGGACTCAAAAGGGCAGGAGACCGATCTGTGTTCCTCTGTGCTGGGAACACACATCGGTCTCCTCTCCTCTGACAGGACCTGGATCTGTGTGTATACACACACAGATCCACGGTCCTGCTGTGATCACGGTCAATCGCGGGTGCCCAGCGGAGATCGTGGCCGCCGGGCACACGCACTGGGTCCCGAGCGATGCGGCGCGCGCCCTCTAGACGGCCGGGAAGCCCAGGACGTCATATGACGTCCACCTGGAGGGAGAGAAGGTTCCTGCTGACGTCATTTTACAATGGTTCGGTAAGGAACTGGTTAAAAAAATGCAAGTGTATAAAAAAATAAGCTGTACATTTTTTTTATTAAATTAGTTTTAAAAATGAAAAGATGAATTCAATGTATGGTGTATTTTTAACCACTTCAAGACCGTCCACCGCATATAAGCTGTGGCATGGCGGCTCTTTTGCGTGAAACAACATACCCGTATTTTTTTTTTGTGCATTAGATACTGTGCCCGCTACACTAGATACGGTTGCCCGCTACACGGAGGGGGAGCCAATCACTCCAGAGAGGCAGAACGAGGATCTGCCTATGTAAACAAGGCAGATCCCCGTTCTGACGGGGAAGTTCTGTTCCTAGTAATCAGGAACAGTGATCTCTGTGTTCTTCCTGTCAGTCCACCCCCCACACAGTTAGAAAACACTTGCAGGGAACACACTTAACCCTTTAATCGTCCCTGTTGTTAATCCCTTTCCTGCCAGTATCATTTGTACAGTAATCAGTGAATTTTTTTAGCACTGTTTTGGTGTCACTGGTCCCCAAAAAGTGTCACTTAGGGTCAGATTTGTCCTCCGCAATGTCGCAGTCCTGCTATAAATCGCTGATCTCTGCCATTACCAGTAAAAACAATATAAAAAAAATAAAGGTCATAAATCTATTCCATAGTTTTTAGACGCTATAACTTTTGCGCAGACCAATCAATATATGCTTATTGGGATTTTTTTTTACCATAAAATATGTAGAAGAATACATATTGGCCCAAATTAATTAAGAAATTATTTTTTTTACAATTTTTTTGGGATACGTATTATAGCAGAAAGAAAAAAATCTTGTTTTGTTTTTTTCAAAAATGTTGGTCTTTTTTGTTAATAGCGCAAAAAATAAAAACACCAGAGGTGATCAAATACCACCAAAATAAAGCTCTATTTGTGGGGAAATAAGGACATCAATTTTGTTTGGGTTCAGCGCCGCACGTCAGCGCAATTGTCAGTTAATATAACCCAGTGCCCGCATGCACCCCCTAGTGGTCTTAAAGCGGCCGACGTATAGCTACGGCGATTTGCCCAGAAGATCCAACCTACCGCAGTATAACTGTGGCGGCTGGTCCTCTAGTGGTTAAAATTTATTTTAGTGTATTTGTAGCGGGGTATCGTTTCCTACCCACAGACTACAGTTCCCAGCACCCTTTGCGGCACCCAGGGTGCATTTCCCCACGCAAGGACTGCTGGGGTGGACTTTAAAAGGGAGAGAAGGAGCCTCTCTCTTTCTCTTTGGATGCCGCCCTCCCAGCAAGAGGATCCCTGCACTTACCTGCTGCACGAGCAAGGCCTGAAGCCTGGGCCTTGCCTTAGATCCAGAGAGCCTTCCGCTCCACCGAGGAGTCTGCGGAGCTTCCGCTCCACCTGAGGTGCCACCATCCCCTGGAGGACCGAAGACCCGGGCATCATGGGCACTGTGAAGCGACTCACAGTAGCGGAGATACCGGACAGGAGTCAGTCCGGTCGGGTGAGAGAGCGCCAGCTCAGAACTGCATCTGATTAACTTTCTTGCCTATTAACTTTGTTTAGGCCCTTCAGTGATTGCAGTTTTATTCTGGGGAGACTGTCTGCTGAACTGAGCTTATTAGTCTCTCCAGCTTTACCAAGTTAGCGATCATCGCTACCCTTTTGGATTACAGTTTGTTCTTTATGTGCACCACCGAGTTTTGCTAGCGAAGATTCTTCAACAAACTATACCCCAAGTTATAGTCAGGCCTGACTGGGTAGTATAGGACACTGCTGGGCGCCATTTTTTGCTCACGAGGGAGGATAGCTACAGCAGGGGTTATTAAACTGTCATTTCATTGCTGAGTGTTAACCCTTTTGATGTGTATACTTATATTGCAGGGATCTGCATGAGACACTGTATATTGCTTACCCTTTTTACTTTTACCAATAGTAAAGAAGTTATAGTTAAGTATATTGGTTGTCAGTGTCAATTACTGTGCTGTGTTATAAAGGGGTTGTGCCATATAACAGTAGAAATAGAGTACTATTATACCACCCCCTTTCCTAACTGTGCCACGAGAGGTTAGAGCCGATTGCCAGGGGTTGACAGCGGTGCACTACAAGGCCCAAAACAAACAAGCAGCCCTCTTAAACTGAGAGTATCGCTATACATGGAGGCTCATCTGGGATCCTTGTATATTGCACGCTGCAATCAAGCCATCCAGAAGATTGGACCCAGGCGACCCCGGATGGGGTACGGGCCTTATGTCAAGGAGCCCAACTTCAAGCTAGTGGTGGGTCAAGGGCTGAAGAGATCGGTGTTTCGGTGGTGGGGGTGCCCAAGTGTTACTGCAATGTGACCCAGGTTGGAGAGGATGACCTACCAAAGCTGTCCAAAAAAGACCTCAGGAGAGACCAGTTGGAAGATCCCTGGGGAAGATTAGCATTGAAGGCATTGGAAGACCAAGATCCAGGCAGACTTCTTAAGGACCCCTCAAAGGTGGCCCGATTGGTCCACAAAGAATGGGACAAGTTACAGGTGCATCAAGGGGTGGTCTACCGAAGGGTCCCCTCTGATGACCTAGAAGAGAAGTGGCAGCTGTTTCTGCCGGAGAAATACAGAAGAACTGTTCTGGCTGCCTTACATGACAATCATGGCCACTTGGGGGCCAAACGAACATTTCAGCTTGTGAGGAATAGGTTCTATTGGCCTTGCATGCGGGCTGAAGTGGAAGAGTACTGTCACTCCTGTGCTCACTGTATCCAAAGCAAGACATTGCCACATCAAGCTGCCCCAATGGGCCATCTGCAGAGTCAGGGACCCTTGGACTTGGTGTGCATTGACTTTCTCTGTCTAGAACCTGACTTAAGTGGACAAGGAAATGTTCTGGTGATAACCGACCATTTCACCCGTTATGCTCAGGCCTTTCCAGCCAAAGACCAGAAGGCCTCCACTGTAGCCAAAATCTTAGTGGAGAAATACTTTGTGCATTACGGGCTGCCACAGCGCCTGCACTCAGACCAAAGGAGAGACTTTGAGAGTCGGTTAATCAAGAAATTGCTGGACTCTTTGGGTATCAAGAAAACCCGTACCACCCCTTATCACCCTCAGGGCGATGCTCAGTCGGAGAGGTTCAACAGGACTCTGTTAAATATGTTGGGGACTCTGAGCAGCGAGCAGAAGCAGCATTGGAGCAAGCACATAGCAGCAATAGTGCATGCTTACAACAGTACAACTAGTGATGCCACCGGATACTCTCCATACAGACTAATGTTTGGCAGGAAAGCAAGACTGCCTGTGGATCTGGCCTTTGGCATATCTATGGATCACACTTCAGCCACCTCCCATAAGGGATATGTGGATAGACTGAGCAAGAGTTTGAAGCTGGCTTTTGAACAGGCCCAAGGCATCAGAGCAAAGTGGAGCCCGGAACAAGAGGAACTTTGACCTCAAAGTTCGAATCCAGGACTTGCAGCCAGGAGACAGGGTGCTATTGCGAAACTTACCAGACTTGCCAGTATATCAGTTAAAGCCAGAAGGAAAGATAGGGCCGCTGAAGACATGGCACAGAAACCACTTACTTCCACTTTCAGAAGCGGTTCGGATACCTCCTGTAGAAGATTCCCCTGGACCATCCGCAAGCTTGGAGACACCTAGACCCAACACTCGGTCTCAGGTATCTCAGTCTAGAGGAATGGATGTCTCTGATCAAAGCGAAGAAGAAGAGCTTGGATGGTTGTGGCCCTCTCAGGCCCCTGAGCCTATGCCTATAGATCTTCCACCCTCTGAAGGTACCGTGGATAGTACATTGAATGTGGAAGCCACTGAGTTTGTTCCGTCCAGCCCTCTGTCTGAGGAGTGGGAAGATGCCACATGGTCACCTTCTGCTGATCATCAAGATTACTCTCAGCACCTTCCTGCACCTGATCTGGATGTACCGGAAGTATTGGAACCCAGTGTACCTACTTCAGAAGAAGAGCCTGTGGCGGATGAGACAGTCACTCCAAGAGAACAGAGAGCCAAGAGAACCATTAGTCGTCCGTGGAAGTTAACCTATACCCAGATGGGGGAAAGTTCTGAGTATACAGTAACCACTGCTCAAAGGACATTACCAACACCTGGTCCCTCCACTGTGCATTTGGTGGAAGGCAACCCCAGCTCACTTTCTGGCACAGTTAGGCAGGTCAACCCCATTGATGTGACCTGTGGGCAGGACAAGCTCCCTTCCCCGTTTTGATGGGAGTTTCCTCTGCCAACTTCTCTAGCAGCCCTTAATGAGTTTGTATTTTCCTACTGTTGATACTGTCTTTGGGGACCAAAGATTTCAAGTGGGGGGAGTGTGTAGCGGGGTATCGTTTCCTACCCACAGACCACAGTTTCCAGCACGCTTTGCGGCACCCAGGGTGCATTTCCACACGCAAGGACTGCTGGGGTGGACTTTAAAAGGGAGAAGAGGAGCCTCTCTCTTTCTCTTTGGACGCCGCCCTCCCAGCAAGAGGATCACTGCACTTACCTGCTGCCATCGGACTGTTTTCATCTGTAAAACCGATCGTGTGTACACGGCTTAAGACTGGGAGGGAATATTGACATCAATGGACACAGAACAGAAATGAGAATTCAAAGTGACTGTATGTAAACTCACTGAAAAATATATTCCCATGGGCAATAAGTTTAAAAGGCTAAAAATAAAACCTATGTGGCTCACGACCAAAGTTAAAATGGCTATAAATAATAAAAAAAGAGATTTAAAAAAATATAAAAATGAAGGAACGTTAATATTATCGTTTAAATGTTACAGAGAATATAACCGATTATGTAAAAAGGAAATCAAGGACACAAAAATTCAAAACAAACGACAGATTGCAAAAGATAGTAGGACAAACCCCAAAATATTCTTCAAATATATTAATAGTAAAAAGGTCAAGTCTGAGCATGTAGGCCCTTTACAAAATAATCTAGAGTGGGTGACTGGGGACACAGAAAAGGCTCATTTATTAAATACTTTCTTCAGCTCTGTGTATACAAAGGAGCATGGGTTAGCTCATGTCCATAATGGGGGTGGTAGTGACACAGCCCCAAATCCACAATGGTTCAAAAGTGATATGGTCCAGAAATATTTAGACAGAATAAAGTGGATAAAGCACCTGGACCAGATGGCATACACCCACGGATCCTAAAAGAATTGAGCTCTGTAATTTCAAGGCCATTGTATCTAACTTTTAGGGACTCATTAATGACAGGAATAGTACCACTGGATTGGCGCAGGGCCAATGTGGTGCCTATATTTAAAAAGGGAACAAAGTCTTTAACAAGTAACTATAGACTTGTTAGTTTAACTTCTATAGTTGGGAAGATACTGGAGAGTTTAATAAAAGACCACATAGATGAGTTGTTGCTGGAAAAAATATTTTAAGCAACAGACAGCATGGATTCATGAAAGACAGAAGTTGTAAAACAAACCGGATTTCTTTTTATGAAGAGGTAAGTAAAACCTTGGACAGAGGCGTGGCTGTGGACGTGGTATACTTGGATTTTGCAAAAGCGTTCGATACAGTTCCCCACACACGGCTCATGTGTAAGGTAAAGTCTACAGGAATTTGAAATATCAGTTTGTAAACGGATAGAAAACTGGCTAAAAGACAGAATTCAGAGAGTCGTGTTTAATGATTCTTACTCGCGTACACACGACCGTTTTTCATGACGAGAAAACTGCCATTTTTTTAGATTGGTCGTGAAAACCGGTCGTGTGTATGCTCCATAGTAGTTTCCTCGACGAGAAAACTGCCGCAAAAAAATTAGAACCTGCTCTATTTTTTCTCGTTGTTTTTCCCATTGTTCTTTTTCTCATCGCGAAAACCGCTCGCGTGTATGCTTTTCCGAGGGGAAAAAAACGCGCATGCTCAGAATCAAGTATGAGACGGGAGCGCTTGTTCTGGTAAAAATAGCGTTTGAAATGGAGATAGCACATTCGTCATGCTGTAACGGACTGAAAAGCACGAGGCTGAAAAGCGTGAATCGTCTTGCACCAAACTTTACTAACACGAGATCAGCAAAAGCAGCCCAAAGGGTGGCGCCATTCGAATGGAACTTCCCCTTTATAGTGCCGTCGTACGTGTTGTCGTACGTGTTGTACGTCACCGCGCTTTGCTCGAGCGTTTTTTTTTCCTGAACGTGTGTATGCAAGGCAGGCTTGAGAGGAATCACGTCGAGAAAAACTTTGGTTTTTTGCATGACAGGAAAAACGGTTGTATGTACTTTGTACAGTCTTTGCAGATGACACCAAGCTATGCAGTGGAATGACGTCCTTACAGGATGTCGCCAATTTACAAGCCGACCTCAATGCTCTGTCTAATTGGGCGACTATGTGGCAGATGAGGTTTAATGTTGATAAATGTAAAGTTATGCACTTGGGGGCTAAGAATATGAATGCATCATACATACTAGGGGGAATACAACTGGGGGGGATCCGTAGTGGAGAAGGATCTGGGGGTTTTGGTAGATCATAAGCTCAATAATGGCATGCAATGCCAAGCTGCGGTTTCCAAAGCGAGCAAAGTCCTTTCTTGTATTAAGAGAGGTAAGGTCTCCAGAGAGAGAGATATCATTTTGCCCCTGTTCAAATCATTAGTAAGACCTCATCTGGAATATGCAGTTCAGTTTTGGGCACCAGTTCTCAAAAAGGATATCGGGAACTGGAGAAAGTGCAGAGAAGGGCAACCAAACTGATAAGAAGCATGGAGGAGCTCAGCTATGAGGAAAGATTAGAGGAACTGAATTTATTCACTCTTGAGAAGAGGAGATTAAAGCCTTGTACACACAATCGGATTTTCCGCAGACAAACCGTAGGACTTTTGTCCGAAGGGCGTGGCAAAAAACTTGTCTAGCATACAAACAGCACACAATTGTTGGCCAACAAACATGAACGTAGTGACGTACTACGTCGTTTTTCAGCTCTTTAGTGCCACCCTTTGGGCACCTTCTGCTAATGTTGTGTTTGGTGAGCATTGCTTCCGAGCATGCGTGTTTGTACTTTGGACTTTTGTCCGACGGACTTGTGTACACACGCTCAGAAAATCCGACAACAGACCGTTGTCCGCAGAAAATTTTAAAGCCTGCCATCCAACAATTGTCTGCGGAAAATCTGACAACAATTGTCTGATGGAGCATACAAACGGTCGGATTTTCCGCCAACAGCCTGTCATCACACAATTCCCATCAGAAAATCTGATCGTGTGCACGAGGCTTTAGGGGGATATGATCAATATGTACAAATACATAAGTGATCCATATAGTGAACTTGGTGTTGAGTTATTCACTTTAAGGTCATCACAGAGGACAAGGGGGCACTCTTTACGTCTAGAGGAAAAAAGATTTAATCTCCAAATACGGAAAGGTTTCTTCACAGTAAGGCCCCTTTCACACTGGGGCGGGCAGGTGTGGTGGCAGTATAGCGGCACGATTTTTAGCGCTGCTATACCGTCGTTCTTACCGCGGTATGCGGCCGCTAGGGGGGGCGAATTTAACCCCCGCTAGCGGCCGAAAAAGGGTTAATACCGCCCGCAAACCGCGCCTATTGCCGTGGTTTGCGGGCGGTATTACTGCGGTGTCCCATTGATTTCAATGGGCAGCCGCGGTAAAGGGGCGGTGAACACACCGCTCCTTCACCGCTGTAAAGAAGCGGCTAGCAGGACTTTTGGAGCGGTCCTGCTAGCGCACCGCTTCAGTGTGAAAGCCTTCGGGCTTTCACACTGAAGACTGCAGGGCACGATTTTTTCATGCGGTATAATAGCGCTAATATTAGCGCTAAACCGCATGAAAAACGCCCCAGTGTGAAAGGGGCCTAAGAGATGGGAAAATGTGCAATTGACTCCCTGCAGAGGTGGTCCTGGCCAACTCAGTAGATTGAAAAACCTGGAAAAAACGGATTCTCACTTAAAAAATAAATAAATAAATAAATAAAAATTAAAAAAGCCTGGATTCTTTCCTAAATGTACATAATATAACTGGGTACTAACGTTTATAGGTAAAGTTGATCCAGGGAATATCCGATTGGCTCTCGGGGGATAAGGAAGGAATTTTTTACAGCTGCTGTAGCAAATTGGAGCATGCTTTGCTGGGGTTTTTCGCCTTCCGCTAGATCAAATGTGGTTGAAGGATTGTGTATATGGGATTGTATTTTTTTTTCTTTTTTTTTTTAACTAGATTGACTTGAACTAGATGGACTTGTGTCTTTTTTCATCCTGACTAACTATGTAACTATGTAACTATGTAGAAAAGAGGTTAAGCCATAACGGAACAAGATAGAGTGATAATATTCTTTGTGTCCTTATCCTGTCACAGGAAATGTGTGTGATTTAATCCAGCATATGGAGGTATTGCCCGCCACTTAAAGCTGTTTTGATTTATGAAGATGTTTTCCTTCTAGAATGAAAGAACATAGGTTGTCAGTGACTCACCACTTATCCAGGGCGCTCTTCATTCACATTAAACTGTTGTTCATTTTTGACCTACTTTTTCCTTTTGTACTGTTTTATCATTTCTAGGTCATGGACATCTTTACCTTTCCTTTCAAGGTCTGGAGGTTATTCTGTTTTCATCTGTCCTATAATCTGTTATTTCTCATGTTTGTTCAGTGACCTGTACTCAGCTTTAATAACAAGCGATGACACTGGGTTTAAGAAATATGTTTTTTTCTACTATAAACGTTACCCGACTCCAAAAACGGTATAAGCCCTGTAAAGCCGTGTACACACGATCGGTTTTACCGATGAAAACAGTCCGATGGACTGTTTTCATTGAACGAACCGATCATGTATGGGCCCCATCGGTCTTTTTTCCATCGGTGTGAAAAAATAGAACATGTTTTAAATTTATCCGATGAGAAAAAAAACGATAGCAAATTCTGATCATCTGTGTGGAAATATATCGGATAAAAAACCCACGCATGCTCAGAATCAAGTCGACGCATGCTCAGAAGCATTGAACTTAATTTTTCTCGGCTCATCGGAGTGTTTTACATCACCGCGTTTGAAATGGTCCATTTTTTGACTGATGGTGTGTGGGCAAGATTGATGGAAGACAGTTTCATCGGATTTCCGATGGAAAAAAACATCGGATTAGAATCCATAGAATATCCGATAGTGTGTACAGGGCTTAAGTTTACTATACTCAAAACAAAAATTATTTGAAGCAGATAGTCTATAAGTCAACACTACAGGACCTTACCAGCAACAGTTTGAAAGAAAAATACAGCAGAGAACAGCAATGAAATCACAGATAATACAATTTTTTTTTTTTAAATCAGATTTTATATATTTTAAAAAGTTTTAAAAATATACACAAATTAAAAAATGAACACAATACACAGGAACAAAAAACCCTATAAAAACACACAGAGCATACCTAAATGCAATCAAAATAATTAATAAACAAAAAACAGGCATTGCATTTGGCCCCATTTAATACAAATTAACAATACAGCTGTACCTAAGTGGGTCTGAAACCTAATTATTTGACAAACTCATATGATCTAACCAAGGTGACCAAATTGCATCAAGCCTCTTCAATGAATTCTCAAGAAAGAAAGTGTGTCTCTAATAAGAAATACACTTTTTAAGAGCAAATATTCAGTTGCATATAGTCGGAGGCTGCAAGGAGGTCCACTTAAGGACAAATTGCCTTTGGGCCACAAACAACACATGTACAACAGTGATCCTCATTGGTAGCTTAAGCACTGAAAAATCAACATAGCCCAAAAAGCATGTAAATGGATCCACTGAAAGGTTGACATCTAAAAGCCCTTTTGCGTGTGCCCACAACCTCCGTCCAGAAACCTCTGGAGTTTAAGTGGATCCAGGACCCCAAATTGCCATATCTAGGACAGGCTGGATCGGCTCTTAGAACAATAGCAGACTTAAACTCCGGGGTCCTATACACCCTATGAAGAATAAAAAACTGGGTTAACCTAGGCAAAGGGTAGAGTGAGACAAGTGAATGTGCCTGAAGAATCTCTTCCCAGTCAGTATTTGAAATGGGCCCAATATCCCGCTCCCACTTCCAGTTTATGGAAGGAGCTCTCTAAAAGGGCTAAATAAGTAGCTGAGATAAGGCCTTTGGTGGAAGTCGCTTGTAGCCAGGGCCGCTAATAAGGCAGTACAGCCAGCCCTCCTGTACTGAGTCCAGACCCCACCAGTTTAAAAGGGGGGCCCAGCACCTCCTGAGCATCCACACTATGGTGTTCCACACTATATTGTTAATTTACTAAAACTGGATAGTGCAAACTCTGGTGCAGCTGTGCATGGCAGCCAATCAGCTTCTAAGACATGGTCGAATTTCAAAATAATTTTCTTTTGAAAATCAGAAATTTCGTGTGTTTTGTGATCTGATGGTGCCACCATTAATTTGGAAATTCGGCCAACCAAGCTTTCAATTTCACCTCATGTTGCTACAGAAAATAATTTTTGTGGCTGGGAATCTTCTTTTCTTTCCGGGAATTTTCTTTTCTTGCAAATGCGCATTTCTTTTTCGATTACATTTCTCACACGGTTCTCCCATCATTGATTAGAAAATCGTTTGATTTTTTTTTTAAAATTTCCAACATGCCTGATTACTCAAATTCGATGGCCGCACGAAAATCGTCTGTTGCTGCAGCCCACTAATGGTGCGAAATTCGAACGAAAATTCTTATGTAGCGGACCCCCCAATAGTTGGGGGTCGCTATGCTTAAATTTAGGGGGTAGCCTGAGCCCATAGTTGGACTCAGGCTGTTGAATTCTTCAAAAACTGGCTTCTGCTTTGAGGTAATGTTACCTGGCAGTACAGTTCCCTGTGGCCTGTGTGTGGCACTGTCGGCCCAGGCTCAGGTTGAACCACAGGTAGCGTTGCAACGCCATTGGGTGTCCTCTCTCGGCAGCCATGCAGTGGGCGTGGTCTACCCACTGTGCATGCTGGGAGAGGATACATAAGGGGCAGACACCATTATTCGAGGAGCAGTTCGCTCCTCCCAGCCCTCCAGGCCAGGGGTGCTTGTGTGTGTGTATCAGCCCCAGGCACCTTTAGCCTGAGGCTGCATCACTGTAACTAGGCCCAGCACCTTTAGCTGAGGCCTACACCCGAAGAGGAATCCCAGGGGACCCAAGTGAGGGGTGACCCGCTCTGAAGGAGAGGCAACAAGCGAAGGATCTACCCAAGGGGATCGGTGAGAGAAATCACTGTCTCGGAAGAGGCCTGGTTACCTATCAGAGGGAAGAATTCCACAGTCCGCCACAAGCCTAGTAACATGCCCCATTGGCACCTAAGGACTCAAGTGTTACTAGACTGGGAAGTTCGGGACTTAGAGATTATCTCCTGATCGTATCCCTAGGAAACCACAAGGAAATGTTCCGTGTTCCACACCGGCTGCTAGGACCGCTCTTAAGGGGACTATCCGGGTGAGCAAAACCCACTCAGGCCTGAGTGGCGACGAATGATAGTTAAGTGCCGCGTGACTGAACCTGCCTCCCTGTTCATTTCTCTTTATCTCCAACTTTCAAGTTCTCAAGCAAAGCAAAATAAACCTTTTTATTGGGTTTTAATACTGTCTGGACATTGGCCTTCCTTTAAAGAGAGAGAATAGACTTCTTCCTACACTCTAGGGTGAAGAACCAACGGAAGGAGGTAACTCGCTGCAGGACCCAAATTAGATAACACCGCTCACCCTCTTCAACAAGGAGGATACTGGGCATGTGGCATGGTGTGTCCCACCTGCTAACAGAGGTAAGCAAGGAAGGGATCTGTGTGCTACACTTAGATAAGATTTTCGAAAGAAAATTATTTCAAAATTCGACCCATGTATGGCCTGCCTAACTTCAGCTTGTTCAATTAAACTTTGACAAAAAAACCTGGAAGCTGAAACTCTTTTGCATAAGTTTATCCTGGATACCACAGATAGCTGCTGGAGGTGTCTGGAGGAACGTGGAAGACTGCTACACATCTTTTGGTCCTGCCCCAAACTCGATCAGTTCTAGAGAGAGGTCTGGAGGATTGTTCAAAAATTTATGGATTATGAGGTTCAGCAAGACCCGGCCTTCTTTCTTCTACATGTTTCCAACATTCCAGCTAAAATCTAAAAAATATAAATTATTCGTCATCTCCTTAATGCTGCCAAGTCCTGTATTCCTCTCACTTGGAAGAACCCACAGCTAGGGATGAGCTCGGTGTTCGAGTCGAACATACGTTCGACTCGAACATCGGCTGTTCGATCGTTCGACGAAGATCGAACGATTTGGGCCGTTCGCGCCTAATTCGAGTGACGCGAACGGCCCACAATGCACTACGCCATCGCAGTGTCATCCAGGCGCTGTGATTGGCCAAGCATGCACTGTGACCCCGCATGCTTGGCCAATCACAGCGCCGGCAGCGAGGAGAGCAATGATTGGCCACAGGCAGGATGCCTGTGGCCAATTATTGCTGAGGGTGTTTAGTACACGCCCCACACCATAAAAGGCCGCCAGCACGGCGGCCTAGTGTAGTGTGTTCCGGAGCAGGGAAAGAGAAGCATAGGCAGGGACAGAGACATTTTTTTTTCTTGCTTAACCTGGATTCCTTTAGTTTAGGGAAAGAGAAGGATAGGTAGGGAGAGTGTCAGTGTGTTTTACTGTGCTAATCCTTGTTTGTAGGGACAGGGAAGGACAGTGAGGGAAATTCTCCTTGTGCTATACTGTGCTAAAGCATTGATCATCAACCATCTTTAAAAAAACATTTTTTATAGGGACAGAAAACTATAGGTAGGGAGAGTGTCAGTGTGTTTTACTGTGCTAATCCTTGTTTGTAGGGACAGGGAAGGACAGTGAGGGAAATTCTCCTTGTGCTATACTGTGCTAAAGCATTGATCATCAACCATCTTTAACCACTTAAGCCCCGGACCATTTCGGGCCATTAGGACCAGGCCTGTTTTTGGGATTCGGCACTGCGCTGCTTTAACTATAAATTGTGCGGACATGCAATGTTGTACCCAAATGAAATTTGCGTCCTTTTCTTCCCACAAATAGAGCTTTCTTTTAATGGTATTTGATTGCCTCTGCGATTTTTATTTTTTGCGATATAAACAGAAAAAGACCGAAAATTTTGAAAAAAAATGATATTTTCTACTTTTTGTTATAAGAAAAATCGAATAAACTCAATTTTAGTCATACATTTAGGCCAAAATGTATTCAGCCACATGTCTTTAGTAAAAAAAATGTCAATAAGCGTATATTTATTGGTTTGCGCAAAAGTTATAGCGTTTACAAACTAGGGTACATTTTCTGAAATTTACACAGCTTTAAATTTATGACTGCCTATCTCATTTCTTGAGGTGCTAAAATGGCAGGGCAGTACAAAACCCCCCCAAATGACCCCATTTTGGAAAGTAGACACCCCAAGGAAATTGCTGAGAGGCATGTTGAGCCCATTGAATATTTTTTTTTTTTGTCCCAAGTGATTGAATAATGACAAAAAAAAAAAAAAAATTACAAAAAGTTGTCACTAAATGATATATTGCTCACACATGCCATGGTTATATGTGGAATTGCACCCCAAAATACATTCTGCTGCTTCTCCTGAGTACGGGGATACCACATGTGTGGGACTTTTTAGGAGCCTAGCCACGTACGGGACCCCGGAAACCAAGCACCGCCTTCAGGATTTCTAAGGGCGCAAATTTTTGATTTCACTCCTCACTACCTATCACAGTTTCGAAGGCCATAAAATGCCAAAATAGCACAAACCCCCCCCCAAATGACCCCATTTTGGAAAGTAGACACCCCAAGCTATTTACTGAGAGGCATGTTCAGTCCATGGAATATTTTATATTTTGCCACAGGTTGCGGGAATATGACAAACTTTTTTTTTTTTGCACAAAGTTGTCACTAAATGATATATTGCTCACACATGCCATGGGCATATGTGAAATTACACCCCAAAATACATTCTGCTGCTTCTCCTGAGTATGGGGATACCACATGTGTGGGACTTTTTGGGAGCCTAGCCGTGTACGGGACCCCAAAAACCAAGCACCGCCTTCAAGGTTTCTAAGGGCATAAATTTTTGATTTCACTCCTCACTACCTATCACAGTTTTGAAGGCCATAAAATGCCAAGATGGCACAAAACCCCCCCAAATGACCCCATTTTGGAAAGTAGACACCCCAAGCTATTTGCTGAGAGGCATGTTGACCCCATTGAATATATATTTTTTTTTTGTCCCAAATGATTGAATAATGACAAAAAGAAAAAAAATGTACAAAAAGTTGTCACTAAATGATATATTGCTCACACATGCCATGGTTATATGTGGAATTGCACCCCAAAATACATTCTGCTGCTTTCCCTGAGTACGGGGATACCACATGTGTGGGACTTTTTGGGAGCCTAGCCGCGTACAGGGACTCAAAAACCAAGCACCGCCTTCAGGATTTCTAAGGGCGTAAATATTTGATTTCACTCCTCACTACCTATCACAGTTTCGAAGGCCATAAAATGCCAAAATAGCACAAAACCCCCACAAATTACCCCATTTTGGAAAGTAGACACCCCAAGCTATTTGCTGAGAGGCATGTTGAGTCCATGGAATATTTTATATTTTGCCACAGGTTGCGGGAATATGACAAACTTTTTTTTTTTTGCACAAAGTTGTCACTAAATGATATATTGCTCACACATGCCATGGGCATATGTGAAATTACACCCCAAAATACATTCTGCTGCTTCTCCTGAGTACGGGGATACCACATGTGTGGGACTTTTTGGGAGCCTAGCCGCGTACGGTACCCCAAAAACCAAGCACCGCCTTCAAGGTTTCTAAGGGCATAAATTTTTGATTTCGCTCCTCACTACCTATCACAGTTTTGAAGGCCATAAAATGCCAAGATGGCACAAAACACCCCCAAATGACCCCATTTTGGAAAGTAGACACCCCAAGCTATTTGCTGAGAGGCATGTTGAGCCCATTGAATATTTTTTTTTGTCCCAAATGATTGAATAATGACAAAAAGAAAAAAAAAATGTACAATAAGTTGTCACTAAATGATATATTGCTCACACATGCCATGGTTATATGTGGAATTGCACCCCAAAATACATTCTGCTGCTTTTCCTGAGTACGGGGATACCACATGTGTGGGACTTTTTGGGAGCCTAGCCGCGTACAGGGCCCCAAAAACCAAGCACCGCCTTCAGGATTTCTAAGGGCGTAAATATTTGATTTCACTCCTCACTACCTATCACAGTTTCGAAGGCCATAAAATGCCAAAATAGCACAAAACCCCCACAAATTACCCCATTTTGGAAAGTAGACACCCGAAGCTATTTGCTGAGAGGCATGTTGAGTCCATGGAATATTTTATATTTTGCCACAGGTTGCGGGAATATGACAAACTTTTTTTTTTTGCACAAAGTTGTCACTAAATGATATATTGCTCACACATGCCATGGGCATATGTGAAATTACACCCCAAAATACATTCTGCTGCTTCTCCTGAGTACGGGGATACCACATGTGTGGGACTTTTTGGGAGCCTAGCCGCGTACGGTACCCCAAAAACCAAGCACCGCCTTCAAGGTTTCTAAGGGCATACATTTTTGATTTCGCTCCTCACTACCTATCACAGTTTTGAAGGCCATAAAATGCCAAGATGGCACAAAACACCCCCAAATGACCCCATTTTGGAAAGTAGACACCCCAAGCTATTTGCTGAGAGGCATGTTGAGCCCATTGAATATTTTTTTTTTGTCCCAAATGATTGAATAATGACAAAAAGAAAAAAAAAATGTACAAAAAGTTGTCACTAAATGATATATTGCTCACACATGCCATGGGCATATGTGAAATTACACCCCAAAATACATTCTGCTGCTTCTCCTGAGTACGGGGATACCACATGTGTGGGACTTTTTGGGAGCCTAGCCGCGTACGGGACCCCAAAAACCAAGCACCGCCTTCAAGGTTTCTAAGGGCATAAATTTTTGATTTCACTCCTCACTACCTATCACAGTTTTGAAGGCCATAAAATGTCAAAATAGCCCAAAACCCCCACAAATGACCCCATTTTGGAAAGTAGACACCCCAAGCTATTTGCTGAGAGGCATGGTGAGTATTTTACAGCTCTCATTTGTTTTTGAAAATTAAGAAAGACATTTTTTTTTCTTTTTTTTTTTCTTACATTTTCAAAACTTTGTGACAAAAAGCGAGATCTGCAAAATACTCAACATACCTCTCAGCAAATAGCTTGGGGTGTCTACTTTCCAAAATGGGGTCATTTGGGGGGCTTTTGTGCCATCTGGGCATTCCATGGCCTCCGAAACTGTGATAGGCAGTGAGGAGAGAAATCAAAAATTTACACCCATAGAAATCCTGAAGGCGGTGCTTGGTTTTGGGGTCCCGTACGCGACTAGGCTCCCAAAAAGTCCCACACATGTGGTATCCCCGTACTCAGGAGAAGCAACAGAATGTATTTTGGGGTGTAATTCCACATATGCCCATGGCATGTTTGAGCAATATATAATTTAGTGACAACTTTTTGTACATTTTTTTTTTTTTGGTCATTATTCAATCACTTGGGACAAAAAAAAAATATTCAATGGGCTCAAAATGCCTCTCAGCAAATAGCTTGAGGTGTCTACTTTACAAAATGGGGTCATTTGGGGGGGTTTTGAACTGTCCTGGCATTTTATGCACAACATTAGGAAGCTTATGTCACACATCATCCACTCTTCTAACCACTTGAAGACAAAGCCCTTTCTGACACTTTTTGTTTACATGAAAAATAAATTTTTTTTGCAAGAAAATTATGTTGAACCCCCAAACATTATATATTTTTTTAAAGCAAAGGCCCTACAGATTAAAATAGTGGGTGTTGCATTTTTTTTTTCCATACAGTATTTGCGCAGCGATTTTTCAAACGCATTTTTTGGGGGAAAAACACACTTTTTTTATTTTTAATGCACTAAAAAACACTATATTGCCCAAATGTTTGATGAAATAAAAAAGATGATCATAGGCCGAGTACATGGATACCAAACACGACATGCTTTAAAATTGCGCACAAAGGCGCAGCGGCGACAAACTACATTCATTTTTAAAAGCATTTAAAAGCCTTTACAGGTTACCACGTTAGATTTACAGAGGAGGTCTACTGCTAAAATGACTGCCCTCGATCTGACCTTCGCGGTGATACCTCACATGCATGATGCAATTGCTGTTTACATATGACGCTAGACCAACGCTTGCGTTCGCCTTTGCGCAAGAGCAGGGGGGGACAGCGGTGCTTTTTTTTTTATTTTTATTTTTTTATTATTTATTTGGCTTTTTTATTTTATTTTTAAACTGTGCCTTCCATATTTTATTTTTTTACCATTTTTATCGTTATCTCAGGGAATGTAAATATCCCCTATGATAGCAATAAGTAGTGACAGGTACTCTTTTTTTGAAAAAAATTGGGGGGTTAGACCCTAGATCTTTCCTCTGCCCTCAAAGCATCTGACCACACCAAGATCGGTGTGATAAAATGCTTTCCCAATTTCCCAATGGCGCTTTTTATATCCGGGGGGGGGGACATTCCCTCCCACTGCTTGTAAAAGCAGTCTAGAGGCTAATTATCTGCTAGAATTGCTTTTACATGAAAGCCGGCTGCTGGCTGAAAAGAATGATACCAAGATGATACCTAAACCCGCAGGCATCATTCTGGTATAAACATTCAAAGTCCAGCAACATACCAGTACGTTGCTGGTCCTTGTTGGACATGTATTGTAATCTTTTTTTTCATACAGCCTATTGGCTGAACGAAAAAAAGAGATTGATTGGTGGGTATGCCCACCATTAGAATACCTCCCTTCATCCACCCACTTCTAATGATGGGCATATATGCCGAAGCATGGGGGCATCCTCCCGCAAAAAAGTTATGCCGCGTACACACGGTCAAGCCTTCGTCGGAATTTCGACCGTATGTACGCGGCATAAAAGGTTATGCCGCGTACACACGGTCGGACTTTTCCACGGGCAAGCCTCCGTTGGAATTTCGACCGTATATACGCGGCATTAGGAGCAAAATCGCTCCTCCGCCCCTGCTGCCCCCATGCTTCGGCATATATGCTCTTTTTTTTAACTGTGGTGGTGAAATCACCTCCTACAGTGTTGGAGTCACGGCTTTATGTATCGTGGGAGCAAACGCTGTTGCTGTCAAGATAAATAGATCCGCGCTGCAACTGAATGGCGTACCTGCTAAGCAAATGGTGGTTAACATTAAAACAAAGTAACATTACAGTACAACAGTAAGACCTTACCATGCCATACCTGCAAAGCAAATACCAAAACAAAACCTAGTAAAAAATAAAAAAATGTTTTAACGCAACCTGTGCCTAAAATATATATATGCCGAAGCATGGGGGCATCCTCCCGCAAAAAAGTTATGCCGCGTACACACGGTCGGAATTTTCCACGGGCAGGCCTCCATCGGAATTTCGACCGTATGTACGCGGCATTAGGAGCAAAATCGCTCCTCCGCCCCTGCTGCCCCCATGCTTCGGCATATATGCTCTTTTTTTTAACTGTGGTGGTGAAATCACCTCCTACAGCGTTGGAGTCACGGCTTTATGTATCGTGGGAGCAAATGCTGTTGCTGTCAAGATAAATAGATCCGCGCTGCAACTGAATGGCGTACCTGCTAAGCAAATGGTGGTTAACATTAAAACAAAGTAACATTACAGTACAACAGTAAGACCTTACCATGCCATACCTGCAAAGCAAATACCAAAACAAAACCTAGTAAAAAATAAAAAAATGTTTTAACGCAACCTGTGCCTAAAATATATATATGCCAAAACATGGGGGCATCCTCCCGCAAAAAAGTTATGCCGCGTACACACGGTCGGAATTTTCCACGGGCAGGCCTCCGTCGGAATTTCGACCGTATGTACGCGGCATTAGGAGCAAAATCGCTCCTCCGCCCCTGCTGCCCCCATGCTTCGGCATATATGCTCTTTTTTTTTAACTGTGGTGGTGAAATCACCTCCTACAGCACTGGAGTCACGGCTTTATGTATCGTGGGAGCAAACGCTGTTGCTGTCAAGATAAATAATTCCGCGCTGCAGTTGAATGGCGCACCTGAAAACAAAAAATTACATACCTGAAAAGCAAGCATGATAAAACATTGCAGAATAGAATACAGTAAAAAAGAGCAGAACAATAGAGAGAAAATAGAGAGAGAGAGAACAATAAAACGACAACTATTTTTGGTTTTTTTATTTTATATTTTTTTTGTGTTTTGTTTTTTACGTTTTTTTTTTTCTTTTTTACACTTTTTTTTGTAACTTTACAACTGTAATGGTTCGGGTCTCTCAAAATGTAATGGCATCTTGGGAGACCCTGTGTAAGTGTGTCCTTGTCTGTGAAATGCTGTACCCTACGCTAAAACTTCACTTTTGAGTGGTAGCGTTCAAAACATTCACCTTGGCAAAGACCAGGCTTGTCAGGACAGAGTGGACAAAAACTACGGGTGTCACACCTAAATCCGCGCTTGCTACAGACACGACATCTTTTTTGGGGGTGGCTTTGGGTAGGGGTACTCGGGAGGACATACGAATAATGCCTCTCATGCAGCCGGCTTACTGCATTTGGTTGGGGATGGTGAGGTGCAGAACCGCCTGGATACAGGAGTTCTGTGACTATCTCATTCTGGAATTTTAGAAGAGATAACGTCCCGCCTGAAGCTCTGTATAGCACATGAGCGTTCAGCAAAGCCAATTGGAATAATGATAGAGACACTTTTTTGTACCAGCGTCTCGCCTTACGGTCAATTAGATACGGCGCCATCAACTGGTCGTTGAGGTCCACCCCTCCCATATTTTGGTTATATTCGTGGACACAGAGGGGTTTCTCCACAACACCAGTCGCCGTACGAATTTGGACTGTCGTGTCTGCATGAAGGGAGGTAAGAAGGAAAACATTCTTATTGTCCCTCCACTTCATAGCGAGCAAGTTATTACACTTCAAGCAGGCTCTCTCCCCCAGCCTAAGACGGGCATCTACAAGCCGCTGGGGAAAGCCCCGGCGATTAGGTCGCACGGTGCCACATGCTCCAATCTGATGATCAAACAAGTGACTAAACAGTGGCACGCTCGTGTAATAATTGTCCACATACAAGTGGTACCCCTTTCCGAATAAGGGTGACACCAAGTTCCACACTATCTTGCCAGCGCTCCCTATGTAATCCGGGCAGTTGACCGACTCAATCTGACTATCTTTTCCCTCATAAACCGTAAAGTTCACTACATAGCCTGTTGCCCTGTCACAGAACTTGTAGAGCTTGACCCCGTATCTGGCACGCTTGCTGGGAAGGTACTGCTTGAAAGACAAGCGGCCAGAAAATTTAATCAGGGACTCATCAACGCAGACAACTTGATCGGGAGTAAACAAGGCTGCAAAACGTTCGTTGAAGTGGTTTATGAGGGGCCGAATTTTATAGAGCCGGTCGTATTCAGGGTCCCCACGTGGACGACAAAGTTCATTGTCGTTGAAGTGCATGAACCGCAAAATCTGCTCGTATCGTGCCCTGGACATGGAGGCAGAGAACACGGGCATGTGGTCAATTGGGTGCGTGGACCAATAAGCACGCAATGACGGAAATTTATGTGTGCCCATGTTGAGGGAAAGGCCCAGAAAGGTCTTAAATTCGGAAACCGTAATTGGTTTCCAATTTCTGCCAATTTTAGGCAACTGGGGGTTAGCGGCGATAAATTGACCAGCATATAAATTACTCTGGTCCACAATAGATCTATAGAGATCTTCCGTGAAAAACAGCGAATAAAAATCAATTGGAATAAAATCAGCTGTTTTCACCTGAATACCGGGTTGGGCAGTGAATGGGGGAAGTACGGGTTCTGCAGAAGTGGTGGGGACCCAATCAGGATAGGCGAATTCTGCAGGAAGGGCAGTATGGGCACGACGGGCCTGCCTTTGTCTTCTTGGTGGCAGCGGGACACTACTTGTGCTTGCCACCTCGCCAGCTTGAACTGCACTTATGGGACTCGCCACGTCACCAAGTGTTACTGCAGTGCTGGATGTACGTCCAGGCTGTACTAGGCCGCTGGTGCTTGCCAGTTCACCAGAAGGAATAGCGGCGCTAGTACTACTCTGCTCCATGATATGAGAGACCTGCGGTTCTTGCTCCTCAACAACCTCAGAAGATCGGGATCGGGTACACCTGACCTTAGCAGGGACCTCAACTTCGTCGTCAGAGCTATCTGACGTGGGGCCGCTGACGTCACTGTCTTCTACGGGAAGATATTCTGAGCCTGAATCTGACAGATACGTGACCTCCTCTTCACTATCTGTCATGCTCAGAATCTCGTAGGCCTCTTTACTAGTGTACCTTCGTCTTGCCATTTTGGGCTCTAAATTTAGGGGTACACTAGTAAGATTCACAGGAAAAAAAGCACCTGACTGTCGTCAGCAAATATATCAAACGCTACAAAAAAACTGTTAGCGATCGCAGGGATCAGGCCTGTCTCTGCGAACGCTGCAGTTATGTGTGTTGTGTTTGGTAAGTGACAGTGATCGATCGATACTGCACTTGGGTGGGCTGGGCTGGGCTGGGCTGGGCGGAGGGGCTAAACGCAGGCGCTAGCAGGTATCTGGGCTGATCCCGTTAACACTGCGTTTTTGGGAACCCTAAACCGCTGGGGATGCTAGTATAGATCTGATCAGATACTATACCACTAAGGGGGGTGTATGCTTTGCGCGTGGGTGTTAGCGTTACTGGCACTAACCTAACACTGCCTGGGGCGACGCAGACCCTCTCTGGCGCTAAAACCTAATTGATCTCACCCGCCGGGCGATCAGGGGGGTTAAACCTTTATTGGGTTATATACGGCGGGTGCCCTGATGCTATAAAAAGCAAACTAATCAACCAGCGTCACCCGTAACCTTTATATGGTGATCACTGGTGAAAGGGTTAACTAGGGGCAATCAGGGGGTTAAAACCTTTATTAGGTTAAATATGGGGGTACCTGACACTATATAAAAACCTGACGGGTAACCTAAATAACTAAATAACTTACTGGCTAACCAGTGACACCAGTGACGCTTATACGGCGATCACTGGTGAAAGGGTTAACTCTAGGGGCAATCAGGGGGTTAAAATAATATATGGGGGTACCTGACACTAATAAAAACCTGCGGCGATCCTAAAAAAAATAACTGCCTATCTAAAACACCAGCGACACGAATACAGCGATCGGAAAAACAATCGCTTAGTGACGCTGAAGTTAGGGGGTGAAAGGGTTACCTGGGGGGTGATCAAGGGGTTAAACCTTTATTAGGGGGGGTTAGGGGGCTACCCTGGACCTAAAGGGGCCTAATCCTAACTGCCCTGCAACTTTTTACAATCACAGATGACACTAAATGCAGTGATCAGTAAAATAAATGATCACTGCAATCAGTGACACTGTGATTGGGGGCTTTGGGGTGACCTGGGGGGTGATCTGGGGGTGACTGGGGGGTGATTTGTGTGCCTATGTGTACCTACGTGTCAGTGGACTGTTGGTGCACTAACCTGCTTCTTCTCTGCTCGGCGCCGGGAACTAAAAGACCGCGGCAAGGGAGATGACATCACTTCCTCCAGCCTGTGTTTACATTTCAGGCAGGAGGAAGCATTTTCATTGGCCGGGAGCAATCGCGAGGGGGGGGGGGCAGAATCGAGCGGCCGCCCCCTCATGCCTGATCGCTCCCGAACACTTAACGGCCGCTCACTGCAGTGAAGGGGGGTCCGGATGGACCCCCCAACTGCACAAAGGCGATCACGTAGATCTACGTGATTCTGCCTGTCGGTGCCATTCTGCCGACGTAAATCGGCGGTGGGCGGTCGTTAAGTGGTTAAAAAAACATTTTTTATAGGGACAGAAAACTATAGGTAGGGAGAGTGTCAGTGTGTTTTACTGTGCTAATCCTTGTTTGTAGGGACAGGGAAGGACAGTGAGGGAAATTCTCCTTGTGCTATACTGTGCTAAAGCATTGATCATCAACCATCTTTAAAAAAACATTTTTTATAGGGACAGAAAACTATAGGTAGGGAGAGTGTCAGTGTGTTTTACTGTGCTAATCCTTGTTTGTAGGGACAGGGAAGGACAGTGAGGGAAATTCTCCTTGTGCTATACTGTGCTAAAGCATTGATCATCAACCATCTTTAAAAAAACATTTTTTCTAGGGACAGAAAACTATAGGTAGGGAGAGTGTCAGTGTGTTTTACTGTGCTAATCCTTGTTTGTAGGGACAGGGAAGGACAGTGAGGGAAATTCTCCTTGTGCTATACTGTGCTAAAGCATTGATCATCAACCATCTTTAAAAAAACATTTTTTATAGGGACAGAAAACTATAGGTAGGGAGAGTGTCAGTGTGTTTTACTGTGCTAATCCTTGTTTGTAGGGACAGGGAAGGACAGTGAGGGAAATTCTCCTTGTGCTATACTGTGCTAAAGCATTGATCATCAACCATCTTTAAAAAAACATTTTTTATAGGGACAGAAAACTATAGGTAGGGAGAGTGTCAGTGTGTTTTACTGTGCTAATCCTTGTTTGTAGGGACAGGGAAGGACAGTGAGGGGAATTCTCCTTGTGCTATACTGTGCTAAAGCATTGATCATCAACCATATTTAAAAAAACATTTTTTATAGGGACAGAAAACTATAGGTAGGGAGAGTGTCAGTGTGTTTTACTGTGCTAATCCTTGTTTGTAGGGACAGGGAAGGACAGTGAGGGAAATTCTCCTTGTGCTATACTGTGCTAAAGCATTGATCATCAACCATATTTAAAAAAAACATTTTTTCTAGGGACAGAAAACTGTAGGTAGGGAGAGTGTCAGTTTCTTTCACTGTGTAAGTCCTTGTTTCTAGGGACCTGGAAGGACAGTGAGTGAATTCTCCTTGTGCTATATTGTGCTTAAAAAAAACATTTTTTCTAGGGACAGAAAACTGTAGGTAGGGAGAGTGTCAGTTTCTTTCACTGTGCAAGTCCTTGTTTCTAGGGACCTGGAAGGACAGTGAGTGAATTCTCCTTGTGCTATATTGTGCTTAAAAAAAACATTTTTTCTAGGGACAGAAAACTGTAGGTAGGGAGAGTGTCAGTTTCTTTCACTGTGTAAGTCCTTGTTTCTAGGGACCTGGAAGGACAGTGAGTGAATTCTCCTTGTGCTATATTGTGCTTAAAAAAAACATTTTTTCTAGGGACAGAAAACTGTAGGTAGGGAGAGTGTCAGTTTCTTTCACTGTGTAAGTCCTTGTTTCTAGGGACCTGGAAGGACAGTGAGTGAATTCTCCTTGTGCTATATTGTGCTTAAAAAAAACATTTTTTCTAGGGACAGAAAACTGTAGGTAGGGAGAGTGTCAGTTTCTTTCACTGTGTAAGTCCTTGTTTCTAGGGACCTGGAAGGACAGTGAGTGAATTCTCCTTGTGCTTTATTGTGCTTAAAAAAATCATTTTTTCTAGGGACAGAAAACTGTAGGTAGGGAGAGTGTCAGTTTCTTTCACTGTGCAAGTCCTTGTTTCCAGGGACCTGGAAGGACAGTGAGTGAATTCTCCTTGTGCTATATTGTGCTTAAAAAAAACATTTTTTCTAGGGACAGAAAACTGTAGGTAGGGAGAGTGTCAGTTTCTTTCACTGTGTAAGTCCTTGTTTCTAGGGACCTGGAAGGACAGTGAGTGAATTCTCCTTGTGCTATATTGTGCTTAAAAAAAACATTTTTTCTAGGGACAGAAAACTGTAGGTAGGGAGAGTGTCAGTTTCTTTCACTGTGTAAGTCCTTGTTTCTAGGGACCTGGAAGGACAGTGAGTGAATTCTCCTTGTGCTTTATTGTGCTTAAAAAAAACATTTTTTCTAGGGACAGAAAACTGTAGGTAGGGAGAGTGTCAGTTTCTTTCACTGTGCAAGTCCTTGTTTCCAGGGACCTGGAAGGACAGTGAGTGAATTCTCCTTGTGCTATATTGTGCTTAAAAAACACATTTTTTCTAGAGACAGAAAACTGTAGGTAGGGAGAGTGTCAGTTTCTTTCACTGTGTAAGTCCTTGTTTCTAGGGACCTGGAAGGACAGTGAGTGAATTCTCCTTGTGCTATATTGTGCTTAAAAAAAACATTTTTTCTAGGGACAGAAAACTGTAGGTAGGGAGAGTGTCAGTTTCTTTCACTGTGTAAGTCCTTGTTTCTAGGGACCTGGAAGGACAGTGAGTGAATTCTCCTTGTGCTTTATTGTGCTTAAAAAAAACATTTTTTCTAGGGACAGAAAACTGTAGGTAGGGAGAGTGTCAGTTTCTTTCACTGTGTAAGTCCTTGTTTCTAGGGACCTGGAAGGACAGTGAGTGAATTCTCCTTGTGCTATATTGTGCTTAAAAAAACATTTTTTCTAGGGACAGAAAACTGTAGGTAGGGAGAGTGTCAGTTTCTTTCACTGTGTAAGTCCTTGTTTCTAGGGACCTGGAAGGACAGTGAGTGAATTCTCCTTGTGCTTTATTGTGCTTAAAAAAAACATTTTTTCTAGGGACAGAAAACTGTAGGTAGGGAGAGTGTCAGTTTCTTTCACTGTGCAAGTCCTTGTTTCCAGGGACCTGGAAGGACAGTGAGTGAATTCTCCTTGTGCTATATTGTGCTTAAAAAAAACATTTTTTCTAGGGACAGAAAACTGTAGGTAGGGAGAGTGTCAGTTTCTTTCACTGTGTAAGTCCTTGTTTCTAGGGACCTGGAAGGACAGTGAGTGAATTCTCCTTGTGCTATATTGTGCTTAAAAAAACATTTTTTCTGGGGACAGAAAACTGTAGGTAGGGAGAGTGTCAGTTTCTTTCACTGTGCAAGTCCTTGTTTCCAGGGACCTGGAAGGACAGTGAGTGAATTCTCCTTGTGCTATATTGTGCTTAAAAAAAACATTTTTTCTAGGGACAGAAAACTGTAGGTAGGGAGAGTGTCAGTTTCTTTCACTGTGCAAGTCCTTGTTTCTAGGGACTGGGAAGGACAGTGAGTGAATTCTCCTTGTGCTATAGTGTGCTTAAAAAAAACATTTTTTCTAGGGACAGAAAACTGTAGGTAGGGAGAGTGTCAGTTTCTTTCACTGTGTAAGTCCTTGTTTCTAGGGACCTGGAAGGACAGTGAGTGAATTCTCCTTGTGCTTTATTGTGCTTAAAAAAAACATTTTTTCTAGGGACAGAAAACTGTAGGTAGGGAGAGTGTCAGTTTCTTTCACTGTGCAAGTCCTTGTTTCCAGGGACCTGGAAGGACAGTGAGTGAATTCTCCTTGTGCTATATTGTGCTTAAAAAAAACATTTTTTCTAGGGACAGAAAACTGTAGGTAGGGAGAGTGTCAGTTTCTTTCACTGTGTAAGTCCTTGTTTCTAGGGACCTGGAAGGACAGTGAGTGAATTCTCCTTGTGCTTTATTGTGCTTAAAAAAAACATTTTTTCTAGGGACAGAAAACTGTAGGTAGGGAGAGTGTCAGTTTCTTTCACTGTGCAAGTCCTTGTTTCCAGGGACCTGGAAGGACAGTGAGTGAATTCTCCTTGTGCTATATTGTGCTTAAAAAAAACATTTTTTCTAGGGACAGAAAACTGTAGGTAGGGAGAGTGTCAGTTTCTTTCACTGTGTAAGTCCTTGTTTCTAGGGACCTGGAAGGACAGTGAGTGAATTCTCCTTGTGCTATATTGTGCTTAAAAAAAACATTTTTTCTAGGGACAGAAAACTGTAGGTAGGGAGAGTGTCAGTTTCTTTCACTGTGCAAGTCCTTGTTTCCAGGGACCTGGAAGGACAGTGAGTGAATTCTCCTTGTGCTATATTGTGATTAAAAAAACATTTTTTCTAGGGACAGAAAACTGTAGGTAGGGAGAGTGTCAGTTTCTTTCACTGTGCAAGTCCTTGTTTCTAGGGACTGGGAAGGACAGTGAGTGAATTCTCCTTGTGCTATAGTGTGCTTAAAAAAAACATTTTTTCTAGGGACAGAAAACTGTAGGTAGGGAGAGTGTCAGTTTCTTTCACTGTGTAAGTCCTTGTTTCTAGGGACCTGGAAGGACAGTGAGTGAATTCTCCTTGTGCTTTATTGTGCTTAAAAAAAACATTTTTTCTAGGGACAGAAAACTGTAGGTAGGGAGAGTGTCAGTTTCTTTCACTGTGCAAGTCCTTGTTTCCAGGGACCTGGAAAGACAGTGAGTGAATTCTCCTTGTGCTATATTGTGCTTAAAAAAAACATTTTTTCTAGGGACAGAAAACTGTAGGTAGGGAGAGTGTCAGTTTCTTTCACTGTGTAAGACCTTGTTTCTAGGGACCTGGAAGGACAGTGAGTGAATTCTCCTTGTGCTTTATTGTGCTTAAAAAAAACATTTTTTCTAGGGACAGAAAACTGTAGGTAGGGAGAGTGTCAGTTTCTTTCACTGTGTAAGTCCTTGTTTCTAGGGACCTGGAAGGACAGTGAGTGAATTCTCCTTGTGCTTTATTGTGCTTAAAAAAAACATTTTTTCTAGGGACAGAAAACTGTAGGTAGGGAGAGTGTCAGTTTCTTTCACTGTGCAAGTCCTTGTTTCCAGGGACCTGGAAGGACAGTGAGTGAATTCTCCTTGTGCTATATTGTGCTTAAAAAAAACTTTTTTTCTAGGGACAGAAAACTGTAGGTAGGGAGAGTGTCAGTTTCTTTCACTGTGTAAGTCCTTGTTTCTAGGGACCTGGAAGGACAGTGAGTGAATTCTCCTTGTGCTTTATTGTGCTTAAAAAAAACATTTTTTCTAGGGACAGAAAACTGTAGGTAGGGAGAGTGTCAGTTTCTTTCACTGTGCAAGTCCTTGTTTCCAGGGACCTGGAAGGACAGTGAGTGAATTGTCCTTGTGCTATATTGTGCTTAAAAAAAACATTTTTTCTAGGGACAGAAAACTGTAGGTAGGGAGAGTGTCAGTTTCTTTCACTGTGTAAGTCCTTGTTTCTAGGGACCTGGAAGGACAGTGAGTGAATTCTCCTTGTGCTATATTGTGCTTAAAAAAAACATTTTTTCTAGGGACAGAAAACTGTAGGTAGGGAGAGTGTCAGTTTCTTTCACTGTGCAAGTCCTTGTTTCCAGGGACCTGGAAGGACAGTGAGTGAATTCTCCTTGTGCTATATTGTGCTTAAAAAAAACATTTTTTCTAGGGACAGAAAACTGTAGGTAGGGAGAGTGTCAGTTTCTTTCACTGTGCAAGTCCTTGTTTCTAGGGACTGGGAAGGACAGTGAGTGAATTCTCCTTGTGCTATAGTGTGCTTAAAAAAAACATTTTTTCTAGGGACAGAAAACTGTAGGTAGGGAGAGTGTCAGTTTCTTTCACTGTGTAAGTCCTTGTTTCTAGGGACCTGGAAGGACAGTGAGTGAATTCTCCTTGTGCTTTATTGTGCTTAAAAAAAACATTTTTTCTAGGGACAGAAAACTGTAGGTAGGGAGAGTGTCAGTTTCTTTCACTGTGCAAGTCCTTGTTTCCAGGGACCTGGAAGGACAGTGAGTGAATTCTCCTTGTGCTATATTGTGCTTAAAAAAAACATTTTTTCTAGGGACAGAAAACTGTAGGTAGGGAGAGTGTCAGTTTCTTTCACTGTGTAAGTCCTTGTTTCTAGGGACCTGGAAGGACAGTGAGTGAATTCTCCTTGTGCTATATTGTGCTTAAAAAAAACATTTTTTCTAGGGACAGAAAACTGTAGGTAGGGAGAGTGTCAGTTTCTTTCACTGTGCAAGTCCTTGTTTCCAGGGACCTGGAAGGACAGTGAGTGAATTCTCCTTGTGCTATATTGTGCTTAAAAAAAACATTTTTTCTAGGGACAGAAAACTGTAGGTAGGGAGAGTGTCAGTTTCTTTCACTGTGCAAGTCCTTGTTTCTAGGGACTGGGAAGGACAGTGAGTGAATTCTCCTTGTGCTATAGTGTGCTTAAAAAAAACATTTTTTCTAGGGACAGAAAACTGTAGGTAGGGAGAGTGTCAGTTTCTTTCACTGTGTAAGTCCTTGTTTCTAGGGACCTGGAAGGACAGTGAGTGAATTCTCCTTGTGCTTTATTGTGCTTAAAAAAAACATTTTTTCTAGGGACAGAAAACTGTAGGTAGGGAGAGTGTCAGTTTCTTTCACTGTGTAAGTCCTTGTTTCTAGGGACCTGGAAGGACAGTGAGTGAATTCTCCTTGTGCTTTATTGTGCTTAAAAAAAACATTTTTTCTAGGGACAGAAAACTGTAGGTAGGGAGAGTGTCAGTTTCTTTCACTGTGCAAGTCCTTGTTTCCAGGGACCTGGAAGGACAGTGAGTGAATTCTCCTTGTGCTATATTGTGCTTAAAAAAAACATTTTTTCTAGGGACAGAAAACTGTAGGTAGGGAGAGTGTCAGTTTCTTTCACTGTGTAAGTCCTTGTTTCTAGGGACCTGGAAGGACAGTGAGTGAATTCTCCTTGTGCTATATTGTGCTTAAAAAAAACATTTTTTCTAGGGACAGAAAACTGTAGGTAGGGAGAGTGTCAGTTTCTTTCACTGTGCAAGTCCTTGTTTCCAGGGACCTGGAAGGACAGTGAGTGAATTCTCCTTGTGCTATATTGTGATTAAAAAAACATTTTTTCTAGGGACAGAAAACTGTAGGTAGGGAGAGTGTCAGTTTCTTTCACTGTGCAAGTCCTTGTTTCTAGGGACTGGGAAGGACAGTGAGTGAATTCTCCTTGTGCTATAGTGTGCTTAAAAAAAACATTTTTTCTAGGGACAGAAAACTGTAGGTAGGGAGAGTGTCAGTTTCTTTCACTGTGTAAGTCCTTGTTTCTAGGGACCTGGAAGGACAGTGAGTGAATTCTCCTTGTGCTTTATTGTGCTTAAAAAAAACATTTTTTCTAGGGACAGAAAACTGTAGGTAGGGAGAGTGTCAGTTTCTTTCACTGTGCAAGTCCTTGTTTCCAGGGACCTGGAAAGACAGTGAGTGAATTCTCCTTGTGCTATATTGTGCTTAAAAAAAACATTTTTTCTAGGGACAGAAAACTGTAGGTAGGGAGAGTGTCAGTTTCTTTCACTGTGCAAGTCCTTGTTTCCAGGGACCTGGAAGGACAGTGAGTGAATTCTCCTTGTGCTATATTGTGCTTAAAAAAAACTTTTTTTCTAGGGACAGAAAACTGTAGGTAGGGAGAGTGTCAGTTTCTTTCACTGTGTAAGTCCTTGTTTCTAGGGACCTGGAAGGACAGTGAGTGAATTCTCCTTGTGCTTTATTGTGCTTAAAAAAAACATTTTTTCTAGGGACAGAAAACTGTAGGTAGGGAGAGTGTCAGTTTCTTTCACTGTGCAAGTCCTTGTTTCCAGGGACCTGGAAGGACAGTGAGTGAATTGTCCTTGTGCTATATTGTGCTTAAAAAAAACATTTTTTCTAGGGACAGAAAACTGTAGGTAGGGAGAGTGTCAGTTTCTTTCACTGTGTAAGTCCTTGTTTCTAGGGACCTGGAAGGACAGTGAGTGAATTCTCCTTGTGCTATATTGTGCTTAAAAAAAACATTTTTTCTAGGGACAGAAAACTGTAGGTAGGGAGAGTGTCAGTTTCTTTCACTGTGCAAGTCCTTGTTTCCAGGGACCTGGAAGGACAGTGAGTGAATTCTCCTTGTGCTATATTGTGCTTAAAAAAAACATTTTTTCTAGGGACAGAAAACTGTAGGTAGGGAGAGTGTCAGTTTCTTTCACTGTGCAAGTCCTTGTTTCTAGGGACTGGGAAGGACAGTGAGTGAATTCTCCTTGTGCTATAGTGTGCTTAAAAAAAACATTTTTTCTAGGGACAGAAAACTGTAGGTAGGGAGAGTGTCAGTTTCTTTCACTGTGTAAGTCCTTGTTTCTAGGGACCTGGAAGGACAGTGAGTGAATTCTCCTTGTGCTTTATTGTGCTTAAAAAAAACATTTTTTCTAGGGACAGAAAACTGTAGGTAGGGAGAGTGTCAGTTTCTTTCACTGTGCAAGTCCTTGTTTCCAGGGACCTGGAAGGACAGTGAGTGAATTCTCCTTGTGCTATATTGTGCTTAAAAAAAACATTTTTTCTAGGGACAGAAAACTGTAGGTAGGGAGAGTGTCAGTTTCTTTCACTGTGTAAGTCCTTGTTTCTAGGGACCTGGAAGGACAGTGAGTGAATTCTCCTTGTGCTATATTGTGCTTAAAAAAAACATTTTTTCTAGGGACAGAAAACTGTAGGTAGGGAGAGTGTCAGTTTCTTTCACTGTGCAAGTCCTTGTTTCCAGGGACCTGGAAGGACAGTGAGTGAATTCTCCTTGTGCTATATTGTGCTTAAAAAAAACATTTTTTCTAGGGACAGAAAACTGTAGGTAGGGAGAGTGTCAGTTTCTTTCACTGTGCAAGTCCTTGTTTCTAGGGACTGGGAAGGACAGTGAGTGAATTCTCCTTGTGCTATAGTGTGCTTAAAAAAAACATTTTTTCTAGGGACAGAAAACTGTAGGTAGGGAGAGTGTCAGTTTCTTTCACTGTGTAAGTCCTTGTTTCTAGGGACCTGGAAGGACAGTGAGTGAATTATCCTTGTGCTTTATTGTGCTTAAAAAAAACATTTTTTCTAGGGACAGAAAACTGTAGGTAGGGAGAGTGTCAGTTTCTTTCACTGTGTAAGTCCTTGTTTCTAGGGACCTGGAAGGACAGTGAGTGAATTCTCCTTGTGCTTTATTGTGCTTAAAAAAAACATTTTTTCTAGGGACAGAAAACTGTAGGTAGGGAGAGTGTCAGTTTCTTTCACTGTGCAAGTCCTTGTTTCCAGGGACCTGGAAGGACAGTGAGTGAATTCTCCTTGTGCTATATTGTGCTTAAAAAAAACATTTTTTCTAGGGACAGAAAACTGTAGGTAGGGAGAGTGTCAGTTTCTTTCACTGTGCAAGTCCTTGTTTCCAGGGACCTGGAAGGACAGTGAGTGAATTCTCCTTGTGCTATATTGTGCTTAAAAAAAACATTTTTTCTAGGGACAGAAAACTGTAGGTAGGGAGAGTGTCAGTTTCTTTCACTGTGCAAGTCCTTGTTTCAAGGGACAGAGAAGGACACCTGAAGGTAGCCCTTATTGCTTTTTTCCCATCTCCCTGCAGGCCATCCATTAGAATGTCTGGAAGGCAAACAAGGAGAGGCAGACAGTCAGGAGGCAATAAAAGAGGGCAAGCAGGCTCTGTGTCTGGGGGCAACAGTGCTGGTCGTGGACGCGGTGCATTGTCATCAGCACATGGCCATGGGACACGCTTGTCCTTCTTTTCGGCAGCTGGACATGTTGAGCCACATCATGCCGAAGACTTGGAAGAGTGGATGACCAAGCCCTCCTCCTCCTCCTCATCCTCTCTCACCCAGGCTCAGGGTACTGGCAAAGCAGCTGCCAAAGCGTCCTCTTCCCTGGTATCAATGTCAGACTCATCATCAGTCACTCCTTCCCTAGACCCACCATGTCCTCCTCCTGAGGAGTCCCCCAAACTGTTTGAGCACAGTGTTGGGTACATGCTCCAGGAGGATGACCAGCGTTTCGAAGGGTCTGATGATGAAACCCAGCTACAGGAAGGCAGTAGCGTGAGAGCAGACAGAGGGGATGCTCAAGAAGGACACCAATCTGGCAGTCATGTTCCAGCAGCTGCAGCATACTGCCAGATTGGCTCCAGTGATGAGGAGGGAGGGGATGATGAGGTCACTGACTCCACGTGGGTGCCTAATAGGAGAGAGGAGGAGGAGGAGGATGAGGAGGAGGCACATCTCCAACGAGGCAGGATGCCCTTTGGTGGCCAGCGTAAGGGCAGTACACCGACGGAATCACACCACAGAGCTCCGCCTGCGCAGGGCGCTGCCTCTGCCCGTCATTCAAAAGTTCTTTGGTGTGGGCCTTTTTTGAGGCTAGTGCATCAGATCGCACAGCTGCTGTTTGCAACATATGTCTCAAGCGTATATCGCGTGGCCAAAACATCAGCCGCTTGGGTACCACATGCCTGACCAGACATATGTTGACCTGCCATGCAGCTCGTTGGCAAGCCTACCTCAAAGACCCACACCAAAGAACAAAGCGGACCTCTTCTTGCACCGCATCAGCTGGGATCTCCAACCCCACTATAACTTCAGTCCTCTCTGAAACATGCACTGAGAGGAATGAAGGTGTAGAATTAGGTGTGTCACAGCCAAGTACTTGCGGCCACTCTGCTAGCAGTACACCGACGTCCGATTCTAGCAGGCAAATTTCCCTGCCCCAGCTGCTGGACCGTCGAAAGAAGTTCACTCCCAGCCATCCACATGCCCAGCGGTTGAATGCTAGCTTGGCTAAATTGCTAGCGCTTCAACTGCTGCCTTTTCAGTTGGTAGACTCGGCCCCCTTCCGTGAGTTTGTGCAATGTGCGGTTCCTCAGTGGCAGGTTCCCAAATGCCACTTTTTCTCACGGAAGGCTATTCCGGCTCTCTACCGGCATGTGGAAGGCAATGTCTTGGCCTCGCTGGACAGGGCGGTCAGCGGTAAGGTGCATATTACCGCTGACTCATGGTCCAGCAGGCATGGACAGGGACGTTACCTTTCTTTCACGGCCCATTGGGTCACTCTTTTGGCAGCTGGGAAGGATGCAGGACAAGGTGCAGTAGTGTTGGAGGTTGTTCCACCGCCACGCCTCCAAAATGCTACTACTGGTTGTGACACACCTCTCTCCTCCACCCCCTCCTCTTCTTCTTCCTCCATGGCCTCTTCCTGTGCTTTGTCCTCTGAACCAGCGGTGCTCCGTAGCCGTTCAAGGGGCTACGCAAGTACGCAGGCAAAAAGATGCCATGCCGTGCTTGCGCTGGTGTGTTTGGGGGACAGAAGCCACACTGGGGCAGAGGTCCTGTCTGCTCTGCAGGGCCAGGCCGAGAGGTGGTTGACGCCACGCCAGCTTAAGCCAGGAATGGTGGTTTGCGACAATGGCACCAACCTCCTCTCCGCCCTCCGACAGGGACAACTGACCCATGTGCCCTGTGTGGCTCACGTCCTTAACCTGGTGGTGCAGCGGTTCTTGGGCAGGTACCCGGGCTTACAGGATGTCCTGAGGCAGGCCAGGAAAGTCTGTGTGCATTTCCGCAGATCTTATAATGCCAGTGCTCGCCTGGCTGAGCTGCAAAAGGAGTTGAACCTGCCCAAGAACCGCCTTATATGTGACATGCCCACCAGGTGGTACTCAACGTTGGCCATGCTGCAGCGGCTGCACACGCAGCAGAGGGCCATCAATGAGTACCTGTGCGACTACGGCACCAGGACAGGGTCAGGGGAGCTTGGTTTTTTTTCTCCACGCCAGTGGGGCATGATCAGGGATGCATGCACTGTCCTGGCACCATTTGAGGAGGCCACGAGGATGGTGAGCAGTGACAGTGCATGCATCAGTGACACTGTACCTCTTGTCCACCTGTTGGAGCACACGCTGCGTGGAATAATGGACAGGGCACTTGAGGCAGAACAGAGGCAGGAAGAGGAGGACTTCCTTGCCTCTCAAGGCCCCCTTTACCCAGACAGTGTTCCTTCTGTCCCACCCATCGCACAGGAAGAGGAGGAGGAGGAGGAGGATTGTGTCAGCATGGAGGTGGAGGCTGGCACTCACCATCATCAGCAGCAGTCTTTTAGGGATGATTTACAGTCCCAAGAAACCAGTGGACTTGTACGTGGCTGGGAGGAGGTGGCTGCGGATCATGTCGTCCTTAGTGACCCAGAGGACTCCGGACCGAATGCCTCAGCAAACCTACGCTGCATGGCCTCCCTGATCCTGCAAAGTCTGCGGAAGGATCCTCGTATTCTTCGGATCAAGGAGAGGGACCATTACTGGCTGGCCACTCTCCTTGATCCACGGTACAAGGGTAAGGTTGCGGACCTTATGTTACCGTCGCAGAGGGAGCAGAGGATGAGACAACTCCGGGAGGCCTTGCAGAAAGGTCTGTGCAACACGTTCCCAGAGACTGGGAGGTTACAAACTCCTGGTCCTGGACAACGAGTTGCTGAGGCTTCGGCCAGTCAAAGAAGGAGCGGTGGGGAAGGTGGCCGTCTGACCGATGCGTTCAGACAATTCTTTAGTCCGCAGCCCCAAAGTATGATCGGTTCCAGCAACTATCGCCAGCGTCTGATAAACATGGTGCAGGAATATCTAGGGGCAAGGTCAGACTTGGACACCTTCCCCACCGAAAATCATCTGGCTTACTGGGTCTTGAGGATGGATCACTGGCCAGAGCTTGCACAGTATGCAATTGAGCTACTGGCCTGTCCTGCATCCAGCGTTCTTTCGGAACGCACATTCAGTGCTGCTGGAGGATTTGTCACGGATCACAGGGTGCGCCTGTCCACCGACTCGGTTGATCGACTGACTTTCATCAAGATGAACCAGTCTTGGATCACCACCAGCTACCACACACCTGATGCTGATATAACAGACTAATTGATTTTAACATGTCACATCCCTTCAAGACTGATGCTGATGCTGAGTGCCTGTGCTGTTATGTTGACTGGCTATCCTCCTCCTCCGAGTCCTCAATGATACGATTGATGATGATAGCTTGGAAGATCATTTTTGTTTATGGGTGCCGCCACCAGTGGCTGAGGCCCAATTTTTCAGCCCCTGTTTAACAGGGGCGTGTAATTACAATTTTTGAAGCAATACTTTGCAACAGGGCTCATTGCTGTGCTCCAAGTACAGTATCTGTGAGGGGTTGCAGTGTTGTGCCACCAGTGCCTAAGGCCCAATTTTTCAGCCCCTGTTCAACAGGGGCATGTAATTACAATTCTTGATCTAATAATTCACAGCAGGGCCCATTGCTGCACCCACCAAGAGTAACTCTGAGGGCTTACAGTGTTGTGGCAACGCCACCACCACCACCACCACGAAAGGCCCAATTTTTCAGCCCCTGTTCAAAAGGGGCATGTAATTACAATTCTTGATCTAATAATTCACAGCAGGGCCCATTCCTGCACCCACCAAGAGTAACTCTGAGGGCTTACAGTGTTGTGGCAACAGCACCACCACCACCACCACCACGAAAGGCCCAATTTTTCAGCCCCTGTTCAACAGGGGCATGCAATTACAATTCTTGATCTAATAATTCACAGCAGGGCCCATTGCTGCACCCACCAAGAGTAACTGTCAGGGCTTACAGTGTTGTGGCACCAGCACCACCATCAAAGGCCCAATTTTTACTACCACTGTTCAACAATTATATGTAATTACAATTCCTGATATAATAGTTGACAGCAGGGCGTTCCAGCACCAACCAAGAGTAACTGTGAGTGCTTACAGTGTTGTGCCAACACCAACAACTAAGGGGCCTATTTCTGCAGAGTATATACGGCAGGTCCCTACTTTCAAACATCCAACTTACAAACGACTCCTACTTGCAAACGCAAGAAGACAACAGGAAGTGAGAGGAAATCTACCCCTAGGAAGGAAAATTCTCTCCTGTAAGAATTAATATGGGAGAAAGGTGTCTCCTCTGTACTGATGCTTTATCACCAATCCTTGTTTCAAGAAAAACACCACATTTCAAAAACAGTTGTCATTGGGACGGAAAGTGAGGTGAAATGTTCTGAACAGGGGCACAGACAGCAAAACAAATGTTACAGGGGTGATAACCCTTACCTATGTTTTCCAAAAAGTTTAAAAATAGATTTTTGGGCTGGAGCTACACTTAAACAATGTACCTGTTCAAAATTACAAACACATTCTACATAAGAACAAACCTACAGTCCCTGTCTTGTATGCACCGCCTGTATACGGCTGTTCAGAGTATATAGGGCCTTTTTTATTTTGTGTGCGGTGTTCCCCTTAATATCCATACAAGACCCAAAGGGGCTGGTAATGGGCTGGGGTAGGGGGGGGGTCATGGGGTAGCTATGCCATTTTTCTTAAAGATTTTCATCCATATTACCGGGACCAGACATTACATTAAAGCCGCAAGCAGTTTTAAATGGCTTTTTTTTCCTTTAGAAGTGTCATTTTGTGCAGGGACAGTTCTAAACACGGGAAACACGTGGCACTTCACAGGCATACTTTAGACACCCCCCAGGTACGATATTTAAAGGAATATTTCACTTTTTTTTTTTCACTTTATGCATCATTAAAATGACTGCTCCCGAAAAACGACCGTTTTTAAAACTTCTTTTTGCATTGATACATGTCCCCTGGTGCAGAACCCGGGTTCCCAAACCCTTTTTAGGACAATAACATGCATAATAGTCGTTATAATTAGCACTTTAGAATTCGAACGTTCGCATCCATTGTATTTAATAGGGTTCTAATGTTCGTACGAACGTTCGGTCCGTTCGCGGGTTCTGGTGCGAACCGAACCCGGGGGTGTTCGGCTCATCACTACCCACAGCCACCAACAGTTAGCTTTTGGCTTAACAGGGTTGAAGACATAACTAAAATGGAAGATCTCTTACTTAAAGCACAACATAAGCATGAGCGGTATTCCAAAAACCTGGACATTGTGGAACACGTTTCTCTTCTCTGAAGAGGGGAAAGCTCTTTTTGACGTTTAAACCACTAACCGACACAAGATCCCTGGAAAACCTTTTGGGACAGCAGCAGCAGCATAGGGATCATTTACCCAATAGACCCTTTTTTTTCTTCTCTCCCCCAAACGCCTTATTTTTTTCCTTTCTGTGTCTCTGTTTTTGTCCTTCTTGCTCGTTCTTCTGCTTTCCTTTTTATTTTCAAAAACAATAAATAGGCTTAGGCAGCTCTCTCTTTTTCATTGTCAGACTTGCACAATATAGGGTTCTTAGGAAGGGGACGGAGAGTTTTATGTCGATTTTCTATCTCCATCTTTGGCTGTACCCTTCACATGCTTGGATTCCATTTACCGTATTATGGTGTATGACTCACTATGTATGATGTCTTGTTGACATGGTTACTGCCTTCTTTTGGTTAAATAAAATATTTGGAAAAAAAAATGGCCAACCATAGTGTATTTGGTGGTGCCACCATAACACAGTTTAGTCAGGGTGTAACCAGAATACACATGTTGAATACATACAGTGGGTACGGAAAGTATTCAGACCCCCTTAAATTTTTCACTCTTCGTTATATTGTAGCCATTTGCTAAAATCATTTAAGTTCATTTTTTTTCCTCATTAATGTACACACAGCACCCCATATTGACAGAAAAACACAGAATTGTTGACATTTTTCCAGATTTATTAAAAAAGAAAAACTGAAATATTGCATGGTCCTAAGTATTCAGACCCTTTGCTGTGACACTCATATATTTAACTCAGTTGCTGTCCATTTCTTCTGATCATCCTTGAGATGGTTCTACACCAGGGATATGCAATTAGCGGAACTCCAGCTGTTGCCAAACTACAAGTCCCATGAGACATAGCGAGACTCTGACAGCAGCAAGCATGACACCCAGAGGCAGAGGCATGATGGGACTTGTAGTTTTGCAACAGCTGGAGGTCCGCTAATTGCATATCCATGTTCTACACCTTCATTAGAGTCCAGCTGTGTTTGGTTATATTGATTGGACTTGATTAGGAAAGCCACACACCTGTCCATATAAGACCTTACAGCTCACAGTGCATGTCAAAGCAAATGAGAATCATGAGGTCAACGGAACTGCCTGAATAGCTCAGAGACAGAATTGTGGCAAGACACAGATCTGGCCAAGGTTACAAAAAAAATTCTGCTGCACTTAAGGTTCCACAGTGGCCTCCATAATCCTTAAATGGAAGACGTTTGGGATGACCAGAACCCTTCCTAGAGCTGGCCGTCTGGCCAAACTGAGCTATTGGGGGAGAAGAGCCTTGGTGAGAGAGGTAAAGAAGAACCCAAAGATCACTGTGGCTGAGCTCCAGAGATGCAGTCGGGATATTGGAGAAAGTTGTAGAAAGTCAACCATCACTGCAGCCCTCCACCAGTCGGGGCTTTATGGCAGAGTGGCCCGACGGAAGCCTCTCCTCAGTGCAAGACACATGAAAGCCCGCATGGAGTTTGCTAAAAAACACCTGAAGGACTCCAAGATGGTGAGAAATAAGATATTCTGGTCTGATGAGACCAAGATAGAACTTTTTGGCCTTAATTCTAAGCGGTATGTGTGGAGAAAACCAGGCACTGCTCATCACCTGTCCAATACAGTCCCAACAGTGAAGCATGGTGGTGGCAGCATCATGCTGTGGGGGTGTTTTTCAGCTGCAGGGACAGGATGACTGGTTGTTAGGGATGAGCTGAACACCCCCCGGTTCGGTTCGCACCAGAACCTGCGAACGGACCGAAAGTTTGCGCAAACTTTAGAACCCTATTAAATACAATGGACGCGAACGTTCGAAATGTAAAGTGCTAACTATAACGGCTAATATGCATGTTATTGTCCTAAAAAGGGTTTGGGGACCCGGGTCCTGCCCCAGGGGACATGTATCAATGCAAAAAGAAGTTTTAAAAACGGTCGTTTTTTCGGGAGCAGCGATTTTAATGATGCATAAAGTGAAGAAAAAAAAGTGAAATATTCCTTTAAATATCGTACCTGGGGGGTGTCTAAAGTATGCCTGTGAAGTGGCACGTGTTTCCCGTGTTTAGAACTGTCCCTGCACAAAATGACATTTCTAAAGGAAAAAAAGCCATTTAAAACTGCTTGCGGCTTTAATGTAATGTCTGGTCCCGGCAATATGGATGAAAATCATTGAGAAAAATGGCATGGCTACCCCATCACCCACCCCTACCCAAGCCCATTACCAGCCCCTTTGGGTCTTGTATGGATATTAAGGGGAACCCCGCACCCAAAATAAAAAAAGGACCTATATACTCTGAACAGCAGTATACAGGCGGTGCAAACAAGACACGGACTGTAGGTTTGTTCTAGAATCTGTTTTTAATTTGGAACATATACATTTTTTAAGTGTAGCTCTAGCCAAAAAATCTATTTTTAAGCTTTTTGGAGTACATAGGGAAGGGTTAACACCCCTGTATCATGTTTTGCTGTCTGTGCACCTGTTCAGAACATTTCACCTCACTTTCCGTCCCAATGCCTTTTGTTTTTTTAAAAAAATTTTTTTTATTGAAACAAGGATTGGTGATAAAGCATCAGTAGAGAGGAGACACCTTTTTCCCATATTAACTCTTACAGGAGAGAATTTCCCTTCCTATGGGTAGATTTCCTCTCACTTCCTGTTGTCTCCTTCCGTTTGCAAGTAGGAGTCGTTTGTAAGTAGGGGCCTTGTAGATACTCTGCAGAAATTTGCCCCTTAGGTGTTGGTTTTGCCACAACACTGTAAGCCCTCACAGTTACTCTTGGTGGGCGCTGGAACGCCCTGCTGTCAACTATTATATCAGGAATTGTAATTACATGCCATTGATGAACAGTGGTAGGAAAAATTGGGCCTTTGGTGGTGGTGCTGGTGCCACAACACTGTAAGCCCTCACAGTTACTCTTGGTGGGCGCATGAATGGGCCCAGCTGTGAAATATTAGATCAAGAATTGTTATTACATGCCCCTGTTGAACAGGGGCAGAAAAATTGGGCATTAGGCACTGGTGCTGGTGTCACAACACTGCAACCCCTCACAGATAATGTACTTAGAGCGCAGCAATGAGCCCTGTTGCAAAGTATTAGACCAAGAATTGTAATTACATGCCCCTGTTAAACAGGGGCAGAAAAATTGGACCTTAGGCACTGGTGCCAAAACACTGCAACCCCTCACAGATACTGTACTTGGAGCGCAGCAATGAGCCCTGCTGCAAAGCATTGCATAAAAAATTGTAAATACACGCCCCTGTTAAACACGACCAGCACTGTTGCCCCTAGACACAGAGCCTGCTTGCCCTCTTTTATTGGCTCGTGACTGTCTGCCTCTCCTTGTTGGCCTTCCAGACATACTAATGGCCTGAAGAGAGATGGGAAAACCAGCAATAAGGGGTAGCTTCAGGTGTATACTGTGCAGGAGGCACCTACACCCACTGTAACTGCTGAAGATGCCTGCCTGTGTTACACAACAGAACAACACCAGCAATAAGGGGTAGCTTCAGGTGTATACTGTGCAGGAGGCACCTACACCCACTGTAACTGCTGCAGATGCCTATCTGTGTTACTGTCAGGAACGAGTATGGAGATCGAGATGCTAAGAGGGCTCCCCTTGCGGCTGAGTGCAGCGCGCCCCTGGAGTTGGGAACAGGGAGCGCGGTGCCCACAGAAGCACGGTTGGCCAGGTGCTTGCTTGCAGTCTGATGAGCTCAGCCACTGAGGGATGGCGGAGGCAGGCAGAACTGAGCTTGTTATATTCAGATGAATGGAGATATCAGAAGCCAGGCCAGGGGTCAAACACTGGAGATCAGTCCAGAGCATATACAGGGGCGAGCCGGGGTCATACACGTGCAGGGTCCAGGTACGAGCCGAGGGGTCAAGCCGGGTGGTCAGGAAGCAGAAGCAGAGTCCAGAAGCAGGCCGAGGGTCAAACACAGGAGAACAGGAAGCGAGGTTAAGGCAAGCCGGGTCACAACGGATAAGCACGGATCAGGAGACACGGTCAAGGTACACCGGAGACTGAAGAGATAATCCAGCAATGAGCAGCTCCAGCAGCAGGCTTAAATAGACCAGGAAGTTAGTCATGTGATCTGTTCAGGTTACAAGGAGGAAGTACCGCCCACCTTAGTCATGCTGTGCACCATGGCAGCCATGATTGTCTTGGGCAGAATTGCCAGTCCTTCTTCGGCTATTTCCCTGACAGTGCCCCCCCCCCGAGGGGCAGCCTCTGGATGCCCAACCTAGACCATCTCTCTGGGTACCTGTTGCGGAAATTTTGCAAAAGTCTTGGAGCATGTAAATTCTCCATTGGTTCCCAAGAATTTTCCTCTGAAGAATACCCCTTCCATTTAACAAAAAATTGAGTCTGCCTACCTCTTTTCCGGCAATCTAGGATGGCTTCAACTTCATATTCGGTATCGTTACCTATGATAACTGGTGGAGGTGGCAACTCCTCTCTTCCTGGAAATGGACTTGGCACAGCTGGTTTCAGAAGGGAGACGTGGAACACTGGATGGATCTTGTAGGAGGCCGGTAAAGCGAGTTCAAAAGCCACAGGGTTCACTTCCTTCTTGATCTCGAATGGACCCACAAACCTTGGACCAAGCTTCCTGGAGGGGCAAGAAAGTCTGAGGTTAATAGAGGACAGCCATACCTTGTCACCCACCTTGTAGATGGGATTCCCTCTCTTTCTCCTGTCATGTTGTTTCTTGAAGTCTTCCTGAGCCTTTCGCATGGTCTCCTGAAGGATTCGGTAATTGGTTTGGAAGAAGTTTATCCTATCCTGAACGGCTGGTACCGGAGATTCAGGAATGGTGTTGGGAAGAAAGGATGGGTGAAAGCCATAGTTTGCCCAAAAGGGCGACTGATTGGTGGCCGTGTGTATCGTATTATTGTATGAAAATTCCGCACAAGGTAGCAAGGAGACCCAGTCATCTTGGGAGAAAGAGCAGAAGCACCGCAGGTATTGCTCTAAGGTCTGGTTCGTTCTTTCTGTTTGGCCATTACTTTGAGGGTGGTAAGCAGAAGAAAGACATAAGTCAATTGACAAGATCTTACAAAGATTCTTCCAGAAACCAGAGGTGAATTGAACCCCTCTATCGGAGACTATATTGTCGGGTAACCCATGAAGTCTGACTATCTCCTTAATGAAAACTTTTGCAGTGTCCATGGCGGAGGGGGTGCCAAGCATGGGCAGGAAGTGGGCCATCTTTGATAGTCGGTCCACTACTACCAAGATTGTTGTAAAGTTCTCTGATGGAGGGAGATCGACTATGAAGTCCATAGAGATGTTTTTCCAAGGCTGCTCCGGAACTGGTAAGGGTCTTAATAGACCCCAAGACCTGGTCTTGGGACCCTTGTTACGCTGGCAAACCAAACAGGACTCAACATATTTTTTACAGTCTGATCTTAGGGAAGGCCACCATAGGTAACATTGGACAAGGTCGATCGTCTTCCGGATCCCGAAATGCCTGGCCAGCTGGTGATCATGAAATCTTTTCAAGGCCTGCAGTCTGACTTCCTGGGGGACAAAGATTTTGTCCTGATGCCACAGAAATCCCTCGTGACTCCTTAAGGTAGAAATTTCCGACTCTGGGCAGTGAAGAGAGGCTTGTACAATGGATGCTTTTAGGTCTGGCTGAATCAGAAGGAAATTTTGTGTGGACAGGATTGTACCGGGAGTGGTTTCTTCAGGGGTGTCTGGGAACATCCGAGACAGAGCATCCGCCTTTCCATTTTTAGATCCGGGACGAAACGAGATGTGAAAATTGAATCTCGAAAAGAATAACGCCCACCGAGCTTGACGCGGTCTCAAACGTTTTGCAGTCCTCAGATATTCTAAATTTTTATGATCGGTAAAGATCATAATGGGATGTGCTGCACCTTCAAGTAAATATCTCCACTCTTCCAGGGCTGTTTTGATGGCCAAAAGCTCCCGATCTCCGACGTCGTAATTTCTTTCCGGTTGTGTCATTTTTCGAGAGGAAAAGGCTACAGGATGTAACAATGATTTGGGGCCCTGTCGTTGAGAAAGGATAGCTCCTGTGGCCACTTCGGAGGCATCGACTTCCAAAATGTAGGGCAATGCAGGGTCAGGATGCTGAAGAACTGGCGCTGAAACAAACACTGTTTTAAGTCTGTCGAAAGCTGCCTGAGCCTCCGGGGACCACTGGAATCTGGAATGCAAATGGGTTAGTTGGGTAATGGGTGATATAATGGCTGAAAAGTTCTTAATAAATCGTCTGTAAAAGTTTGAAAAGCCAATAAACCTTTGAACACCCTTCTTGTCGGAGGGGACAGGCCACTCCAGGATCGCTTTTACTTTCTGGGGATCCATGGCCACTCCTTTCGTAGATATGACAAGACCCAAAAACTGGATAGATTCTTTCTCAAAGTCAAATTTTTCGGCTTTTACATATAGTCCATGCGTTCTTAGAATAGTTAGTACCTTTTTCATGTGCACTCGATGAATCTCCAGCGTGGCCGAGAAGACAAGGATGTCATCCAGGTATACAATGAGGAAGTTGTCAAGATGGTCTCGGAAAATGTCGTTCACAAAGTGCTGGAACGTGGCTGGAGCATTGCAGAGGCCAAAAGGCATCACCAAATATTCGAAATGTCCGAAACGAGTTCGGAAAGCTGTTTTCCACTCATCCCCCTCTCGAATGCGAACCAGATTATAAGCACCTCGTAAGTCCAGTTTGGAGAAAACTCGAGCAGAACGGAATCGTTGGAAGAGTTCCGGGATGAGAGGGAGTGGATAGCGATTTTTGATAGTGATCTTATTCAGATCTCGGTAGTCTATACAAGGCCTAAGCGTTTTATCCTTTTTTTCGACAAAAAATATGCCAGCACCTGCAGGGGAAGAAGAGGGACGAATGAATCCCTTTGCCAGGTTTTCATCGACATAGAGTCGTAATGTTTCGAGTTCAGTCTCTGATAAAGGGAAGATACGACCAAAGGGAATTTCGGAGCCTGGGAGCAAGTCAATAGGGCAGTCATAGGGACGATGAGGTGGAAGGGAGTCTGCTCCCTTCTTGTCGAATACATCCAGAAATTCTAGGTAGGCAGAGGGTACATGAGGATTGGAACTAGAAACAGGTTGTATGGTCAGGCAGCTGGTAAAGTCCTTAGGGCCAGGGGGCAGACAATTCTGCTGACAGTAAGCAGATGAAAACAGCACTTCATTCTTCAGCCAGTCAATGTGAGGGTTGTGTGCTCGTAACCAGGGGACTCCCAGAATGACCGGAAACAGAGGAGAGCACAAAACATCGAAACGTACCAGTTCCTTGTGGCCAGAGCTGGTTGTCATAGGGATTGGCAGGGTCTCATGGGTTATCAGTCCAGAACTGGGTAGAGATCCATCAGCCAAATGAACTGTTAACTGCTGCTTCTTGGTAACAAGGGGAATTCCAAGTCTTTTGGCCAAGTTGATGTCTAGGAAGCAGCTGCAGGCCCCAGAGTCGATGATGGCTGAAAGACGGATCTCTTCCCTGGCCACCGATAGGGAGATAGCGAGGACAGGGTGAGATGAGGTAAGTCCTGACACTTGACAATGTACTGGGGATTTGAAGAATGGTTTCTTCGCCCTGAGGTGGCAATTTTGTAAGAAATGGCCATTGTCTCCACAGTAAAAGCAAAGGTTCGCCTTTCGACGGTAGAGTCTTTCCTCAGGTGATAGAGCAGGCCGAAACAGGCCCATCTGTCTGGGCTTGACTTCAGGTATGGGTGGATTGGAGGCGAGAGAAAAAGAGGATTCTGGCAGTCCTTGAGCTGATTGGAGAGTCTGAGACTTCTCGAATAGACGTTCACATAGGCGTCTGTCCAGTTGTATGGCTAACTGGATGAGGCCCTCCAAGGTATCCGGGATTGCTACCCTGGCCAGCTCGTCCTTGAGGGACTCCGATATACCCCGGCCGATATTGTCGTCCAAGAGTAAGGAGATAATGAAACCAACTTTAATATTCTCCAAGGAGAAAGTTCTTGGTTGAAGAGCCAGGTATAGTAGGCAGGAATTTTTAAAAGTCCTAAACTTTCTTCAGTCCCCCGAGAACCGTTCAGGGGTCGGCACACGTGGTTCAGGAAGCGGGATCGGCACGGTGAGAGGAACCTCCTGAGACATTGCAGCAGAGGGAGTACAACTGGAGGTAGGTCTTGGATCAGGAGATATAGGATTGGAAGACAAGTGATGCAGGTGACCCTCTAATTGCTCATGGGCGTCTTGTAGTCTTTGCACTGTTTGGGTAAGTGCGGTGATCTGCTGGCACATAGCCTCTATAGGGGAAGCGCCTCTGTCGATCTCTGACATGGCTGGATTATACTGTCAGGAACGAGTATGGAGATCGAGATGCTAAGAGGGCTCCCCTTGCGGCTGAGTGCAGCGCGCCCCTGGAGTTGGGAACAGGGAGCGCGGTGCCCACAGAAGCACGGTTGGCCAGGTGCTTGCTTGCAGTCTGATGAGCTCAGCCACTTAGGGATGGCGGAGGCAGGAAGAACTGAGCTTGTTATATTCAGATGAATGGAGATATCGGAAGCCAGGCCGGGGGTCAAACACAGGAGATCAGTCCAGAGCATATACAGGGGCGAGCCGGGGTCATACACGTGCAGGGTCCAGGTACGAGCCGAGGGGTCAAGCCGGGTGGTCAGGAAGCAGAAGCAGAGTCCAGAAGCAGGCCGAGGGTCAAACACAGGAGAACAGGAAGCGAGGTTAAGGCAAGCCGGGTCACAACGGATAAGCACGGATCAGGAGACAAGGTCAAGGTACACCGGAGACTGAAGAGATAATCCAGCAATGAGCAGCTCCAGCAGCAGGCTTAAATAGACCAGGAAGTTAGTCATGTGATCTGTTCAGGTTACAAGGAGGAAGTACCGCCCACCTTAGTCATGCTGTGCACCATGGCAGCCATGATTGTCTTGGGCAGAATTGCCAGTCCTTCTTCGGCTATTTCCCTGACAGTTACACAACAGAACAACACCAGCAATAAGGGATAGCTTCAGGTGTATCCTGTGCAGGAGGCACACTACACCGTAACTGCTTGCAGATGCCTGTTACACAACAGAGCAACACCAGCAATAAGGGGTAGCTTCAGGTGTATACTGTGCAGGAGGCACACTACACCCACTGTAACTGCTGCAGATGCCTGTCTGTGTTACACAATAGAACAACACCAGCAATGAGGGGTAGCTTCAGGTGTATACTGTGCAGGAGGCACACTACACCCACTGTAACTGCTGCAGGTTAACAAGCAAAGATGACACTGACACTGTCCCTGCCTATCATGCTCTCTCCCTGCACGCCAACACACTGTAACTGCACTAGGTTTAGCAAAGATGACACTGACACTGTCCCTGCCTATCCTGCTCTCTCCCTGCACGCCAACACACTGTAACTGCGCTAGGTTTAGAAAAGTTGACACTGACACTGTCCCTGCCTATCCTGCTCTCTCCCTGCACGCCAACACACTGTAACTGTGCTAGGTTTAGCAAAGATGACACTGACACTGTCCCTGCCTATCTTGCTCTCTCCCCGCACGCCAACACACTACACAAGGCCGCCGCGCTGGTGGCCTTATGTAGTGTGGGGCGTGTACTAAACCCCCTGAGCTATAATTGGTCACAGGCATCCTGCCTGTGGCCAATTATGGCTCTCCTTGCTGCCGGCGCTGTGATTGGCCAAGCATGCGGAGTCACAGTGCATGCTTGGCCAATCATCAGCCAGCAATGCACTGCGATGGCGCAGTGCATTGTGGCCCATTCGCGCCACACAAATTTGGCACGAACGGCCCACAAAGTTCTGGTTTCGCCAAACAGGCGAACAGCCAATGTTCGAGTCGAACATACGTTCGACTCAAACCGCGAGCCCATCCCTACTGGTTGCAATCGAGGGAAATATGAATGCAGCCAAGTACAGGGATATCCTGGACGAAAACCTTCTCCAGAGTGCTCAGGACCTCAGACTGGGCCGAAGGTTTACCTTACAACAAGACAATGACCCTAAGCACACAGCTAAAATAACGAAGGAGTGGTTTCACAACAACACCGTGACTGTTTTTGAATGGCCCAGCCAGAGCCCTGACTTAAACCCAATTGAGCATCTCTGGAGAGACCTAAAAATGGCTGTCCACCAACGTTTACCATCCAACCTGACAGAACTGGAGAGGATCTGCAAGGAGGAATGGCAGAGGATCCCCGAATCAAGGTGTCAAAAACTTGCTGCATCTTTCCCAAAAAGACTCATGGCTGTATTAGATCAAAAGGGTGCTTCTACTAAAACTGAGCAAAGGGTCTGAATACTTAGGACCATGTGATATTTCAGTTTTTCTTTTTTAATAAATCTGCAAAAATTTCAACAATTCTTTGTTTTTCTGTCAATATGGGGTGCTGTGTGTACATTAATGAGGAAAAAAAATAACTTAAATTATTTTAGCAAATGGCTGCAATATAACAAAGAGTGAAACATTTAAGGGGGTCTGAATACTTTCCGTACCCACTGTATATCAGCAAAAAAAGGGGAACAATTGAACATACACCCACACGGCTACCCCCTTCAAAAAGTTTATCAAACATAAAAAAGTGTACAAAGTTAAAACATTGCATCACAGGTGCCTCAGATGAGGCTTCATATCAGCTTTTACACCTGACTGAGAAGCTGCTACATGGACTTAATTTAGATTTGTCCCTGTAAAAATCATTAGTAAGACCTCATCTGAAATATGCAGTTCAGTTTTGGGCACCTGTTCTCAAAAAGAATATCAGAGAACTGGAGAAAGTGCAGAGAACAGCAACCAAACAGAGGCATGGAGGAGCTCAGCTATGAGGAAGGGTTAGCGGAACTGAATTTATTCTCTCTTGAGAAGAGGAGAATAAGGGGGGATATGATCAACATGTACAAATACATAAGAGGCCTATATAGTGAACTTGGTGTTGAGTTATTTACTTTAAGGTCATCACAGAGGACAAGGGGCACTCTTTATGTCTGGAGGAAACAAGATTTCATCTCCAAATACGGAAAGGGTTCAGAGCTGTGAAAATGTGCAATAGACTCCCTCAAATGGTGGTTCTGGCCAGCTCAGTAGATTGTTTTAAGAAGGGCCTGGATTCTTTCCTAAATGTACATATTATATCTATATACTAATATTTATGGGTAAAGTTGATGGAGGGAATATCCGATTGCCTTTTGGGGGAGCAGGAAGGAATATTTTACCCTGCTAGAGCAAATTGGATCATACTTTTTTTTTTTTTGCCTTCCTCTGGATCAACTGTAGGTATAGGATTGTATATATAGGATTGTATATATAGGACTATATATATATATATATATATATATATATATATATATATATATATATTTATTCTTATTTTATTTTTTTCTCTTCTAATGGTTGAGCCAAATAGACTTGTGTCTTTTTTCAACCAGACTAACTATGTAACTATGTAGATCGGATTCACATCTATGTACACTTTGTAATGCACATCTTGTGTTTTGGGAGTGCTCTCATTAATTTCCAATGAGCCCCCAACATGCACCAATGCAGTAAATAATGCACCTGGTCCTCAATGTAGTATCTTACGCTAAAAAACATACGTGAATTGTAGTCATGCGTTAGAAAAAAAGGGTCAGGTAGGTTCTTTATAAAGCATTCAAAGGAAATGAATGGGCACGGGCACCACACTACATGTTATTACATTAAGCAATACACACGCATAAGTGAGAATGGGCCCTCAGGGTGGGGGTTTGAGAGAGAGAGAGCAAAAAAGAGGGAGAGAGCGAGGGACAGACTTGCAATGCTGCTAGCCCTGTCCATGGCTGTGTGGTTGAAGAACATTACATGCCAAAATAAACAAGTATGTGAGCCCCATACAGAATATTTGGAGCTCTTAGGCCCCTTTCACACTGGGGCGGGAGGTGCGATGGCAGTATAGCGCCGTCTTTTTTTAGTGGCGCTATACCGTCGGAATTGCCACGGAATTGCGGTGGTATTCGGCCACTAGCGGTGCAGTTTTAACCCCCGCTAGCGGGCAAAAAAGGGTTAATACCGCCAGGAATGCGCCTCTGCAGAGGCGCATTGCCGGCGGTATTACAGTGGTTTACCATTGCTTTTGATGAGGAGGAGCGGTGTAGGAGCGGTAAACACACCACTCCTCTCACTGCTCCAAAGATGCTGCTAGCAGGACTTTTGGAGCGGTCCTGCCAGCACATCGTCTCAGTGTGAAAGCCCTCAGGCTTTCACATTGAGAGTTCAGGGCAGGAGTTTTTCAGGCGGTATTTAGGCGCTATTTTTAGCGCTAAAACCCCTGAAAAACTCTGTGTGAAAGGGGTCTTAGCCTGGAGGCTGAAAATCTTGTGTTCAATTTTCTGTATTCCATGAGGGAAGATTTTATATTAATCTTTTTTGAAGACTAAACAAGGTTAAAAAATCAACAGGCATTTTTGTGTGATGCTGTCCTCAAATGTGCTAAATATTTATCTGGTTAAGACTCTATTCATGCCCACTGCACAGAGCTGGAGGCAAATCGTGGCTCATGTGTGTGTATACAGGGAGGTACTGCTATACAGAAGAAAGAGAGAATGGAGCCTGTGTGCTGCTCACGAAGAAGGGATGAGGCATCTGCAAAGATTTACCAGTTCTTCATTCTTTCTCTATCACTCTCTGCTAAAAACTAAGGGGTTATAACACACTATTTTTAACCCTTCCATTTCCAGAATAGGGAACAAATGATGTACACTGTCACATTTATCGCATACTGTAACTTTTTAACAGAATAGGTAATCAGGCGAATGATCTGACAGAAAGTACCTGTAACTTACAGAAGCAATAATACAAAGCTGTTTCAGAAAAGCAAGGGACACGCATACTTACACAGCAGAATAATACAATGAAAGCTGCACAAACATGGACTCTTTACTGCAATGTCTCTGTTACTCAATCGGGGTAACATGTGGCTGCATAGTCTCTAAAAGATTCTATAAAAACAGAGATTCGAGCTGAGCATCATTACTTCAGTAAAACAGTTCAGAACACAAACAGCTACAGTGATTATCCCCATAAACAGCATCCCTCTCAGTCAAGTGCAGGGTAGCTCTGGTAACATAAGTGAACAGCTGGAGGGATCCAGAGACAGATGGCCACCCTACTGGAACTGGGTCTTCCAGAGAAGCTGTATGCTAAAAGGTTCTGGCCCAGCTGCCCACACACCAGGTTGGACAATGGAGGTTCTCTCACCTGGCTGCAGATCACTTGCCCAGCTACATCACCTGTGGAAAAGGGCCTAGGCCTGCATTTGGGCATGATGAGTATAAAGGCACAGGTTTATATGATTGACAATGTGGCTGGTGATGGCGCCTAAAATGTGAAACTGAAATTGTGTAGCTGACCCTATAAACGAGTGTGAACTCCAACATGTTGATAAACTTAAGCCTCGTACACACGCAAGGTTTTCTCGGCAAGAAAGCTGCTGGGAGAGCTTTTTGCCGTGAAAACCGTACGTGTGTATGCTTTCTCGGCGAGAAAACTGCCGGGAATCCCGACGAGAAAAATAGCGAACCTGCTCTCTATTTTCTCGTCGGGATTCTCGCCAGAGTGTTTCCTGGAAGAGTGGACCCGGAAGTGACGAATTCCCGCTCATTTCCAGGTCCCATATGTGACATTTAACCAAGTAGTAAATCCAGAACGAGTCGTGGATTGCACACCGGCATGAGCCTGGTATACCCTATCCGCACATGCTGTAGACACCTTAGTGCCGGGATTGGCACAGTCACATGTGAGTGCAACCTTTGCTATAAGTTTTTAAACCTTTTAAATAAAACGTACTACACCATAAAGTTCTCCTTTGTGTCCCTGGTAGAGCCTGTCCCCACATCACCAGCTTTTGTCGGAGGAAGTCCTAAAGTGGAGAGGTGTACACCCAGGATTCATCTGGTTAATTCAAATAAAGTGTATTTTGACCTACCATAAAAAGTGGTCAAACACCTTTGGTGAGTTGCCATTTATCTCACGAGCACTCATGGTGAAGCATTATTTTGAAGATACATCAAACTTGAAGAATTTTTTTTTCTGTTTTATATAGTGTTGGGTTTGTCACATTGGATTTTATTTGTTTGCAAATGATTATTCACATGTTATATATATTCATTTTTCACTATGCTGATTCGTTATATATGTGATGTTTAGTAGTGCCAACACCTTTACTTTTAGTTTATTAACAGGTTTATATTAGTATAAAGAAGCACTACTACTCTCTATCAAAGTTTAAAGTGATATTAAATTCTCTTTTAAAAAAACAAAAAAACCATGTTATACTTACCTCCTTCTTCGGTGCTCACACCTGCCGAGTTCCCCCAGAGAAAGCAGCTTGCAAGAGGGGCACCCGAGCAGGCTCGTTTCCAAGCTGCGGCTCTGCGTGTCCATTCAGTCGTGTCCAGGCCCTGCCCCCTCTCTCTCCTAAATGGCTCGGTGGCTGTGATTGCCATTGGGTCCCGCTGCTGTCTCAGCCAATGGGGAGGCAAAGACCCCGGAGAGCCATGCACTCATAGATAGAATGTATGAAGGTAAAAAACCTTTGAAACTTTAAAACCACTTTAAGTTAACTCAATCACTAAAATCTCATACAAGCTTTAACATGTTAAAGTAATTTCAGCAGTCATTTTCAATGCATGGTGCCATCCAGCCATAAAAGTCATTGTTCAGCCATTTCTTATTAGAGGGGGAGACAAAGCTTTGCCCTTGTCTGCCAATTGTCCTAGCGTTGTCAAGGGCTTCTGATGGAGACTACAAGTGGCAATTTCAACACAAATTGTGCAAGCATGGTCAACCGCTATCACTTTTAGAAAACCTGCCCTGAAAAATAACATGCAGCGATGACTGGAGTGAGTGAATGTAGACAGGATTCGGCTACAAATAGGTTGCAAGTGATTAGCAGTGATGAGATGGAACAAAGGATAAAAAAAGAGAAAACATGTATTCTATTTTTAAAACTGGGCAATTGTTCCAAATACACTTAACTGTTGAAAACAACGCGGTTGATTTACCAAGGGCAAATAAGCTGTTCACTTTGCAAGGGAATTTTCCGCAGAGCTTAGTAAATTAGGTGAAAGTCCCCTTTGCAAAAATACCCAATCATGTGCAAGGAAAATTTCAAGAAATGCATTTTTGCTTGCGCATGATTGGATGATGAAAGTCATCAAGGCTTCACACTCTGGGGAAAATTTCCTTGCAAAGTGAACGGTCTATTTGCCTTTAGTAGATCAACTCCTAGATGTCATTCAGGTAGCGTTTACATCTACCTATCCCTACCTGAGAGTATCACATTTAGTGCACTGACACTATTAACGGAGATACTATCTCTGGAAATTACCACTAAGGGAGAATGTTGTGACAAAACAAGACAAAGATGAACATGAACACAAGGAGCCACACAATTAAAATGGCGGTAGAGAAATCTCACAACAAATATCTAAAGCTACATCGGCTGAAAAAGTAGTCTTTAACCTGAATTACAATGAAGCTGTGAGGAGTTTACAAGTTGTGAAAATGTGTTCTTGCTGTGAAAAAATGTTCTTGCTGCTTTCATTACTCGCAGTTTACAGCAGTAAGGAGGAAGCTATGGGTATGCCTGGAATACAGAAATGTTCTCTGCTCTTATCACGTAACAAATCATTCTTTGCTCTCATTACAGCACACTATCTTCAGAACACAGTTCTACATTTAAAGTAACAAATAGAATATAGGTAGAATTAAAAACATTATACAAAGAAATAATGTTATTAGTATCCTGTTTAAATGTTCTACGCTTAAATGATAAAACTCATTCAAGTGATCTCATATATTGTTTAGCTATTACAGAGAGATATACACTACTATCATACATATGCCCTTTACCATCCACACATTGGTATATACACTCTGTTCAATAAGTAAACCACCTTTTTTTGCAGAATGCCCCAGAGATGGTGGCAATGTTATACCTTTCTTAGAACCCAGACTGCTTGTAGATGGGTCCCAAATGTGACTGAATCACCCACATGCTCTCTACCAGGGCCCACCTAAAACAGGGCTGACTCAGGCCTACACTTGCAGCTGTTCACGGTCCACAGCCCATGCAACACATGTGCATGTATGGTGGGTTCTAGACACATCAATAACCATACTCCTGGTCACACAGTGAGCCCTCTCATGGTTGCGGGCACTTCTTGCATCGGGCCTGACGTCTCTTCCGTGGTTGCAGTCTGTCAAACACCTCAGGCCCATGGGACATTCGCTCCCAGATCACCTGCCATGTGCTACATGGAGAGGGTCAGCTATTTCTGTCCGCTACCTGCCCCAATCCGACCAGGTTTGCACTGGAGTTGTTTCTCCAGGACTCTATATCCCATTGTGTATCATGTAATTCATGAAATGCACCGGTCTAGCACTTAACCTAACTGTCCCAACTTACATCAGCGGTAACAGGCATCCACTTCACTCATTTCAAGCTGCCACAAGCTTGGTACAACTCCATTTTATTAAGAGTGAGGTAATCAACAGTAGCAGTTCAAATAGATGCATTCTCCTTCATCCAGTAATAGAACAAGTCCTTTTTATACGATAGGGTACTTCTCAAAATCTTGTAATAAGGGTGCTCATCCATGGGGTTAGCAGAATATCAGAATATTTTTTATGTTCTTATCCAATCTTTAGATCAGGCTCTGTCCTTCCCATCTGTCAACTAAACCCTAACTAAACTCTATCTGTGATCCTGCCAGCAAGAAAATGAACTTGCATAACTTCCTGGAAGGATTTAAGGCACAAACCTACTTAAAGGGTCAATAAGTAAACCACTGCCTACATACTTTCTCAAGAGAGAAAGAGAAAAATATCTACAATAAAAAAAATCTGTAGAAATTAGAGTACAGATCACATATGTGGAACAGGCTATGTGCATCACAAATACTGCATGGTCACTGCTACTTCTACAAGGTAAAACCTGCATTTCAAAGGCATTTGGTGCACCCAAAGTAGCTATCGAAGAACATTCATGGACCTGACGTGTTTCGTCTGCTAAGACATCATCTGAAGTTTTCCGCCGGCTTGCGGTTATTCCGTTTTTTTTTCTTGGGACTGGAACACACTTTGGCCGCATGGCCAACCCCTCTGCAGTTGAAACAAGTCATGTCCCCCCAATCTTGTAGGGATGCGGGCGCTGAGGTGTTTGGGAACAGTTCCTTCCTTGGTCCTTCCCTCTCTGGTATCCCTGGATCCTTTTCCATCAGAGAGGTCAGCATCTCCAATACCTGGGACATCTGTGACTTCAAGGTATCCACCTCTGAGTCTCTTTCCAGGGTCATGGCCGTCCTGACCATCACCGGAGGAGGATTAACTGACTCAACTGGTTGGTTCCTCTTCTTCTCCTCCAGCATAGCTTCTTCCTCTCTGACCACTCGGATCAAGTCAGGGTACTCCAGGCTCTTCCCGTCCTGTCTTGTGTGTAGCGCCAATGCGATGGGGTCGAGGGGCTGAGATCCTCTCATCACCTGCTGAACACGGACCTCATCCACCTTCCGCGGGTCGATCCCCTTCTTCAGGATCATCTTATGTAGGATCTTATCCAAGCACCTCATGAACTCTCTCTCTCCTGTCTTTTGGTAGCAGTGCTCCAGCTGGTAAGTGAGCCAAGGAAGTCAACCGGGTGCCCATCATCTCCAGTGAGCTCCAAACTGAATGAGAAGCACATAAAAAGAGTGGAGAAGACCCCTCAGAAGAAACACAAGGTTCCTCAGTGGGAACGTACACCAAAGAAAGAGAGTAATGTCCCTCAGTGGGTAGTAACACCCATTAAAAGGAGGGAGATCAATGCATACCAGGCCCAAGAGAGACTTAAGTCCAAAGAGAAATGGAAGAAAGAAAGTCCAAAAGGGAAACGCAAAGATCCAAGGAAAGAGACCCTTTCGAAGCGATATCCAGAGAAGCTGGTAGGTCCCTCCCCGATAGTACCTGTCCAAGTGGAGGGAGTCTACACAAGAGCCATATTGGATACTGGGGCACAAGTGACCCTGTTGTACCGGGACTTTTATGACAAGCATCTAAGTCACCTACCCATCCAGAAGATTGAAGAGCTGGAGATATGGGGAATTGGGACAGAGAGTTTCCCTTATGATGGCTAACTGCCTATAAAACTGACTTTTGACCCATCCATAGCCGTGAAGGCCGAAGTGTTCGATACCTTGGCTGTGGTATGCCCCCGACCGCCTGGAGCTAACAAGAGTTCCCTAATAATAGGGACCAACACGGATCTGGTCCGAAGACTCTTGGCCCCTCTAACAAAAGGAAAAGACCCCACAGTCACTGAGATCCACCCAATGTTGAAGACAGCCTACCAGCGACTGATCTTAGAACAGAAGGCCCCAGAAGAGGGGGTAGGGAAGGTCTGGAGGCTGGGAAGGAGAGGAATAGTGCTGCAGCCCGGTGAAGTAGCCTGTTTAAAAGCCACTGTGAAACTCACTTGGGAGCAGCCTGGGCCCTTTGTTATGTTGGAACCCGACCCAAGGGGAGAACACTCAGGCTTAGAAGTAGTCCCAGAAGTGGTCCCGTTGAGGGCCCTGAAGAAGGCCCACTGTAAGGTACCTGTGAGTGTCAGGAATACTACGGATGGCCCCATGGAAATCCCAGCCAGGATGTTGCTGGGCCAGGTGAGCCCTGCTACCCCAGTTGCTTTGTCAGATGTGGAGAAGACAGATGGAGAAAGCACTGTGTGGGAGAAACTTTCCATGAAGAACCCAAACCTGCCCAGGGCTTGGAAAGAGAGAGCCAAGGCCCAGTTGACCATGTGGAAAAAGATCTTCTCCCAAGATGAGTTTGATGTGGGGTGTGCAAGGAGTGCCACCCATCGAATCCGCCTCCAGGAAGACAAGCCCTTCAGGGAGAGAGTCAGGCGAGTTCCGTTAGCAGACCTCGAGGACTTGAGGGAACAACTCGCCGAGCTCAAGCGAACTGCTGTGATTCGAGAATCTAGAAGCCCCTATGCCTCCCCGATAGTGGTGGTCAGAAAGAAGAATGGGTCATTGAGGCTGTGCATAGACTACAGGACCCTCAACAGGAGAACCGTACCCAACCAGTACACCACTCCGAGGATAGAGGATGCCCTACAGAGCTTGTCTGGAGCCAAGTGGTTCAGTGTTATGTGTCATGGATATGCAGTAGTGTTTGTCTGTCAGCTTACCTTCCTTCCCATGTGTTCATCTTAGAGGCCTGAGCCCTTTCACCTGGCTTCCTTTATAATCTCCTCCCAGCCAGACTCCACCCCAGGCCCTATCACAGAACACTATATTAACCTGTGCACTGCAAGCCTGCTTTGCTGATCAACGTGTTTGTTAGGCATTGTGTGTTTGGGTTCCTGCCTGCCGTGTGCTACGTCTGTCTCTCTGTTACATATTTGGCTTGTCCCCGACTATCCCTGTCTGCTCGTGACCCTTGGCCTTTGGCTCGTTCTTTCGTTATCCTTGTCTGCTTGTGGCCCCTGACCTTCAGCTTGTTATTCGGTTCTCTCATATCTTGTGCTGCTGCTTCCCCTCTTTTCCCCTTATCCTACGGGGCGTGAGCTAGGAAACTCCAGGGGCCGCGACCTGGTCCCAGCCTGCAGCATAACATCCTCACCACTAGAGGCCCTGGAGAAGACCTGCTGGGTCTTAGACTCTGCGCCCTGGGGAATCTTGGCTCTAGCTTCTGTTAGGATCCCGGTTGTGCTCCTCTGGTCCCGCTTTCCACAACCACCCTGTTTCCTATCTGCAGCAGTCAGCCATAGGGTTCACTACCTTGCGGTGCACTCCTGTCCCCCTACGGTGTGCATCTGTCACCTGGCCACAGGTGACCTTGACATTATGGACCTCAAGAGCGGGTACTATCAAATCCCTATGCATCCAGAAGACAAAGAGAAGACGGCTTTCATAACCCCAGTAGGGTTCTTTGAATTTGACCGGAGGCCCCAAGGTCTGTCTGGAGCCCCAGCCACCTTCCAACGTCTCATGGAGAAGACTGTGGGAGACATGAACCTCATCGAAGTCCTTGTATACTTAAGAAGAGAGTGTATGTGGTTGGTGTGTCCTCTGAGAGATACGGCACCTCATCCCTGTTAAATTTGGTGAAAAGGGAAAATAGGGACTGTGGGATTATAACGGTGCCAGAGAAAAAAGGACTTTAAATACTTTAATGCAAAAAAAGGAACACTTTATTATTGAATCAATTAGTAATAAAAGCCACAAGGATATACAAATTGAAAGGCAAACAGATCACACTGTACATACAATAAATAGGGATGAGCTTCGTGTTCGAGTCGAACATACGTTCGACTCGAACATCGGCTGTTCGATCGTTCGACGAAGATCGAACGATTTGGGCCGTTCGCGCCAAATTCGACTGACGCGAACGGCCCACAATGCACTACGCCATCGCAGTGTCATCCAGGCGCTGTGATTGGCCAAGCATGCACTGTGACCCCGCATGCTTGGCCAATCACAGCGCCGGCAGCGAGGAGAGCAATGATTGGCCACAGGCAGGATGCCTGTGGCCAATTATTGCTGAGGGTGTTTAGTACACGCCCCACACTTTAAAGGCCGCCAGCACGGCGGCCTAGTGTAGTGTGTTCCGGAGCAGGGATAGAGCAGCATAGGCAGGGACAGTGACTTTTATTTCTTTCTTGCTTAACCTGGATTCCTTTAGTTTAGGGAAAGAGAAGGATAGGTAGGGAGAGTGTCAGTGTGTTTTGTGCTTGTGCTATAGTGTGCTTAAAAAAAAATTTTTTTCTAGGGACAGAAAACTGTAGGTAGGGAGAGTGTCAGTTTATTTCACTGTGCAAGTCCTTGTTTCTAGGGACTGGGAAGGACAGTGAGTGAATTCTCCTTGTGCTATAGTGTGCTTAAAAAAAACATTTTTTCTAGGGACAGAAAACTGTAGGTAGGGAGAGTGTCAGTTTCTTTCACTGTGCAAGTCCTTGTTTCTAGGGACTGGGAAGGACAGTGAGTGAATTCTCCTTGTGCTATAGTGTGCTTAAAAAAAACATTTTTTCTAGGGACAGAAAACTGTAGGTAGGGAGAGTGTCAGTTTCTTTCACTGTGCAAGTCCTTGTTTCCAGGGACCTGGAAGGACAGTGAGTGAATTCTCCTTGTGCTATAGTGTGCTTAAAAAAAACATTTTTTCTAGGGACAGAAAACTGTAGGTAGGGAGAGTGTCAGTTTCTTTCACTGTGCAAGTCCTTGTTTCCAGGGACCTGGAAGGACAGTGAGTGAATTCTCCTTGTGCTATAGTGTGCTTAAAAAAAACATTTTTTCTAGGGACAGAAAACTGTAGGTAGGGAGAGTGTCAGTTTCTTTCACTGTGCAAGTCCTTGTTTCCAGGGACCTGGAAGGACAGTGAGTGAATTCTCCTTGTGCTATAGTGTGCTTAAAAAAAACATTTTTTCTAGGGACAGAAAACTCTAGGTAGGGAGAGTGTCAGTTTCTTTCACTGTGCAAGTCCTTGTTTCCAGGGACCTGGAAGGACATTGAGTGAATTCTCCTTGTGCTATAGTGTGCTTAAAAAAAACATTTTTTCTAGGGACAGAAAACTGTAGGTAGGGAGAGTGTCAGTTTCTTTCACTGTGCAAGTCCTTGTTTCTAGGGACTGGGAAGGACAGTGAGTGAATTCTCCTTGTGCTATAGTGTGCTTAAAAAATACATTTTTTCTGGTGACAGAAAACTGTAGGTAGGGAGAGTGTCAGTTTCTTTCACTGTGCAAGTCCTTGTTTCCAGGGACCTGGAAGGACAGTGAGTGAATTCTCCTTGTGCTATAGTGTGCTTAAAAAAAACATTTTTTCTAGGGACAGAAAACTGTAGGTAGGGAGAGTGTCAGTTTCTTTCACTGTGCAAGTCCTTGTTTCCAGGGACCTGGAAGGACAGTGAGTGAATTCTCCTTGTGCTATAGTGTGCTTTAAAAAAACATTTTTTCTAGGGACAGAAAACTGTAGGTAGGGAGAGTGTCAGTTTCTTTCACTGTGCAAGTCCTTGTTTCCAGGGACCTGGAAGGACAGTGAGTGAATTCTCCTTGTGCTATAGTGTGCTTAAAAAAAACATTTTTTCTAGGGACAGAAAACTGTAGGTAGGGAGAGTGTCAGTTTCTTTCACTGTGCAAGTCCTTGTTTCCAGGGACCTGGAAGGACAGTGAGTGAATTCTCCTTGTGCTATAGTGTGCTTTAAAAAAACATTTTTTCTGGTGACAGAAAACTGTAGGTAGGGAGAGTGTCAGTTTCTTTCACTGTGCAAGTCCTTGTTTCCAGGGACCTGGAAGGACAGTGAGTGAATTCTCCTTGTGCTATAGTGTGCTTAAAAAAAACATTTTTTCTAGGGACAGAAAACTGTAGGTAGGGAGAGTGTCAGTTTCTTTCACTGTGCAAGTCCTTGTTTCCAGGGACCTGGAAGGACAGTGAGTGAATTCTCCTTGTGCTATAGTGTGCTTTAAAAAAACATTTTTTCTAGGGACAGAAAACTGTAGGTAGGGAGAGTGTCAGTTTCTTTCACTGTGCAAGTCCTTGTTTCCAGGGACCTGGAAGGACAGTGAGTGAATTCTCCTTGTGCTATAGTGTGCTTAAAAAAAATATTTTTTCTAGGGACAGAAAACTGTAGGTAGGGAGAGTGTCAGTTTCTTTCACTGTGCAAGTCCTTGTTTCTAGGGACTGGGAAGGACAGTGAGTGAATTCTCCTTGTGCTATAGTGTGCTTAAAAAAAACATTTTTTCTAGGGACAGAAAACTGTAGGTAGGGAGAGTGTCAGTTTCTTTCACTGTGCAAGTCCTTGTTTCCAGGGACCTGGAAGGACAGTGAGTGAATTCTCCTTGTGCTATAGTGTGCTTAAAAAAAACATTTTTTCTAGGGACAGAAAACTGTAGGTAGGGAGAGTGTCAGTTTCTTTCACTGTGCAAGTCCTTGTTTCTAGGGACTGGGAAGGACAGTGAGTGAATTCTCCTTGTGCTATAGTGTGCTTAAAAAAAACATTTTTTCTAGGGACAGAAAACTGTAGGTAGGGAGAGTGTCAGTTTCTTTCACTGTGCAAGTCCTTGTTTCCAGGGACCTGGAAGGACAGTGAGTGAATTCTCCTTGTGCTATAGTGTGCTTAAAAAAAACATTTTTTCTAGGGACAGAAAACTGTAGGTAGGGAGAGTGTCAGTTTCTTTCACTGTGCAAGTCCTTGTTTCCAGGGACCTGGAAGGACAGTGAGTGAATTCTCCTTGTGCTATAGTGTGCTTAAAAAAAACATTTTTTCTGGTGACAGAAAACTGTAGGTAGGGAGAGTGTCAGTTTCTTTCACTGTGCAAGTCCTTGTTTCCAGGGACCTGGAAGGACAGTGAGTGAATTCTCCTTGTGCTATAGTGTGCTTAAAAAAAACATTTTTTCTAGGGACAGAAAACTGTAGGTAGGGAGAGTGTCAGTTTCTTTCACTGTGCAAGTCCTTGTTTCCAGGGACCTGGAAGGACAGTGAGTGAATTCTCCTTGTGCTATAGTGTGCTTAAAAAAAACATTTTTTCTAGGGACAGAAAACTGTAGGTAGGGAGAGTGTCAGTTTCTTTCACTGTGCAAGTCCTTGTTTCCAGGGACCTGGAAGGACAGTGAGTGAATTCTCCTTGTGCTATAGTGTGCTTAAAAAAAACATTTTTTTCTAGGGACAGAAAACTGTAGGTAGGGAGAGTGTCAGTTTCTTTCACTGTGCAAGTCCTTGTTTCTAGGGACTTGGAAGGACAGTGAGTGAATTCTCCTTGTGCTATAGTGTGCTTAAAAAAAACATTTTTTCTAGGGACAGAAAACTGTAGGTAGGGAGAGTGTCAGTTTCTTTCACTGTGCAAGTACTTGTTTCTAGGGACTGGGAAGGACAGTGAGTGAATTCTCCTTGTGCTATAGTGTGCTTAAAAAAAACATTTTTTCTAGGGACAGAAAACTGTAGGTAGGGAGAGTGTCAGTTTCTTTCACTGTGCAAGTCCTTGTTTCAAGGGACAGAGAAGGACACCTGAAGGTAGCCCTTATTGCTTTTTTACCATCTCCCTGCAGGCCATCTATTAGAATGTCTGGAAGGCAAACAAGGAGAGGCAGACAGTCAGGAGGCAATAAAAGAGGGCAAGCAGGCTCTGTGTCTGGGGGCAACAGTGCTGGTCGTGGACGCGGTGCATTGTCATCAGCACATGGCCATGGGACACGCTTGTCCTTCTTTTCGGCAGCTGGACATGTTGAGCCACATCATGCCGAAGACTTGGTAGAGTGGATGACCAAGCCCTCCTCCTCCTCCTCATCCTCTCTCACCCAGGCTCAGGGTACTGGCAAAGCAGCTGCCAAAGCGTCCTCTTCCCTGGTATCAATGTCAGACTCATCATCAGTCACTCCTTCCCTAGACCCACCATGTCCTCCTCCTGAGGAGTCCCCCGAACTGTTTGAGCACAGTGTTGGGTACATGCTCCAGGAGGATGCCCAGCGTTTCGAAGGGTCTGATGATGAAACCCAGCTACAGTAAGGCAGTAGGGTGAGAGCAGACAGAGGGGATGCTCAAGAAGGAAACCAATCTGGCAGTCATGTTCCAGCAGCTGCAGCATACTGCCAGATTGGCTCCAGTGATGAGGAGGGAGGGGATGATGAGGTCACTGACTCCACGTGGGTGCCTAATAGGAGAGAGGAGGAGGAGGATGAGGAGGAGGCACATCTCCAACGAGACAGGATGCCCTTTGGTGGCCAGCGTAAGGGCAGTACACCGACGGAATCACACCGCAGAGCTCCGCCTGTTCAGGGCGCTGCCTCTGCCCGTCATTCAAAAAGTTCCTTGGTGTGGGCCTTTTTTGAGGCTAGTGCATCAGATCGCACAGCTGCTGTTTGCAACATATGTCTCAAGCATATATCGCGTGGCCAAAACATCAGCCGCTTGGGTACCACATGCCTGACCAGACATATGTTGACCTGCCATGCAGCTCGTTGGCAAGCCTACCTCAAAGACCCACACCAAAGAACAAAGCGGACCTCTCCTTGCACCGCATCAGCTGGGATCTCCAACCCCACTATAACTTCAGTCCTCTCTGAAACATGCACTGAGAGGAATGAAGGTGTAGAATTAGGTGTGTCACAGCCAAGTACTTGCGGCCACTCTGCTAGCAGTACACCAACGTCCGATTCTAGCAGGCAAATTTCCCTGCCCCAGCTGCTGGACCGTCGAAAGAAGTTCACTCCCAGCCATCCACATGCCCAGCGGTTGAATGCTAGCTTGGCTAAATTGCTAGCGCTTCAACTGCTGCCTTTTCAGTTGGTAGATTCGGCCCCCTTCCGTGAGTTTGTGCAATGTGCGGTTCCTCAGTGGCAGGTTCCCAAACGCCACTTTTTCTCACGGAAGGCTATTCCGGCTCTCTACCGGCATGTGGAAGGCAATGTCTTGGCCTCGCTGGACAGGGCGGTCAGCGGTAAGGTGCATATTACCGCTGACTCATGGTCCAGCAGGCATGGACAGGGACGTTACCTTTCTTTCACGGCCCATTGGGTCACTCTTTTGGCAGCTGGGAAGGATGCAGGACAAGGTGCAGTAGTGTTGGAGGTTGTCCCACCGCCACGCCTCCAAAATGCTACTACTGGTTGTGACACACCTCTCTCCTCCACCCCCTCCTCTTCTTCTTCCTCCATGGCCTCTTCCTGTGGTTTGTCCTATGAACCAGCGGTGCTCCGTAGCCGTTCACGGGGCTACGCAAGTACGCAGGCAAAAAGATGCCATGCCGTGCTTGCGCTGGTGTGTTTGGGGGACAGAAGCCACACTGGGGCAGAGGTCCTGTCTGCTCTGCAGGGCCAGGCCGAGAGGTGGTTGACGCCACGCCAGCTTAAGCCAGGAATGGTGGTTTGCGACAATGGCACCAACCTCCTCTCCGCCCTCCGACAGGGACAACTGACCCATGTGCCCTGTGTGGCTCACGTCCTTAACCTGGTGGTGCAGCGGTTCTTGGGCAGGTACCCGGGCTTACAGGATGTCCTGAGGCAGGCCAGGAAAGTCTGTGTGCATTTCCGCAGATCTTATAATGCCAGTGCTCGCCTGGCTGAGCTGCAAAAGGAGTTGAACCTGCCCAAGAACCGCCTTATATGTGACATGCCCACCAGGTGGAACTCAACGTTGGCCATGCTGCAGCGGCTGCACACGCAGCAGAGGGCCATCAATGAGTACCTGTGCGACTACGGCACCAGGACAGGGTCAGGGGAGCTTGGTTTTTTTTCTCCACGCCAGTGGGGCATGATCAGGGATGCATGCACTGTCCTGGCACCATTTGAGGAGGCCACGAGGATGGTGAGCAGTGACAGTGCATGCATCAGTGACACTGTACCTCTTGTCCACCTGTTGGAGCACACGCTGCGTGGAATAATGGACAGGGCACTTGAGGCAGAACAGAGGCAGGAAGAGGAGGACTTCCTTGCCTCTCAAGGCCCCCTTTACCCAGACAGTGTTCCTTCTGTCCCACCCATCGCACAGGAAGAGGAAGAGGAGGAGGAGGAGGAGGAGGAGGAGGAGGAGGATTGTGTCAGCATGGAGGTGGAGGCTGGCACTCAGCATCATCAGCAGCAGTCTTTTAGGGATGATTTACAGTCCCAAGAAACCAGTGGACTTGTACGTGGCTGGGAGGAGGTGACTGCGGATCATGTCGTCCTTAGTGACCCAGAGGACTCCGGAGCGAATGCCTCAGCAAACCTACGCTGCATGGCCTCCCTGATCCTGCAAAGTCTGCGGAAGGATCCTCGTTAGTGATGAGCCGAACACCCCCGGGTTCGGTTCGCACCAGAACCCGCGAACGGACCGAAAGTTCGAACGAACATTAGAACCCTATTAAATACAATGGATGCGAACGTTCGAATTCTAAAGTGCTAATTATAACAACTATTATGCATGTTATTGTCCTAAAAAGGGTTTGGGAACCCGGGTTCTGCACCAGGGGACATGTATCAATGCAAAAATAAGTTTTAAAAACGGTCGTTTTCCGGGAGCAGTCATTTTAATGATGCATAAAGTGAAAAAAAAAAAGTCAAATATTCCTTTAAATATCGTACCTGGGGGGTGTCTAAAGTATGCCTGTGAAGTGCCACGTGTTTCCCGTGTTTAGAACTGTCCCTGCACAAAATGACACTTCTAAAGGAAAAAAAAGCCATTTAAAACTGCTTGCGGCTTTAATGTAATGTCTGGTCCCGGTAATATGGATGAAAATCTTTAAGAAAAATGGCATAGCTACCCCATGACCCCCCCCCCCTACCCCAGCCCATTACCAGCCCCTTTGGGTCTTGTATGGATATTAAGGGGAACCCCGCACATAAAATAAAAAAGGCCCTATATACTCTGAACAGCCGTATACAGGCGGTGCATACAAGACAGGGACTGTAGGTTTGTTCTTATGTAGAATCTGTTTGTAATTTTGAACAGGTACATTGTTGAAGTGTAGCTCCAGACCAAAAATCTATTTTTAAACTTTTTGGAAAACATAGGTAAGGGTTATCACCCCTGTAACATTTGTTTTGCTGTCTGTGCCCCTGTTCAGAACATTTCACCTCACTTTCCGTCCTAATGACAACTGTTTTTGAAATGTGGTGTTTTTCTTGAAACAAGGATTGCTGATAAAGCATCAGTACAGAGGAGACACCTTTCTCCCATATTTATTCTTACAGGAGAGAATTTTCCTTCCTAGTGGTAGATTTCCTCTCACTTCCTGTTGTCTTCTTGCGTTTGCAAGTAGGAGTCGTTTGTAAGTTGGATGTTTGAAAGTAGGGACCTGCCGTATATACTCTGCAGAAATAGGCCCCTTAGTTGTTGGTGTTGGCACAACACTGTAAGCACTCACAGTTACTCTTGGTTGGTGCTGGAACGCCCTGCTGTCAACTATTATATCAGGAATTTTAATTACATATAATTGTTGAACAGTGGTAGTAAAAATTGGGCCTTTGATGGTGGTGCTGGTGCCACAACACTGTAAGCCCTGACAGTTACTCTTGGTGGGTGCAGCAATGGGCCCTGCTGTGAATTATTAGATCAAGAATTGTAATTACATGCCCCTGTTGAACAGGGGCTGAAAAATTGGGCCTTAGGCACTGGTGGCACAACACTGCAACCCTTCACAGATACTGTACTTGGAGCACAGCAATGAGCCCTGTTGCAAAGTATTGCTTCAAAAATTGTAATGACACGCCCCTGTTAAACAGGGGCTGAAAAATTGGGCCTTAGGCACTGGTGGCACAACACTGCAACTCCTCACAGATACTGTACTTGGAGCACAGCAATGAGCCCTGTTGCAAAGTATTGCTTCAAAAATTGTAATTACACGCCACTGTTAAACAGGGGCTGAAAAATTGGGCGTTAGGCACTGGTGGCGGCACCCATAAACAAAAATGATCTTCCAAGCTATCATCATCAATCGTATCATTGAGGACTCGGAGGAGGAGGATAGGCAGTCAACATAACAGCACAGGCACTCAGCATCAGCATCAGTCTTGAAGGGATGTGACATTTTAAAATCAATTAGTCTGTTATATCAGCATCAGGTGTGTGGTAGCTGGTGGTGATCCAAGACTGGTTCATCTTGATGAAAGTCAGTCGATCAACCGAGTCGGTGGACAGGCGCACCCTGTGATCCGTGACAAATCCTCCAGCAGCACTGAATGTGCGTTCCGAAAGAACGCTGGATGCAGGACAGGCCAGTAGCTCAATTGCATACTGTGCAAGCTCTGGCCAGTGATCCATCCTCAAGACCCAGTAAGCCAGAGGATTTTCGGTGGGGAAGGTGTCCAAGTCTGACCTTGCCCCTAGATATTCCTGCACCATGTTTATCAGACGCTGGCGATGGTTGCTGGAACCGATCATACTTTGGGGCTGCGGACTAAAGAATTGTCTGAACGCATCGGTCAGACGGCCACCTTCCCCACCGCTCCTTCTTTGACTGGCCGAAGCCTCAGCAACTCGTTGTCCAGGACCAGGAGTTTGCAACCTCCCAGTCTCTGGGAACGCGTTGCACAGACCTTTCTGCAAGGCCTCCCGGAGTTGTCTCATCCTCTGCTCCCTCTGCGACGGTAACATAAGGTCCGCAACCTTACCCTTGTACCGTGGATCAAGGAGAGTGGCCAGCCAGTAATGGTCCCTCTCCTTGATCCGAAGAATACGAGGATCCTTCCGCAGACTTTGCAGGATCAGGGAGGCCATGCAGCGTAGGTTTGCTGAGGCATTCGCTCCGGAGTCCTCTGGGTCACTAAGGACGACATGATCCGCAGCCACCTCCTCCCAGCCACGTACAAGTCCACTGGTTTCTTGGGACTGTAAATCATCCCTAAAAGACTGCTGCTGATGATGCTGAGTGCCAGCCTCCACCTCCATGCTGACACAATCCTCCTCCTCCTCCTCCTCCTCCTCCTCCTCCTCTTCCTGTGCGATGGGTGGGACAGAAGGAACACTGTCTGGGTAAAGGGGGCCTTGAGAGGCAAGGAAGTCCTCCTCTTCCTGCCTCTGTTCTGCCTCAAGTGCCCTGTCCATTATTCCACGCAGCGTGTGCTCCAACAGGTGGACAAGAGGTACAGTGTCACTGATGCATGCACTGTCACTGCTCACCATCCTCGTGGCCTCCTCAAATGGTGCCAGGACAGTGCATGCATCCCTGATCATGCCCCACTGGCGTGGAGAAAAAAAACCAAGCTCCCCTGACCCTGTCCTGGTGCCGTAGTCGCACAGGTACTCATTGATGGCCCTCTGCTGCGTGTGCAGCCGCTGCAGCATGGCCAACGTTGAGTTCCACCTGGTGGGCATGTCACATATAAGGCGGTTCTTGGGCAGGTTCAACTCCTTTTGCAGCTCAGCCAGGCGAGCACTGGCATTATAAGATCTGCGGAAATGCACACAGACTTTCCTGGCCTGCCTCAGGACATCCTGTAAGCCCGGGTACCTGCCCAAGAACCGCTGCACCACCAGGTTAAGGACGTGAGCCACACAGGGCACATGGGTCAGTTGTCCCTGTCGGAGGGCGGAGAGGAGGTTGGTGCCATTGTCGCAAACCACCATTCCTGGCTTAAGCTGGCGTGGCGTCAACCACCTCTCGGCCTGGCCCTGCAGAGCAGACAGGACCTCTGCCCCAGTGTGGCTTCTGTCCCCCAAACACACCAGCGCAAGCACGGCATGGCATCTTTTTGCCTGCGTACTTGCGTAGCCCCGTGAACGGCTACGGAGCACCGCTGGTTCATAGGACAAACCACAGGAAGAGGCCATGGAGGAAGAAGAAGAGGAGGGGGTGGAGGAGAGAGGTGTGTCACAACCAGTAGTAGCATTTTGGAGGCGTGGCGGTGGGACAACCTCCAACACTACTGCACCTTGTCCTGAATCCTTCCCAGCTGCCAAACGAGTGACCCAATGGGCCGTGAAAGAAAGGTAACGTCCCTGTCCATGCCTGCTGGACCATGAGTCAGCGGTAATATGCACCTTACCGCTGACCGCCCTGTCCAGCGAGGCCAAGACATTGCCTTCCACATGCCGGTAGAGAGCCGGAATAGCCTTCCGTGAGAAAAAGTGGCGTTTGGGAACCTGCCACTGAGGAACCGCACATTGCACAAACTCACGGAAGGGGGCCGAGTCTACCAACTGAAAAGGCAGCAGTTGAAGCGCTAGCAATTTAGCCAAGCTAGCATTCAACCGCTGGGCATGTGGATGGCTGGGAGTGAACTTCTTTCGACGGTCCAGCAGCTGGGGCAGGGAAATTTGCCTGCTAGAATCGGACGTCGGTGTACTGCTAGCAGAGTGGGCGCAAGTACTTGGCTGTGACACACCTAATTCTACACCTTCATTCCTCTCAGTGCATGTTTCAGAGAGGACTGAAGTTATAGTGGGGTTGGAGATCCCAGCTGATGCGGTGCAAGGAGAGGTCCGCTTTGTTCTTTGGTGTGGGTCTTTGAGGTAGGCTTGCCAACGAGCTGCATGGCAGGTCAACATATGTCTGGTCAGGCATGTGGTACCCAAGCGGCTGATGTTTTGGCCACGCGATATACGCTTGAGACATATGTTGCAAACAGCAGCTGTGCGATCTGATGCACTAGCCTCAAAAAAGGCCCACACCAAAGAACTTTTTGAATGACGGGCAGAGGCAGCGCCCTGCACAGGCGGAGCTCTGCGGTGTGATTCCGTCGGTGTACTGCCCTTACGCTGGCCACCAAAGGGCATCCTGCCTCGTTGGAGATGTGCCTCCTCCTCATCCTCCTCCTCCTCCTCTCTCCTATTAGGCACCCACGTGGAGTCATTGACCTCATCATCCCCTCCCTCCTCATCACTGGAGCCAATCTGGCAGTATGCTGCAGCTGCTGGAACATGACTGCCAGATTGGTGTCCTTCTTGAGCATCCCCTCTGTCTGCTCTCACGCTACTGCCTTCCTCTAGCTGGGTTTCATCATCAGACCCTTCGAAACGCTGGGCATCCTCCTGGAGCATGTACCCAACACTGTGCTGAAACAGTTCGGGGGACTCCTCAGGAGGAGGACATGGTGGGTCTAGGGAAGGAGTGACTGATGATTTGTCTGACATTGATACCAGGGAAGACGACGCTTTGGCAGCTGCTTTTCCAGTACCCTGAGCCTGGGTGAGAGAGGATGAGGAGGAGGAGGAGGGCTTGGTCATCCACTCTACCAAGTCTTCGGCATGATGTGGCTCAACATGTCCAGCTGCCGAAAAGAAGGACAAGCGTGTCCCATGGCCATGTGCTGATGACAATGCACCGCGTCCACGACCAGCACTGTTGCCCCCAGACACAGAGCCTGCTTGCCCTCTTTTATTGCCTCCTGACTGTCTGCCTCTCCTTGTTTGCCTTCCAGACATTCTAATAGATGGCCTGCAGGGAGATGGGAAAAAAGCAATAAGGGCTACCTTCAGGTGTCCTTCTCTGTCCCTTGAAACAAGGACTTTCACAGTGAAAGAAACTGACACTGTCCCTACCTAGAGTTTTCTATCCCTAGAATAAATGTTTTTTTTAATCACAATATAGCACAAGGACAATTCACTCAATGTCTCTCCAGGTCCCTGGAAACAAGGACTTGCAGAGTGAAAGAAACTGACACTGTCCCTACCTAGAGTTTTCTGTCCCTAGAATAAATGTTTTTTTTAAGCACAATATAGCACAAGGAAAATTAACTCACTGTCCTTACAGGTCCCTGGAAACAAGGACTTGCAGAGTGAAAGAAACTGACACTGTCCCTACCTAGAGTTTTCTGTCCCTAGAATAAATGTTTTTTTTAAGCACAATATAGCACAAGGACAATTAACTCACTGTCCTTACAGGTCCCTGGAAACAAGGACTTGCAGAGTGAAAAAAAAAAAACACTCTCCCTACCTAGAGTTTTCTGTCCCTAGAAAAAATGTTTTTTTTAAGCACAATATAGCACAAGGACAATTAACTCACTGTCCTTACAGGTCCCTGGAAACAAGGACTTGCAGAGTGAAAGAAAAAAAACACTCTCCCTACCTACAGTTTTCTGTCCCTAGAAAAAATGTTTTTTTTAATCACAATATAGCACAAGGAAAATTAACTCACTGTCCTTACAGGTCCCTGGAAACAAGGACTTGCAGAGTGAAAGAAACTGACACTGTCCCTACCTAGAGTTTTCTGTCCCTAGAATAAATGTTTTTTTTAATCACAATATAGCACAAGGAAAATTAACTCACTGTCCTTACAGGTCCCTGGAAACAAGGACTTGCAGAGTGAAAGAAAAAAAACACTCTCCCTACCTACAGTTTTCTGTCCCTAGAAAAAATGTTTTTTTTAATCACAATATAGCACAAGGAAAATTAACTCACTGTCCTTACAGGTCCCTGGAAACAAGGACTTGCAGAGTGAAAGAAACTGACACTGTCCCTACCTAGAGTTTTCTGTCCCTAGAATAAATGTTTTTTTTAATCACAATATAGCACAAGGAAAATTAACTCACTGTCCTTACAGGTCCCTGGAAACAAGGACTTGCAGAGTGAAAGAAAAAAAACACTCTCCCTACCTACAGTTTTCTGTCCCTAGAAAAAATGTTTTTTTTAATCACAATATAGCACAAGGAAAATTAACTCACTGTCCTTACAGGTCCCTGGAAACAAGGACTTGCAGAGTGAAAGAAACTGACACTGTCCCTACCTAGAGTTTTCTGTCCCTAGAATAAATGTTTTTTTTAATCACAATATAGCACAAGGACAATTCACTCAATGTCTCTCCAGGTCCCTGGAAACAAGGACTTGCAGAGTGAAAGAAACTGACACTGTCCCTACCTAGAGTTTTCTGTCCCTAGAATAAATGTTTTTTTTAAGCACAATATAGCACAAGGACAATTAACTCACTGTCCTTACAGGTCCCTGGAAACAAGGACTTGCAGAGTGAAAAAAAAAAAAAACTCTCCCTACCTAGAGTTTTCTGTCCCTAGAAAAAATGTTTTTTTTAATCACAATATAGCACAAGGACAATTAACTCACTGTCCTTACAGGTCCCTGGAAACAAGGACTTGCAGAGTGAAAGAAAAAAAACACTCTCCCTACCTACAGTTTTCTGTCCCTAGAAAAAATGTTTTTTTTAATCACAATATAGCACAAGGAAAATTAACTCACTGTCCTTACAGGTCCCTGGAAACAAGGACTTGCAGAGTGAAAGAAACTGACACTGTCCCTACCTAGAGTTTTCTGTCCCTAGAATAAATGTTTTTTTTAATCACAATATAGCACAAGGAAAATTAACTCACTGTCCTTACAGGTCCCTGGAAACAAGGACTTGCAGAGTGAAAGAAAAAAAACACTCTCCCTACCTACAGTTTTCTGTCCCTAGAAAAAATGTTTTTTTTAATCACAATATAGCACAAGGAAAATTAACTCACTGTCCTTACAGGTCCCTGGAAACAAGGACTTGCAGAGTGAAAGAAACTGACACTGTCCCTACCTAGAGTTTTCTGTCCCTAGAATAAATGTTTTTTTTAATCACAATATAGCACAAGGAAAATTAACTCACTGTCCTTACAGGTCCCTGGAAACAAGGACTTGCAGAGTGAAAGAAAAAAAACACTCTCCCTACCTACAGTTTTCTGTCCCTAGAAAAAATGTTTTTTTTAATCACAATATAGCACAAGGAAAATTAACTCACTGTCCTTACAGGTCCCTGGAAACAAGGACTTGCAGAGTGAAAGAAACTGACACTGTCCCTACCTAGAGTTTTCTGTCCCTAGAATAAATGTTTTTTTTAATCACAATATAGCACAAGGACAATTCACTCAATGTCTCTCCAGGTCCCTGGAAACAAGGACTTGCAGAGTGAAAGAAACTGACACTGTCCCTACCTAGAGTTTTCTGTCCCTAGAATAAATGTTTTTTTTAAGCACAATATAGCACAAGGACAATTAACTCACTGTCCTTACAGGTCCCTGGAAACAAGGACTTGCAGAGTGAAAGAAAAAAAACACTCTCCCTACCTACAGTTTTCTGTCCCTAGAAAAAATGTTTTTTTTAATCACAATATAGCACAAGGAAAATTAACTCACTGTCCTTACAGGTCCCTGGAAACAAGGACTTGCAGAGTGAAAGAAACTGACACTGTCCCTACCTAGAGTTTTCTGTCCCTAGAATAAATGTTTTTTTTAATCACAATATAGCACAAGGAAAATTAACTCACTGTCCTTACAGGTCCCTGGAAACAAGGACTTGCAGAGTGAAAGAAACTGACACTGTCCCTACCTAGAGTTTTCTGTCCCTAGAATAAATGTTTTTTTTAAGCACAATATAGCACAAGGACAATTAACTCACTGTCCTTACAGGTCCCTGGAAACAAGGACTTGCAGAGTGAAAGAAAAAAAACACTCTCCCTACCTACAGTTTTCTGTCCCTAGAAAAAATGTTTTTTTTAATCACAATATAGCACAAGGAAAATTAACTCACTGTCCTTACAGGTCCCTGGAAACAAGGACTTGCAGAGTGAAAGAAACTGACACTGTCCCTACCTAGAGTTTTCTGTCCCTAGAATAAATGTTTTTTTTAATCACAATATAGCACAAGGAAAATTAACTCACTGTCCTTACAGGTCCCTGGAAACAAGGACTTGCAGAGTGAAAGAAACTGACACTGTCCCTACCTAGAGTTTTCTGTCCCTAGAATAAATGTTTTTTTTAAGCACAATATAGCACAAGGACAATTAACTCACTGTCCTTACAGGTCCCTGGAAACAAGGACTTGCAGAGTGAAAGAAACTGACACTGTCCCTACCTAGAGTTTTCTGTCCCTAGAATAAATGTTTTTTTTAAGCACAATATAGCACAAGGACAATTAACTCACTGTCCTTACAGGTCCCTGGAAACAAGGACTTGCAGAGTGAAAGAAACTGACACTGTCCCTACCTAGAGTTTTCTGTCCCTAGAATAAATGTTTTTTTTAATCACAATATAGCACAAGGAAAATTAACTCACTGTCCTTACAGGTCCCTGGAAACAAGGACTTGCAGAGTGAAAGAAACTGACACTGTCCCTACCTAGAGTTTTCTGTCCCTAGAATAAATGTTTTTTTTAATCACAATATAGCACAAGGACAATTAACTCACTGTCCTTACAGGTCCCTGGAAACAAGGACTTGCAGAGTGAAAGAAACTGACACTGTCCCTACCTAGAGTTTTCTGTCCCTAGAATAAATGTTTTTTTTAAGCACAATATAGCACAAGGACAATTAACTCACTGTCCTTACAGGTCCCTGGAAACAAGGACTTGCAGAGTGAAAGAAACTGACACTGTCCCTACCTAGAGTTTTCTGTCCCTAGAATAAATGTTTTTTTTAAGCACACTATAGCAGAAGCACAAAACACACTGACACTCTCCCTACCTATCCTTCTCTTTCCCTAAACTAAAGGAATCCAGGTTAAGCAAGAAAGAAATAACAGTCACTGTCCCTGCCTATGCTACTCTATCCCTGCTCCGGAACACACTACACTAGGCCGCCGTGCTGGCGGCCTTTTATAGTGTGGGGCGTGTACTAAACACCCTCAGCAATAATTGGCCACAGGCATCCTGCCTGTGGCCAATCATTGCTCTCCTCGCTGCCGGCGCTGTGATTGGCCAAGCATGCGGGGTCACAGTGCATGCTTGGCCAATCACAGCGCCTGGATGACACTGCGATGGCGTAGTGCATTGTGGGCCGTTCGCGTCACTCGAATTTGGCGCGAACGGCCCAAATCGTTCGATCTTCGTCGAACGATCGAACAGCCAATGTTCGAGTCGAACGTATGTTCGACTCGAACACGAAGCTCATCCCTAATCCTCGTATTCTTCGGATCAAGGAGAGGGACCATTACTGGCTGGCCACTCTCCTTGATCCACGGTACAAGGGTAAGGTTGCGGACCTTATGTTACCGTCGCAGAGGGAGCAGAGGATGAGACAACTCCGGAAGGCCTTGCAGAAAGGTCTGTGCAACGCGTTCCCAGAGACTGGGAGGTTACAAACTCCTGGTCCAGGACAACGAGTTGCTGAGGCTTCGGCCAGTCAAAGAAGGAGCGGTGGGGAAGGTGGCCGTCTGACCGATGCGTTCAGACAATTCTTTAGTCCGCAGCCCCAAAGTATGATTGGTTCCAGCAACCATCGCCAGCGTCTGATAAACATGGTGCAGGAATATCTAGGGGCAAGGTCAGACTTGGACACCTTCCCCACCGAAAATCCTCTGGCTTACTGGGTCTTGAGGATGGATCACTGGCCAGAGCTTGCACAGTATGCAATTGAGCTACTGGCCTGTCCTGCATCCAGCGTTCTTTCGGAACGCACATTCAGTGCTGCTGGAGGATTTGTCACGGATCACAGGGTGCGCCTGTCCACCGACTCGGTTGATCGACTGACTTTCATCAAGATGAACCAGTCTTGGATCACCACCAGCTACCACACACCTGATGCTGATATAACAGACTAATTGATTTTAACATGTCACGTCCCTTCAAGACTGATGCTGATGCTGAGTGCCTGTGCTGTTATGTTGACTGGCTATCCTCCTCCTCCGAGTCCTCAATGATACGATTGATGATGATAGCTTGGAAGATCATTTTTGTTTATGGGTGCCGCCACCAGTGGCTAAGGCCCAATTTTTCAGCCCCTGTTTTACAGGGGCGTGTACTTACAATTTTTTTAGCAATAATTTGCCATAGGGCTCATTGCTGTGCTCCAAGTACAGTATCTGTGAGGGGTTGTGTCAGGGAAATAGCCGAAGAAGGACTGGCAATTCTGCCCAAGACAATCATGGCTGCCATGGTGCACAGCATGACTAAGGTGGGCGGTAATTCCTCCTTGTAACCTGAACAGATCACATGACTAACTTCCTGGTCTATTTAAGCCTGCTGCTGGAGCTGCTCATTGCTGGATTATCTCTTCAGTCTCCTGTGTACCTTGACCTTGTCTCCTGATCCGTGCTTATCCGTTGTGACCCGGCTTGCCTTAACCTCGCTTCCTGTTCTCCTGTGTTTGACCCTCGGCCTGCTTCTGGACTCTGCTTCTGCTTCCTGACCACCCGGCTTGACCCTCGGCTTGTACCTGGACCCTGCACGTGTATGACCCCGGCTCGCCCCTGTATATGCTCTGGACTGATCTCCTGTGTTTGACCCCCGGCCTGGCTTCCGATATCTCCGTTCATCTGAATATAACCAGCTCAGTTCTGCCTGCCTCCGCCATCCCTCAGTGGCTGAGCTCATCAGACTGCAAGCAAGCACCTGGCCAACCGTGCTTCTGTGGGCACCGCGCTCCCTGTTCCCAACTCCAGGGGCGCGCTGCACTCAGCCGCAAGGGGAGCCCTCTTAGCATCTCGATCTCCATACTCGTTCCTGACAGTATAATCCAGCCATGTCAGAGATCGACAGAGGCGCTTCCCCTATAGAGGCTATGTGCCAGCAGATCACTGCACTTACCCAAACAGTGCAAAGACTACAAGACGCCCATGAGCAATTAGAGGGTCACCTGCATCACTTGTCTTCCAATCCTATATCTCCTGATCCAAGACCTACCTCCAGTTGTACTCCCTCTGCTGCAATGTCTCAGGAGGTTCCTCTCACCGTGCCGATCCCGCTTCCTGAACCACGTGTGCCGACCCCTGAACGGTTCTCGGGGGACCGAAGAAAGTTTAGGACTTTTAAAAATTCCTGCCTACTATACCTGGCTCTTCAACCAAGAACTTTCTCCTTGGAGAATATTAAAGTTGGTTTCATTATCTCCTTACTCTTGGACGACCCCCAGGTGTGGGCCCACGGGCTACTGGAACAGAAGAGCCCCATTACTGACTCTGTTGACACTTTCTTCACAGCTATGGCCCAGTTGTACGATGATCCCCATCGTATGACTACGGCCGAGAATGCCCTGCACACCCTGCAGCAGGGGCAACTTCCCGCAGAGGATTACACTGTGGACTTCCGCACATGGGCCGCAGACACATGTTGGAATCAAGCTGCCCTGAAGTACCAATATCGTCTGGGCCTATCGGAGTCCCTCAAGGACGAGCTGGCCAGGGTAGCAGTCCCGGATACCTTGGAGGGCCTCATCCAGTTAGCCATACAACTGGACAGACGCCTACGTGAACGTCTATTCGAGAAGTCTCAGACTCTCCAATCAGCTCAAGGACTGCCAGAATCCTCTTTTTCTCTCGCCTCCAATCCACCCATACCTGAAGTCAAGCCCAGACAGATGGGCCTGTTTCGGCCTGCCCTATCACCTGAGGAAAGACTCTACCGTCGAAAGGCGAACCTTTGCTTTTACTGTGGAGACAATGGCCATTTCTTACAAAATTGCCACCTCAGGGCGAAGAAACCATTCTTCAAACCCCCAGTACATTGTCAAGTGTCAGGACTTACCTCATCTCACCCTGTCCTCGCTATCTCCCTATCGGTGGCCAGGGAAGAGATCCGTCTTTCAGCCATCATCGACTCTGGGGCCTGCAGCTGCTTCCTAGACATCAACTTGGCCAAAGGACTTGGAATTCCCCTTGTTACCAAGAAGCAGCAGTTAACAGTTCATTTGGCTGATGGATCTCTACCCAGTTCTGGACTGATAACCCATGAGACCCTGCCAATCCCTATGACAACCAGCTCTGGCCACAAGGAACTGGTACGTTTCGATGTTTTGTGCTCTCCTCTGTTTCCGGTCATTCTGGGAGTCCCCTGGTTACGAGCACACAACCCTCACATTGACTGGCTGAAGAATGAAGTGCTGTTTTCATCTGCTTACTGTCAGCAGAATTGTCTGCCCCCTGGCCCTAAGGACTTTACCAGCTGCCTGACCATACAACCTGTTTCTAGTTCCAATCCTCATGTACCCTCTGCCTACCTAGAATTTCTGGATGTATTCGACAAGAAGGGAGCAGACTCCCTTCCACCTCATCGTCCCTATGACTGCCCTATTGACTTGCTCCCAGGCTCCGAAATTCCCTTTGGTCGTATCTTCCCTTTATCAGAGACTGAACTCGAAACATTACGACTCTATGTCGATGAAAACCTGGCAAAGGGATTCATTCGTCCCTCTTCTTCCCCTGCAGGTGCTGGCATATTTTTTGTCGAAAAAAAGGATAAAACGCTTAGGCCTTGTATAGACTACCGAGATCTGAATAAGATCACTATCAAAAATCGCTATCCACTCCCTCTCATCCCGGAACTCTTCCAACGATTCCGTTCTGCTCGAGTTTTCTCCAAACTGGACTTACGAGGTGCTTATAATCTGGTTCGCATTCGAGAGGGGGATGAGTGGAAAACAGCTTTCCGAACTCGTTTCGGACATTTTGAATATTTGGTGATGCCTTTTGGCCTCTGCAATGCTCCAGCCACGTTCCAGCACTTTGTGAACGACATTTTCCGAGACCATCTTGACAACTTCCTCATTGTATACCTGGATGACATCCTTGTCTTCTCGGCCACGCTGGAGATTCATCGAGTGCACATGAAAAAGGTACTAACTATTCTAAGAACGCATGGACTATATGTAAAAGCCGAAAAATTTGACTTTGAGAAAGAATCTATCCAGTTTTTGGGGCTTGTCATATCTACGAAAGGAGTGGCCATGGATCCCCAGAAAGTAAAAGCGATCCTGGAGTGGCCTGTCCCCTCCGACAAGAAGGGTGTTCAAAGGTTTATTGGCTTTTCAAACTTTTACAGACGATTTATTAAGAACTTTTCAGCCATTATATCACCCATTACCCAACTAACCCGTTTGCATTCCAGATTCCAGTGGTCCCCGGAGGCTCAGGCAGCTTTCGACAGACTTAAAACAGTGTTTGTTTCAGCGCCAGTTCTTCAGCATCCTGACCCTGCATTGCCCTACATTTTGGAAGTCGATGCCTCCGAAGTGGCCACAGGAGCTATCCTTTCTCAACGACAGGGCCCCAAATCATTGTTACATCCTGTAGCCTTTTCCTCTCGAAAAATGACACAACCGGAAAGAAATTACGACGTCGGAGATCGGGAGCTTTTGGCCATCAAAACAGCCCTGGAAGAGTGGAGATATTTACTTGAAGGTGCAGCACATCCCATTATGATCTTTACCGATCATAAAAATTTAGAATATCTGAGGACTGCAAAACGTTTGAGACCGCGTCAAGCTCAGTGGGCGTTATTCTTTTCGAGATTCAATTTTCACATCTCGTTTCGTCCCGGATCTAAAAATGGAAAGGCGGATGCTCTGTCTCGGATGTTCCCAGACACCCCTGAAGAAACCACTCCCGGTACAATCCTGTCCACACAAAATTTCCTTCTGATTCAGCCAGACCTAAAAGCATCCATTGTACAAGCCTCTCTTCACTGCCCAGAGTCGGAAATTTCTACCTTAAGGAGTCACGAGGGATTTCTGTGGCATCAGGACAAAATCTTTGTCCCCCAGGAAGTCAGACTGCAGGCCTTGAAAAGATTTCATGATCACCAGCTGGCCGGGCATTTCGGGATCCAGAAGACGATCGACCTTGTCCAACGTTACCTATGGTGGCCTTCCCTAAGATCAGACTGTAAAAAATATGTTGAGTCCTGTTTGGTTTGCCAGCGTAACAAGGGTCCCAAGACCAGGTCTTGGGGTCTATTAAGACCCTTACCAGTTCCGGAGCAGCCTTGGAAAAACATCTCTATGGACTTCATAGTCGATCTCCCTCCATCAGAGAACTTTACAACAATCTTGGTAGTAGTGGACCGACTATCAAAGATGGCCCACTTCCTGCCCATGCTTGGCACCCCCTCCGCCATGGACACTGCAAAAATTTTCATTAAGGAGATAGTCAGACTTCATGGGTTACCCGACAATATAGTCTCCGATAGAGGGGTTCAATTCACCTCTGGTTTCTGGAAGAATCTTTGTAAGATCTTGTCAATTGACTTATGTCTTTCTTCTGCTTACCACCCTCAAAGTAATGGCCAAACAGAAAGAACGAACCAGACCTTAGAGCAATACCTGCGGTGCTTCTGCTCTTTCTCCCAAGATGACTGGGTCTCCTTGCTACCTTGTGCGGAATTTTCATACAATAATACCATACACACGGCCACCAATCAGTCGCCCTTTTGGGCAAACTATGGCTTTCACCCATCCTTTCTTCCCAACACCATTCCTGAATCTCCGGTACCAGCCGTTCAGGATAGGATAAACTTCTTCCAAACCAATTACCGAATCCTTCAGGAGACCATGCGAAAGGCTCAGGAAGACTTCAAGAAACAACATGACAGGAGAAAGAGGGAATCCCATCTACAAGGTGGGTGACAAGGTATGGCTGTCCTCTATTAACCTCAGACTTTCTTGCCCTTCCAGGAAGCTTGGTCCAAGGTTTGTGGGTCCATTCGAGATCAAGAAGGAAGTGAACCCTGTGGCTTTTGAACTCGCTTTACCGGCCTCCTACAAGATCCATCCGGTGTTCCAAGTCTCCCTTCTGAAACCAGCTGTGCCAAGTCCATTTCCAGGAAGAGAGGAGTTGCCACCTCCACCAGTTATCATAGGTAACGATACCGAATATGAAGTTGAAGCCATCCTAGATTGCCGGAAAAGAGGTAGGCAGACTCAATTTCTTGTTAAATGGAAGGGGTATTCTTCAGAGGAAAATTCTTGGGAACCAATGGATAATTTACATGCTCCAAGACTTTTGCAAAATTTCCGCAACAGGTACCCAGAAAGATGGTCTAGGTTGGGCATCCAGAGGCTGCCCCTCGGGGGGGGGGCACTGTCAGGGAAATAGCCGAAGAAGGACTGGCAATTCTGCCCAAGACAATCATGGCTGCCATGGTGCACAGCATGACTAAGGTGGGCGGTACTTCCTCCTTGTAACCTGAACAGATCACATGACTAACTTCCTGGTCTATTTAAGCCTGCTGCTGGAGCTGCTCATTGCTGGATTATCTCTTCAGTCTCCTGTGTACCTTGACCTTGTCTCCTGATCCGTGCTTATCCGTTGTGACCCGGCTTGCCTTAACCTCGCTTCCTGTTCTCCTGTGTTTGACCCTCGGCCTGCTTCTGGACTCTGCTTCTGCTTCCTGACCACCCGGCTTGACCCTCGGCTTGTACCTGGACCCTGCACGTGTATGACCCCGGCTCGCCCCTGTATATGCTCTGGACTGATCTCCTGTGTTTGACCCCCGGCCTGGCTTCCGATATCTCCGTTCATCTGAATATAACCAGCTCAGTTCTGCCTGCCTCCGCCATCCCTCAGTGGCTGAGCTCATCAGACTGCAAGCAAGCACCTGGCCAACCGTGCTTCTGTGGGCACCGCGCTCCCTGTTCCCAACTCCAGGGGCGCACTGCACTCAGCCGCAAGGGGAGCCCTCTTAGCATCTCGATCTCCATACTCGTTCCTGACAGGTTGTAGTGTTGTGCCACCAGTGCCTAAGGCCCAATTTTTCAGCCCCTGTTTAACAGGGGCGTGTCATTACAATTTTTGAAGCAATACTTTGCAACAGGGCTCATTGCTGTGCTCCAAGTACAGTATCTGTGAGGGGTTGTAGTGTTGTGCCACCAGTGCCTAAGGCCCAATTTTTCAGCCCCTGTTTAACAGGGGCGTGTCATTACAATTTTTGAAGCAATACTTTGCAACAGGGCTCATTGCTGTGCTCCAAGTACAGTATCTGTGAGGGGTTGTAGTGTTGTGCCACCAGTGCCCAAGGCCCAATTTTTCAGCCCCTGTTCAACAGGGGCATGCAATTACAATTCTTGATGTAATAATTCACAGCAGGGCCCATTCCTGCACCCACCAAGAGTAAGTCTGAGGGCTTACAGTGTTGTGGCAACGCCACCACCACCACCACCACGAAAGGCCCAATTTTTCAGCCCCTGTTCAAAAGGGGCATGTAATTACAATTCTTGATCTAATAATTCACAGCAGGGCCCATTGCTGCACCCACCAAGAGTAACTGTCAGGGCTTACAGTGTTGTGGCACCAGCACCACCATCAAAGCCCCAATTTTTACTACCACTGTTCAACAATTATATGTAATTAAAATTCCTGATATAATAGTTGACAGCAGGGCATTCCAGCACCAACCAAGAGTAACTGTGAGTGCTTACAGTGTTGTGCCAACACCAACAACTAAGGGGCCTATTTCTGCAGAGTATATACGGCAGGTCCCTACTTTCAAACATCCAACTTACAAACGACTCCTACTTGCAAACGAAAGAAGACAACAGGAAGTGAGAGGAAATCTACCCCTAGGAAGGAAAATTCTCTCCTGTAAGAATAAATATGGGAGAAAGGTGTCTCCTCTGTACTGATGCTTTATCAGCAATCCTTGTTTCAAGAAAAACACCACATTTCAAAAACAGTTGTCATTGGGACGGAAAGTGAGGTGAAATGTTCTGAACAGGGGCACAGACAGCAAAACAAATGTTACAGGGGTGATAACCCTTACCTATGTTTTCCAAAAAGTTTAAAAATAGATTTTTGGGCTGGAGCTACACTTCAACAATGTACCTGTTCAAAATTACAAACACATTCTACCTAAGAACAAACCTACAGTCCCTGTCTTGTATGCACCGCCTGTATACGGCTGTTCAGAGTATATAGGGCCTTTTTTATTTTATGTGCGGGGTTCCCCTTAATATCCATACAAGACCCAAAGGGGCTGGTAATGGGCTGGGGTAGGGGGGGGGTCATGGGGTAGCTATGCCATTTTTCTTAAAGATTTTCATCCATATTATCGGGACCAGACATTACATTAAAGCCGCAAGAAGTTTTAAATGGCTTTTTTTTCCTTTAGAAGTGTCATTTTGTGCAGGGACAGTTCTAAACACGGGAAACACGTGGCACTTCACAGGCATACTTTAGACACCCCCCAGGTACGATATTTAAAGGAATATTTGACTTTTTTTTTTCACTTTATGCATCATTAAAATGACTGCTCCCGAAAAACGACCGTTTTTAAAACTTCTTTTTGCATTGATACATGTCCCCTGGTGCAGAACCCGGGTTCCCAAACCCTTTTTAGGACAATAACATGCATAATAGTTGTTATAATTAGCACTTTAGAATTCGAACGTTCGCATCCATTGTATTTAATAGGGTTCTAATGTTCGTACGAACTTTCGGTCCGTTCGCGGGTTCTGGTGCGAACCGAACCCGGGGGTGTTCGGCTCATCACTAACAATAAACAAGATGACAGAGTTAACCCAACATGTTTCGCCAATTCATTGGCTTCATCAGGGGTGGAAGGTTGTACAGTGAGGCATTAATTGAATCTATAAAATAAAACATATAAGAAGACCATATTAGCATGTTATTGCACAACATAGTGAGGGGGAGAAAACTGGGTGACCTAAAATTGAATGAAAAAATGTAACCCATAGATCAGGGATATGCAATTAGCGGACCTCCAGCTGTTGCCAAACTACAAGTCCCATTAGGCATAGCGAGACTCTGACAGCATCAAGCATGACACCCAGAGGCAAAGGCATGATGGGACTTGTAGTTTGGCAACAGCTGGAGGTCCGCTAATTGCATATCCCTGCCATAGATGATAGAAGGGTGGAAACATGAAAGCCGCCATACCTACCAGTCCCCAATGGAGGCGTGTCACGCCGCCGCCAAAGTACCCAAAGGAGTCCGACAGTAATGTGCCTGCAGGTGGCTATTTAGAAAAAAAAGGGAAATAAAATAAGTATACAATTTGAGGGGATGACTATTGCAGCAAAGTAATTGCTGCAAATGATAGACAAACCAATGAAGGACTAACATAGTCTCCTAAACATACCCGAAATTGTGTTAAAAACAACAAAGGATTAGGTGGGGCGCTGATTGAAGTGTACGGACCATAGTCCAATCACAGGGAAAAACATCCATAATCATCTGAAACAAAATCAAATGTTGTATAACTATATCATCTGGGTGAGATACACACACCCAGATCTAATCAAGTACTATTTAGATAAGTTGGAGAGGAGGAGCTTACCTGCAAATGTATAGCAAGTGTGAACAAAAAGGACCCAAAACCGAAAAAATATTTCAAAGTTGGAAATATATACACAGACAAATGCTTAGTATATATTTTGCAGCAAACCAGAAGACAATGGCCCTAATGAGGCAATGGATCCCGTGATGGATCTGTTTCTGATGGAAATCATGCAGGTCAATATAGGGAAAAACCTGAAGGGGTCACAAAAAGGGAAAAGGGATCCATCAGATATATCAGCCAGGTGATAAAGAAACAAAAAAAACACAAAAGTGACCAGTCCAAAGACTAATGGGATATAGAAGTATGGTCAAGTTACCTGATGTGATCAAAGACAGGACAGCAGCACCCCACAGCCATGAACAGCTGAAACAAGCTGTCAATGGCTGTTTAAATAGTCCACCCAGCCGCTCGACTTGCAGTGTCGCCGAGCGGCAGCGGACGTGAGGTAACCAACGCGCATGGGCAGCATCGCCAGAGGCCTACAATGCCCATAATGCAGTGCAATAGAACGTCAGAGGACGTGGTTGCAGCGTGCGTACCAGGAGGGACGGACGAGATGGAAGTACGGGAATCAGAGAAAACCTCAGCGATACAATACAGGGGCGTGGCTACAAAGCGGGCAAGGTGTATAAACACCAGCCCTTGGGTGTCCATACAGACACAAGTCAGAGACAACATGGGGACCAAAATGCGGCAGCGACGTGAAGCGCCCCCCAGAGACAGGCGAGCACAGTGCAGGCAATTCACTACCTCATTCAGTACCTCCATAGATGAAAAGGGAGGATACATGATTCATTCAAAAAGTCATCCAACCCACCACACTACAATGTGCAATATGTAATAAAAATAAAAATAAAACAAATAAACAAGTTTAATGACGAAAATACGATTTTTGAGTGATAAATAGCGTGACATGCCATATGGTCATAACAGACAATGTAATTACAAAGTAACAATGATATTACAGATAATTTAATTGTATACCAAAATAGGCTTAATAAGTACAAAAGGGAAAAGATATAAACATAAATAGATAAATGAATACTCAGTGGTTCCCTAGTTGTTAAGAGGGATTAATATCAATGATCAAAAAGGGGGGAAGAGTGGCAGAAGAGAAGCAGCGGAAAAGTCATAGGCCAAAAAAGAGAACCAAGTATCTACAGAAAGGATTTGTAACTAATATATTCATTAAGTCCTGGGAACTTGACAGCATCAAGAGTATGTATCCACCGGGTTTCTAATTGCAAGAGTGCTGTGTCTATGTTACCTCCACGAACATGCGGAGGCACGTGCTCAAGAGCATGGAAGGTAACGACATGAGCGTCATAATTGTGTTGATACTGTGAGGGGGTTAGCTCGGCAGCGGGTGTGTGTGACCCCCGGGATGGGCTCCCCACACAAAACAGGCCCAGCAAACGGAGGTTGTGGTTTTCAAAATCAAAAAAAGGTGCGGTTTATTTTCTATTTACAGTGACAAAACACAGCAAAGCAAAAGAAACATAACCAAAATAAATCCTGGTCAAGTTGACCTCTGACTAAACATACAGGTTTCCTAACTAACAACTGGGATCAGCCTAGTGCTGTCCTAGTCCCTAAGTCCCTGGTTTAGTAAAAGTCCAAACAAATAGCCACACAGGCTTTGCCTCACCGCACAGGGGTTCACTCTCCCTAGACAGTCCACACAGGTCTGGTTCCAGGCATGAGCTAACATCTAATGAAGCTGGGAGTTCTTATAGAGGCCTAAATGAGCTGACAAGGTTCAGCTGGTCTCCTCATCTCTGTCTGCACGACGCCCCACACTCTCCCTAGAGGTATGAGTCATCCATGAGCCCACTAGCCTTATACAACTCTCCACCTAGTTGTATAAGTCGGCGTAAAGCCTGAATCTGGGCGAAATATATCTACCCCCCTGGATGCAACCAGGTGACTTTACCTTCCTGCTGTCACATACCCCCCCTCTTGTTTTAACCTCGGGGTTGGAACACCAGCAATCAGGCATTCATGTACTCGAGACAAAGCATCCACATTCCCCATTTGAACGCCAGGGCGATGCTTTACTGTGAAGTTGAATTCCTGGAGGGCCAGGAACCACCTATTCACTCTTCTATTTGTTTCCTTGTTTTGAGCCATCCACTTTAACGGAGCGTGATCCGTAACCATGTCAAAGTGCCTACCTAGCAGGTAGTACCGAAGGGAATCTAGAGCCCACTTCACCGCTAAACACTCCTTTTCAACGGTGGCGTAATTTACCTCATGGGACTTCAACTTCCTGCTGAGGTAAATGACTGGGTGCTCTTCCCCGTTCCAGACCTGGGACAATACTGCTCCTAACCCCACATCTGACGCATCACTTTGTACGACAAAGTCTTTAGAGAAGTCGGGTGAGTACAACACTGGCTGGCTACATAAGGCTTGTTTCAAGAATTGGAATGCTGCCTCAGCCTCGGGGGTCCATTTAATCATGACCGACCCTTTCCCCTTCGTCAGGTTGGTTAGGGGCACAGCCTTAGAAGCAAAGTGGGGAATGAATCGCCGATAATACCCAGCGATTCCCAGAAAGGCTCGTACCTGCTTCTTGCTGTTGGGACGTGGCCAACTCTGGATGGCCTCGACTTTGTTGAGTTGGGGTTTTATTACTCCCCTCCCAATGGTGTACCCAAGATATTTGGCCTCCTCCTGCCCAATGGTACACTTCTTGGGGTTAGCCGTAAACCCCGCTTCCCGAACAGAGTCCAGGACTGCTTGCACTTTTGGCAGATGTGAGGCCCAATCTGTGCTATGGACAATTACGTCATCCAGGTAAGCCGCAGCATACTTCCGATGGGGCCTCAGCATCTGGTCCATTTTCCGCTGGAATGTGGCCGGCGCATTCTGTAACCCGAACGGCATTCTTTTATATTGGAACGCCCCGTCTGGGGTTACAAATGCGGTTTTCTCTTTGGCCGACTTGGCCAGGGGGATTTGCCAATACCCTTTTGTGAGGTCAAGAGTCGTCATGTATCGGGCTGTTCCCAGCCGGTCGATCAACTCATCTATACGTGGCATGGGGTAGGTGTCAAATTTTGTAACTTTGTTCAACTGACGAAAATCGTTACAAAATCGCCAGCTCCCATCCGGTTTAGGCACCAACACGATGGGACTAGACCAATCACTTTGGGACTCCTCTATCACCCCTAAGTTCAGCATTTTCTGTACTTCCTCCCGTATTGCCTCCCGTCGAGCCTCTGGGATCCGATAGGGTTTTAACTTCACCCTTTCACCGGGCGGGGTAATGATGTCATGCTCTAGCCCAGATGTTTGTCCCGGCAGCTCAGAGAATACCTCCTTGTTGCGAAGCACAAACTCCTTAACCTCCTGTTGTTGGGGTTGTGACAAGGTGGCTGCTATTCCAACCTCAGGAATCACGCAACCAGTTTGAGCTGGTGACCAAGTGTCTGCGACTAGGGACTCTCTATCCCTCCAGGCTTTCAACAGATTAACGTGATAGATCTGTTCGGGCTTTCGCCTTCCTGGTTGTCTGACCTTGTAATTCACTTCGCTCACTTTTTCCATTATCTCGTAGGGGCCTTGCCATTTGGCAAGGAATTTACTTTCAACCGTAGGGACAAGTACCAATATCCTATCCCCCGGGGAAAAGGTACGGGTCTTGGCTCCACGGTTGTACACTCTCTGCTGTGCCAACTGCGCTTGGGCCAAATGTTCCTTCACGATGGGCATTACCTGTGCAATTCGATCTTGCATCAGGGCAACATGCTCAATCACACTCCTGTGGGGAGAACTCTCACTTTCCCAAGTTTCCTTGGCAATATCCAACAGCCCTCTTGGGTGTCTCCCATACAGTAACTCAAAGGGGGAGAATCCCGTAGAGGATTGGGGCACCTCCCTAATAGCAAACATCAAATAAGGAAGTAAACAGTCCCAATCCTTTCCATCTCTATCCACCACTTTCTTCAACATTTGTTTTAGGGTTTTGTTGAATCTTTCAACCAGCCCATCGGTTTGGGGGTGATACACAGACGTACGCAATTGCGTCACTTTGAACAATTTACACAGCTCTTTCATAATCCGGGACATAAAGGGTGTACCTTGGTCCGTAAGCAGTTCTTTACAAATACCCACCCGGCTAAAAACAAGAGATAGCTCTTTGGCTATGGTTTTGGCCGAGGTATTTCGGAGAGGGATCGCTTCTGGATAACGGGTGGCATAGTCCATTATAACTAATATGTACTGGTGCCCCCTAGCGGACTTGATTATAGGACCTACCAAATCCATGGCGATCCTCTCAAACGGGACCTCAATGATGGGTAGAGGGACCAGCGGGCTACGGAAATGTGGCATCGGGGCCAACCTCTGACACACAGGGCAGGAGGAACAATAATTTTCTACGTCCTTCATCACCCCCGGCCAATAGAATCTCTGTAATACCCTCTCTCGGGTTTTCTCTGTCCCCAGATGACCTCCAAGAATGTGCCCATGGGCCAACTCCAACACCAACTTCCTGTAAGGTTTGGGCACCACAAGCTGCTCAACGGTTTCTTCTGCCCTTTTTGCCACCCGATACAGTAGGTCCTTCTCTACGCTGAAGTATGGGTAAGTGCAGGTATTATCTGGGTTCACTAACTCACCATCTATTTTCACTACGTTTTCCCGTGCCTTTATTAGGGCGGGGTCTTTCAACTGTTCTGTGGCAAAGTTTTCCCTGTGAACCTCAAGATCAGAAAACTCCACAGACGGTAGGTTTTCGTCTGAGGAGGTGGGCTCCTCTCCAGTTTCTTGAGTCTCCCCTGCCAATACTGATAAGGGAAATTCCGGAGAGTCCTCACCACTCTCAGGGGAGTTCTGGCTATCACATTCCTGGTACATAGGGGCACCAGTGAGGGGCTCAGGATCATCCCACAGTTCCCAGAACTTCGGAAAATCCCTTCCCACAATGGCGTCATGCGGTAACTGAGATACTAAGCCCACTGGATGAGAGAGGGTACCTTTGGGGGTCTCGAAACACACTGTAGTCACTGGATACTCTCGGGTGTCCCCATGCACACAAATAACAGCTACCTTGCTATTCCCAGAGACCTCTGTTTTAACTAACTCAGCCTTTATCAGGGTCACAAGGCTACCTGAATCCAGCAATACCACAACATTTCTACCATTAACACACATTTTGCATAAATGTTTCTCAGTTCCTCGAATGGCAGTGCATGCGACTGTCGCACACAGCGACTGACGTCTGCCCGTCAGAAAGTCACACTGCATGGGTTCCTCCACAACCGGGCAATTGGCTGCAATATGTCCCGCTTGCCGGCAGCGGTAGCAAACGATCCTTCTTGCCGCCTCTTGAGCCGCTGATTTCCCAGGCTGTTCTCGCCAAACTTGGGGTAGAGCTCCCACCCTCTCACTCTCTCCACCCTCACCCCTTGGAATCCTCTTATCCGCCCCTGGGGATGGTCTGGTCTTAGGGTGGAAAGTGCGAGTGTCTCTGGAAGAGGCCGTCAGGTTCTCTGTAGCCAAGTATTTCTCCACACGATCCACAAGACCATCGGCCGTCTCTGGGTCTCCATGGCTTACCCACTTTTGGATGGCAGTAGGAAGAGCTCTCAAAAACCGATCCATTACAACACGTTCCACAATCTTTGGTGCGGACAAAGTCTCTGGCTGTAGCCACTTTCTGCTCAGGTGAATGAGATCATACATTTGAGACCTGGGGGGTTTTCCAAGCTGGAAAGTCCAGTTATGCACACGCTGAGCCCGGACAGCCTGGGTGACACCCAGCCTTGCCAATATTTCAGCTTTTAGCATCACATAGTCTTTTGCTTGGTTAGGCTCTAGGTCATAGTAAGCTTTCTGCGATTCACCAGTTAACAGAGGAGCCACCAGTCCAGCCCACTGCTCCTCAGGCCACTTTTCTCTTTCAGCGGTCCTTTCAAATGTGGTCAAAAATACCTCTGGATCATCCTCTCCAGTCATTTTTGTCAATAAACGACTCACCCCAAAGGACGCGGTATTAGTGGGACGGCTTTCCTCACTGGTCTGCGGACGTTGCTGCATTACTGCTTCCATCTGTTGTTGTAGTCTCTGCTCTTGCTTCTGCAACAGGTCTATGAAGCGGGCCTCAGATTGCTGCTGGGCTCGTTGCTGAGCCTCCAGACTCTGTTGCAAAGTTGCGTTTGTCTGCTGCTGGGCTGCAAGGCTCCTTTGCAAACCTGCATTTGTCTGCTGTTGATTGGCATTTGCTAGAGCCAGCTGCTTCAGTATCTCCTCCATGCTGGCTTAAAAAAAACTGCCTGTATTCTCCACCAACTGTGAGGGGGTTAGCTCGGCAGCGGGTGTGTGTGACCCCCGGGATGGGCTCCCCACACAAAACAGGCCCAGCAAACGGAGGTTGTGGTTTTCAAAATCAAAAAAAGGTGCGGTTTATTTTCTATTTACAGTGACAAAACACAGCAAAGCAAAAGAAACATAACCAAAATAAATCCTGGTCAAGTTGACCTCTGACTAAACATACAGGTTTCCTAACTAACAACTGGGATCAGCCTAGTGCTGTCCTAGTCCCTAAGTCCCTGGTTTAGTAAAAGTCCAAACAAATAGCCACACAGGCTTTGCCTCACCGCACAGGGGTTCACTCTCCCTAGACAGTCCACACAGGTCTGGTTCCAGGCATGAGCTAACATCTAATGAAGCTGGGAGTTCTTATAGAGGCCTAAATGAGCTGACAAGGTTCAGCTGGTCTCCTCATCTCTGTCTGCACGACGCCCCACACTCTCCCTAGAGGTATGAGTCATCCATGAGCCCACTAGCCTTATACAACTCTCCACCTAGTTGTATAAGTCGGCGTAAAGCCTGAATCTGGGCGAAATATATCTACCCCCCTGGATGCAACCAGGTGACTTTACCTTCCTGCTGTCACAATACCCAATATGGCGATTAAGCGCCGTAGTGGTCAGTTTCTTATATGTTGGCAGGACATGGTCCCTAATTCGTTTGAAGAAGGGCCTTTTGGTCTTGCCAACATAAAAGCAGCCACATTGGCAAAGTGCAAGATAGACCACTCCAATGGTCTTACAGTTTATACGATACTTTATATTATGAATACGGCCATTGGGTAGTGGAACATCATGAGAGTTGGGTAAAAAGCAACAAATGTCACATTTGCCACAAGGGAATGTGCCTCCCTGGATTCAATTTAAGGTACCTTGAGGATCAAAGAGGCTGGAAACCAAATGATCTTTGAGTGAAGGAGCACGGCGAAAGGTTATCTCTGGGTGAGGTTTAATATGCTTCCTAACAGATTTGTCAGCACACAGGATAGGCCAAAATTTTCTGAAGAACATTTCGAACTTGGCCATGTTGGTTAGAGTATTTAGTAATCACGCGAACTGAAGTGTTAGATTTTGATTTTTTAGTGGAATGAATAAGATCAATCCTGTTAAGCTTGACAGCTCTGTTATAAGATTTTTTTTAAAGTGAACGACTATACCCACGAGCAATCAATCTGTCACGCAAATCATTGGCTGCTATATGAAAATCTGAATCCCAAGTACAGTTGCGCCTAAGCCGAAGAATACTGTTAAGCAATGGCCGAGGATGTGCACTCAATGGCTAGAGGCGTGAAAGAGAGTGTTCCCAGCAGAGGGTTTGCGGTATAATGAGGAATGGAGTATTCCGTCCTGATCAATATGAATTGTTAAATCCAAAAAAATGATGGATTGATGGCTACATTCCATCGTAAAAGACAAATTGAAATCATTAATAGCCAATTTGCTCATCAACTCAAGGAGCTCAACCTTGGTGCCAGACCAAAGTAACAAAATATCGTCTATATATCTGTACCACGTAATAACATGGGTAAGCAAAGACACAAGCGATTCATCCGAGAATAATTGCCTCTCCCACCCCCCCAGGTACAAGTTGGCATAGGCGGGGGCACACTTGGTCCCCATAGCCACACCTTGCACCTGGAGGAAGTGGGAGTTGCCAAAAAGAAATATGTTACGTGTGAGTATGAACGTCAACAGTTGAAGAACAAAGCGACTATAAAATGTAAGACCATTGGAGTGGTCTATCTTGCACTTTGCCAATGTGGCTGCTTTTATGTTGGCAAGACCAAAAGGCCCTTCTACAAACGAATTAGGGACCATGTCCTGCCAACATATAAGAAACTTACCACTACGGCGCCTAATCGCCATATTGGGTATCAAGACAATTATGCCGCTCATGTCGTTACCTTCCATGCTCTTGAGCACGTGCCTCTGCATGTTCGTGGAGGTAACATAGACACAGCACTCTTGCAATTAGAAACCCGGTGGATACATACTCTTGATGCTGTCAAGTTCCCGGGACTTAATGAATATATTAGTTACAAATCCTTTCTGTAGATACTTGGTTCTCTTTTTTGGCCTATGACTTTTCCGCTGCTTCTCTTCTGCCACTCTTCCCCCCTTTTTAATCATTGATATTGATCCCTCTTAACAATTAGGGAACCACTGAGTATTCATTTATCTATTTATGTTTATATCTTTTCCCTTTTGTACTTATTAAGCCTATTTTGGCATACAATTAAATTATCTGTAATATCATTGTTACTTTGTAATTACATTGTCTGTTATGACCATATGGCATGTCACGCTATTTATCACTCAAAAATCTTATTTTCGTCATTAAACTTGTTTATTTGTTTTATTTTTATTTTTATTACATATTGCACATTGTAGTGTGGCGGGTTGGATGACTTTTTGAATGAATCATGTATCCTCCCTTTTCATCTATGGAGGTACTGAATGAGGTAGTGAATTGCCTGTACTGTACTCGCCTGTCTCTGGGGGGCGCTTCACGTCGCTACCGCATTTTGGTCCCCATGTGGTCTCTGACTTGTGTCTGTATGGACACCCAAGGGCTGGTGTTTATACACCTTGCCCGCTTTGTAGCCACGCCCCTGTATTGTATCGCCAAGGTTTTCTCTGATTCCCGTACTTCCATCTCCTCCGTCCCTCCTGGTACGCACGCTGCAACCACGTCCTCTGACGTTCTATTGCACTGCATTATGGGCATTGTAGGCCTCTGGCGATGCTGCGCATGCGCGTTGGTTACCTCACGTCCGCTGCCGCTCGGCGACGCTGCACGTCGAGCGGCTGGGTGGACTATTTAAACTGCCATTGACAGCTTGTTTCAGCTGTTCATGGCTGTGGGGCGCTGCTGTCCTGTCTTTGATCACATCAGGTAACTTGACCATACTTCTATATCCCATTAGTCTTTGGACTGGTCACTTTTATGTTTTTTTGTTTCTTTATCACCTGGCTGATATATCTGATGGATCCCTTTTCCCTTTTTGTGACCCCTTCAGGTTTTTCCCTATATTGACCTGCATGATTTCCATCAGAAACAGATCCATCACGGGATCCATTGCCTCATTAGGGCCATTTTCTTCTGGTTTGCTGCAAAATATATACTAAGCATTTGTCTGTGTATATATTTCCAACTTTGAAATATTTTTTCGGTTTTGGGTCCTTTTTGTTCACACTTGCTATACATTTGCAGGTAAGCTCCTCCTCTCCAACTTATCTAAATAGTACTTTATTAGATCTGGGTGTGTGTACTGTATCTCACCCAGATGATATAGTTATACATCATTTGATTTTGTTTCAGATGATTATGGATGTTTTTCCCTGTGATTGGACTATGGTCCGTACACTTCAATCAGCGCCCCACCTAATCCTTTGTTGTTTTTAACACAATTTCGGGTATGTTTAGGAGACTATGTTAGTCCTTCATTGGTTTGTCTATCATTTGCAGCAATTACTTTGCTACAATAGTCATGACGCGCCTCCATTGGGGACTGGTAGGTATGGCGGCTTTCATGTTTCCACCCTTCTATCATCTATGGGTTACATTTTTTCATTCAATTTTAGGTCACCCAGTTTTCTCCCCCTCACTATGTTGTGCAATAACATGCTAATATGGTCTTCTTATATGTTTTATTTTATAGATTCAATTAATGCCTCACTGTACAACCTTCCACCCCCGATGAAGCCAATGAATTGGCGAAACATGTTGGGTTAACTCTGTCATCTTGTTTATTGTATGTACAGTGTGATCTGTTTGCCTTTCAATTTGTATATCCTTGTGGCTTTTATTACTAATTGATTTAATAATAAAGTGTTCCTTTTTTTGCATTAAAGTATTTAAAGTCCTTTTTTCTCTGGCACCGTTATAATCCCACAGTCCCTATTTTCCCTTTTCTCCTTGTATACTTAGATGACATCATTGTCTTCGGGAGAACCTTGGAAGAACATGAAGAGAGGCTGGAGAAAGTTTTGAGAAGACTAAGTGAGGAAGGACTCAAGCTCTCACCTGAAAAATGCCAGTTCTATCAGTCATCAATCAATTATCTGGGACACATAGTGTCTGAGGATGGGGTAGCCACAGACCCCGAGAAGTTGGAGGCAGTCACCTCCTGGCCAAGGCCCACCACTGTGACAGAACTCAGATCCTTCTTGGGGTTCTGTTCCTATTATAGGAGGTTTGTGGAGGGGTTTGCTCGGATAGCCAGGCCTCTGAATGAGCTGCTCAAGACGGAGGGGGAAGAGGATGACTCTGTCCCCAGAAAGCCAGGGGAGTCAGTCAAGGACCAGTGGAACGAGAAATGTGAAGATGCCTTTCAGATGTTGAAGAAAAACTTAACCACTGCCCCTGTTTGTAGCTAAATTGTCTGTAGCACTACCCCCAGAAGAGCTGCTGGTTTAGTTTGGGTCAGTACTCTATTTTCAACCCCCTCAACTGGCTTAGACGCTCCCTTGGCACAACTGGTGTAACTAGCAATTGTGAGACCCAATGAATGCTGGGAACACAATTTTGCATGTATATACAGTAGATATATCACAATAACATGTAATAATATTGTTACCTTTCTCTGGTAGCAGTCCCTCAGGAAACAAAGATACTTCAAATGAAGCCAGATGGGATCAGAGAGCAGGGCCCCCCGTAGGATCTGTTTCATTCTGGCTTGGTCTGCCGTAGAGCGTTCCACTCCCTTCCTCAGCACAATTTGACACAACATCTTGTTCAGCCTCCTTACATATTCTGAGAAGCGCTCACCTGGTTGTTGAGAAGTGTGCTCGAATTAATAGATGAGGTCAGCTACCTTTTCTAGTTGCCCAAATTCCTCTTGCAGCATGACCAGGTAGTCATATGCTGTACAAGTTTTTAACAGCTTCTGCAGCAGCTCCTCGCAGACTCTCACATATACGCTGCTTCTTCTGGGCCTCGGGCAGCTCCCATCCTTCAAGAGCTTGCATAGCTTGCTCTATCCAAACGTCAAACTCTTCTTCACCGACCAGCACCGGTTGTTTCCCTGAAAAGATTCTCAGCTTCCGATATCCAGCTTCCACACACACTGTGTTATTTTTCTGGCATTTTGACACAAAGTCTCCCAGGGCGTTAAGAAGTTTTGGCCCAATCATGAACAAGGGTTGCTGGGGGCTCACGGGCTCCTTGGCTGGCTCCCTCTGGGCTGGAGTAGGGTGGTCCCCTACTGTAACTTTCGGGTGCACTAGGCGGAGTTTTGCCTTGCCACCTAGTGGGAAACTTTTTTTTTTTTGTTTTTAGGTACTTCCCCTCTCCACTCTATTAGAGCATGAGTGCTATAGGCCCCTTGTTCTGTTCTGAGGGCAACCACCCGGGCTTTCCTGTGAGGGGATAATCTTCTCATGATGTCATCCACCCCCTTTTTGTCCCAATGTTCGCCGGGAAGCTCCACGACTACACTTGAGCTTGAAATGGCGCCCTCTCTTTCACACCATTGGACTACGACAAAAGGGTCCATCTTGAGGTTGGTTAATTGCAGAGTACTGGATCTAGCACTACCCCAGGAAGAGCTGCTGGTTTAGTTTGGGTAAGTACTCTGTTTGCAACCCCCTCAACTGGCTCAGACCCGCCCTTGGCACAACTGGTGTAACTAGCAATTGTGAGGCCCACTGAATGCTGGGAACACAATTTTGCATGTGTATAGATATATCACAATAACATGTAATAATATTGTTACCTTTCTTTGGTAGCAGTCCCTCAGGAAACAAAGATACTTCCAACAAAATGTTTTACTTAACCAAGGAAGGGTATTTTACTTGGTATGAGAAAAAGGGAACAGTAACACACATATGCATACAGTTGACTCAGCAGGGCCCTGCAAGAGTCAATAAAGACAAAGACAAAAAAGGGTTTTCAAAGCAATGTTAAATCTACTTATGATCTAATGAAACAAGTATAGTGCTCGTGAGCTCCCCTAGCGGGCAATACCACCCGATGTCCCGTAGTGTTAGTTCCAGTCAGGCCTGACAATATCACTACACAAGTTCCTCAATGGTGGGAGTCTTCGCTAGCAACGTTGGTGCACGTTATACTTGTAATCCAAAGGGAATGAAGAAGCAACTAAACCTTCACAATGTTTATGGAAGTGAACTTTCAGTCAGTATAACTCTGTCTCAGTCTGCGTAGTAACCACGCGCTGCACTATGTCCTGATATACGTGTGGCGTACTATTCTGCTGCTGTTGGGCCTTCAAGGGTCAATGGGCCTAGTACAGTTGTAAAATATAGGCAGATGCCCTCTCACCAGAACAGGCTTAGCCCACCTGTTTTGTTCCGCTGAAAGTGATTCAATCCGTGGCCTCTCCGCAACGTGCAGACTCCGGTCTCTCTCTCTTGCAGCTGTAGGTGTCAGCAGACGGACCGCTCCAGTATCTGTAAAGCGCGAGCGGGTCTCACAGGAAAAGTCACCCAGTTGTCTCGGTGATCGCCCGGGCAGAGATGTAGGCCCAGGCTTCAGGCCTAGTCCCCAGAGCAGCAAGCCTCACGCAGACGTCTTGCAGGAAGGAGGCGAAGATCCCAAGAGGCCGAACAAAGCTCCTCCCCTCCTTTAAGTAACCTCTCCCGCAAAGCTCCACGGGGATGCAATGCACTCTGGGAGAACAACTGCATTGTGGGTACCATAGTCTATTACCTATTCATGTCAATGGAGTCCCGTTCTCCTGGTACCGCAAGTTCCACAATGCATTGCTTCAAGGTTAATGACAGTCTTATATAACACCACAAACCGCCACCCCGCTACACACTCCCCCCACTTTAACTCTTTGGTCCCCAAAGACATCTAAAATCTTAGTTCTGTAGCACAATTTAGACTCTAAGCAGTTGCATAAGACTGACAGAGGAGCCTCCCACCAATTGTCATATGATTGGGGGCTGTCCTGTCCACAGGCTACCTCAACTGGAGTAGCCTGATCAGTTGTGCCAGGGGGTGAGCTGGGGTTTCCTCCCACCAAACGTGCAGTGGAATGACCAGGTACATCAGATGCTCTCCTAGCAGTGGAAAAAACTTCTTCAGAGCATTCACCCATTTGGTTGTATGTCAGTCTCTTGGGAGGGTGAATGACTCTTTTCTGTCTCTGCTCTCTAGGAGTTGGTTCATCCAGGCCCCTAAATACTTCTGTTTCTCTGGATACATCTCTTGCTCCCCCTTCTTTTTCAGGCGTGTTAGGCCCTGCTACCTCAGAAGGGTCCAATTCTGTTTCAGAAAGCAAGGGAGCCTCTACAGGGTCTTCCAGTGGCAAACAGTACAGGTCATCCACTACATCCTTCGTGGGCACACTGCGTAGCACAAATTCAGGAGCCTCTGGGCGAAGAACCTCACTATTGACTGCCTCTGGGGTTGATGGCGAGGTGATCATAGGCTCCGGCACTTGAGAGGGCCACAACCATTCAGACTCCATGTCTTCTTCTTCAGGGTCTTCGTCTTCTTCAGGGTTCTCGTCCTCTATATCAGGAAGAGTCGACTGAGACCTGGTGACTGGTCTAGAAACTCCAGAATTTGAAGGGGTTTCCTGTGGCACTGTTATGGGAGGTAGGCGAACTGCTTCTGAAAGAGGCAACAGATGGTTTCTATGCCAAGTCTTTACTGGGCCCACACTCCCCTCAGGCCTGATCTGGTATACCGGAAGATCCAGGAGTTTCTTGCAAACAGCATCGGCTGGGGTCTCCAACGGTCAGCTAATTTGTGTTTTCCTGGGATTCCTAGGTTCCTTAGGAGTACCCTATCACCTGGCTGTAGGTCCTGTATCCGAACCCTGAGGTCAAAGTTTCTCTTATTCCTCTGTCCTCTTTGGTCAGAAGTGGCTTGGGCCTGCTCATAGGCCAACTTCAAACTCTTCCTTAGACGATCCACATACCCCTTGTGGGATGTTGCTGAGGTGCCGAAAGCCAAATCCACAGGCAGCCGAGCTTCTCTCCCAAACATCAGGCGGTATGGGGAGTATCCAGTCGTATAACTAGTAGTGCTGTTGTAAAGCATGTACTATAGCAGCCACATGCTTGCTCCAGTGTGACTTTTGTTCTGAGCTCAAAGTTCCCAGCATATCCAAAAGGGTCCGGTTGAACCGCTCGGGTTGAGCATCCCCTTGTGGGTGGTATGGGGTTGTTCTGGTCTTTTGGATGCCTAGTAGATCTAACAACTTCCTTATTAGTCTGCTCCCAAAGTCTCTTCCCTGGTCTGAGTGAAGGCGTTGTGGTAGGCCATAATGCACAAAGAATCTTTCTACTAACACTTTGGCTACTGTTGAGGCCTTCAGATCCTTAGTGGGGAAAGCCTGAGCATATCTGGTAAAGTGATCTGTCACCACCAGGACATTCCCCTTTCCAGTCAAATCGGGCTCCAAGCTGAGGAAATCAATGCACACCAGATCCATGGGTCCTTGACTTTGTAGGTAGCCCATTGGGGCGGATTGACATGGCAAGGTTTTCCTCTGAAAGAGCGGCAATACCCCTCAACTTCAGCCCGCATGCAGGGCCAGTAGAACCTGTCTCTCACAAGATGAAATGTTATTTCGGGCCCCAAATGGCCATGATTGTCATGGAGGGCATTTAAGACCGTTTCCCTGTGCTTGGCGGGTAGAAACAGCTGCCATCTTCCTTTCAGATCACCAGAAGAGGGGCCCCTTCGGTAGACCACCCCTTGGCGTATCTGCAACCGGTCCCATTCCTTGTGCAGTAGCCGGGGCTTCTCTTGGAGAGTCTCCTAGAAGTAACTCAGGGCGTTGGTCCTCCAAAGCCCCCAGTAATATCTTCCCCAAAGGGTCTTCTAACTGGTCCCTCCTCAAGTCCTTCTTGGATAACTTGGGCAAACCCTCTTCTGCAACCTGGGTCACATTACAGTAGCATCTGGGTACTCCGGCAGCTGAGACCCCAATTTCTTCAGCCCTTGATCCTCCCCTGGACTTGAGCTCTGTTCCCTGGTATAGGGCTCGCACTCCCTCTGGGGACAGTTGGGTCCATTCTCTCGGCTGATTGGGAGGGACATGGGACCTTCTGGAAAGTGCATCCGCATCCCTGTTCCCTACTCCTGGCCGGTACTTCAGGCTGAATGTAAAGCTTGAGAGGGCAGCCAGCCACCGATGTCCTGTAGCATCCAGTTTGGCGGTGGTTAGAAGATAGGTGAGTGGATTGTTATCCGTTTTGACCACAAATTCCGCCCCATATAAGTAGTCCTTCAGCTTATCCACCACTGCCCACTTTAAAGCCAGGAATTCCAGTTTGTGTGTGGGATAGTTCTTCTCAGCAAGTGTCAGACTCCTACTCACATAGGCAACGGGTCGTAGGTGACCGTCATGTTCCTGGTACAGTACCCCTCCAAGCCCGTCTCGGCTGGCGTCCACATGCAGCTCATAGGGTTTTGTATATATAGTTACATAGTTAGTCAGGTTGAAAAAAGACACAAGTCCATCCAGTTCAACCGTAAAAAATAAAAATAAAAAAATAAAAATAAACATATATCGTACACTCCCATATACCCAATTCTATACCCACAGTTGATCCAGAGGAAGGCAAAAAAAACCCAGAAGAGCATTATCCAATTTGCTACAGCAGGGGAAAAAATTCCTTCCTGATCCCCCGAGAGGCAATCGGATATTCCCTGGATCAACTTTACCTATAAATGTCAGTACCCAGTTATATTATGTACATTTAAGAAAGAATCCAGGCCCTTCTTAAAGCAATCTACTGAGCTGGCCAGAACCACCTCTGCAGGGAGTCTATTCCACATTTTCACAGCTCTTACTGTGAAAAAACCTTTCCGTATTTGGAGGTGAAATCTCTTTTCCTCTAGACGCAAAGAGTGCCCCCTTGTCCTTTGTGTTGACCGTAAAGTGAATAACTGAACACCAAGTTCACTATATGGACCCCTTATATATTTGTACAGGTTGATCATATCCCCCCTTAATCTCCTCTTCTCAAGAGAGAATAAATTCAGTTCCTCTAATCTCTCCTCATAGCTGAGCTCCTCCATGCCTCTTATCAGTTTGGTTGCCCTTCTCTGCACTTTCTCCAGTTCCCCAATATCCTTTTTGAGAACTGGGGCCCAAAACTGAACTGCATATTCCAGATGAGGTCTTACTAATGATTTGAACAGGGGCAAAATGATATCTCTCTCTCTGGAGACCATACCTCTCTTAATACAAGAAAGGACTTTGCTCGCTTTGGAAACCGCAGCTTGGCATTGCATGCCATTATTGAGCTTATGATCTACCAAAACCCCCAGATCCTTCTCCACTACGGATCCCCCCAGTTGTACTCCCCCTAGTATGTATGATGCATTCATATTATTAGCCCCCAAGTGCATAACTTTACATTTATCAACATTAAACCTCATCTGCCACATAGTCGCCCAATTAGACAGAGCATTGAGGTCGGCTTGTAAATTGGCGACATCCTGTAAGGACGTTATTCCACTGCATAGCTTGGTGTCATCTGCAAAGACAGAAATGTTACTTTTGATCTCAGACCCAATATCATTTATAAACATATTAAAAAGTAAGGGTCCCAGCACTGAACCTTGGGGTACACCACTGATAACCTTGGACCATTCAGAGTAAGAATCATTAACCACTACTCTCTGAATTCTGTCTTTTAGCCAGTTTTCTATCCATTTACAAACTGATATTTCCAATCCTGTAGACTTTACCTTACACATGAGCCGTGTGTGGGGAACTGTATCGAACGCTTTTGCAAAATCCAAGTATACCACGTCCACTGCCACCCCTCTGTCCAAGGTCTTACTTACCTCTTCATAAAAAGAAATCAGGTTTGTTTGACAACTTCTGTCTTTCATGAATCCATGCTGTCTGTTGCTTAAATAGTTTTTTTCCAGCAAGAACTCATCTATGTGGTCTTTTATTAATCTCTCCAGTATTTTCCCAACTATAGAAGTTAAACTAACAGGTCTATAGTTACTTGGTAAACACGTAATTCCCTTTTTAAATATAGGCACCACATTGGCCCTGCGCCAATCCAGTGGTACTATTCCTGTCATTAATGAGTCCCTAAAAATTAAATACAATGGCTTTGAAATTACAGAGCTCAATTCTTTTAGGATCCGTGGGTGTATGCCATCTGGTCCAGGTGCTTTATCCACCTTTATTCCATCTAAATATTTCTGGACCATATCACTTTTGAGCCATTGTGGATTTGGGGCTGTGTCACTACCACCCCCATTTTGGACATGAGCTCCCCCATGCTCCTTTGTATACACAGAACTGAAGAAAGTATTTAATAAATTAGCCTTCTCTTTGTCCCCAGTCACCCACTCTAGATTATTTTGTAAAGGGCCTACATGCTCAGACTTGACCTTTTTACTATTAATATATTTGAAGAATTTTTTGGGGTTTGTCCTACTATCTTTTGCAATCTGTCGTTCGTTTTGAATTTTTGCATCCTTGATTTCCTTTTTACATATCCTGTTATATTCTTTGTAACATTTAAATGACACTAGTGTTCCCTCATTTTTATATTTTTTAAAAGCTCTTTTCTTATAGTTTATAGCTTTTTTAACTTTGTCAGTGAGCCACATAGGTTTTATTTTTAGCCTTTTAAACTTATTGCCCATGGGAATATACTTTGCAGTGAGTTCCCAAACAGTCTTTTTGAAGAATTCCCATTTCTGTTCTGTGCCCATTGATGCCAATATTCCTTCCCAGTCTAAGTCCTGGAGAGCAGCACTCATCCTTGGAAAATTTGCTCTCTTGAAATTAAGTGTTTTTATCTTTCCTGTATGTGATTTTTGCTTACAACTAACATCAAATGAAATCATGTTATGGTCACTGCTACCCAGGTGTTCCTTTATCTGAACATTAGTAATACGCTCTGCATGGTTTGAGATTACCAGGTCCAACAGAGCATCATTCCTAGTTGGGGCCTCAATAAACTGGACCATAAAATTGTCCTGCAATAGGTTTATAAATTTTTGCCCTTTAACTGTCCCAGCAGTTCCATTACTCCAGTCAATTTCTGGGTAGTTAAAATCCCCCATTATTATCACCGTCCCAGCCCTTGCAGCCCTTTCCATCTGTGCAAGGAGCTGAGTCTCTAACTCCTCATTAACATTGGGTGGTCTATAACAAACTCCAATGATTAGCTTTGAACTACGCACATCTGTATGCAGTCCTACCCATAATGCTTCAGACTCATCACACTCTCCATCCACCAGGTCCTCTTTCACACTCGCTTTGAGATCACTTCTCACATAGAGACAGACCCCTCCACCCTTCCTTTTTACCCTGTCTTTCCGAAAGAGTGCATAGCCCGGAATATTAATAGCCCAGTCGTGTGAGGAATGAAGCCAAGTTTCAGCAATACCGATTACATCATAGCTCTCCTCATGCACCAGAGCTTCCAACTCACCTATTTTGCTTGGCAGACTTCTGGCATTGGTGAACAGACACTTTAATGCATTAATATTATTTGACCGGTCACATACTATCCTCTTGGGTGTTCCCAGATTGCAACTAGGACTTGCTACTATACTTACCTTGGGTTTATGTTCTTTGGTTACCCTACCACTAATGCCCCTAATACTACCCTTTAGAATATGTTCCCCGCTGACTCTCACTATCTCTGGACCCTCCCCCCTGTCACCTAGTTTAAAAACCCCTCTAACTTTTTGGCCATCCTTATTCCCAGCTGATCTGCACCCTCCTCATTTAGGTGCAGTCCGTCCCTTCTATAGTACTGGTTATCGACTGAGAAGTCGGCCCAGTCCTCCAGGAACCCAAACCCCTCCTTACTACACCAGCTCTTCAGCCACTTGTTCACTTCCCTAATCTCCCTCTGCCTTTCTGGTGTGGCTCGATGTACCGGTAGTATTCCCGAGAATACTACCTTGGAGGTCCTTTTCCTCAATTTAGCTCCCAAGTCCCTAAAATCGTTCTTTAGGACACTCCATCTACCTCTGACTTTGTCATTGGTGCCAACGTGCACCATGACAGCTGGGTCTTCCCCAGCCCCTCCCAGTAATCTGTCCACCAGATCCGTGATGTGCCGAACCCGAGCGCCCGGTAGACAACATACAGTTCGGCGCTTCAGGTCTTTGTTACAGATTGCCCTCTCTGTCCTTCTAAGAATTGAGTCCCCTACCACCAGAATCTGTCTTTCCTTTCCCTTCGCTTCCCCCCCACTCTCACTGGAGGAGTTCTTCCCCTGGCAGCTAGGAGAGTCCCTCAGCTCCAGCAGTGCTGGTCCCGGACTGGTTTCACCAATGTCACTCAATGGAGCATACTTATTGGGATGCTTCAGCCCTGGATCGGCCTCCCTGGCACTTCGCCCTCTACCCTTCCTGACTGTCACCCATCTACTATTTTCTAGTGCCTGCACCTCTTTGACTCCACCCACCTCTGTGCTGGCCCCTGCCATCACCTGCCGGGTACGTATCCAGCTCTCCTTTAGTGTGGAGGGACTTCCCAGTGCTGACAGTTGCTTCCCTAGATTCAGAACCTGGGCTTCCAGGGAAACAATGTGCTTACATTTTGCACAGCAGTAATCGCCCTCGATCAGATGATCAAGGAATGCATACATGCTGCAAGATGTACACCGAGTCGCCTCGCCACACCCGCTGGGCATCGTACCTATTAATTTAATGAGGATTCGAGATTATACCCTGTCCAAATTACCTAACACTAGCTTCCTGACCCAACTATTCAACAAGACAATACACAGGTACTCAAGACAATACACAGGTACTCAACAAGACATTACACAGGTACTCAACAAGACAATACACAGGTACTCAACAAGACAATACACAGGTACTCAACAAGACAATACACAGGTACTCAACAAGACAATACACAGGTACTCAACAAGACAATACACAGGTACCACGCAGACCCACGTGCACCCACAGACCAACGGACCCGCGTGCACTCGCAGACCAGCGTGCACTCGCAGACCAACGGACCCGCGTGCACTCGCGGACCCGCGTGCACTCGCAGACCAACGGACCAGCGTGCACTCGCAGACCAACGGACCCGCGTGCACTCGCAGACCAACGGACCCACGTGCACTCGCAGACCAACGGACCCGCGTGCACTCGCAGACCAACGGACCCGCGTGCACTCGCAGACCAACGGACCCGCGTGCACTCGCAGACCAACGGACCCACGTGCACTCGCAGACCAACGGACCCACGTGCACTCGCAGACCAACGGACCCACGTGCACTCGCAGACCAACGGACCCACGTGCACTCGCAGACCAGCGTGCACTCGCAGACCAACGGACCCGCGTGCACTCGCAGACCAGCGTGCACTCGCAGACCAACGGACCCGCGTGCACTCGCAGACCAACGTGCACTCGCAGACCAACGGACCCGCGTGCACTCGCAGACCAGCGTGCACTCGCAGACCAACGGACCCGCGTGCACTCGCAGACCTACGTGCACCCGCAGACCAACGGACCCGCGTGCACTCGCAGACCAGCGTGCACTCGCAGACCAACGGACCCACGTGCACTCGCAGACCAACGGACCCACGTGCACTCGCAGACCAACGGACCCACGTGCACTCGCAGACCAACGGACCCACGTGCACTCGCAGACCAACGGACCCACGTGCACTCGCAGACCAACGGACCCGCGTGCACTCGCAGACCAGCGTGCACTCGCAGACCAACGGACCCGCGTGCACTCGCAGACCAGCGTGCACCCGCAGACCAACGGACCCGCGTGCACTCGCAGACCAACGGACCCGCGTGCACTCGCAGACCAGCGTGCACCCGCAGACCAACGGACCCGCGTGCACTCGCAGACCAACGGACCCGCGTGCACTCGCAGACCTACGTGCACCCGCAGACCAACGGACCCGCGTGCACTCGCAGACCAGCGTGCACTCGCAGACCCACCTGCACTCGCAGACCCACGGACCCGCGTGCACTCGCAGACCAGCGTGCACCTACAATACACAAGTACTAACGATCCACACACACTACTCAGACAACACCCAGGTACTCACACTACACATCTACTATGACCCCTGTTTTAACCTCCTGTTTTCAACTCTTGATTTTAACTCACCACTTAGTCCAGTTCCACTTGGACAGAGTTCCAGCAACTCAAAATGAGCAGGCTCTAAATGAGCTCTACAGAAATTTATATAGGCCTCAAGCACCTGTGACCAATTAACCACTCCCCTTAATTAGTAGGCTGAAGGAAAAAAAGAGAAAAAAAAGGCTGTTTAAAATGTGCCAGAAAAAGGTGTTAAAAAGCTGCAAGGAAAAAGAGCCAAAAATAACCAAAAATGCAACCCAGCAGTCAAAAGCAGAAACTTCTTCACTCTCCACGCAAGGTCTCCTCCACTGTCTACCCTCCAACCAACAAGACTGGCAATTTCACATGTGCTCTACAGAAATTTATATAGGCCTCAAGCACCTGTGACCAATTAACCACTCCCCTTAATTAGTAGGCTGAAGGAAAAAAAGAGAAAAAAAAGGCTGTTTAAAATGTGCCAGAAAAAGGTGTTAAAAAGCTGCAAGGAAAAAGAGCCAAAAATAACCAAAAATGCAACCCAGCAGTCAAAAGCAGAAACTTCTTCACTCTCCACGCAAGGTCTCCTCCACTGTCTACCCTCCAACCAACAAGACTGGCAATTTCACATGTGCTCTACAGAAATTTATATAGGCCTCAAGCACCTGTGACCAATTAACCACTCCCCTTAATTAGTAGGCTGAAGGAAAAAAAGAGAAAAAAAAGGCTGTTTAAAATGTGCCAGAAAAAGGTGTTAAAAAGCTGCAAGGAAAAAGAGCCAAAAATAACCAAAAATGCAACCCAGCAGTCAAAAGCAGAAACTTCTTCACTCTCCACGCAAGGTCTCCTCCACTGTCTACCCTCCAACCAACAAGACTGGTAGTGTCCGCATAGGCCAATACAGAGGCAGTGGTTAGACTCTCTTTTAATTGGTTAAAAGCTTCTTCACACTCAAAGGTCCACTGATCCTGTATGGACTCTCTGGATTTCCTAGGGCCCTGGGAAGGCTTTAATGGCCGGGCTGGCACTACTTCATCCTCTTCTCCCTCATTCTTCAGAAGCTCATTTAAGGGTCTGGCTATCTTGGCAAACCCCTCCACGAACCTCCTATAATAGGAGCAGAATCCATGGAACGACCGAAGCTCGGTCACATTGGTAGGCCTTGGCCAGGAAGTGACAGCATCTAGCTTCTCCGGGTCTGTGGCTACTCCTTCCACCGATACAATGTGACCCAAGTAATGCACTGAGGACTGGTAAAACTGGCACTTCTCAGGGGAAAGTTTCAGGCCCTCTTCATGTAGCCTCTTTAGAACCTTCTCCAGCCTTTCTTCATGTTCCTCCAGAGTCTTCCCGAACACGATGACATCATCCAAGTACACCAGCAACTCTATTAGGTTCATGTCTCCTACTGTCCTCTCCATCAACCTTTGGAAAGTGGCAGGGGCTCCTGATAACCCCTGAGGCATCCGGTCGAACTTAAAGAACCCCACGGGGGTGATGAAGGCTGTCTTTTACTTGTCACCTGGGTGCATGGGAATTTGGTATTAGCCACTCTTCAAATCAATCACGCTGAACCACTTGGCTCCAGACAGGCTCTGCAACGCATCTTCTATGCGGGGGGTGGTATACTGATCCGGTATAGTTCTTCCATTCAATGTTTGGTAATCTATACACAGCCTCAGCGAGCCATTTTTCTTTCGGACCACCACTATGGGAGAAGCGTAGGGGCTTTGAGACTCCCGGATTATGCCTGTTCGTTTCAACTCAGATAGTTGCTCACGTAGGTCTTCCAGATCTCCTAAGGGAACTCGTCGGACCCTCTCCCTGAACGGCTTATCCTCTTGCAAGCGAATATTATGGGTGGCACTCTTCGCACATCCCACATCGAATTCGTCTTTCGAGAAGATCTTCTGTTATTGAGTCAGTTGGTCTCTGGCCCTTTTCTTCCAGGCCGGTGGGAGACTGATGTCTTCTGCACAGAGCTTCTCCACTATGCTCCCCCCTCAACCTTCTCCCAGTCTGAGGGGCTCACTAGGGTGGCTTGGTTCACCTGACCCAGCAGCATCCTGGCTGGCATTCTCACTGGAGCGGTGGTAGTGTTCCTGACGCTCACTGACACCCTCCCTTGGTTCCTCTGTAAAGCTTTCAGCGAAACCACTTCGGGAATCACTTCTATTCCCCTCTCCTTCTCCTTTGGGTCTGGTTTAAGGAGGACAAAGGGGCCTGGTTGTTCCCAGCTGAGCTTCACAGCTACTCTCAAGCAGGTCACCTCTCCTAGTTGTAACACTTTTCCCATTTTGTCCAGCTTCCAGATCTTCCCAACCCCCTCTTCTGGGGCCTTCCGCTCCAAAACTAGGCACTGGCAGACTTGCTCTAACAAAGGGTGGACTCTGGTTGTCCAAGTACCCCGCTCTTCAACCAGAGGAGTCAACAGTCTTCTCACAAGATCTGTATTAGTCCCTATGATCAGCGAGCTCTTGTTGGCCCCAGGAGGTCGGGGGCAGACCACTGCCAAAGTGTCAAACGTCTCAGTTTCTCCCACCACGGAAGGATCAAATGTGAGTCTGATCGGGATATATTCGTCATAGGGGAAGCTCTGGGTGCCAATGCCCCATATCTGTAAGTCTTCCAGCTTCTGTAGTGTTAGATGCCTAAGATGCTTATTATAGAAGTCCCGGTATAGGAGAGTCACTTGAGCTCCGGTGTAAAGGAGGGCCTTCGTGTAGATTCCCTCTACTTGGATGGAGATTATGGGAGAGGGTCCCACTAATTTGTCAGGTACCTTCTTGGGAGAGGCCTTCTTGTTGGGCTTAGTAACTTGCACCTTTATTTCTGTCCTCTTCCGGCTTCTCTTGGGCTTCAACCCTGGTGAAGTCTGATGTGCATTGACTTCCCGCTCTCGGGCATTTCGAAATTTTGGGTGGGAGCTGTTAGGTCGAAAAGGGGTGGCATCAGGGGCATGCGGCAAAGGCCTGGGATCCTGACATTGCCTCTTCATTTTGTGTTTAGAGTGAGCTGGTACTAATGGGCACCCGGCTGACTCCTTCACCAGGGCCCTCTGAAGTCTTCCGCCGGCTGGCGGGAAGGTGTAGCAAACTTCCTTGGGCTGGGACACAATTTTGCCTGGTGCCCAGTTCCTCCGCAGTTATAGCAGACACCCTCACTCCTGGTGGTCTTAGGTGGGGAAACTGGCATCTCTTGGGCCACCTTGGCTTCAGTTTCTCCTTCTTTTTTTAATTCTGAGATACTGGTCATCATGGAGGATAACATCCCCATCACCTGTGCCATCTGAGACTTCAAAGTGTCAACCTCCGAGTCCCTTTCTTGAGCCATGGCTGACCTAACCCCAACACATGGGATGGTGTTGGGTGAGGTTCCTGAAGTCTGATCATCCAACAAGGCTTCTTCATCCCTCACTACTTTAATGAGGTCAGAGTAGCTTAGAGACATAACATCCTTCGAGGTCTTCAAATGAAGCCAGATGGGATCAGAGCGCAGGGCCCCCCATAGGATCTGTTTCATTCTGGCTTGGTCTGCCGTAGAGGGTTCCACTCCCTTCCTCAGCACAATTTGACATAACATCTTGTTCAGCCTCCTTACATATTCGGAGAAGCGCTTACCCGGTTGTTGAGAAGTGTGCTCGAATTGATATATGAGGTCAGCTACCTTTTTCAGTTGCCCAAATTCCTCTTGCAGCATGACCAGGTAGTCATATGCTGTACAGGTGGCTTTACTGAATCTCAAGTTTTTAACAGCTTCTGCAGCAGCTCCTCGCAGACTCTCACATATACGCTGCTTCTTCTGGGCCTCGGGCAGCTCCCATCCTTCAAGAGCTTGCATAGCTTGCTCTATCCAAACGTCAAACTCTTCTTCACCGACCAGCACCGGCTGTTTCCCTGAAAAGATTCTCAGCTTCCGATATCCAGCTTCCACACACACTGTTATTTTTCTGGCATTTTGACACAAAGTCTGCCAGGGCGTTAAGAAGTTCTGGCCCAATCATGGACAAGGGCTGCGGAGGGCTCACGGGTTCCTTGGCTGGCTCCCTCTGGGCTGGAGTAGGGTGGTCCCCTACTGTAACTTTCAGGTGCACTAGGCAGAGTTTTGACTTGCCTCCTAGTGGGAAACTTTTTAAAAAAAAAATTCAGGTTCTTCCCCTCTCCACTCTAATAGGGCATGAGTGCTATAGGCCCCTTGTTCTGTTCTGAGGGCAACCACCTGGGCTTTCCTGTGAGGGGATAACCCTCTCATGATGTCATCCACCCCCTTTTTGTCACAATGTTCGCCGAGAAGCTCCACGACTACACTTGAGCTTGAAATGGCGCCCTCTCTTTCACACCATTGGACTACGACAAAAGGGTCCATCTTGAGGTTGGTTAATTGCAGAGTACTGGATCCCGGACGAGCCCCCACGTGTAGCACTACCCCCGGAAGTGCTGCTGTTTAGTTTGAGTCAGTACTCTGTTTGCAACCCCCTCAACTGGCTCAGACCCGCCCTTGGCACAACTGGTGTAACTAGCAATTGTGAGACCCACTGAATGCTGGGAACACAATTTTGCATGTATATAGATATATCACAATAACATGTAATAATATTGTTACCTTTCTCTGGTAGCAGTCCCTCAGGAAACAAAGATACTTCCAACAAAATGTTTTACTTAACCAAGGAAGGGTACTTTACTTGGTATGAGAAAAAGGGAACAGTAAAGCCCCGTACACACGATCGGATAACCTATGGATTTTCGTCCGATGGATTTGTCCATCGGCAATCCGATGAAACTGTTTTTCATCAGTCTTGGCAACACACCATCAGTCAAAAAACCGACCGTTCCAAACGCGGTGACGTAAAACACTCCGATGAGCCGAGAAAAATTAAGTTTAATGCTTCTGAGAATGCGTCGACTTGATTCTAAGCATGCGTGGGTTTTTTAACCGATGGACTTGCCCATAGACGATCGGAAATTCCCATCAGTTTTTTATCCATCGGAAAATTTTAAAACAAGTTCTATTTTTTACAACCGATGGAAAAAAGACCGATGGGTACCATACACGATCGGTTGGTCTGATGAAAACCATCCAGTCAAACCGATCGTGTGTACGGGGCTTAACACACATATGCATACAGTTGACTCAGCAGGGCCCTGCAAGAGTCAATAAAGACAAAGACAAAAAAGGGTTTCTAAAACAATGTTAAATCTACTTATGATTAGGGATGAGCTTCGTGTTCGAGTCGAACATACGTTCGACTCGAACATCGGCTGTTCGATCGTTCGACGAAGATCGAACGATTTGGGCCGTTCGCGCCAAATTCGAGTGACGCGAACGGCCCACAATGCACTACGCCATCGCAGTGTCCTCCAAGCGCTGTGATTGGCCAAGCATGCACTGTGACCCCGCATGCTTGGCCAATCACAGCGCCGGCAGCGAGGAGAGCAATGATTGGCCACAGGCAGTATGCCTGTGGCCAATTATTGCTGAGGGTGTTTAGTACACGCCCCACACTATAAAAGGCCGCCAGCACGGCGGCCTAGTGTAGTGTGTTCCGGAGCAGGGATAGAGCAGCATAGGCAGGGACAGTGACTTTTATTTCTTTCTTGCTTAACCTGGATTCCTTTAGTTTAGGGAAAGAGAAGGATAGGTAGGGAGAGTGTCAGTGTGTTTTGTGCTTGTGCTATAGTGTGCTTAAAAAAAACATTTTTTCTAGGGACAGAAAACTGTAGGTAGGGAGAGTGTCAGTTTCTTTCACTGTGCAAGTCCTTGTTTCTAGGGACCTGGAAGGACAGTGAGTGAATTCTCCTTGTGCTATATTGTGCTTAAAAAAACATTTTTTCTAGGGACAGAAAACTGTAGGTAGGGAGAGTGTCAGTTTCTTTCACTGTGCAAGTCCTTGTTTCCAGGGACCTGGAAGGACAGTGAGTGAATTCTCCTTGTGCTATATTGTGCTTAAAAAAAACATTTTTTCTAGGGACAGAAAACTGTAGGTAGGGAGAGTGTCAGTTTCTTTCACTGTGCAAGTCCTTGTTTCTAGGGACCTGGAAGGACAGTGAGTGAATTCTCCTTGTGCTATATTGTGCTTAAAAAAAACATTTTTTCTAGGGACAGAAAACTGTAGGTAGGGAGAGTGTCAGTTTCTTTCACTGTGCAAGTCCTTGTTTCTAGGGACCTGGAAGGACAGTGAGTGAATTCTCCTTGTGCTATATTGTGCTTAAAAAAATCATTTTTTCTAGGGACAGAAAACTGTAGGTAGGGAGAGTGTCAGTTTCTTTCACTGTGCAAGTCCTTGTTTCCAGGGATCTGGAAGGACAGTGAGTGAATTCTCCTTGTGCTATATTGTGCTTAAAAAAAACATTTTTTCTAGGGACAGAAAACTGTAGGTAGGGAGAGTGTCAGTTTCTTTCACTGTGCAAGTCCTTGTTTCCAGGGACCTGGAAGGACAGTGAGTGAATTCTCCTTGTGCTATATTGTGCTTAAAAAAAACATTTTTTCTAGGGACAGAAAACTGTAGGTAGGGAGAGTGTCAGTTTCTTTCACTGTGCAAGTCCTTGTTTCTAGGGACCTGGAAGGACAGTGAGTGAATTCTCCTTGTGCTATATTGTGCTTAAAAAAAACATTTTTTCTAGGGACAGAAAACTGTAGGTAGGGAGAGTGTCAGTTTCTTTCACTGTGCAAGTCCTTGTTTCCAGGGACCTGGAAGGACAGTGAGTGAATTCTCCTTGTGCTATATTGTGCTTAAAAAAAACATTTTTTCTAGGGACAGAAAACTGTAGGTAGGGAGAGTGTCAGTTTCTTTCACTGTGCAAGTCCTTGTTTCCAGGGACCTGGAAGGACAGTGAGTGAATTCTCCTTGTGCTATATTGTGCTTAAAAAAAACATTTTTTCTAGGGACAGAAAACTGTAGGTAGGGAGAGTGTCAGTTTCTTTCACTGTGCAAGTCCTTGTTTCTAGGGACCTGGAAGGACAGTGAGTGAATTCTCCTTGTGCTATATTGTGCTTAAAAAAAACATTTTTTCTAGGGACAGAAAACTGTAGGTAGGGAGAGTGTCAGTTTCTTTCACTGTGCAAGTCCTTGTTTCCAGGGACCTGGAAGGACAGTGAGTGAATTCTCCTTGTGCTATAGTGTGCTTAAAAAAAACATTTTTTCTAGGGACAGAAAACTGTAGGTAGGGAGAGTGTCAGTTTCTTTCACTGTGCAAGTCCTTGTTTCTAGGGACCTGGAAGGACAGTGAGTGAATTCTCCTTGTGCTATATTGTGCTTAAAAAAAACATTTTTTCTAGGGACAGAAAACTGTAGGTAGGGAGAGTGTCAGTTTCTTTCACTGTGCAAGTCCTTGTTTCCAGGGACCTGGAAGGACAGTGAGTGAATTCTCCTTGTGCTATAGTGTGCTTAAAAAAAACATTTTTTCTAGGGACAGAAAACTGTAGGTAGGGAGAGTGTCAGTTTCTTTCACTGTGCAAGTCCTTGTTTCTAGGGACCTGGAAGGACAGTGAGTGAATTCTCCTTGTGCTATATTGTGCTTAAAAAAAACATTTTTTCTAGGGACAGAAAACTGTAGGTAGGGAGAGTGTCAGTTTCTTTCACTGTGCAAGTCCTTGTTTCAAGGGACAGAGAAGGACACCTGAAGGTAGCCCTTATTGCTTTTTTCCCATCTCCCTGCAGGCCATCTATTAGAATGTCTGGAAGGCAAACAAGGAGAGGCAGACAGTCAGGAGGCAATAAAAGAGGGCAAGCAGGCTCTGTGTCTGGGGGCAACAGTGCTGGTCGTGGACGCGGTGCATTGTCATCAGCACATGGCCATGGGACACGCTTGTCCTTCTTTTCGGCAGCTGGACATGTTGAGCCACATCATGCCGAAGACTTGGTAGAGTGGATGACCAAGCCCTCCTCCTCCTCCTCATCCTCTCTCACCCAGGCTCAGGGTACTGGCAAAGCAGCTGTCAAAGCGTCCTCTTCCCTGGTATCAATGTCAGACTCATCATCAGTCACTCCTTCCCTAGACCCACCATGTCCTCCTCCTGAGGAGTCCCCCGAACTGTTTGAGCACAGTGTTGGGTACATGCTCCAGGAGGATGCCCAGCGTTTCGAAGGGTCTGATGATGAAACCCAGCTACAGGAAGGCAGTAGGGTGAGAGCAGACAGAGGGGATGCTCAAGAAGGACACCAATCTGGCAGTCATGTTCCAGCAGCTGCAGCATACTGCCAGATTGGCTCCAGTGATGAGGAGGGAGGGGATGATGAGGTCACTGACTCCACGTGGGTGCCTAATAGGAGAGAGGAGGAGGAGGATGAGGAGGAGGCACATCTCCAACGAGACAGGATGCCCTTTGGTGGCCAGCGTAAGGGCAGTACACCGACGGAATCACACCGCAGAGCTCCGCCTGTGCAGGGCGCTGCCTCTGCCCGTCATTCAAAAAGTTCCTTGGTGTGGGCCTTTTTTGAGGCTAGTGCATCAGATCGCACAGCTGCTGTTTGCAACATATGTCTCAAGCATCTATCGCGTGGCCAAAACATCAGCCGCTTGGGTACCACATGCCTGACCAGACATATGTTGACCTGCCATGCAGCTCGTTGGCAAGCCTACCTCAAAGACCCACACCAAAGAACAAAGCGGACCTCTCCTTGCACCGCATCAGCTGGGATCTCCAACCCCACTATAACTTCAGTCCTCTCAGAAACATGCACTGAGAGGAATGAAGGTGTAGAATTAGGTGTGTCACAGCCAAGTACTTGCGGCCACTCTGCTAGCAGTACACCGACGTCCGATTCTAGCAGGCAAATTTCCCTGCCCCAGCTGCTGGACCGTCGAAAGAAGTTCACTCCCAGCCATCCACATGCCCAGCGGTTGAATGCTAGCTTGGCTAAATTGCTAGCGCTTCAACTGCTGCCTTTTCAGTTGGTAGACTCGGCCCCCTTCCGTGAGTTTGTGCAATGTGCGGTTCCTCAGTGGCAGGTTCCCAAACGCCACTTTTTCTCACGGAAGGCTATTCCGGCTCTCTACCGGCATGTGGAAGGCAATGTCTTGGCCTCGCTGGACAGGGCGGTCAGCGGTAAGGTGCATATTACCGCTGACTCGTGGTCCAGCAGGCATGGACAGGGACGTTACCTTTCTTTCACGGCCCATTGGGTCACTCTTTTGGCAGCTGGGAAGGATGCAGGACAAGGTGCAGTAGTGTTGGAGGTTGTCCCACCGCCACGCCTCCAAAATGCTACTACTGGTTGTGACACACCTCTCTCCTCCACCCCCTCCTCTTCTTCTTCCTCCATGGCCTCTTCCTGTGGTTTGTCCTATGAACCAGCGGTGCTCCGTAGCCGTTCACGGGGCTACGCAAGTACGCAGGCAAAAAGATGCCATGCCGTGCTTGCGCTGGTGTGTTTGGGGGACAGAAGCCACACTGGGGCAGAGGTCCTGTCTGCTCTGCAGGGCCAGGCCGAGAGGTGGTTGACGCCACGCCAGCTTAAGCCAGGAATGGCGGTTTGCGACAATGGCACCAACCTCCTCTCCGCCCTCCGACAGGGACAACTGACCCATGTGCCCTGTGTGGCTCACGTCCTTAACCTGGTGGTGCAGCGGTTCTTGGGCAGGTACCCGGGCTTACAGGATGTCCTGAGGCAGGCCAGGAAAGTCTGTGTGCATTTCCGCAGATCTTATAATGCCAGTGCTCGCCTGGCTGAGCTGCAAAAGGAGTTGAACCTGCCCAAGAACCGCCTTATATGTGACATGCCCACCAGGTGGAACTCAACGTTGGCCATGCTGCAGTGGCTGCACACGCAGCAGAGGGCCATCAATGAGTACCTGTGCGACTACGGCACCAGGACAGGGTCAGGGGAGCTTGGTTTTTTTTCTCCACGCCAGTGGGGCATGATCAGGGATGCATGCACTGTCCTGGCACCATTTGAGGAGGCCACGAGGATGGTGAGCAGTGACAGTGCATGCATCAGTGACACTGTACCTCTTGTCCACCTGTTGGAGCACACGCTGCGTGGAATAATGGACAGGGCACTTGAGGCAGAACAGAGGCAGGAAGAGGAGGACTTCCTTGCCTCTCAAGGCCCCCTTTACCCAGACAGTGTTCCTTCTGTCCCACCCATCGCACAGGAAGAGGAAGAGGAGGAGGAGGAGGAGGAGGAGGAGGAGGAGGAGGATTGTGTCAGCATGGAGGTGGAGGCTGGCACTCAGCATCATCAGCAGCAGTCTTTTAGGGATGATTTACAGTCCCAAGAAACCAGTGGACTTGTACGTGGCTGGGAGGAGGTGACTGCGGATCATGTCGTCCTTAGTGACCCAGAGGACTCCGGAGCGAATGCCTCAGCAAACCTACGCTGCATGGCCTCCCTGATCCTGCAAAGTCTGCGGAAGGATCCTCGTATTCTTCGGATCAAGGAGAGGGACCATTACTGGCTGGCCACTCTCCTTGATCCACGGTACAAGGGTAAGGTTGCGGACCTTATGTTACCGTCGCAGAGGGAGCAGAGGATGAGACAACTCCGGGAGGCCTTGCAGAAAGGTCTGTGCAACGCGTTCCCAGAGACTGGGAGGTTACAAACTCCTGGTCCAGGACAACGAGTTGCTGAGGCTTCGGCCAGTCAAAGAAGGAGCGGTGGGGAAGGTGGCCGTCTGACCGATGCGTTCAGACAATTCTTTAGTCCGCAGCCCCAAAGTATGATTGGTTCCAGCAACCATCGCCAGCGTCTGATAAACATGGTGCAGGAATATCTAGGGGCAAGGTCAGACTTGGACACCTTCCCCACCGAAAATCCTCTGGCTTACTGGGTCTTGAGGATGGATCACTGGCCAGAGCTTGCACAGTATGCAATTGAGCTACTGGCCTGTCCTGCATCCAGCGTTCTTTCGGAACGCACATTCAGTGCTGCTGGAGGATTTGTCACGGATCACAGGGTGCGCCTGTCCACCGACTCGGTTGATCGACTGACTTTCATCAAGATGAACCAGTCTTGGATCACCACCAGCTACCACACACCTGATGCTGATATAACAGACTAATTGATTTTAACATGTCACGTCCCTTCAAGACTGATGCTGATGCTGAGTGCCTGTGCTGTTATGTTGACTGGCTATCCTCCTCCTCCGAGTCCTCAATGATACGATTGATGATGATAGCTTGGAAGATCATTTTTGTTTATGGGTGCCGCCACCAGTGGCTAAGGCCCAATTTTTCAGCCCCTGTTTTACAGGGGCGTGTACTTACAATTTTTTTAGCAATAATTTGCCATAGGGCTCATTGCTGTGCTCCAAGTACAGTATCTGTGAGGGGTTGTAGTGTTGTGCCACCAGTGCCTAAGGCCCAATTTTTCAGCCCCTGTTCAACAGGGGCATGCAATTACAATTCTTGATGTAATAATTCACAGCAGGGCCCATTCCTGCACCCACCAAGAGTAAGTCTGAGGGCTTACAGTGTTGTGGCAACGCCACCACCACCACCACCACGAAAGGCCCAATTTTTCAGCCCCTGTTCAAAAGAGGCATGTAATTACAATTCTTGATCTAATAATTCACAGCAGGGCCCATTCCTGCACCCACCAAGAGTAACTCTGAGGGCTTACAGTGTTGTGGCAACACCACCACCACCACCACGAAAAGCCCAATTTTTCAGCCCCTGTTCAACAGGGGCATGCAATTACAATTCTTGATCTAATAATTCACAGCAGGGCCCATTGCTGCACCCACCAAGAGTAACTGTCAGGGCTTACAGTGTTGTGGCACCAGCACCACCATCAAAGCCCCAATTTTTACTACCACTGTTCAACAATTATATGTAATTAAAATTCCTGATATAATAGTTGACAGCAGGGCGTTCCAGCACCAACCAAGAGTAACTGTGAGTGCTTACAGTGTTGTGCCAACACCAACAACTAAGGGGCCTATTTCTGCAGAGTATATACGGCAGGTCCCTACTTTCAAACATCCAACTTACAAACGACTCCTACTTGCAAACGAAAGAAGACAACAGGAAGTGAGAGGAAATCTACCCCTAGGAAGGAAAATTCTCTCCTGTAAGAATAAATATGGGAGAAAGGTGTCTCCTCTGTACTGATGCTTTATCAGCAATCCTTGTTTCAAGAAAAACACCACATTTCAAAAACAGTTGTCATTGGGACGGAAAGTGAGGTGAAATGTTCTGAACAGGGGCACAGACAGCAAAACAAATGTTACAGGGGTGATAACCCTTACCTATGTTTCCCAAAAAGTTTAAAAATAGATTTTTGGGCTGGAGCTACACTTCAACAATGTACCTGTTCAAAATTACAAACACATTCTACATAAGAACAAACCTACAGTCCCTGTCTTGTATGCACCGCCTGTATACGGCTGTTCAGAGTATATAGGGCCTTTTTTATTTTATGTGCGGGGTTCCCCTTAATATCCATACAAGACCCAAAGGGGCTGGTAATGGGCTGGGGTAGGGGGGGGGGGTCATGGGGTAGCTATGCCATTTTTCTTAAAGATTTTCATCCATATTACCGGGACCAGACATTACATTAAAGCCGCAAGAAGTTTTAAATGGCTTTTTTTTCCTTTAGAAGTGTCATTTTGTGCAGGGACAGTTCTAAACACGGGAAACACGTGGCACTTCACAGGCATACTTTAGACACCCCCCAGGTACGATATTTAAAGGAATATTTGACTTTTTTTTCACTTTATGCATCATTAAAATGACTGCTCCCGAAAAACGACCGTTTTTAAAACTTCTTTTTGCATTGATACATGTCCCCTGGTGCAGAACCCGGGTTCCCAAACCCTTTTTAGGACAATAACATGCATAATAGTTGTTATAATTAGCACTTTAGAATTCGAACGTTCGCATCCATTGTATTTAATAGGGTTCTAATGTTCGTACGAACTTTCGGTCCGTTCGCGGGTTCTGGTGCGAACCGAACCCGGGGGTGTTCGGCTCATCACTACTTATGATCTAATGAAACAAGTATAGTGCTTGTGAGCTCCCCCTAGCGGGCAATACCAACCGATGTCCCGTAGTGTTAGTTCCAGTCAGGCCTGACAATATCACTACACAAGTTCCTCAATGATGGGAGTCTTCGCTAGCAACATTGGTGCACGTTATACTTGTAATTCAAAGGGAATGAAGAAGCAACTAAACCTTCACAATGTTTATGGAAGTGAACTTTCAGTCAGTATAACTCTATCTCAGTCTGCGTAGTAACAACGCACTGCACAATGTCCTGATATACGTGTGGCGTACTACTCTGCTGCTGTTGGGCCTTCAAGAGTCAATGGGCCTAGAACAGTTGTAAAATATAGGCAGATGCCCTCTCACCATAACAGGCTTTGTCCACCTGTTTTGTTCCGCTGAAAGTGATTCAATCCGTGGCCTCTCCGCAACGTGCATACTCAGGTCTCTCTCTCTCGCAGCTGTAGGTGTCAGCAGACGGACTCCTCCGGTATCTGGAAAGCGCAAGCGGGTCTCACAGGAAAAGTCACCCAGTTGTCTCGGTGATCGCCCGGGCAGAGTTGTAGGCCCAGGCTTCAGGCCTAGTCCCCAGGGCAGCAGGCCTCACGCAGACGTCTTGCAGGAAGGAGGCGAAGATCCCAAGAGGCCAAACAAAGCTCCTCCCCTCTTTTAAGTAACCTCTCCCACAAAGCTCTGCGGGGATGCAATGCACTCTGGGAGAACAACTGCATTGTGGGTACTGTAGTCTATTATCTACTCATGTCAATGGAGTCCCGTTCTCCTGGTACCGCAAGTTCCACAATGCATTGCTTCAAGGTTAATGACAGTCTTATATTACACCACAAACCGCCATCCCGCTACATGTCCATTGAGGTTACCCTATTATAATGATGGAACAGCTCTCACTCTTTGGCTCTGTTTACACTTGTAGTTGGGTGGGAGGTAAAAATGTGTGGTTGAGCTGTGTGTTTACCACTCCCCAAATGCTCCCCCGAGGCTGAAAAGGTAGTGGTACAGAGGTATACTCCTGCTGTGCTCTGTTAAAGTTAATGGGGCTGCACTGCAACTGTGTGCATGCACACAATTGCAGTGCGGTACTGTGGGCTTTTAGGGTTTAAAACAGTGACATAACATCTCCTCACCGCCTGTTAAATGCTCCACCTTGAATCACTTTTCAGAGGATGATACAAGTGTACATGAGCCCTTTCTGTGAATTTTTTTTTCCGGGGGGGTGTCCCCAAACAAGTTTCCATCATCTACTCTTATGCCTTGTACACACGATCGGATTTCCGATGGACTAAAATCCGATGGACTTGTTTCATCGGAAATTCCGATCGTGTGTGGGCCCCATCGGACTTTTTTCCATCGGAGTAAACAAATAGAACATGTTTTACATTTTTTCCGATGGAAAAAAATCCAATGGGAAATTCCGATCGTCTGTGTGGAATTCCATCGAAGAAAAATCCACGCATGCTCAGAATCAAGTCGACACATGCTCGGAAGCATTAAACTTCATTTTTCTCGACTCGTCTGAGTGTTTTACGTCACCGCGTTTTGGACGGTCGGAATTTAGTCTGACAGTGTGTATGCAAGACTGATGGAAGTCAGCTTCATCGGAATTCCGATGGAAAATTCCATCGGATTTTATTCCATCAGAAATCCGATTGTGTGTACAAGGCATAAAGCAACCCATACATTCATTTAAAAAAATATATATTTTCATTCAACCAGCAGAAAAAAAAAACTCAGTTCCCCCATCCACACATTCAGTGTGAATGGAGGAATCCTCCCCACTGAGCTATTGTATTCTAATGGCAGGGAGACTTCCCCGCCATCAGAATACACTGATTGGTGCTGCTGGCTATAGATGGTAGCGCTGATCGAGCAAATATTTTCCAGCAGGCAGTTGTACAGAAGTCGATCAGTAGATCAACTTCTGTACAACCACAGTGCCCATACATGGAATGAAATTCACCCTGTTTGGTGAACCAGTCAAATTTTGATTCATATACGGCAGACTTAAGAAACAAGTTCTATTAATTCTGTAACATGGGCAAGCATAGGCACAAACATAACATTGAAAAGGCTACAGATAACAATAGAAAGAGTTTCTGGTTTGTAGTTCACACTTTTTTTTTTTTTTTTACAATAAAAATATGGAAGTTAAACCCTTTCTTCTTTGACACAGCATAAGCTGTAATTCATGAATATATTATTTTTTTTTTACCTTCATGTGCACTTGATATGTTTGAATGTGGCTTCCACAGTGGCAATGGATGGGAACTGCCATAAAAATGGATATCGAACAACTGAAATGACTTCTTGGTAAAGATTTATCATCATTACATCTTCTTATTGCAATAACTACTACTAGGTTTGAGAGTCACCTTGACATTTTAAAACCACTTCAGCACGTTATAATTTTTATTCTTTTTTGTTTCCTTCCTTTCTTTTTATATAATAATAAAATAATAGTAGAACTTAGTCACTTCAAAGGGCCAGAAAACTGTGTTTCAGTAAATGGCTCACATCCTTGTTACGGTCAGCCTAGTCAAAATCTATTTAAAGGTCTTAGTCTTCATATTTAAGTGCAATCAATTCTAATCTGGTTGACACCTATTGCACTTATAGATGCATGTGCTTTTGCTATAACCATATTTTTACCTACTGTGAACCCTAACGATTTAGAAAATGAAAAGTGAAACATTTATATGAAATATTTATGTATACTATCAGCTTTAGTGTCTCTGGTGGAAGTCAGGACTTTACCACTGAGAGAGGAGGAGTGTTTACTACCGTGTTTCCCTGAAAATAAAACTGGGTCTTAAAATAATTTGGGCTACAAAAAACACACTAGGGCTTATTTTCAGGGGATGTCTTATTTATTTACAGCATGTACAAAAAAGTTCCTGTGTCCCCTGTCTTTTTTCCCCTCTTCCCCTGTCAGCTCAGGAATCAGCATTATGAAATTCTGTAATCCCAAAAATAAACCTTAGTTGAAGTCCTTGTAAAAAAAATTAGTCCGCTCTGTAAAAAGATTATTTAATGTGCAGTGTGCCTCCTTGTGTAACTTTATTGTGGAAAATATCTTATTTACAGCACCGCTGGGCGCCCACGTGACCCGCCAGAGCTCTTCTTACTGCAGAGGGAGGGGCCAAGATCCCCACTGACATCAGCCTGCTTCGAGCACTGCAGAGGGAGGGGCTGCTGACGTCAGCCGGGAGGAGAGGAGAAGAGCTCTGGTGGGTCACGTGAGCGCCCAGCGGCGCTGTAAATGCGGTATTTTCCACAATAAAGTTACACAAGGAGACACACTGCACATTATATAATCTTTTTACAGAACAGATTACATGATTTTACAAGGACTTTAACTAGGGTTATTTTCCAGGGAAGGGCTTATATTGCAGCCATCCCAGAAACTCATCCTAGCTCTTATTTTCGAATAGGGCTTATTTTCGGGGGAAAAGGGTAAGTGTTGTCCAAAAAGCTACATGCAGGTAATATTGCACCCCATATCTAGAGGTATCTTAGATTTTGGATTTGACTGACTAAGGGCTGGTTCACACCATGAACAATGTATTCCTTGCAATTCACATACAATCTAGGTCAGTGGTTCTCAACTCCAGTCCTCAGGACCCACTAACAGGCCAGGTTTGCAAGATAACTGAATTGCATCACAGGTGATATAATTTGCTGCTCAGGGATTGCAGGATTTTAGTCTGCATCTCCCCAAGGTAATACTTAAAATCTGGCCTGTTAGTGGGTCCTGAGGACAGGAGTTGAGAACCACTGATCTAGGTGAAGTGCAATTTCAGCCTATTCATTTGAATGGGCTGAAATTGCACCAGACCACACCACAAGTAACGCACGCACTACTTAATAAAACACATAGGAACCCAGATCACATGGTACTACTGTATCATGTGATCCAGTGCAGGAAAATGCACTGCGTTTGCGTCCTGACACCTGCTGCAGATTGCAACTGCAAGGCATTTTTAATGCAGTTTGAGAAATGTGCATGGTATGCAGGTTTCCCGCACTGCGGACTGATGTGAATTGGCCCTAAAGAAGTACAGGCTGTTCACTTAGCAAAGTGATTGTTCACTTAGCCTAATAAATAAGACAAAACTGCATTTACTTTGAATTCCCCACCATCTGCAGTGGATGCACATGACTGAAGTGAATTACAGAGTCATCTCATTCTCTAAGCTAAGTAAACATAGGAAACATGCTCTAATGGTTTTGTAATGGTTTTGTAAATTAACTCCTTTGTCTACTGATTTGTCTCCTGGTTTTTCAATTATCACACCCTTGGATCTCACTTGAACTGATTTCCTGTGCATTTCCTGTGCAATTTCTGTGCAATTCAGTGCAGTGTGATTTTCAACCTATTCATTTGAATGGGCTCAAATTTAACTGGATTGCACCAAAAGTAGTGAATGCACTACTTTTTGAAAACGCACTGCACTGGATCATATGGTATTGTGGTATCCTGCGATCCGGTTCAGGCAAACACATTGTGTTCGCGATCTGTGTTTGGGGTGTCATTAGGAATATATTGACACTCGCAGCAGATCGCACACCCAGTGCATTTTGAAAGTGGTGTAGGAAACGTGCACCGTGTTTTGGTGTGAACGAGCCCTTACACAAATCCTTAGGGCAATGTTTAGTACGTTGGGCCTTGTAGGTACTACTAAGCAACATTCAAATCCTCTCTTATGCCGTGTACACACGATCGGTTTTACCAATGAAAACAGTCCGATGGACTTTTCTCACCGGACAAACCGATCTTGTATGGGCCCCATCTGTCTTTTTTCCATCGGTGAGAAAAAATAGAACATGTTTTAAATTTATCCGATGGGAAAAAAAACGATAGCAAATTCCGATCGTCTGTGTGGAACTCCATCGGACAAAAAAACCACGCATGCTCAGAATCAAGTCGACGCATGCTCAGAAGCATTGAACTTAATTTTTCTCGGCTTGTCGGAGTGTTTTACGTCACAGTGTTTGGGACGGTCGGATTTTTGACTGATGGTGTGTAGGCAAGACTGATGGAAGTCAGCTTCATCGGATTTCCGATGGAAAAATCCATCGGATTAGAATCCATAGGGAATCCGATCGTGTGTACAGGGCTTAACAGTTTCTCTTTAGGCATCGATGTGCCTTTTTTGGAAGAAGATAAATATTATTTAGGAGTCTTGTTGTTTCTGACCCGTCACACATACTTTCCCAGACTCCTAAGACTATTTATGTAATGTTTGGCAGTAGGAGCATCCATCCAAATATAATGAAACCATTACTTACAAGACTTTCCTGTTCAGTTACACGCATTACCCTCTGTCTACAGCCAAAGAGAACTGACCCTTTACTGTAAACGCTAAGGGAAGCCAGTCAAGTGGACGCATTAGTGTTATCAAATCTTATTCTGAATAAATATAATAAAGGTTTGTGTAGTGATAACATTTGTTCTTATATTATACTTTCATTTTAACCACTTACCAAATTAATATTCTACTGGCATTTCCTTCTTATTGATATCAAGCATGCAAAAATGTAATACAAGACTAAATAACATGACGTTGAAAGCATAAAGCCTGAACCCAAATAAATATATTTTTTTTGTTTTGAATACAGTGAGGAAAGTTAAAGTGGAAGTCTGGGCTAATACAATCTAAGCAGTGGCAGCTAGTGCTAAACTTTTCTTGGGAGTGGCGGAAAACAAACCCCCCCCCCCCGGTCCACACTCACCCCTCCACGGTCGCGGCGCTGCTGCTTATTTGGCTTCTTCTCCCAGGCCAACATGATCTGCCTCCTGTCCTGATTGGCCAGGAGGAGAAGCCAGTATCATGTGACTTGAAAAAAAAAACTCATAGAAACCTATGATTCCGGCTCCCCGCATGCAAACAAGGGGGGCAGCACCCCTGTGCCCCTTATGGACCTGAATCTAAGGTAAACCTGCTCCCACTCCCATTCTAAGCCCCTATACTAACTGTCCCGTAAAGGAAAGCAGTGGCGGTGAGTCCATTAAGGGTGCACGGGCACCGCCCCCTCTCTACAGCCACCCCCCTCTATGACTAATGAATAGATTCATGCATTGCATAAATCTATCCATGGCCGCCGCTGCTACCCCCTATTCAGGTGATACCGGACGCCTAAATTCCAGCGGCGGGGGTGTTTATTTGAAGCACCTGATTAGAGCAATAGTCTCTAATAGTCTTCAAAAAAGGTGAACTTGGAGCGCATAGCATTGTGCTCGCTGTCCACCCAGATGTGTTAGAAAAGCGAATGAACATTCGCTTTTCTAACTCTGAATTGCCTCTCATCCAATCAGGTAGCATGCGTCTGATATCTGTCACCTGATTGGCTGAAGGCACAAGTGCCCCTATTGGATGCCTAGCAGAATGAGAAGAGATGAACGGAGGAAAGCATGGAGGACACAGGAGCGGTCCCACAGCTCGCCGCCGTCACCCACTGCCTGACCCGCAACCAAGATGGGGTAAGTGCTGGGCAGACAGCAGGCGGGCGGGAGGCACAGTGGCGGCATTTGTTGGGTACAAGTGGCTGCATATGATGGGCACAAGTGGTGGCATTTAATGGGCACAAGTGGCAGCATTTGATGGGCACAAGTAGTGCCATTTGATGGACACAAGTGGCGGCATTTTATGGGTACAAGTGGCTGCATTTGATGGGACACAAGCAGGGCCGGATTAACATAGGGGCTATTGGAGCTGCAGCTCCAGGCCCCTTCCTCAAGATAGGCCCATTTGCCCAAACCCCCCCCAAAAAAAAAAAAAAAGATCGACTTCAAGGATTGTAGCTCAGTGACTAGGGGCCACATAGACCCCATATTTGGTATGTATGTAGCTGACGACTCACCCCACCACTGGTCAGAATATGGTGCTGCTATCTTTTATGGTTCCGGAGATACAGGGCTGCTTGCATAGCCTGTCAGAAGCTATATACAGAGCGGACAGTTTAAATACAAGCTGACCTACTCTGCAGCAGACTGAGAGGATGAGCTCACAGTGCTTATAATAATTATTTGATATTACTAAGACTGCTTTCACACTATGCCGCCCCGAGCGTCGGCGGTAAAATAGCGGTAAAACGCTGCTATTTTACCGTCGGATTTGCGGCACATTTCAGCCGCTAGCAGGGCGCTTTTAACCCCTGCTAGCGACCGAGAAAGGGTTAAAACAGCCTGAGATGCGCCGCTACAGCGGTGCTGCCCATTGCTATATATACACCAGCTTCGGACGACCCTGAAATACCTTTGCACACTGTTTTAAAAATCAACTTAAACTGCTGTAGATGTGTGAGCAGGAGAATCAGTAATTAGTGATTCATATGAACACTGGTGCGTTTGTATAACTGGGAACGGAACAGCGGTGAACTGTGTGTTTGCAGGCCAGAACTGTGATCTGTGGCCAGCGGTCTCTATACTCACTGCCAATGCCAGATTTATATGAACATTTGTGCATCTGCATAACTAAAAACTGAAACTGAACAGCGGTGAGCTGTATGTTAGTAGATCAGATCTGTGTCCAGCGGTCCTTATATTTGCCGTCAGAGCCAGATGTTAATGAACACTTGTGCGTTTATATAATTAAGAACTGAATTGTGGTGAACTGTGGTGCTGTCAGAAAGTGCAAACCTAGCCTAGCCCAGTTCTCTACCCCCTCAAAGCTGTTTGCTTGGCTAAATAACAGGACATAAGTGGAGGGAGGGAGGGCTCTTTAAGGGAGAAGGGAGAAAAAGAAAAAAAAGAGAAAAAACGTATCCAGGGCCAGGTTTGTTTGTGCACTGGTGTGCTATAGCATTCAGGCACTTAAGAATTGAACTTTAAAAGTGGCAACTGCAGATTTTTTTTTTCTTTTTCTGCTGAACTGCACTTTTTGGCTTACCTTTTGCTTACTCCCCCCCCCCCTCTTGCCTCCTTACTCTTCAGAGCTGGTGTAGAGAGAGGGGAAAGCATTGTACCATGTATGAATTTGGATTAAATCTGGATTAAAGTCACTCCCATTATTATGTCTAAAAAGCATGAAGGATCCTTAGTTACACGCTCCGCAAAGAGTCAGGCAACAGCGTCTGCAATAGCAGCAGCAGCAAAACTTGAGCGCTTTGCCCGAACTTCACTGCCCCCAGCAAAGGGGATCGAACAGCAGCCAGCACAAGTAGGATCCCCAACGGATAGGAAAAGCCAGGGCAAGGGTCAGGTACAGGCAAATTTAGTAAACCAAATGGCAACACCTAGCGTAAAAACTGGGAGTGCCGAAGGGGCAGGGAGAGGAAAAATCAATACGGTCATTTCTACAACAGCTCCCGCTAAGCCAGCCGAGGCGAGTATGGAGAGTGGACATTTAGGAAGGGAGGCAGAGCCTACATTAAGGGACCTTTTGAATGCCATAAATGCATGCAAGGACTCAATAAATGCCTTTGACATCCAACTGAAAGGAATAAAGGAGGAAATACACTCAATGGGGGATAAATTAAGTAGGACAGTGGAAAGAACTACTATCCTAGAGGAGAGACTAAGTACAATGGAGGATGTCTTATTTCCACTCAAACAGGAAGTTATGGGGTTGAAGAAACAAATGGACATGCAGGGGGATAAGATCGATGAATTGGAAAACAGGAATAGAAGAAGTAACATCAGAGTGATAGGCATGCCAGAACAGAGCGAGGGAAGTGACCCTATAGCATTCTTGGAGGGATGGTTCAAAGAGACCTTTGGGGCTACTTCTTTTACACCATTTTTTGGGATTGAGCGCGCCCATCGAGTCCCCTTTAAACCTCGTCAGGCAAGCGGATACCGTAGACCAATACTCGTAAAAATTTTCAATTTTAGCGATAAAGCGACCCTGCTTCGGAAGGCCAGAGAAAAGGGGGATATCAAATATAAGGGGGTTAAAATCTCACTTTATCAGGATTTCTCGCCAGACCTACAGAGGCGCAGAGCGGCTTTTATTCCAATTAAGCGTACCCTCCAGCAATATAAAATTGTCTATGCCTTGCTTTACCCTGCCCGTCTGCGAGTGACAGCGATGGGAGGCACACATTTTTTTGATTCCCCGACAAGCGTGGAGAAGTGGTTGGAGGACAATAAAAAAGACCTATAGCGCTTATGGCAGCATGAGACAAATGACAAGGGAAAAATGGAGGAAAGGATTTTTGCATTTAGGAACCCCTAAATATATATATATTTTTTTTTTCTTCTTCTTCACACCTAAAAAACACTGTGATAAACAGAAAAGCACCTTAATTGAAATAATTGGTTTATAATATATGGGGAAGATTTGGGGAAGATTTGATTTGACAAACATAACACAAGGTGGAGAGAAAATAGAGAGAAACTTAAAAATACTTTAAATAGCACTTCAAAAACACGAGGGAAAGAGACACGGTGTGATCACTAAGGAGGGGGGGGGTGGGAGGGGATCGGTGGACATCTATAAGGGTACAGATGTACGCTGAGTGGGTGAGGAGAGGGGATGTGTGTAGAGTGGAGGTCACTGGTACAGCCCCTAGGGTAGGCCCAGCTGGGCAAAGGGGGAGAGGGTGGGGGAGGAAGGAGAGAGGGAGGGAAGTAAAGGGGGGTAGGGGGGGGAGAGGTGGGATAGGGGAGGGGGAAGGAATAGGGGGAAGCAGGATAAGGGAGGGGAGGGGAGACACATTACAATCAAAAATCAGGAGATACGATTTTGAAAATGATTCACAACTACAAACACAAGCATGGACATATAAGTTTTTCAAATACACTAGATGGTATAAAAACACTATTTGTAAACTTTTGGGTAACACTGCCAATATTAGGTTAATTTTATATAGGTATATATATTCTGGGTTTGATGGTAATTTATTTAGAGGAGCATTTTTTTTATTTGCACAAGTACTACCTCGTTTTTCTCAATGGCCAACGTAAATAAAATGGGCATATTACTTATTACATGGAATGTTAGGGGGTTGGGGGATAAGGTCAAGAGAGATGCAATGTTTAAATACTTCGGTAGATTGCAACCGCAGATAATTTGTCTCCAGGAAACACACATGCGACCTGAATCTGTCCACCTGTTGCGTTCACGAAAATACCCGACGCAATATCATTCCATGTACTCCTCTTACTCCAGGGGAGTCAGTATTCTGGTGTCTGTTAATGTCCCCTTTGAATGCATTCAGCAACAGGTGGATAGAGAGGGCAGATACGTCTTTTTGCTGTGTAAGCTTAACAGGTTACTATGTATTGTTGCTGCGATTTATATTCCTCCGCCATTTTCGGAGGCACCTCTTAGAAAGTTGGCGCAACTTATGGCATTATTCCCAGAGGTCCCGGTGCTAGCGTTGGGGGATTATAATAATACCCTAGATCCAGGACTGGATAGAATGCAACTGGTTTCTAGAGGGACAAGGTCCACAGTCGGTAGGACAGCCTTTGCCTCCTTGCTCTCTGAATTGGGACTACACGATGTCTGGCGGGAGAGACATGATGGGGAGAGATGCTATTCGTGCCATTCTGCTTCACATGGTGGACTCTCCCGGATCGACATGGGTCTAGGAAACAAGGTTTTAATGCAGACGGTAAGGGACTCCACCTATGGGCCAAGATTATTGTCAGATCACTCTCCATTTTGGGTACAGCTAGATATTACTGCTACATCGGGCCGCCCATTGTGGAAAGTGAACCCTTTTTGGCTGACCCTGTTCCCGTCCCCAGATGAGACCGTGGGGGCATTGCAGGAATTCTTATATTTTAACAGGGGATCGGCTAGTGCAGCGGTTGTATGGGACTCACTTAAAGCTTTCTTGAGGGGACGTCTCATTAGAGAAATTACAGGTATTAAAAAAGGCTCTAGGAAATGGGAGAACAAAGTACGAGATGAAATGAAAGCTAGAGAACAGGCACTGGTAGCAGACCCCTCCCAAGCTAATCATGACTCCTGGAATGAGGCGTAATCTTTATACAACTCTGTTTTGTTAACAGCAGCAGAGAAGAGGAGATATTTCCATCAGCAGAGTTATTTTGAGGAAGGGGAAAAAACGGGTCATCTTCTTGCCTTGGTGGCTAGGGAACAGCGGGACAGCGGGACTCTTCTGGCATTCAGGCTATAAGAGTGGGGTCTGGGGAAACACATACTCTTGGCTCTGAAATCTTAGATGACTTCCATCAGTTTTATAGGGATTTATATTCCTCTAAAACTAATTATACGGAGTCAGAACTGGCCCGGTTTTTGCAAACTTGCCCGTTCCCCCAACTGTCAGAGGTAGATAGGGAGATGTTAAACCTCCCTATTACATTGACAGAATTGAAAGATTCCCTAGATGAAGCCCCGCACCATAAGTCCCCAGGCTCGGATGGATTACCGGCGGAGGTGTACTCCCAAGGCAGCATCTCATTTGGAGATGGACTTGCCTAGTATACCACACTCTGCACCTACGGGTATTCTCCTTAAAAAGGTCTGGGGGGAGATCCGGAAGGCTTTGAGGTTAAGGGGCCCACTGCCCTTTACCCCGATATGGCAAAACCCTAGATACCCAGAGTTACAGGACCTAGAGGGCTTTATCTCCTGGAAAGAGAGAGGGATTTGTTTTTTTTCGCAACTGTACGAGGGAGAAGTGTTAAAAACATACGAACAGATGTGCCAGGAATTCCAGTTAGCCCCAAGGGGCTTTTATCAATATCTTCAGCTTCGGCATGCTCTGCAGGCACAGCAAATGACACAATCCTTAGTAATATCATCGTCACGTCTGCTGATGGAGGTCCTCCAGGCGGATACCCGGAGAGGACTAATATCAAAAACATATGCGGAATTACTATCCTCAATACAGGACTATGCCTCCCTTAGATGTCGTAGTAAATGGGCAGAAGACATCGGAGATATAGATGGGGACCAGTGGGATATGGCGTTGGACTCTATTCCGGCGGTATCTGTATCAGCGTCCCACAAATTATCACAATTATTTATTCTGCATAGGGCATATAGAACACCAGTACAGCTTTACAAGTGGGGAGGAAGGGACTCCCCCTTGTGCCCAAAGTGCAAAGTACAGCAAGGGGACTTTATACATCTAATTTGGAGGTGCCCAAAACTCCACAGATACTGGGAGGAGGTTTCCCAGAACATCACAAGAGTGGCCCAGGTACCTATACCCTTGGAGCCTCTAGTGTACTTGCTTGGGGCGATTGAAGCTGAAAAGTTCCCACAAGGAAGGTACTATATGATAACAAGACTGATGTACCTGGCTAGAAAGCTAATAGCGCGATACTGGATGGCAGAGACGGTTCCCACAGGGAAGCAGTGAATTGCGTATGTCAATTCCGTGCTTTTCAGAGAACGGCTCGCCTACAGACGTAGAAAGGCAGTGGATAAATTCAATCTTATATGGCAACCATGGCTGGAGGATCCTAGCCTTGTGTCATTACAACTGGTAAAGGATAGGCTCCTGATGTAGAAATCTATGGGGCGGCTGGGGGGGGTAGAATTATAAGTTAAATGCGCTAATGACAATGCATTCGATTTGGGAGAGCTTGCGAACAGGAGAAAAGACCCAGGTTGTTAAGATTCAAAGGGTTGGGCGGGGGGGGGGGGGAGTAAAAGGGAAACATTTAAATGTCACTGTTGTACTGTAAATTGATTAGGTTTTTTTTTTTTTTTGTATGGACAGGAATTTTAATATGCTTTAGTTTATATATCAATGTGTAAGACTAAATGCACAAATCACATGTATTGATTGAGCAAATGAAAAATAAAAGGATTTAAAAAAAAGACTGCTTTCACACTATGCCGCCCCGAGCGTCAGCGGTAAAATAGCGGTAAAACACTGCTATTTTACCGTCGGATTTGCGGCACATTTCAGCCGCTAGCAGGGCGCTTTTAACCCCCCGCTAGCGACCGAGAAAGGGTTAAAACAGCCCGAGATGCGCCGCTACAGCGGTGCTGCCCATTGATTTCAATGGGCAGGAGCACATTAGGAGCGGTGAGTTCACCGCTCCTAATGCACTCCAAAGAAGTTGCTGGCTTTCACACTGAAGTGAATAGAGCAGCTGTTTAAGGGCAGATTGCAGGCGCTATTTTTAACGCTATAGCACCTGCAAAACGCCCTCAGTGTGAAAGGGGTCTTATAGTAATTAACCCCTCGCCACCCAGGCCAATTCTGACACTTCTCTCCTACATGTAAAAATCATCATTTGTTTTTTGCTAGAAAATTACTCAGAGCTCTGAAACATTATATATATTGTTTTAGCAGACACCCTATGGAATAAAATGGTGGTCTTTGCAACTTTTTATGTTACACGGCATTTGCGCAGCAATTTTTCAAACATGTTTTTTTTTGGAAAGAAACTGTTTGATTCATAAAAAAAAAAAACACTAAAGTTAGCACGATTTTTTTTTCTATACTAAGTGATGCTTTAATTTTTTTTACAGGTTACATGTCTAGAGTTACAGAGGAGGTCTAGTGCTAGAATTATTGTTCTCGCTCTAACGATCGTGGCGTAACGTGTGTGTATCTGGCTCTGATACGAGCCAGGGCCCACCAGCTCTGATACTAGCCAGGGCCCACCCAGCCACTGACTAGTGTCTCTCCCCAGCCTGTACCCACACACCCTCTCACCTGCTGACCTGTGGATGGGGGAATCACTCCTGCAGTGTTATTGTGTTCTGCCTGTGAATACAATGATCAGTGTTGCTAACTATAGCTGGCAGCACTGATTGTTTTGGGAAAAACCTGACAGGCTGGTTGTACTCAAGTCAGATAATAGATTGACTTGTGTAAAACCAACTAGCCCATACATAGATCGACTATGGCTGGTCTCTGCTTAATTGGCGTAATTTCAATCCCTGTATGGCCCGCTTAACCACTACGCAGTCCCTAAACATCCTTCCACAAACCTTTAAATTTTTCCTACCCAGATTCCTTCATCCTCCTCACCTGTACATACTCTCCACACTTCTCTCCTGTACATACTGCTCACGGTCATACCCTCCACACTTCTCTCCTATACATAGTGCTCGCTGTCATACACTACACCACACTCCTCTCCTGTACATAGTTCCCGCTGTCATACACTTCTCTCCTGTACATAGTGCCCACTGTCGTACTCTCCACACTCCTCTCCTGTACATACAGCTCACTGTCATACCCTTCACACTCCTCTCCTATACATAGTGCCCACTGTCATACCCTGCACACTTCTCTCCTATACATAGTGCCCACTGTCATACCCTCCACACTTCTCTCCTATACATAGTGCCCACCGTCATACCCTCCACACTCCTCTCCTGTGCATACTGCTCACTGTCATACCCTCCACGCTCCTCTCCTATACATAGTGTCCACTGTCATACCCTCCACACTTCTCTCCTATACATAGTGCCCACCATAATACCCTCCACACTCCTCTCCTGTACATACTGTTCACTGTCATACCCTCCACACTTCTCTCCTATACATAGTGCCCACTGTCATACCCTCTACACTTCTATTCTATACATAGTGCCCACTGTCATACCCTCCACACTTCTATCCTGTACATAATGCCCACTGTCATATCCTCCCCACTCTTCTTCTGTACATACGTATTGCTCACTGTCTCACCCTCCACACTCATCTCATGTACATACTGCTCAGTATCATACCGTCCACACTCCTCTCCTGTACATACTGCCCACTTTCATAAACTCCTCTGTTGTACATAGTGCCGGCTGTCATACCCTCCACACTTCTCTCCTGTACATACTGCTCGCTCTCATACCCTCCACATTCCTCTCCTGTACATACTGCCTATTGTCATACCCTCCCCACTCCTCTCCTGTAGATACTGCCCACTGTCATACCCTCCACACTCTTCTCCTGTACATACTGCTCACTGTCTTACCCTCCACACTCATTTATTGTACATACTGCTCAGTATCATACCATCTACACTCCTCTCCTGTACATACTGCTCACTGTCATACCCTCCACACTCCTTTCCTGTACATACTGCCCACATTCATAAACTCCTGTATTGTATATAGTGTCGGCTGTCATACCCTTCACACTCCTCTCCTGTGCATACTGCCCACTATCATACCCTCCACACTCCTCTCCTGTACATTCTGCCCCCATTATACCCTCCACACTCCTCTCCTGTACATACTGCCCCCATTATACCCTCCACACTCCTCTCCTGTACATACTGCCCACTATCATACCATCCACATTCCTCTCCTGTACATACTGTAACCCAACCTTACCCTCCACACTTCTCTCCTGTACATACTGTAACCCAACCTTTCCCTCCACACTCCTCTCCTGTACATACTGTAACCTAACCTTACCCTTCACACTCCTCTCCTGTACATACTGCCAACTATCTTTCTCTCCATATTCCTCTCCTGTACATACCGCCGCCACCATCCCCTCCACATTCCTTTCCTGTACATACTGCCCACTGTCATACTCTCCACACTCCTCTCCAGCACATACCACCCTCTGTCATACCCCCCACATTCCTCTCCTGTACATACTGCCCACTGTCATACTATCCACACTCCTCTCCTGTACACACTGACCACTTTCATACCCTCCACACTCCTCTCCGGTACATACCACCCTCTGTCATACTCTCCACACTCCTCTCCTGTATACACTACCCACTTTCATACCCTCCACACTCCTCTCCGGTACATTCCACCCTCTGTCATACCCTCCACACTCCTCTGCTGTGCATGCTGCCCACTGTCATACCCTTCAAACTCCTCTCCTGTACATAGTGCCTTCTGCCAAGTGGTTGCATTTGACGGGCACAAGTGGCTGCATTTGATGGGGCACAAGTGGCTGCATTTGATGGGGCACAAGTGGCTGCATTTGATGGGCACACGTGTCTGTATATTATGGGCACAAGTGGCTGCATTTGATGAGGCGCAAGTGGCGGCATTTGATGGGGCACAAGTGGTAGCATATGATAGGCACAAGTGGCTGCATTTGATGGGGCAAAAGTGGTTGCATATGATGGGCACAAGTGGTTGCATATGATGGGCACAGTGGCTGAATATGATGGGCACAAGTGGCTGCATTTGATGGGCACAAGTGGCTGCATATGATGAACACAGTGGCTGCATTTGATAAGCACAAGTGGCAGCATTTGATGGGCACAAGTGACTGCATATAGTGGGGCACAAGTGGCTGCATATGATGGGGCACAAGTGGTTGCATATGATGGGGCACAAGTGGTTGCATATGATGGGCACAGTGACTGCAATTGATGGCACAGTGACTGCAATTGATGGCACAGTGGCTGCATTTGATGGTACAGCAGCTGCATTTGATGGGCACAGTGGCTGCAATTGATGGCACAGTAGCTGCATTTGATGGGCACAATGGCTGCAATTGATGGGCATAGTAAGGCTGCAATTGATGTTTTTTTCAGTATTTTTCAGTTTGTTTGTGCCCCCCAAAAATTTTGAGCAACTGAAGGAAAGATGCTTATATTTACCTAATCTAAGGGTGTTCTGCTCCAGTCATGTTATTTCCCCAGAAGCCAGCTTCAGGAGAGAGAAGAGACAGCTGACAACATCTGCAGAGCCTGGGTAGTGATGTCACCCATAGACTTACTATGAGGCATCTTTCATCTGCTATCCCTGCTCTCCCCTGAAGGCGGCGCTGGGAGCTGATCAAGCAACTGGACCAGAGCACCCTTAGATTAGGTATGTATACACATCTTTTCTTTACAGGATAGTTGGTATAGGGCTTAAAATGGGGGTGGGAGCAGGTTTAAGCTTAAAAAGTTGTAGCCACGTGCGTGGCTAAAGACAGAGAGTGATTTGGGACACTGTGCTTCAGTGCTCTCCCAATAGACTTCAGCTGAATGGGTCAAAATGACCTCACTTCCATCCACCAGGGGGAGCTGACAAGCAAAAGGAGCTCAAAAGACTTGATGGTTGTCAGCATTGAATCATGGGAGATGAGGTTCGGGAGAGAAACTTTACTATGGCAGTCTATGGACCATTAGACTACAATTACCAATGCAAGCCAGGTATAAGAGGAGAGAGTTATATTTTCTCAGGCTGAACACCAAGGAACTTTCTCCCACACATTGTTGCTCCTGTAAGCACATCAGCCTGCTACAAGCCTGTAGTCGTGTGCTGAGGACCAGAGTCACTTCAGACAGATCCATAAGTGAGCTGACATCTGAATTGTGAGACCCCTGTTATTGGATCGCTGGGACTGATAAGAGGATACTGCTGCCATTAACCTGTTGCAGCTAGCAGAAGCTGAGTACATAGGGACTGGCCATCTAACTAGCAGCATTATGTACTGCATGCAGACTTTACTTGGACTGTACTCATGTGCACCACCATAAAGACTGGACCTCAATGCTAGCCGGATGAAGAACTAGGGCTAAAGACTGCTCACTCAGATAGCTGCTTTACAATAACTTTGCCTATTGTCCATAGTAAGATATAACTCTTAGTTTTAAATTTCACTACTGCCAATCATACAGAGTGCACTCTAAAGTGGAAAAAGCATACTGTTTACAGAGGAGTTATCACAGTATTGATTATTATTACTGTTACTGTTTTCTAATACCATTACTTATTGCTGACTTTGTACATTATCAGATTTACTCTAATTTAGCAGCATAGAATTCCATTCTCTGCTGCTATAGCCTAGTGAACATATTGCCTAGTGAACTGTGATTGACCTAAACCTTTACTTACTCATTTATGTGCATAATGCTATTGCCTGTAACCCGTGACAATACACTATATTGGATTAATTTAACAAAAATTGTGTTGCACGGTATCTTTAAAACAAAAAACAAAGCAAATATGTTATGCATTTTTTATACTTGTTTTTCTTTAACAATTGTGAGTACCTTTTTCTTTTATAAATAAATAGAGTTTTAGGATACTACACTATGGATTCCTCTTCTCTTTTCCTCCTGTTTATATTGGAATACCTTATAACCAGATACTTGTTTGCATTGATGTCTTTCTTAAAACTGGAGTACCTGTGTAGAAAGAGCTTTTTTCACACCTGCCAACTTGGTGATGTAAGGTGCAAACTGACCTCCATTATTTTGAGGTCTAATTTTTTGGTAAGAGGCTTATTCCTATAAGACGTGGATCACAGCACATAGGAGGAGAACTTAAAGTTTTTTGATGAGACTTTTCTCTTACACTGATATAGCACAGGATGGATATTTGTATATTTTATCAACTTTATTTTACACTATTTCACTGATAACGAGTATTGCACATACAGTACATGCTTACAGAGTGTTTTGATTATATATTGGAGCATGTCTTATTTAGGATTTCATTAGTGTTTGTTTTAAAGAAACAATGCCACCCAAATTTTGTTTTATACTTTTTTTTATTTTTGTTTTAAAGATATAGGGCATCACAATTTATATTCACTTGCTTTAAGTGATATTGTGCTTGGATACCAGTGAGCACTTCTGTGGTCCAAGCACAGGAAAGCCTTATTATTTAATTTACCTCTAACCAGCCTGATGTTTGCTTTTATGATACTGGACATTAGTTGTATGCAGAGAGAAAAGGGAAACCCCTGAGGCCGGTGGGACTTTAAAGGCACTGCCAAAGAAAAATTGAAGTAAAAAATAGTTTTATTCAATAAAAGATATACATAAAGTAATGAACATGGTCATGAAAACTGGAAAATCAAGGTACACACATGGAGATACACTATCCTATATCCAATGCGTTTCAGAGATGACTGTTGTCTCCTTCATCAGGGCTTAACGGGATGTGCATAATCTATGAAATTAAAATGCAGATAGTCAACAGTAAATTAGTGCATCTATTCAATGGCATACATACATGGGAAAGACATATATAATAGCAACTTTTCGTTGTATATACATGAAAAAATCCAAATTCATATTTTAAAACAGTGTCACATGGGGTCTCCAGCAGCCCTGCCTGCGTTGTAGCTGCTTACAAGGAACATCTGCGAAAGGAAGGCATCAAAGCAAAAAATTATTGAAAAAATTATAAAGGGACTAACACACCACCCACAAAGGAAAATTAAGGGGGATCGGGGGTTGTAAGAGGGGTCCCTAACTAAGGCAAATCCACGGATACTGGGGCCAAAGGAGAGAGTCCTGGGAAAAGAGCAAATAAACATAAGCACATATATGTGTAATATATATACAGCCATATAAACAAAAGGCTGCATGCTGGCAAAACATACCTAACATGTGAAGTAACATCTAAGCCACGGTCTGGAGATGCTAAAAAAGAACCTAAAAATAAAAAAATATACCGTATTTATCGGCGTATAACACGCACTTTTTTCCCCTTAAAATTAGGGGAAAATCGTGGGTGCGTGTTATACGCCGATCCTCCGCCGATCCCCTCGCTGAAACGAGCGAGAGGAGCCGAGATACACGAAGCCGAAGTACACTCGGCTTTACTCGGCTCCTCTCGCAGTCCCGCCCATCTCTGACTGCGCCGCTGACATACAGAAAGCCGAGTGTACTTCGGCTAGTCTCGGCTCCTCTCGCAGTCCCGCCCCTGACTGTGAGCAGAGCCGAGTCTAGCCGAAGTACACTCGGTTTTCTGTATGTCAGCCGGCGCAGTCAGTGGAGATGGGCGGGACTGCGAGAGGAGCCGAGTCTAGCCGAAGTACACTCGGCCCCGCTCGCTCCTCTCCACACAGAAATCAGCGCCAATTTTAAAAATCGCAGAGACTGGCAAGGCTGCAAAGGCACTGGGCAAGGCTGCAAAGGCACAGGGAAAGGCTGCAGATGGACACTGGGCAAGGCTGCAATGATGGACACTGGGCAAGGCTGCAGATGGACACTGGGCAAGGCTGCAGATGGACACTGGGCAAGGCTGCAATGATGGACAAGGCTGCATTTAAATGTAGGTTTTTTTCCTTGAATTTCCCTCCTAAAAGTTTTTTTCCTTAAAATTCCCTCCTAAACTTGGGGTGCGTGTTATACGCCAGTGCGTGTAATACACCGATAAATACGGTATATAGTGAAGATCACTGCTGTAAGCAGCCATCCTAGTGAGCCCCAAAGTCACAAGGAGCAATGCTGGACATCAGCAACCGCCCCATGTGAATGGGGTATTGGATGTTGAGTAATTTGGGGAAATTGATGATTTCCTTTCTATTGCTACTCACTGTTGGTAACGTTCAATCTATGATAAGCATCTCCAGCTCATCCTCCTGGTGGGCCATGATACCACGGAAATAAAGCCGTGGTATTTAAATGTCTGCTAGTTTCTGCCGCAGCGCCCACCTAATTGATGAGAGCTGCGTGCGAACGGAAATGAGCCAGGGCTCCTGGAAGCCACAATCGTGCCGTGCCTCCATGTCGCACATGCACTACATGACGTCATACGCATGCATTGTGGAGTGGCGTGCCGTGTGAACATCCCACTGGCACGGAAGAGTTTCCAGGAGACCAACAAAGCGGTCACCACGGAAACAAAGGGGAGTGCCGGATGGAAATGTCAGAGGACAGCCACTACCGAAAAGCACCCTAAAAAGAGCGTCTTTGC